>OY987300.1:70271819-70888381 GCA_963920635.1 Pseudeuparius sepicola
TGACGACCGTGAAAAGAAACAATTGTGTGCAATCACCGTCACTAGAGTGCATATATGCGTCAGCTAGAGACCGTGACGCTGTCTCAATTTTTCTACGTATAATACAGGGTGATTCAAAATTATGCGGCACCCTTTCAGCGGCGTAATTTACTCATTAAAATAAGACGAAAAGTTCATATTAACATGGGTCCAAAAACTGTTCGTTTCGAAGATACAGGGTGATTAAACTTTATAAAAAATATCGATTTTTCTTTATACCTTCCAAACTAATAAGAATATTTAAACCAAATTTGGTACGCAATAGTACCATCATAGGGTGGCATAAGAAATGCTAATATCAGGTCGCGAAAGTATCCAGTGGAGGAGGTGAGGGTAATCGGTACCATAAATTAAACAAAAAAAAAATAGTATGGCCCTGTACAATATAACAATTTATTATGTTGTTGAATAAACAATACAATTTGGAACAAAAAACGCCTCTTTCATTTTTTTTCATATCTCTCTTGTTGTTGGAGTTTTCCGATTTGTCGTCTTTTTTCGACTCTAACGCTTTTTCGGGTTGAGGTATGTAACTATTATTTGAAGTAAACGAAATAATTTTCAAATGGAATGGCAGAAGGAGTATGTAATTTTTGTTACTAGTAAGGAGCTAAGGCATAAAAAAATAATTGACTGTTAATCGATATTTTTTTAAAAGTTTAATCACCCTGTATTTTCGTAACGAAGAGTTTTTGGACCCATGTTGATATGAACTTTTCGTCTTATTTTAATGAGTAAATTACGCCGCTGAAAGGGTGCCGCATAGTTTGAATCACCCTGTATAAAGACAGATGTATCAATCTGCTGGCAGAGCTTCCTTCGCTCGGAAACGGTGATTGCATTCATGTTATTGGCAATATTTTTCATATTAAATAATTTTAGATATTTTATCTAAATTGTTTTTTGTATTCCAGATTTGTTGAAGAAATCAACGAGTCCATGTTCTACTACAATTTGTTGGAATTTGTCTTGGTGTCATTCCAATTGTCTATGTCAGTAATTCTTATTTTAGATGTAAATAAATTATAATCCTTTTTAAATTTGATGTTAAGATAATCATTTCAGGCTACAGAAGGAGCAGCCAGCGAATTAAAAATAAAAGGTGGTGTCTATTTCGTCACGTACAGCATTCGATTATTCATTCTCTACGTCAAAGCGCAAGAAATCACCATCCAGGTTGACTTTTAAATAAATTCATTAGAAATTGGTACAATTATATTTATAGGGCGAAGAATTAGGAACTGCAATTTACAGTAGTGAATGGTACACATATTCAATCAAAGTTCGAAAGATGATGGCAACTGTAATAATGAGAACCCAAAAACCATTGGTTTTGGCGATCGGACCCTTGTACGATATGAACGTGGTAGCTTTAGTTCACATTTATAAAGCACTTTACTCTTATGTAGCCCTGTTTATTAAAAATTAGATAATTCAAATCAAAATCAGAGCGAATAAATTGGTGCAATTAATGTGGCCAACCGAAACACCGAGGAGCTGAAGGGCATTGGAAACTGTGAACGACGCCTTTTGTTTTATATTATACAGGGTGGGTCAATTAAAACGTAACAGAGCCAATAATTCCCAAGAAAATAAATTCACACAAAAACCCGTAAATTTTGTTTGAAAGGGGGGCACATTTTGGTTCAAACTTAACACCCCTAACATCAACCCCCTAAGCGAGGTTGAAACAACCTCAATAATTTCAAATGGGATGGGGGGTCGAGTGATACATCGTCGGAAGGAGCTTTCAACCAGGTTTTATTTTTCAAATTTTATTTTGGAATATACAAGGTGCGAAATTGAAAACACACTACATTTCTTTTTAACAGCACAGATTCGTCTGAAAATTCTTATAGCTACAATAATTGTTCGAATTGATGACCCCTAACATTACAACTAGTTGAAATGAAATGTGTAGTACGTTTTCAATATCCCCCTTTGTAATAAATAAAACTTTGACGGTTATATATATATATATATAATTGAAAGCCTTTTCTGTCGAGGTATCACTTGACTCCATATCCCATTTGAAATTGTTGAGGGAGTCAACTAATTAACTGTTTTACCTAGTGGAAACTCTTGCACAGATAAGCATTTCTAAAAGCATGTTTAGGGATATGGGACTGCAAGCTTGATTTTCAAATATTTTGATCGTATCTTATCTACTTTTTGTGTCAATAGAATTGTTGTTGTTGTTAATATGTTCACCGATAGTCAAATAATCTAATAACATTAATGTTTGCGAAAAATCTATTTTTTGCAACAACAGAGGAAATTTTTAATAGTCACTTTTCTTTAATATCCCCCGAAATAAGTGCTCTTTATTGCCACAATCTTCTTTCAGATGGCAGGAAAAAGTATTCCAAACTGTTCTAGTCAATGTAAGTAGTTTTATAACCGGGAAACAAACACCTCGACAAATACTATACTACATTACAATACTTGACCGAGGTATTTATAAGACTTCTCATACGGCTATAGCTTCATATCCTAGAAAACAAATGGCGCTGATATGCATTGTATTTTATCTCCGAAAACCGCGTGGGGACTGGGAAGCCAGAAAAGTGTCAAAAGTGAAAGCCCTGAGCAGCCTTTATTAATACACCCAACGCTTAAAATCTAGTTAAAAAAATTTAAAAACAATTTGGAATTAAAATTTACCTGCCATACGAAAGGCATTTTCAGATTCTACTCGAAATTTTAGGAGAAATTAGAAATTCCACAAAATTTTTCCCTAATATGGCACGTCGTTCTTAATCAAATTTTTGTGTAGTAAATAATTTAATTTATAAGGAAGAAAAAGAGAATAAACAAATTATTTAGATACCTTCTTTTAATTACATTTTGAATACTACTCACCACTAGTAGTAGTAGTTATGACACCAAATAACCCACAAGTGATCCCAAAAAAAATCTTTACACTAATATACACTATATACAGGGTGGGCCAATAGTGGGGGAACGGAATATTGTGGGTTTATTGAGACATATTTTGATAAAGCAATACCGGTACATGGTGGTGGGTATGTAAGGCTACCAAACTAAAATATTTTCATTTGAATCGCAGCACGTATTGGGTGATTCAAACCAAACTTATGTTTTTTTAAATAGAACACCCTGTGTTTTATTGCATATTTGGATTCCCCAGTTAATTTAAGTTTGACTTTATGTACCATACATGGTGTCTAAAACTCATGGTGTAGAAGATACAGGGCATTTCTTGAAAAAGTGGAGGTTGGGGCAAAGTGATATTTTGGCAATATACCAGATCTCAGGAGGCTATGATTTTGTGTGGTAACTAAGCATGAACTGTGCCGATACTAACTAGAAACTCAGCAGCCAAACCCATATGTTTTGCGTGAAATCAATGTCAAAACTTAATTTTTTTTTAATCGCGGCTAACTTGATTTTTTCAAATGGAACCATATAATTTTCTTCAGTTTATTGGACACGTCTTTTTGTCCTCTTTATACTGATATAAGGTTGTGGGTAGCTATCTCCAACTATAATATCAGGAAAAGCAATAATTAATAGTTAGTAGCTGCTTCGCTATACTTATATGGTTAAAGCAAGCATGCTTTGAAAAACAAAAGTAAGCCATGGAAATAAAACAATCTGTTACATCTGTTACTGTCAAGAAACAAATAATATTTTTCTCCGGCTTTTCGTTTTGTCGCGTTTTTATCTATTCCAAAGAAAATGAGTACTTTTTCTAAAAGGGAATTAGTAGACATGGTTTTCGTTTTGGGAGAATGCGACAGAAATTGTTTATTGGCGAGCCGAATGTACAAGATACGTTATCCTGATCGGCGGCAACCAAGAAGAAAAGCTTTTCAAGAACTATTAGATAGATTTGTCAATACTGGATGCGTCAACTATTCAAAAAATACAAGAAAAAAGAGTGTCACCAATGACGATAACGAATTTAGAGTTTTGATGTCAGTTATAGAAAACCCCCACATAAGCACACGCCAACTAGCAGATCAATTAGAAATAGGCAGAACATCTATTCGGCGTATGCTAGTGAAAAACAAATTTCACCCGTTTCATATACAGATGCATCAGGAACTAAAAGAACAAGATTTCTTAAACAGAATAAATTTTTGTTTGTGGATGCAACAAAACTATAACATCTATGAGTCAGTTTTGTTTACTGATGAATGTTCTTTTCATCGTAATGGATTTGTCAACAGACGGAATTTTCATTATTATTCTGATGTAAATCCGCGACAATTCAGGGTGCACTCTAAAAATCGTTGGGTTGTTAATGTTTGGGCTGGCATTTTTGGAACGTCAATGGTTGTAGGTCCTTATTTTTTTTGACGGAGCGTTAAATGGTGAAAAATATTTTAATTTTTTGAACCAAAATCTATTTCAATTATTGGATGATGTTCCTCTTCAACTGAGACGGGACATGTACTTTCAACAGGATGGTGCACCATCCCATCACGCTCGTCTTGTAACAGAATGGCTCAATGAAGAATTTCCAAATCGTTGGATAGGCAGAGCAGGACCAACTCGTTGGCCACCAAGATCTCCTGACATCACTCCCTGTGATTTTTTCCTGTGGGGGCATATAAAGGATATTGTCTACCAAACGCAGCCCACCGATGTCGATGACATGAAAAGGCGTATTAGGGATGCCTTTACAACTGTCACTCCGGACATGCTCGAAAGAGTACGAAATTCGTTTTTCAGCAGAATTCAAATGTGTTTGAATGAGCAAGGTCGCCATTTTGAACATTTATTTTAATTATGTATCTATCTCACATGTTTATTGTTGATAATTATTATGTAGTAATGAGAATAAAAATTCATTTTAATTTCACATCTTTTAAAATAAAATAACAATGCGTACATTTTCCTTTACAAAGAATTTAAGTTTTAAGTCAGCTTTTCCAGTTATTATAGTTGGAGATAGCTACCCACAACCCTATATCAGTATAGAGAGGACAAAGAGACGTGTCCAATAAACTGAAGAAAATTATATGGTTCCATTTGAAAAAATCAAGTTAGCCGCGATTAAAAAAATTTAAGTTTTGACATTGATTTCACGCACAACATATGAGTTTGGCTGCTGAGTTTCTGGTTAGTATCGGCACAGTTCATGCTTAGTTACCACACAAAATCATAGCCTCCTGAGATCTGGTATATTGCCAAAATATGACTTTGCCCCAACCTCCACTTTTTCAAGAAATGCCCTGTATATTCTACACCATGAGTTTTAGGCACCATGTATGGTACATAAAGTCCAACTTAAATTAACTGGGGAATCCAAATATGCAATAAAATACAGGGTGTTCTATTTAAAAAAATATAAGTTTGGTTTGAATCACCCAGTATACGTGCTGCGATTCAAGTGAAAATACTTTAGTTTGGTAGCCTTACATACCCACCACCATGTACTGGTATTGCTTTATCAAAATATGTCTCAATAAACCCACAATATTCCGTTCCCGCACTATTGGCCCACCCTGTATATATAAATAAGTTCGACAAACCAGTAAAGTAAATGTTATCATATTTACTAGTTTTATTTTGCTATTCCAGATTATTTTCACGCCTTGTTATAACCACCCCAAGTATTTTATAATGTAAGTGTAACTTCATTGAACGAAAATGAAGCAAAATTTGCCGAAAATATTGCTAAAATTTTAGTATTTTCTATGATAGTGTTGAGGATAAGTTTGCTCTATTTTCTAAATCCTAGATATTGGTATGCCGTTCGCAGAAACTGAGAGATCTTATCAACGATGTTTAACAATGTAAACCGATATCGAGGAGTGGAAAATAAAAAATACCAACGCAATTCACTGCCGGTTTGTCTCTTGATTTGCCACTCTGTAACAAAAGCCATAGGCAGCGGTTCATCTCCTTCGTGGGACCAAAGCTGTACAACCTGCTGCTCAAAAATCTAAAAGAAATTCACCTATATAAGGCTTATAAAGTTCGAGTAAATAAGTTACATAATAGCAAATCGGAATAATTATCTACTTACAGCAATATGAATATAGATCTTAAAGTATCCAGTTGCCTCTCCGTGCTGAGCTCTTTTCTCTCTTCTCTTTTCTTCTCTTGCCACTTATCCGTCATTTGTATACACTTATACATTTAGTCGGAGTGTGAGGCGAGGTGCAATACAAGTTCTCGCTTAGGCACATGCTACATGACTCTGGCTGATAAGTTCAAAATAATTTGTAGTTACTATAATTTTGTACAAATCTAACTCTCAATAAATTAAATTGGAAATTGGCAATATCATATTAACAATAACACGTATACGTACTACACACTTATTTTTTATATGTTGAAGAAAATGTTTTATATACTGCTGTTGGTTTCCTTATGACATCAACATACATTATTTATTAACATTATTTGTTTTCCAACTTGCTGTTGGATTCTATTGCTGCTAGCTGTTTAGTATACATATTGTGATACATTCTTAATTTTCTTGTTTGCTTTCGTTGTTGGGCAATTTGATATTCTGCAACACTGCTTTAAAAAATTTACTACGTATTATGTAAAATATGCCAAGGATCATGAGTAAGTACAAGAAACACAATTGGAATGCATGAAGGCTTACATCAGAAGTCATCAAGAATTGACGAGGTAAAAACAATAAAATTGTACGCATTAGAGGAGTAGAAAACCATTTATTGCAAATCTTAACCCATAAAGCTGTCCACTTCTATCAAGAACTAGACCAAAAAATGTTATAGATATGCCTACTATGACGTGAATTATTTTTGGTCTTTAAGCCTGATTTCTTAGTTCGGGTAGGAAGGGTATTTGATTTGATGAGTATATTGGCTAATTTTTTGTAATATAGGTATGTTGGAGATATCATCATGTTCTATTTCAATCTATCCAATAAAGATGTCAGTTTTGCAAAAAAAAGATGATTTTTACAGGGTTGCTTGGGGACTGTCTCCTGAGTGCCCTTAACATTTTTTTAGAGCAAAATGATCTTCTGAACAACTTTTCCTCATAAAATTTGTTGTTGTATCTGCTACGGGTAAAGTAAGGTTAACGGTTCAACTTAGGTTTACCCGGGTAAACTGCGAAATACCGAAGAAGCGTGGGTAAAGTTTACCCGGGTAAACCGCGTTCTAGCCGGTTTTGGTTGGTTAAAGTGGGGTGTAGGAATTATTATTGCGCCGCGCAACAATAATTCCTACACCCCACTTTAACCAAAGAAACTATATAGCTATTTCTGGCTTTACCCGGGTAAACCGCTTTGGTTAAAGTGGGGTGTACGACGCAATAATAATTCCTACCGCTTTGGTTGTTGCGCGGCGCAATAATAATTCCTACACCCCACTTTAACCAAACAAAACCGGATAGAACGCGGTTTACCCGGGTAAAGCCTGAAATACCTATAACGTCGGTTATATTTCGTACTTTACCCACGCTGCTTGGGTATTTCGCAGTTTACCCGGGTAAACCTAAGTTTAACCGTTAACCTTATTTTACCCGTAACTTCTCTATCACACATAACGAGTTACAGCGCATTATATGACAACAATTCCACACGCTTGCGCTGCAAGTTGGTTTTGCAAACATTTTGTTTAAAAAAAATGACCTTAATAAAAGTTTTACAGGATACAATTCTGTTCAAATTTTTCTTATAATTGGTTTTTGTATCTCCAATCATTAAAACAAATAAATTGTTGATGTAACAAATATGCCCAAAATCTGTTTAAAAAATATTCAACGCGGTAAGTAGGTAAGTTGGAGTATCTTATGCTTTATAATAACTAAGTAAAAAAAATTGTTGTAGAAGATGTCATATTTTTACACATTAACAAACAGAGGTTAATGAAGATTTTTAACGGTTTCTTTATGTACCTATTAACTTAACGTGTATTGGTCATATATGAAGCGTATATGATTTTGTACATGAATTTATTTATTGTATAATATGAGTTTGTACAAAATAGAATCTGATGCACGTTATCCCGTGTTTCAGACACAGTGTTGCCATATCGGCATCGGCAGAAATGTGACGGAATTCTTACTTCTCTAACCGAAGTTAAAGGTAACAATAACAAAATCCCATGATGATATTGTCGACATCGATCAGTAATTTTTCCGAGTGAGATATACGATCCACATAGTTTGGTAATATCTTCATATTAGCTTATGTGGTCAAACTATAAAATTCTTTGTCGTATGGGAAAATTGCCTGTTTTATATATATAGGGTGAATCTTTGACCTGTACAAAAATTTAAACCAAGAGTAAAATTAAGCGGCCTATGAACTTATTATTTTAAAAAACTGTAAAATGAAATTTCCGTTTTTCCACGTTTGTTTTTTAAGTTTTGGAACCGATGCCTTTGTTCGTTGTTCCATCTACCTCCTAATTTAAAGTCTACAGTGATATCACGCACTTCAGAACAAAAGAACATTAATTATTTATATTAAATAGAAATTTTTCATAATTTTATATTATTTATTTTCGAATTGTTTAAAAAAACTTCATATGCGTGATCCAGAGGTTCAAGTTTACATCGGGTTAAAATTGTAATATGGGTCAAAGACTGACACCCTGCATAGGCTTTTAGAAATTAAAGGCCAACAATTGTGACTAAATTTATTGTGGTTGTAATAATAGCTTCGTATTTCAAAGAACCATCTATATTATTAAAAAGAAAATTTACAGCTTTGAATATTTCTTCTCGACTTTTCCGAGTCAACCTGGGAATGTAAAAAAAATCATATTTTATTAAAATTTTCTATTTTAGAACCGAAAAATATCCACATGGGGTATGTCAAAAAGCTATTTACACTAGTTGGATTATGGCCCATGAAATATGATCGGCCTATAAAGGAAATATGTTATAATATTTACTCTTTGGTTTGCTACTTCTTATTTGTACTTCTTACTTTGTCCCAAGTATTGAATACTGTAACTTCAACAAATGCAAGTATGGCGACAGTGGCGGAAAATATTAGTATATCTCTCGTATTTTCACTGATAGTGCTTAAGGTAAGAATGTATGATATAAATGTTTTCGAGATATATTTACTTAATTTCACAAATTTAAACTTTAGATATGGATATGCCGTTCTCGGAGGTTAAGAAATCTGATCGACGAAATTGATGTACGTGAAAATAAAATGGTTGAAGATAACAATGACTTGGTTATGAAAATATATGTTAGCCATACTGATGTTATTCTAAAAGTTGCAAAATTGGTAGTAATAATGGTGAATGTCAACGTCACGATTTACTGCTGTATGTCTTTTATTGCAAACATAACTTATCCATTACCACCTAATAACGGAACAAGTAAGTTTTATGTTTAAATGTTTTTAGTTATTTAGACACAACTAACAAAATGCAAAAAAAGGTAGGTCGCAAAAACTCTATTTGGGTGCATAATTTCAGGACTCAGGTAATCTCAATTTCCATGGCAACTGCTATTTTTTTTCTAGTAAAAAATGAAATCATTATTAGCGATATTTTTATCTCAAAACTGACTACGTCATTGGATTCGGTACCATCTGAAATGTAGTAGTATTAGTACCAAATTTCATTAAAAAATAACTAGTCGGTGGCATAACCAGAATGTAAAGTTGGGGGGCTAATTGTTTCAAAAGAATTCTTCGGTAATATTTACGGCAAAACTATTGTTTTAAAATAAATTTTACTTAGAAATAAATAGCATGCGAGAGATCTTTGGGGGGCGGCTAAAGCTCCCAAAGCTCCCCCCTCCCGTTTACCCCACTGATAACTATATAGTATTAAAAATTCCGCCATTTAAGCAATATTGCTAATTTATGAATCTGACTTCCCCTGTAGAAAGATCATTTTTCGTAGGATTGACACCAATTTTTATTTATATTGTTTAAATACAAAAACAGTGGTTATTCAAAACATTTCGCAAGTCCAGAGAATTCCAAAATTTAGTGATTTAAATACATGTTGCTGTAGATAGTCCATGTTGCTGCATAGTCCAAGAACCGGCAGCATAATTTCAACTCTCATAAGATTATAGAATAAGATTTTATGTAAAATGTAGAAAACGCCGATCATTGTTATTTAAAAAAGTGTTTTGATAAGTTCGAAAAGTGCCGTTCTAAAAATCGAAGGAGGTGGTAAATTTCTTAATTCGGTGTACAGGGTGTTCCCGTATATTTTGACCCACCCCTAGAGCCTCTATTTTTCGAGTTAGAATAAATTACTTAAATTAAAGTTGTACGGTACCAAGGTGTATTGTCCCAAAAATAATGGATTGACAGGAATGGTCTTGCCTAAGTTGAAATGTTTTTCCATGGCAACCTTGATTAAATATAAAGATCGTATTTATCTGCAATTTGGAATATCATGCAAATGCTAAGAGCAAACATAACATATTTATATTGTTGGAATCGGAAAAATGCGCGCAATTCAAAAATCGACAAATATACAGGGTGTTCCATTAAAAAAATAAGTTTATATTTTTTCATAAATTTGCGACGCTCATTTGTTTTATCTAGTAACAGATTCTAGCGGTTCAGAAAAAACCCTACAACTTTCATTTAAGTAATTTTTTTCTAACTCGAAAAATATAGGCTCCAGGGGTGGGTCAAAATATACAGGAACACCCTGTACACTCCTCCAGTACCGAAACAAACCACGAAAATCCGATATTTAACCAAACTTCCCGATTCCCGATTTTCAATTTTTGAGAAACGGGACGGCTGTAGAATTAGCATATGCACCTCACCTGAAGACTTGAGGGAAGCTTTAAAAATTCCAAGCCCATCCCCGAGCCGAAATAACTTAGCTGTAGCTCGGCGAAAACAGGCAATTTTTGACAGTTTTCGGACTTTGGCTTTTAGGTGACGGGAAATGCCGACCAACCACGTAAAAAAGATGCGTCTCACCTGCTTTGGTCGTTTTTTTCGCCGAAAATCCTTAATAACTTGAAAACAGGAAATAATTTACCAGACAAAGTTTCGTTAAATATGTTGACCCATTCTCCGGCCATCTCGCCGTACCGTCAGATCTCCCGAAAAAACGTGTTTGAAATTTTTTTTCCTGTGCATCAAAAAGTATATGGCACTGGCTGTGTAGCGGGACTTCGCACACAACTCGCGTCCCCGAGGTCCAGACTTGCCCCCGTCTTTCGCGCCGTATTTAACAGCGGAGGATTTTCGGGGCCCCGAAAATACGCCTGTCGGATTTCTAAAGAACCAAGGGACCCTTTCTTTATTGTTGCTCCATGGGCCTTCTTCCCTACTTTGTTCTATAATCATATGAGAGTAGATTTGACGAAAAATTAACCACAACTTCTTTAAATAACAATGATCGGGCACATATTACTTGAGGCAACCTAGTCGCTTCAAGTAAATAATTATACTGTCTACATTTTACATAACATCCTTATTCTATAATCTTGTGATGAGAGTTGAAATTTTAATGAAATCGGCTCTCATACTAACACATTTTATTTTATTTGAAAAACTCATTAAATGATTATCGAAATATATTAAATAACTACAGTTTTTGAGAAAAATAAACTTTCTCCGGGGAAGTCAGATTAAGAAATTATCAATATCGATTATATGGCAGTATTTTTAAAAATTGCCATTTTTTACTAGAAAAAAATTCGTAGTACCTACTCCTTGACAATTTAGATTCCGACCTAAAATTTTCCATCAAAAAAGATTTTCATGTGATTTATCTTTAGAAAAAATCAAAATAAAAAAATATATAAATATTTCTTAGCAATAGTTTCTAGAAGTACATTATTAATGTGTTTAGTCATATAAATTTAAGATTATTGTGTAATGTATTACATTTCAATACATTACTTATACTTTTCCGCACTAATACGGAAAAGTACAATTTTCCGTACGCGCGTATGAAAAAAATAGTATATTACACACCGAGGTGGGAAGTGTTTCATTACTGTCGAGAGATTAATTAGTTAACCGAGGTGCGAAGCGCCGAGGTTAACTTTATCTCGAGTCAAAAAATTGACACTTTCAAACTTCTAAAAAGTCAGAAATGTCAACTTTATATACATGGTTGTAAATAAAAACACTTTCCTGACGAAAAACTGAGTTTGTAAGAAATTTTCATTTTGTAGATATTCCCGAAAAACGGTTTGCATTTCACTGTTGGTACCCTTACGACGCCAACGAATATTACATACCAACATTTGCTTTTCACCTTGCTATGGGATATTATGGTGGTGCTTGTTTAGTATATTGCGATATGTTTATAATTTTTTTGTTTACATTTGTTATTGGTCAGTTTAATATTCTGCAACACTACTTTAAGAATTTCACAATATATTTTGTAAAATATGCAAGGGAACATGGAGTAAGTGACGAAGAAGCACAATTAGAATGTATGAAGACGTATATTCGAAATCATCAAGGGTTGATAAGGTAATAACAAGGCTCACTTTTGACATGAATTTATTATATTTGACCATTATAATATTTTTTTCTGAGAATTAAAATTAACGCAAAAATATTAAAGCAAAAAATATTGCTGGTTATCACACATCAATTATGACAACATGACCGTGAAAAAAAGAAACGATTGTGTGCAACATTTTCATATTAAATAATTTTAAATATTTTATCTGAATTGGCTTTTTTGTATTACAGATTTCTTGAAGAAATTAACGAGTCCATGTTCTACTTCAATTTGTTGGAATTTCTCTTGGCATCATTCCAATTGTCTATGTCTGCAATTCTTATTTTAGATGTAAATAAATAATGAAACTTTTTATTTCATGTTAAGATAATACGTTTTCAGGCTACAGAAGCAGCAGCCAGTGAAGGAAAAATAAAAGCTATTATCTATTTCGGCACGTACAGCATTCGATTATTCATTCTCTACGTCAAAGCACAAGAAATCACCATCCAGGTTGACTTTTAAATAAATTCATTAGAAATTGGTACAATTATATTTATAGGGCGAAGAATTAGGAACTGCGATTTACAGCAGTGAATGGTACACATATTCTATCAAAGTTCGAAAGATGATGGCAATTGTAATAATGAGAACCCAAAAACCACTGGTTTTGTCGATCGGACCGTTATACGATATGAATATGCTAGCTTTAGTTCAAATTTATAAAGCACTTTACTCTTATGTAGCTCTGTTTATTAAAGCTAGATAATTCAAATAAAAATCAGAGCAAATAACTGGATGCAATCATCGTAGCCAATCGAAAAAGCGGGGAGCTAAGGGGCATTAGAAAGTCTGAACGGGGCCTGTTTTTATATTATATAATTATCAAAAAATAAAGAATAAATTGGAGATTTTCCATCTTCTCTATAGAAACGAAACACATTTTGCCACAGAAAGCGTAACGTAGAGTTCGACTGCTTACTTTGAGGAATTTACAAAACGATATATTTCCAATTAGTCATATCAAATAATGTATAAAATTATAACAATATTCGTGGCTATGAATTATAATTGAATATCAGTTGTTAATATATCAGTGGGGATGTAGCCAATCCTTTAGTAAAGACTCTTTTTTCTTTTGAAAGCTTTCGTATTTTATTAAATACTTCGTCAGTCACTATAATATAAATAAGAATAATTGTACAATAAATACTACTGTTGTTGGTACTTACAGAATATGAGTTCCTAATAGATACGTAGTATAGTGGTTGTAAATGGTCTCGATATAAAATTAAACATGGCAGATGATATTTATGATCAAAATTTTTGACATTGAATGAAATTGTCATTAAAATAATTTGGTAGGTGTAAATTATAAAGGTGCAAAGGTGAAGATCTTATACCTTATGGATTATTTTTTTGGTTTAGGTTTTTTTATCCATGAAAAATAAATTAGAGAAAATAATGTTAAGGTCTTGTACATCTGTTTTTTATATATTTAAAGTATTGCTTTCTAATATTAGCAAATAAAAATATTAAAACTGTAAGTAATCTTTTTAGCAAACTTAAGGATAAGATACCATTACAAGAAAGATCAAACGTAATATATAAAATCAATTGTAAAGATTGTGATAAATGTTATATTGGGCAAACTTCTAGAAGTTTAAAATCAAGAATAACATCTCAAAGTGATATACGTTTAAGGCCAGATTCTTGTGCACTATCTCAACATGTATTTTTGTCAAACCATAGAATGGATTTTGAAAATAGTGAAGTCTTAACAACAGAACATAATGTATCAAAGAGGTGTTTCCTTGAAATGTGTTATATTAACCAAGAAAGCAATACTTTAAATAAAAAAACAGATGTACAAGACCTTAACATTATTTTCTCTAATTTATTTTTCATGGATAAAAAAACCTAAACCAAAAAAATAATCCATAAGGTATAAGATCTTCACCTTTGCACCTTTATAATTTACACCTACCAAATTATTTTAATGACAATTTCATTCAATGTCAAAAATTTTGATCATAAATATCATCTGCCATGTTTAATTTTATATCGAGACCATTTACAACCACTATACTACGTATCTATTAGGAACTCATATTCTGTAAGTACCAACAACAGTAGTATTTATTGTACAATTATTCTTATTTATATTATAGTGACTGACGAAGTATTTAATAAAATACGAAAGCTTTCAAAAGAAAAAAGAGTCTTTACTAAAGGATTGGCTACATCCCCACTGATATATTAACAACTGATATTCATATATATATATCAAGTTGCTTGCAAGCGCTTCTTCGGTCGCCAACGATGATTACGACTATTTTTAATTAAGTATAAGCACAGAAAATATACTACGTATTTTCTGTGGTATAAGATCAAATCCTAATTAACTTTCTCAGCTAGTGAAAACTGTGGCACAGATAAGCACTTTTAAAGACGTTTTAGGAAGAACGAAAACTGCATGCTTGACTCTCAAATATTTTAAACATATCACACATTATATACATATTTCTCTGGAATTAATGCACAAAACAAGAGTTGACGGATTTATAATTGTTGATAATATTTTCACCGATAGGCAAATAATCTAATAATATTAATGTTTGCGAAATATGGAAAATCTACTTTTTGCAACAATAGAGAAAAGTTTTAATAAATTGTCTTAATACTCACCGTGTAGCTCAGATAAGTTGCTTAAGAACAATGTCCGATATCGAAAGAAAAATGTTGATGATTTTGAGATAACAAGAGCGACTGTTCCAAACTGTTATAATTAATGTAACCAGATTTATAACCGGTATAACTAACACCTCGACAAATAAGTAGGTATTATACTACACAAGACTTGACTGACGTATTTATAAACCTTTTATCACAGAATAAATAGCTTTGCAACAGAAGCCTCCTTACGGACATGTGTCAAAAATAAGCGAGTCTCCATTTCACTTTACAGAAAGGCAGACAATATTTTAAGCATAACTTGGTTCTAATACAATCTCTTTGCTATGCAGATTAACGTAAAATCAAATAATATGCACAATATTCATGTATTTAGAAGATATTTTGCTAAAAAGTGAGTCTCCTTTTGACACATGTCGCGGTATTGTCTGTACTACTCGTTAGTCTGTGGTTTCATGCATTGTATTGTGTCTCCGGAAACCTTACGGGAAGCCAAAAAAGTGTCAGACGTGACAGCCTTGTCTTGTCTGTCAACGCTTTATTAAAACCTAGTTAAAATAATTGAGTTCTCACAACCATTTACTCATGCTGTTTCTATATTAGGATGGTCGGCCGTTTAATGTAACAACAAACTCATCTTGATCCATTTCCTACGAACATTTAGATACTAAATATTACCCAATCAATGCTAATTTAAACATATTTTAAAACCGATAGCCTAATATATATTTCATTTACAATTTTCCAATTTATCTTCATTACCTGAAGTTGTTCAATTGGGGATTTAGCGTAACAACCCCAATTAAGGAGAACAGTTTTGGAATCAATTTATTGCTCTGCAAGTATATTCTTACCTAAAGCTGCAGTCTTTAGTTGGTTGTTCTCGCGCTAGTAAGACAACTTTGCATATTTATAATAGTTGCTTTTAGTTTTTTAGTACCGAAATATGATGAACGATGTAAACGATACAGGCGAATTTGTTATGATGTTCACTCGAATCATTGTTTCTATTGACAACGCTCAGTATATTCTAAATATGGCAAAACTATTGGCAGTGCTGACTAATATATGCGTTGTTCTCTACTTAATAATAATACTTAATAATAATTGATTATAATGTTTAATAACTAAATATCGCACTCGTAACTGCACTCGCAACTAAAAGTTGCAACATACTTCTTACAAACCAAAATAAAGCACGATTTTCACTGTAAAGTTCGTTTTATTTAACTTTTTAGGACATATACCGACCAAATACTCCGGATTTGTGGAATCTCTATAAAATGCCAAGTAAAGTAACAAATGAAGAAGTGGAGAGAGCCAATGAATGCACAAGAAAAAACATCGTATTCGAACATTCGAAAAAGTATACGTTTGGGCAAAAGAGTTGAATAATAATGTCTTTAACTTTTTAAATATGTTTAATAAAGAAATGGTTCGAATAAAAAAGTAGATCCTAAATTGTATTTGTATTTTTATAGGGTTATAGGTATCAAATTTTATATACGAATGCTCAAAATGTCGACAAACCAAAATTATATAATTTTAAAATATAATAAAGTATGTATTTTTGCATTTTTGAAATCTACTTGCCATAAAGGAAAATCGTGTGCCCATTATCTATTGCCACTTTTGAAATATTTCATTTTAAAACTTTATATTAAATTTATTTAACAATTTGTCCATACCATAAGAAACAATGTGTATTTTATTTGGAGAATATTAGTAAAATCTGAAACTTCCTAACACCTTGGAATATTATTGTTATTTCAAACAAACTTTTTTGCTAACAAATTCAAGTTGAACAAATTCAAGTTGAATCAATTGAGTGAAAATTTGAAAATTAAATATTTCAGAAACGGTAAAAGATAATGACAAAGTTTTACATAATGTAAATGTAATAATATGAATGTACTATTGAAAAAATGAAATTTAATATACATTTGAATCTTGTTGACATCAAAACATTATTATTAGTAACTTTTAAAATAATAACAATAAGGCTTTTATTTAACAAACAATTGAAATTACAATTATTGTTAAAATAAAAACAAATGAATCGCAAAAACTGCATTTAAGCAGTTTGTGCGTGATATGATTAAAGCAATATGCATAGATACAAAATCTCATTGTTAATGTAAAAACAAATAAATCACAGAAACTGCGCATAAGCAGTTTGTGCCTGATATAATTTATTAATATGACAAAAACATAAGGTAGTCAAATCCAGGTGGCTCATGTTAAAGTATTTTGTCATAAGTAAAATAAAAAATAAATATATCTAATTGTAGCCGCATCAATCCTTTCTAGGTTGAACGAAGATTTATAATCCTCAGAGTAACTTATCATCTAATGATGCCCATGGGAACCTCTAAATCATTACCAAGAAGTTGTCGGTTTAATGATGTAATTTAAAGGGATTTCTGAAGACGTAAAAATCCATCATCCTCCTATAGACATTTGTTAACGTTCCAAACGCGGAAACGAAGTAATCCGCTTTCATTCCTATGCCGGTTTTTCATATTGCTCGGAACTCTTTTTCGCTGATCATTTTAAGCCTCACGGCAAACTTATAATGAATTTTAAAGCCTCGCGCACGGCGAGACAAGTCTCATTGTGCTCCGGTTCTAACTGAAACTTACACGTAATGGATCCAGCAGCAAAATGCAGCTCGCATTGTGGCCGACAACAGTCGAAATTCATTAATCTTGACTCTCGAAAGGACAATAAGCTACTAGCCCAACTAGTAGAATTCACAAGGTAGGTGTAGGGATGAAAGTTTATTGAGGTGTAATAGGAATTTCTTAGGAAAAATGTTTTTAAAGGGAAATCCTGATAATTATAATTACGTAAATTTGTAGTTTCGATCTTAAGCGTTCTAATTTCACAATATTTTTTCAACGCACACGAAAGGGAGTTAAAATAAGAATTAAAAGTTTACAGAATGTAAACCTTGTGATTTTAGTGTGCCGCGATGTATTTGTAAATTCTTATTTACATTGGTTAATGGCCAGTTCAGTATCCTAAAACATTAGTTGGAATTTTAAAATGCATTATGAAAAATGTGCAAAGGAACAGTGGAGCACGCCTACTAAAAGGAAAAATGCGAAAAAAAAATGAAGTCTAAAACACGGGGCAAATCAACTCTAGTCCCCATTAGCGCTCCCGTATGCTACGTTGCCGCTGGTGCACACCGCGCGTACGGCCTACCAATAACCAGCCCACTAGCCGCCGACAGCTGTTCGGGCTAGTGACCGCCAGGCCACGAGGCCCGCCGTCCACCAGTGCCGAATCGAAGGTAGATAGAGAAGTGCACGTGCGTCTGCACTCTTCGACCGACCGGCGGATTCGCGCTGTGAACCGCTGCTGCCGCCAGATTCTTGGATATCATGCTCACCATGCTCGTGCTCCCGCATACCGTGTACGACAGGCGACAGCGCAGGTAGAATTGGCAGTTTTATTATAGACTAGTGGGCTTATTACTGTATCATAACAGATTTCTTATATACAGGGTGTAACTGAACTGATGGTCAAAAATGAAACCACGTATTCTTGGAGACAAAGTAAGGGCACTTCTTCATATATTTTTTTCTCCTACGGGCCATAGTTTTTTTTATACAGAGCGGAGAAAAATACACATATTTCTTAGTATCGCTAGAACTATACGAGATATTTTGTTCAAACTTGGCGTGTCATATGAGCGGGTGAGCTGTCAAATTTAAGGTTAATATAAAGCTTCTGAGGCTCCCAGTTGCGGAGATACAGGGTGTTATTAAAATTAATTAGTTCAGTCCCTGTATAATCGCATTTTAAATTTTTTTTTCAATGGTAAATTCAATTGTTAACAAAAAGTATCTCTTAGTATTTTTTCATATTCTCAGCCGTTTCTTAATTATTTTCAAAGAACAGCAATGCTGCAATAAAAAAGTCATTTTATAGACACAGATACACCCTGTATATACGGACTAGGGGACGCTCACCAACAGAATAAACGTGTGTTTAATATGTGTAGTCAAGTTACTGGTGACATTTTGTGGGCAATTGATGCTCAACACATTTTGGACATTATAAAAAAGAAGAAAGAAATTGTATTGGTGCTAAATCAAAAAGAGGGTGAAAAAAGTGATAAAATAACTTAGACCATCATGTTTTTATCGCCACAATAGAAAAATGTTGCCTGAAAATTTAAAACCACAAAAATATTGACCTTTAGGATTTTTTCAGTATTTCTACATTTTTGAAATAATTTCTGTGAACAAGTAAAAAACAAGTAAATTTACGATTGTTGTGCAATTGGCAACTAACTGGGCACCAATCTTGACGCGCGAGATTACCAGCTGACTAGGAAAGCGAATGAGTTCAGATAAATATCCAAATACCTATACTTACAAGATATCTATAAAGCACATGTTGTAACTGTTTCTCCAAGTTATGTCATACTTTCTTTTAGGTGGTACCTACTGATGATGTCTATGTAGCCGAAAGCGCTTTACCATGCTAATTTATTAATACCTATATACAGTGTGTCCCACTTAAGAACTGACCACCCCTGTACAATTTTTATTTATAGCTCGATTTTCATAAACTTTTTTTTGTTGGATAGAGCTTTAAAAATGGCATCAAACACATAATTCAGGTGGCTCGTGCGTTAAAGTCATGGCCCACTAAGACGGTGTTTTAGTGCTGAAATTTCGAGAAGTACTATTAGGGATTTTTTTAGAGGAAAATTAATGCCAGACTCTTATTCAGCATTGTTCGAAACCCAAACGTACCAATTTGCATTGCCGGAGCTCTACAGGGAGTTTCAAAATTTTTATTGCCACACTTAAGGGCTGACCACCCCCGTAAAATTTTTATTTATAGCTCGATTTTCATAAACTTTTTTTGTTGGGTAGAGCTTTAAAAATGGCATTAAATGCATAATTCAGGTACCTCGTGCGTTAAATTCATGGCCCACTGAGACGGTGTTTTAGTGCTGAAATTTCGAGAAGTACTATTACGGATTTTTTAGAGGAAAATTAATGCCAGATTCTTATTCAGCATTGTTCGAAACCCAAACGTACCAATTTGCATTGCCGTAGCTCTACAGGGAGTTTCAAAATTTTTATTGCCACATTTAAGGGGTGACCACCCTCGTAAAATTTTTATTTATAGCTTGATTTTCATAAACTTTTTGTTGGGTAGAGCTTTAAAAATGACATTAAATGCATAATTCAGGTGCCTCGTGCGTTAAATTCATGGCCCACTGAGACGGTGTTGTTGTGCTGAAATTTCGAGAAGTACTATTAGGGATTTTTTAGAGGAAAATTAATGCTGGTTTCTTGTTCAGCGTTGTTGGAAACCCAAACGTACCAATTTGCATTACCATAGCTCCACAGGGTGTTCCAAAAAAATTAAAAGGAAAAGTAAGGCCGGATTCTTATATGCAGTGAGAGGTTCCAAACAAAAACGTACTAATTTGTAATTAATTTTCTTAATTTCTGGTAAGTTGGTCACTAAAATATTCATAAGGAACTCATATTCTTTCAAAAATTTATTAGCGGAATTTTTTTTTATTTAATTTAATATCATCAAATACATGAATAAACAACACAACATAACATAAACTCAAATTTCAGTCATTTCAATTAGTCCTCTATTTTCTAATGCAAATTGGTACGTTTGAGTTTCCAACAACGTTGAATAAAAATCTAGCATTAATTTTTCTCTAAAAAAGTCCCTAATAGTACTTCTCAAAATTTCAGCACTAAAACTTCGTCTCCGTGGGCCATGAATGTAACGCACGAGGCACCTGAATTATGCATTTAATGCCATTATTGAAGCTCTATCCAACAAAAAAAAAGTTTATGAAATCGTGCTAAAAATAAAAAATTTACAGGGGTAGTCACTAATTAAGTGGGACACTAAAAATTTTGAAACACCCTGTAGAGCTATGATAATGCAAATTGGTACGTTTGGGTTTCGAATAACGCTAAAAAAGAATCCGGCATTGATTTTCCTCTAAAAAAATCCCTAATAGTACTTTTCGAAATTTCAGCACTAAAACACCGTCTCAGTGGGCCATGAATTTAAGGCACGAGGTACCTGAATTATACATTTAATGCCATTTTTGAAGCTCTATCCAACAAAAAAAAGTTTATGGAAATCAAGCCATAAATAAAAATTTTACAGGGGTGGTCAGTCCTTAAGTGGGACACACTGTATATTTTGCAGGACTATTTCCCTCGTCTTAATTTCCACCAATCACAAACGCACAATTTTGAATTACAAATGGTTTCTAGATGGAAAAACTGTATGAACAGCACCTGTAAGCAGTTTTTTCGAGGTTACCCGCGGCAAAACTTGACAGCTGTTATACAAGAGGTAGTATGTTTTGTAAGCTATGTGTATGCAGAATAATCTATTACTCATGAAATAGTCTTGTCAAATACCATTCGGGAATGTAATTTTTCCATGAAAAAAATAAAAAAAAAACAATGCTAAGTAATATTTTTTTAACAAAATGCATTCGTGCAGGTGCAAAAATCCTCGTATTCGACTCGGATTCTTGTTGCCACCAGCACTCATGCTTCTTGTTAAAATATTACTTAGCAACGTGTTTTTTCGATTTTTTTCGGAAAAATTAGATGCCCTTATGATATTACTTGCGAAAATACACTTCACTTCCTTCAATAACATTTACGTGCACACAGCCGAAACCTATTCAATTATTATAATAGTATTGCCAATATTTCTACTTATACTTTCCTTAGAAGGTTAAGCTGCCATCGCCACGTGTTAATTGTGCCCTCTACATTATTTTTTAAAATTTCCCCGAGTGCTCGCATGTATGCGGCCGCTGCCAGCCCCTGCGCAGATAAGACACGTTCCGCGTTGGGCTAAACAACCGCCCGCATGTGGAAATTTTAAATTAAAAACGTGTGTGGGAGCGCTCAGCGCCCGCTATCAGATTAAGAGACATTTTTGCTTTGGGGCTCATGCGGCGGGCGTGAATTATAATCGGCCCGTCGAAGCGTTTCAAAGGAACCCGAGCTTTTGTAGTGCCGGCCAGCCATAGGTACGCCTGCGTTCATCCCGATGGAATTTTTAATTTAATCGCACACGTAGCATACGGTTTGTTTGGCGGTTCATCTATGGGATTCTTTCTTCAGCTTTGCGCTGAAAAGCACATATGCGACGAGAGGAAACAACAGTTGCTTATTACCATCAACGTTGGAACTGACGACGTCATAGTTTAAAGGCCAGCGATCGACATTCAAACGAAGAGACGTGGAATCTTTAAAGTGAACTCGAGGATATAAGAAACTAGGCAACGCGCATATCTCTACGTAGGTATAGTCCCATGATTTATTCGCCCCGTGTCGGTGGCTGGCATGTTTATTTGCTCTATGCCAGAAATCAAGTTGGCCGCGAGCCATTAGACGTAAGCGAAGTCTTGGCCTGGTACGACCAGTCCCCGTGGAAATCAATAAATCCGGGAATGCCAGAGACCTCTCTGGCATCCCGGTAGACCACAAAAATTCTACACACGCTACACAGCAATGGGAATAAATCTAAGCCACAGAGAAGACCGGAATACAGAGAGTCCATCTTGTCAAATATGTCAAATGGAGCCTAACTTTTACGTAATTTTTCACACACCCCATAAGATCGTTCAGATAAACTATGAAGTAGACTACGTTCTTCATTTATTATAGATTAATTTAAAACTGAGAAAGATGATGCACAGTGACCTACAATGGATTAATTACCGTTTAAACTTGGGCTCCGTTTGACATATTTGACAAGATGAACTCTCTGTATTCTGGCCTTTTTTTGAAAAACATTAATAATTTCCAATTTTTTTTTTAATATTCACCCTAAACATTTTCATAAATTATAATCAAAACAATTGAGGAAAAAAATTTTTCCTTAGGAGACCATGTTTTGGTATTTAGGCATAGCTTTAAATTCTAAACTGTTTTTGCTGAATTTTCCGAAATCAGGGTACTTTACTCTTGTACAATTTTTATATTTTTTGACCTACCCTGTATGCTGTTTAACTTGCAACCACCCTAAGTGCCCCTAATAAGGTTATTGAACATGTATCAACTTTCGGCAATGTCTGTATTTTGGTTGTATAATTAATAAAAAAAATTCCATATGTTGCCCACTTAAATGACCACACTGTATAGTGGATTAAAGCTAAATTAATCAAAATCGACAATTCGGCAATACGTAATAATTTAAAAAAAACTCTTCTTTTGATTTCTATAACTGATTTTTTATATTTTTTGTTATTCTAGGAAAAGGTTTAAATTAACGAATTGGCGTAAACATGTCGAAACTGGGTATACATATAAAAGGTATACATTTTAATCTGCACTTGACACTTTTTTGTCAATATACACATATAAATTCTTCCGAAGTAAATCGAAGAAACAAGAACTACCCGCCTAGACACTACTAACTGAGATCTGGAGTAGCCAAAAGTAAGAAGTTTTGTTTTGTTCAGTTTTCTTTATGTTTAGTTTGCCTTTTTTATTTGAATTTCGGAATTATCTTAGATACTTAGATAATTGGCAATTGACATTATTTTGCCTTTTTATTGGAACTAAATTTATTTTGCAACTTTTATTGAAACCATTTAGTAATTATTTTAAACCGAATTATTTTACAGTTGTTGATTTCAGAAAGTATGTCTTTTTATTCTTATTTTATACTAAATAATCGGATAGATAAGCTTATTTGCAATTATTTTGCAACTTTTTGCAACTTTTTTACCAATTGAGGTGACGAGTGTTTTATCTAGTCTTTATGCTATTTAAAAACTTTTTATTCATGTTGTAAGTACTATTAGTTTACATATTTCGAAGTTCCTTTAAACTGTATTTCTCACAATTTATTGTACTTTTTCGTATTTTAATCTTAATACACCTATAAAAGTGTCCCTGTGTTTTCGTTAAATCCTTAGACTCAAACCAAAAGTAAGTAACTTGTGAATCACCCTTGTACAAACCGCTCGCCAACTAACATCCAACAGGGTGGTTTTCACAATTTTATGATTACAGCATTTTAGATTGGCAAAGTTATTAGTTCCTATCGACAAAATGTAGGTACCATTGTAAATCTACAGAGTTTTATTGCTTCTCATATATGTGGAAGTTTTTATCTGAAATTCTTTATAACATAGAATTTTTCAATTTTGCGAAAAGTTTAATAAAAAGTACTGAAGGGAACACAATACGGTCAAAATGTTGCATTTTTAGGCTATTATAAACAAACACACCAACTAGTGCTTTATATCTAATAGAATATCAAAAAATACCTATATTCTTTGCCCTAAACTGACAACTTTAATTATTTTTTTGTTTTTTTGAATGACATAACATGGAAAGTCCATATCTAGGCTTGCAAATGGGATTAAGACAGCGCCGACAGCGAAAGTGACGTTAGATTTCGTATTTTTTTAAGTTGTATAGCATAAAATCTAATAACATTTTATCTGGCAAAAATTAGTACAAACATCTCTGACTTCATTTTAATCATAAGATCTTAAAAGCATATGCACTGGAATTATTATTTTTCCCAAGATTTTAATAACCTATAAAACAAAACTCTGCTTTAAAGATCTTATGATTAAAATGAAGACAAAGATGTTTGTACTAAATGTTTGCCAGGTAAAATGTTATTAGATTTTATGCTATACAATTTAAAAAATACGAAATCTAACGTCACTTTCGCTGTCGACAACCCCCTCTTAACGAGGTCGAACCAAGAGAGTTGGTTTTTTAGGGATGGAAATAGGGGAATTAAAATATTTAATAGCTACTTAGGTTTCCGTCATACAGTAGTTAAGGGCAAAACTTCAGGAATCTATATACAGTGTCCTCCAAAAAGTTCGCAGCATAGGGGGAAAATGTTTAAATAACGACTTTTTTGAAATTTAAGTTTTGGGGTTACCTTTTGCTTTAAAAAAGATGAAAAACGACCCACTCAAACGTGGTCACGTGACTTTCGTTATCTGTCGAAAATGACATTTAAAAAAATATATCGCTGAAAATGGGTTTATTTGTTAAAATATCAAAAAGTTTTACTTGAAAAAGTTGTTTCTTTTTCAATTACACGTATGTGTACCAAATTTGAACACCCTACTATAAGATTTAGTTTTTTGACATTTTTTAATATTTATGATTTCTGGAAATTTTTAAAACTTGTAACTTCAAAAAAACTATTTTGTATCACTAGCTTTATCATTCTATTAAGTTTTTATTACTAATTAATGATAAGAATGTGCCTTTTTCAAAAGAAAATAATATTAACGCCTTAAAATTCTGTTATGTTTGCTGCAAAGTTGATGTACCGTCTAGCATTTAGGATATAAATTTAGTTACATTAGATTTTCCAATTCTAAATTGATGCCAAAATAATAATAAATTAAAATATCATCAAACTATTTCACGTATCTAACTAAAATTCAGGACTTTTACGGAACAAATAATTATTACCTTTCAGTTTAATTTCACATTAATCGATATTGATGAGTAGGCCATGGAGAGAATAGAAGCAATTATTTTTATTTGACAGTTATCAAACTTACAGTTATCACAGTTATAAAATTGACAAATAAAAACAATTGCTTCTATTCTCTCCATGGCCTACCCATCAATATCGATTAATGTGAAATTAAACTGAAAGGTAATAATTATTTGTTCCGTAAAAGTCCTGAATTTTAGTTAGATGTGTGAAATAGTTTGATGATATTTTAATTTATTATTATTTTGGCATCAAATAAGAATTGGAAAATCTAATGTAACTAAATTTATATCCTAAATGCTAGACGGTACATCAACTTTGCAGAAAACATAACAGAATTTTAAGGCGTTAATATTATTTTCTTTTGAAAAAGACACATTCTTATCCGTAATTAGTAATAAAAAGTTAATAGAATGATAAAGCTAGTGATACAAAATAGTTTTTTTGAAGTTACAAGTTTTAAAAATTTTCAGAAATTTCATAAATACATATTAAAAATTTGCAAAAAACTAAATCTTTTAGTAGGGCGTTCAAATTTGGTACACGTACGTGAAATTAAAAAAGAAACAACTTTTTCAAGTAAAACTTTTTGATATTTTAACAAATAAACCCATTTTCAGCGATATATTTTTTTAAATGTCATTTTTGACAGATAACGAAAGTCACGTGACCACGTTTGAGTGGGTCGTTTTTCATCTTTTTTAAAGCAAAAAGTAACCCCAAAACTTAAATTTCAAAAAAGTCATTAATTAAAAATTTTCCCCCTATGCTGCGAACTTTTTGGAGGACACTGTATATAGAAAACGTTAAAATAAGTTTTTTTTTTCATGTAAACTTGTATAGACATCCTAACGGTTTTCGTTATGCAGGGTGTCAAAATTCAATTTCTTTTAGGTTTTATTTTATTTTTCCTAAGCTAAGGCAAACATAATATTTGGTAGAGTTCAGACACACATTAAAATACTATAAATTAAAAATAATTCGGTCTATTTCCACCGGTGCCGGAGAGGTGTGGTCAAACATCATATTTTGTAATAAAAAAATGGTACGCCACTCGAAAAGTAATCTTTTTGCGCCTTCACTAAATTTCCCAGTCAAATCTAAGAGCTACTTTTTAGCTCGAAATGCCTCATGAGCTCCCAGATGGTTCCACGGGCCTCCGTGCACCCAGAATGTTAATGGTTTTCTCGTCTTGTCGACTTCGCAGCCGACCTGGGTATTACAATGCCGCTTCTGGGCGGAAAATATGTCCGCAATTTCGGATGAATTAGGAGAGAAAGGCTAGAGCGGGAATTAAAGGCGGGAAAGTAGCTTTTCAGCCTCGATTTATTTCGCAAACTGTTCACGATAAATATTAGACATAATTAAGTTGTAGGGAGTTCTTGAGGACCTCGGGCAAAGGGATTGATGGTCTGGGTAAGTCAGCCAGAAGGGGTAAAATAAATTTGCGAGAGAGGGATTATAAAGTTTCAACCGTTGGGACGCTTTTGCTCGTTCTTAACTTTTATTGATACGAAATTTAATTACTCTGATGTGGGATACTTTGAAGAAATTCGAAAATAGATGGGAGCTGGTTGGATCTTGGATCTATGCTGATAATGATTGAAAAGAAGAACTTCCTTTAATCTGGTCCGACGTTTCGAAAATTCGCAGGAGTTTCAAATAAAAATAATATTATAGTATATACTCACAGTAAAATACGCTTGATTTTATTGTTCTATTAACAGGGCCATTAATATGAATTTGCTTTATCAAAAAGAGCCACCATTAACTATCAAATTTAGTCTACATTTATAACACCAAAAATTATCAAGTAAGTTGTACTTTCATTGGTTAACAGTTAAATTAATATTTTCACCCAACCAGCTGCTCCCGCATCTATTGTACAAAGAGAGGATAATAAAACTGTGTTAAAATGAATAAATCTCAAACGACAAATAGTCGAAGGGCATTATAATGTTCGAATGGACAAATGATCAAGAGGGCGCAAAATGATTGAAAATGCTTATAATCGAATAGACAAATAATCGAATGGTATAGCTGATACTATACCTACGTCGTAATTCAATATATTACAAAGAAATGTTTACAACTCAATTGCTTACTGATTTTACAGTAAACAATTTAAATCAGGAATGATTTAAATCAACCTCAATCTAATGGTGTAAAAACAAACTAAATAGTATTGTTAATAATCGAAGATACCGTGCTTTATTGATAAATAGTGAAATGCGTGTGTCTAGAACGTACAGGGTGTTCACCTATAAATTATATGTAAGTATATCCCCCAGATTTGAAAAAAAAAACATTCATATTTAGGTTGTATTTATTAGGTAACATAACAATTTTTTAAATTTTCTCGTTTCCGGGATAGTTAAAATCTCTTTTAAATATACCCTATACCAAATGATAGAAGGCCAATTTTTGGTTTTTGTCTTTCCTAGGAATCTTGAGGCGATAATATATTATTATACTATTTTAGGTAAGAAAATACGTGTTTTTTGTCCCAATTATTTCTACACGTTTGGTTTGTTAAAAACATTAAACTGCAATTATAAACGAGTTAGCTACAAATTATGTGAAAGACGGCTGTGGTTATAGCTCTTGGCCGCATGCTCGCAAAGACAAATTATGTAAATGAGCTGGGTTTTTACCCAGCCCCAAAGTTTCCCTTAATGGAGATAACATGACTCTTGAGAATTTCCTCAAACGCAAAAAGACTCCGCTGCCGCGAAACATCGATTCCTTTTGATTGATTATAACAGACAAGAAATACAAGATTTGAAAAGGATGAAGTGGATTGAGGATATTTTGCAATATTGGCGGACTTCTTGAAACGTAAATATATTCTTTGTTAGAGTGTGCGGCAATATGCTGTAATATAAAAAATAACCAGAACGAACTGAACAAATGAACCGTATCTTTTGGAAAAGAAATCCAGAAAATGAAATAAATGTGCTAAAAAAAATTCTCTCCCTACCCCGGTTGTGATATTTTATTGCGCTTAAGTAGTGGCAACATCTTATTTATACCTATCCCTTTTCTACTTATTCGATTTCTCATTATGGATATATTCTTACACATTGAATGCCAGACGACACCTTAGAGCTTATCTTTGGTAACACCGAAATATATTATCATCGCAACATCACGGCATTCCATTTCTTGTCGGCTTTTTCGCGTCTGATTACAGAAAATGATACGCAGAACCACCACGTTTACGCTGGTCTTTTCTGTTTTAAATATAAATACCGAAAACCAGTATACAAGATCATGTGTGGAAATGTCACCTTAAGATTTTCTCTGAAAAAACTGATGTGGATCAACAGGGACCAACAAAAAATGTCCTTAAGGCAAGTTATTACTCGGTGAAATGTTGAGGAAAAAATGTTTGAGTGCACTGAACATAAAAACACAGATGACAATTTTTCTTTTCTATCGGAAGCTCTGGGATTACGGATTTGCATTTTAGTTGAAGAAATTACAACAACTACAAGTTTATTTTGTTTCTACGTATATGTTACTTTAGTATTAGTTCCTCACAATTATATTAATAAAAAAAATAAAATATAATTTTTTCAGAACATAAATTGGCATTCCAATTTGATATCCCATTACAAGTTGAAAGTTACGTACTGGCATAGCATCATCATTTCACATTAGTTTTAAATTTATTATTAAAACAACCTCAGAACTTTAATACTTCTATTATTTATTTGTGTGGACGCACAAAGACGTTTCAATAATTAAACAGTACCTACCAGAAACTATATAAAGGCCCGCATAGTAACTTAGGTAGATCAGTTTCCAACTGAAGAGTCAACTGATCATTGTGGTGACAATGGCAAAATTTCAAACTAGAGGGCCTGCTACAGGTAAGCGCACAGAGAACTTTCATTTATTAATCTGAGAAACAAAGAAAAACAGGAAAAATAAAATGTTACCATTTTTGTTTATCATTTTTTTATACCTAATATTTATCGATCTCATAATATATAAATTCATTTTGCATAACTTAAACTATAGGATTAACCGAGATGAGTATGTAGCTTGACAGAACTTAGATAGAAGAACATAAACAGAAGTTAGTAGGTACACAAAGGAAACAAAAAACTAGAAAACCGATTTTGGGCAAAAATTTCCAGTAACTAGACACATAATCTCAACTATATTAGCCTTGTTAGGGTCTTGTATCAAGAAGATTGCAGGCTGGAAGTCCAATTTTCTCTCAAAAATATCCAATAAATATTTTTTACATATATGGTAGGGGTGTCGGGAAATTATAAGAAAATAATTATAAGATGACTCGTAAGTAATTTTTAGACCAAAAAACCCACAAACTCTTCGTTTTCGAGATACACGGCGTTAGGGTTTTTGGAAAATATTGGTTTAATTTTTTTAATCCGAAGGACCACTCATATTCCAACCAAATTTGTAGCACAAGATGGTTGGATAGAATTTCATAAAATGCCGTACCTAATATAAAGGTCGAGAATAAACCAGTGCCGTAGATGAGGGTAATCGATCCCTTAAAATCAGAATTAAAGTAACTTTTTTTACTTGGTGTCTGTATCGCTAAAATAGGGAAATAATCTAAAGACACCCTGCGATTTCAGAAGATGTTCGCTAACAATTTATAAACTTGTGATACGTTTTGTTCTGTTTAGCCTATTCCAAATATATGAAAGAACTATATACCTACAGTCCGACACACAAGAGAAGTCCACTAAAAATCCCAGTCTATGCGCCATCCGTATAATATTAATGTGGACATGGGCGATTAGACTGAGTTTTTCATTGGACTTTAAAAAATATTAATTATTTATAGCAAATAGCAATTTTTAACAATAATTTTATATCTGATTTATTTTTGAGTTTTTTAAAACTTAAGGGTCAACAAATTTATTACGCTAACAGCTTAAAATTATTAAAAAGAAAATTTACAGTTTTGCATACTTCTTGACAACTTTTCCGGGCCAACCTGGGATTGTAAAAAAATGTTAATATTTGCCCCCCTCCCCCGCACAAGCATTCAGTTGCTACTGGGATACTCCTAGTTTGGAGTATTGTGAGGGTGAGAATTATTATTATTATTATTAAAATTTTCCATTTTAGAACCAAAAAATTTTCACATGGGGTATATCAAAAGGGTATTGACACTAGTTGGATTATGGCCCATGGTATATGATCGGCCAATAAAGCAAATATGTTATAATATGTACTCTTTGCTTTCCTTTTCCATATTTACACTTGTTACTTCTTTCCAAGTATTGAATACTATAACTTCAAGAAACGAAAGTATGCCGACAATAGCGGATAATATGAGTGTATCTCTAGCACTTTCTTTAATAGCGGTTAAGGTAAGAATCTATGATATCAACGTTTTCAAGATTTACTTAATTTTACAAATTTCACCTTAGATACAGATATGCCGTTCTCAGAGGTTAAGAAATCTGATCGATGAAATTGATGGACGCGAGAATAAAATATTTGAAGATAATAATGACTTCGTTAAGGAAATATATGTTAGCTATACTAATGGTATTCTAAAAATTGCAAAAATAATAGTAATGATGACTAATGTCAACATCATGATTTATTGCGCTATACCTTTTGTTGTAAACATAACTAATCCATTACCACCTAACAACGGAACAAGTAAGTTTTACGTTGAAATGTATTAACACACAATTAACATGTTGCAAAAAAAATACAGATATAAAAGTGTTTCTTAGTAACAGTTGCTAAGAAATACCGAAATCTTGTCACTATCTCACACAACAAATGTAATCCTAACATATCGACTAGGTACTATCAAAGATCATAATATTCGAAGATCGAATATCATGATCTTTTCTACTATTAATATATAAAGAAAAACTGTATCTCTTATTAGTAACAAACTTTCATATTTTAGATATTACCGAAAAACGGTTTCCAATGTACTGTTGGTACCCTTACGATGCCAACGAATATTACATACCAACATTTGCTCTTATATGTGCTATAGGATTTTATGGAGGTGGTTGTTTAGTATATTGCGATATATTTCTCGTTTTTTTGTTTACATTTGTTATTGGCCAATTCAATATTCTGCAACACTACTTTAAGAATTTCACAACTTATTATGTAAAATATGCAAAGAAACATGGGGTAAGTGACGAAGAAGCACAATTGGAATGTATGAAGACGTATATCCGAAACCACCAAGCGTTAATAAGGTAATAGCATTCAAACTTTTCCAATGGTTTTATTATGTTTCACCATTTTCATAATATTTCCTTATGAGAATTTAAATTAAAGTCTTATAGAAACGCCGCACTAGATACTGAAAAGCACCATAAGAGGTAATAGATAGGGGGAAAGAATTGCAGTTTTGGATTTTTAAAAAAGTTCATGGCTCACTAGATATTTTGAAAAGAGTGATTTTTTGCTATTTTATCAGGTCTCTATAGCTCCGTTATTTTTGATTATACAGAAAAACTGTAGAGACAAAAATTGTAAATAATTTTGGGCTTAATAAGATAATGTAATCCAATTGTTTATGTTGTTTGTGCTTTTTGAGATATGACATAAACTTTTTTTAAGTAAATCATAGTTGGCTGTGGCCTTATCAAATCGGCTATTTTTTGGCCTTTCCAAAAATATAATACTCGGTATAGTTATTATAAAAAATAAAATAGCTATGGCTAATTTTCTGATTTTTTTTAAATTTTCACATAGTCAGCAATAGATTATTTTCATAATTACGTCCTATTTTATAATAAGACATACTTCAAACTTTCAAACATTTTATTTTTAGCTGGTAAAAAAATGTTACAAAATGAAACAAAAAATATCATGATGGAGCTCCACCACAATTATTTGCCCGTAAGAAATTACGTAGATCAGCTCTATCCAACTAGTTGGATAGGGAGAAATAGGCCTATTTTCTGGCAGCCCCGATCCCCCGATTTGTCTGTTTTGGATTTCTTTTTGTGGGGAACAGTCCAAAATAAAGTTTGAGACAATTATAGTTGAATTAAGAGCAGCTGTTTTAGAAGCAATTGCCAGTATTGACAGGCGCTCTCTAAGAAAGGCGACAAATTCAGTTTTGAAAAGATGCAATATTTGCATAATCAATAATGGTGAATTGTTTGAACACCTTTTTTATTTTAAAAGGTGACCTTTTAAAATAATAATAATTTGAATTTGAGTTCTTTTATTTTTGTTTTATTTTGTTACCAGCTAAAAACAAAATATTAGAAAGTTTGAAGTTTGTCTAATTATAAAATAGAACGTAATTATGAAAATATACCTTGGCTGTGAAAATTTTAAAAAAATCTGAAAAACTAGCCATAGCTATTTTATTTTTTATAATAACTATGCCGAATATTATATTTTTGGAAATCTAAAAAAAATGGCCGATTTTATAAGGCCACAGCCAACTATGATTTACATTTACAAAAACACAAGTTTATGTCATATCTCAAAAATCACAAACAGCATAAAAAATGGATTAGATTATCGTATTAAGCCCAAAATTATCTACAATTTTTGTCTCTACAGTTTTTCTGTATAATCAGGAATAACCGAGCTACAGAGATCTGATTAAATAGCAAAAAATCACTTTTTTCAAAATATCTAGTGACCCATATTCTTTTTTAAAAATCCCTAAGGGGCATTAGATTGAGCATTCAAAACTGCAATAATTCTTTCCCCAGTTAACCTTTGTTCTAGCTCTGCTAGTTTCCGAGATCCCCATAGTGGGCATCGAAAAAAACTCACCCTGTATATAAGGACAGATATATCAACCTGCTTGCACTTGCAAGAGCTTCCTTCGCTCGGCAACGGTGATTGCATTCATATTGTTGCCAATATTTTACATATTATATGATTTGAGATATTTTATCTAAATGAGTTTTTTGTATTCCAGATTTGTTGAAGAAATCAACGAGGCCATGTTTTACTTCAATTTGTTGGATTTTCTCTTGGTGTCTTTCCAATTGTCTCTGTCTGCAATTCTTATTTTAGATGTAAATAAATTATAAACCTTTTTATTTCATGTTAAGATAATATATTTTCAGGCTACAGAAACAGCAGCCAGCGAATTAAAAGCAAAAGGTGGTGCCTATTTCGTCACGTACAGCATTCGATTATTCATTCTCTACGTCAAAGCGCAAGAAATCACCGTCCAGGTTAACTTTTAAATAAATTCATTAGAAATTAGTACAATTATATTTATAGGGCGAAGAATTAGGAATTGCAGTTTACAGCAGTGAATGGTACACATATTCTATCAAAGTTCGAAAGATGATGGCAACTGTAATAATGAGAACCCAAAAACCATTGTTTTTGTCGATCGGACCCTTGTACGATATGAACGTGGTAGCTTTAGTTCAAATTTATAAAGCACTTTACTCTTATGTAGCCCTGTTTATTAAAAATTAGATAATTCAAATCAAAATCAGAGCAAATAACTGGGTGCAATCAACGTGGTCAACCGAAAAACCGAGGAGCTGAAGGAGAAATTGTAAACGACGCCTTTTGTATTTATATTATACATATAATTATCAAAAAGAAAGAATAAATTTGAGACTTTCGATTTTCTCTATAGTAACGAAACACATTTTACTTTGAGAAATTTCCAAAAAGGATGTATTTCCAATTATTAGTTATTAGGTTTCCATATTATGTTAAAACGACGACTTCCGTTATTTCCGTAATGAAATTGACTTTAATTCATACAAGCGAAAAAGCGCTGAATGTTTGCCCTTATATGTATGCTCGATAACAGTATCGTAACCAAAGCGCATGCTTGCGCTTGCTGTATTTTTCTACGTTTAAAACAAATACAGATATATCAAGGCTGCTTGCAGACACTTCTTCGCTCGATAACGGTGATTACGACCATTTTTAAAGTATAAGATCAAATCATAATTAACTTTCTCAGCTAGTGGAAACTCTTGCACAGATAAGCACTTCGGAGATCCAAAACTGCAAGCTTGATTTCCAAATATTTTAAACATATCACAGGTTATACGTATACATATCTCTCTGGAAATATTGCACCTAACAAGAGTTGAATGGATTTATTTATAATATGTTCACTGATATTCAAATAATCGAGCAAATAATCTAATATCAATGTTTGTGAAATATATGGAAAATCTACTTTTTGCAACAACAAAGGAACATTTTAATAAATTTTCTTAATAGTAGCTTTTATTTAATATCCCCTAAAATAAGACTCTTATTGCCACAATGCCTGTTCAGATGTCAGGAAAAAGTGTTCCAAACTATTATATTTATCTACAGTAGGGTTCCTGGATAGAGAGAGTTGGGACAATAAATTCATTAGTGTCATTATTCGCAGATTTTGGGCATTATAGAGATAGTTAGATTATTTTCTATCTTTTTCCCCCGCAAAAATTTTAGATTTCCATAGAAACTGTATGTCAAATTAGAGGTTTTTTGTATTTAGGTTATACTTTATGTCAATTTAAAGAAAAACGATGGAAACTCATGGTTGGAGTGTTTTATTTAATAGGAAACTGAAAGAGTGTATGTCTTGTTGCCGTCTACAAGAACATTTATTATACGTAAATATTAATACCATTATTGAATAGTGTACATTTTTACTTAACAAAAATAGCAGCATGATAATATGACCTAAAAGAATGACACGTTTAACTCTAAAATAATTCAAAAGAAATATTCTTTTCAAGCATTAGTTGCAGCTGCCCGATTATTAAAAATAACGAAATAACCAAATACCTGGCAGGGCGAAAATAATACCTATGGTTTAGCGCGCATGGTAGTAGGAAGTGTAAAAGCTCTGGGAATTATTTCAAATGACTCCAGTATCACAAAATATTTTGCAGAATAATTATTTCAGAAAACACTAGAGAAAATACAAAAGAAGATGTCGTATAGAATAAATTGATAAGGATAATGATAATTAAGTATCTGCATATAATAAGATGCATTTTATCTTTTATTTTATATTAAAAATTAATTCCAAATCCCAGTGTAGTAGTAATTTATGCAGACCATGCAATCTTCAACAGCTGATAAAATTTTTGGAACTGGACGTAAAAAAGAGCTGGGACATTAATTTTAACAAATTTGCATTTTAATCTTCAATTTTATTACTAAGTATTTGTTGGCAAAACTTACAGTTTAATTGTGACCTTCATTACACTTTTCACTTTTTCATAATTGAACGTTTAGTAACAGCAATAATAGTAATTAAATTAATAGGAGAAGCTTTTCAAATAACCCCACCATTTGTTTAGTATATTCGTCACCTCATAGATGGCGCACGTGTAGCACGGACAACTTTATACATATGTATATATTCCTGTGGTCATGCACAAGTTGGGTGCGCCCATGGAATCTATCCCAAAATTATTTTGCGTCTACAAAATTGATATGACTTTTGAAAAATTATTTTTTCTGTTAAAAATTGATATTATTGTCCTAACTTTCCCAATCCAGGAACCTCGACAAATACTGTTACAACACTTGACGGAGGTATTTATAAGACTTCTCACGGCTATAGCTAGAAAACAAATGGCACTGCTAACAATGGTTTTTTTTAATAATAATTGTATTTTGTCTCCGGAAACCGCATGGGGACTGGGGAGCCAGAGAAGTGTCAAAAGTGACAGGCGTGAGCAGTCTGCATTAATATGCTCAACGCTTAAAATCTAAAAAAAGTCTATCCAAGTTACAGAGGCAGTGGATCAAAACATTGGCCACCACGTGACCTATTCTCTTATTGGTCTGGCCGTCATAAAATGTCAAGTGTTTACGCGGCGAGCAGAATGCAGGGCCGGCTCTTCCCTCAGTCGAGTTTCCTGCATATTTTAGATCGGATCGCCAGCAGTATATTCTGTAAATTTATTTTGCTACTTAATTTAAGGAAATTTACACAGATCCACGAAAGGTAGAAACACAAATTTTAGAATCTCTAAAATAATTGGTTCAGAATTACAAGCCACTTGGAATCTCATATTAGTCCGACCCCGGTAATCGATCGCAAGGCGGTCATGTGACTTTGTTTATATCTACTGCCGCTGTAACTTGGATAGACTTTAGTTATAAGAAATTTTAAAACAGTTTTGAATTAAAATTTACCTGTCCTATTATTATGAAAGGCGTTCACATTCTAATCGAAATTATTTTAGGAGATATTAAAAAATCATCAAATTTTTCCTGTAATACGGCACCTAGTTCTTAATGAAAATTTTGTGTAGTAAATAATTTGATTTATAAGGAAGAACATGAAAATAAACAAATTATTCAGATACTCTTTTAATTACATTTTGAATACTCAAAACTAGTAGTAGTACTTATGACACCAAAATCATCCACATGGGGTAGGTAGATATCCCAAAAAACTCTTTACAATAATATGAAATAAATATATGATCAACCAGTAAAGTAGATGTTATCATATTTACTGGTTTATTTGCACCCCTTGTTACTCCACGCCAAGTATTCTACACTGTAACTTCATTGAACGAAAATGTAGTAGAAGTTGACGAAAATATTGGTATAATTTTAATATTTTCTATGATAGTGTTGAGGGTAAGTTTGCTCCATTTCGTAAACACTAGATATTGGCATGCCATTCGCAGAGACTGATAGATCTTATCAATGGAATTGATAAACAGGAAATTAAAATGTTCGAAGCTAATAATAGGGCCATTTTGAAAATACATGTGAACCATACTGATTTTATCCTATAAATTGCAAAATTAGTCGTAGTATTATTATTTAATGTGAGCACCGTAATTTACCATTTTGTGCCTTTTGTTGCAAAAGAACGTAACAAGTAATTAGTAGGTTGAATTATATTTAGTTATTGAGTAAGTATGATTCTCGATGCAAGAGTAATATTTTTTATTTCCTACTATCACCGTATGTCTAATAATTGTGCCACAGGCCACAGCCATATAGAAGAGGGTTGCATGCCCTTGATAATATTTTTAAATTTAAATTTACAGAGAAACGCCCAACAATAATTTGTAGATAATATTACTGAGGACTTTACTTCTTTATTTTGTTTATTAAAAAATATCATATTAACAATAATACTTATACGTACATACTACACACTTGTTTTTTGGATGTTCAACAAAAACAAACATTATTTATTAACATTCGTTTTCCAACTTGCTGTTGAATTCTATGCCAGCTGTTTAGTATGCTGCCATACATTCTTAATTTTCTTGTTTGCTTTCGTTGTTGGCCAATTTGATATTCTGCAACACTGCTTTGAGAATTTTACTACGTATTATGTAAAATATGCCAAGGAACATGAGTAAGTGACAAAGAAGCACAATTATTGGAATGTATGAAGACATATGTCAAGGATTGATGAGGTAAAAACAAGGCACCCTTTTAAAATTGTACACTTTAGTAGAAAACCATTTATTGCAAATCTTTAATAAAAGTTTTGAAAGTAGTAAATGCTTTACAATTTTGTTTTATAAAATTCCTTATTATCTCGACTATTTAACAAGTTACGGCGCATTTCGCGTTTTGTCTAATTCCTACCGATTATATTAGAAACACGTTGGATGCAAAACACGTGCATGTCATTATCAGTTTCCAATAGTTTGTTAGTGATTTGCATTATGTAAAAGATAAAAATTGTTATGAAACTCATTTCCACACCTCCCGGGAAGAGTTTTTGGCTCTTTTTTAACGTGATGTCCCCTATAGGCCTAATTCAAGATCTGCATGAAAATTATCAACTCAGTTTAATCGTTTTTGCGCAGCAACTTGTTAAGTAGTCGATATAATAAAAATTTTACAAGGCAAAATTGTAGAGCATTTACCCTCTCCAACTTTTAATAGGGTCATTTTTTTTATGTTTAGTAGACCAAATGTATACGGAAAAGTTGATCAGAATTTGATCAACCAGATAGAAGGCAAATAAACTGTTTTTGAGTTCTTTGCCGAGCAAACGACGTTAATAAAAATAAAAAAAAATGTATATTTAGTGTCCCCATTATAATTTTAAAAGAAATGGCTCGTGGCATAAAATTATAATGGGGACACTAAATATTAATTTTGTTTAATCATCGTTTGGCTATAGACGTAAGCACATGAGGATTGAAACTCACGATTCTATCCTTGTTGATTTCTATAGGTATACTAGAAGATACTCGGTGCCAACGTAATCTGGGTTTTTCGGTGAGGTGCGCTACGTCTGCCTGACGAGGGCCAACAAGCCCGAAACAGGTACCTGTCGTGGTCTGCACACCTCCGAAAGACCCATACATAATTTCCAATTACCAAAGCATTTTGTCCCATATGCCACGAGCTATTTCTTTTAAAGTTAATAAAAATAATTTGAATCCGAAACCTCGCGGAAATTTCAACAGTGGTTCTGACTGTCCATGTGTAGCAGTCAATGTTGTAGCTTTGTATATGGTAGAACACTTTCGATAAGCACGAAAATAAAATTAATGGTCTAGAACCTAGTCCAAAACATGCATTAGTGCATTAACTTTCCTCTATGCCTTTTTTTTTTCATCAAACATGTTGGCTGAGCTCGGCAAGGCGTACGTTATCTTTCTTGCCCCAGTCCGAATTTATTCTGCCCCGACGGCGCCCGCGCGTTCATTTTTTGCCGGCCCCGAATGTCTACCGCATTAACTCGGAAAAGGCCCGGTGCCTGCAACTAATGTGCACAGATTAGGGTCTATGGGGCTGGGTCGGGGCGTTGTATTTCATCCGATACAAGGAATACGCGTGGCTCCTCTATACATGATTAATGGGACGATGGAGAAATGGACGCTGACTCTGATTACTCCTGGAAGGCACGTCTTGGTGCTTAATAACTACCACTGTTGCTTTATTGATACTATTGACAATACCTATATGTATCTCTAGTTTAGGTTATCAGGGTCGTAAAACAGATAGCCTTTGTCGATAGGGAGGGAGAGCTCACGAATTTTTTAGACGGATGAAAAATTCAAAAAAATATTACGTAAGTCAATTGTTGGACCTTTTTTCCGTTGCTAACTGTGGAACCATAATGATTTAAATATGCAGTAACTATAGGAAGTATGTATAGAGTTGTGCCGTTTGAAAGTTTCATTTGACATTTTCACATTTGAAACTTTCAAAAGTGAAATATTTCGCTTATCCCATGAAGTGAAATTTCAGTGAAATTTTCGAAAGTTTCAAGGGAAAGTCTCAATTCATAAAGTTCCCGAAACTTTCTCAGAAATTTCCTTAAAAACGCGAAACTTTCTCATATATTTCATTAAAGTTTCGCGAAAACATATGCGGCAGGCGACCATCCCTTCATTTAATTTGGATGCGCCCGCGCCGGCTGTTAAACGGGAAGTGATATTACAAAATAAACATATAATTTTTGTTCCACTAATGATTTATAACAAAAACCGCTGTAATCCGCCATTTTGATTTTTTCAAAAAAATAGTTTTTTGGTCAAAACTTATAGTTTTTGCTCGATTGTTTTTTCTTTACTGCATTTGGTTTCTTGGAAAAACTACACAAGTTTAGTTCTTGAACCCATCAACTTAGCCTAAAAATTGCTGAGATAATCGAGTGTAACGTAACGTCTTATCTGACTTGTCACCTATACACTCTGTATGTTTTGTGATTAATAAATACTACTACTACTACTACTACTACTACTACTATCTCTATCTGGGAAACTCTATGCCACTCCATACACATACATAATTTTTGGGCTTGTGTGGGGACTGTTTATAGGAAATGATTGCGAAATTTTCACGTGAAACTTTCTTTAAATTTCATAAGTTTCGAAAGTTTCGCGAAAATTTCTATAGGAAATTATTGAAAAATTTTCACGTGAAACTTTCTTTAAATTTCATAAATTTCAACATCACATTGAAAGTTTCAAATATTTCGCGAAAATTTCTTTAAATTTCGAAAGTTTCGCGAAAATCTCATAAATTTCGAAAGTTTCGCGAAAATTTCAAAGTGAAATTTCACTTTCCCTGGAAAAGTGAAATTTGCCCATCCCTAAGTATGTACTCTTTTTCTTTTACAGAAAAGACAGGAAGACATTCAAAACTCCTTGAGTGAAGTGAAAGTAAAAATAAGTATAAGTTATTAAGTAGGTACCTATACTTTTTTTGCCACATCCTATAAATTATCATGCTCTCTCTCTCTCTCTCTCTAAATGGACCACATTATATTTACAGGGTGAGTCTGAAATAACTGGCATCCTTTTTTTGAGTAACAGAGATGGTCATTCTGAACAACTTTTCTTAATATTTTTTTTTCCTATCGCCCAAATTTTTCTCTAATTTTTTTAAAATTTACCAACATTTATTTCATACACAGCGGATAGAATAGCGTAAACTCGGTCTCAAAATACTATACTAGTTGATGATTTACCATTTTCTACTCGGTTGTTGGCAGGGCGCCAGTGTCGTGTTTTCATAGAGGGGAGATTTTGAGGGGATGAATTATAGAAAAATCTCTGAGCTAGGAAAAAATATTAAGAAAAGTGGTTCAGAATGACCATCTCTATTACCCAAAAAAAGGATGCCAGTTATTTCAGACTCACCCTGTATAGAATATAGAGAAATCTTAATTTTTCGTGAAATCAGTAGGACAATATAGGCAAGAAATTATAATGCACGTTAATGTCCAATTATTATGAAGAAGTATACAATAGCTCCGGTAGAATCGGCCTGCTTACTGCACCTCCGTCGTTTTTACTTGCCTGATGTTATATTGATCAGGAAAAAGTAAAGTTGTGTGTATAGTCCCTTTGTCAAGTTGATGACACCTCCTTTAAACAGTGATAGGTAGTAGAATAGATATGCGTTTTGCATGTTCGCTCTCGGGATTTTATCAGAAAATAAAAGCCCTATTTATACTCGTGATCTTTCTAGGCAAAATAGCGCTTTCGAAAAAATTATCGTATGTAATATCAGAAGTACCGGAAATTTTATCGATAATTTTTTCGAAAGCGCTACTTTGCCTAGAAAGATCATTAGTATAAATTGGTCTTTTATTTTCTTTTATTTTCGAGCTTCGCTCTCCGGATTTTATCTCTGAAAATAAAAGCCCAATTTGTACGAGTGGTTTTGCTAATGGGCAAAATAGGGCTTGAGAATAAAATTATCTAGAAAAATTTCCGGCACGGGTGGAATTTGTCGAGATTATTTCTCGAATACGATTTAATAATTTCTGTATTAATTTTTTCTATGTTTACATTTCCCAAACGATTCATTTTGAACGAGTTTATTGACAGCTTCGATTGTAGCGTTCGAGTAAACAAACATGCCGCTCGGATATCCAAGACAAATGCGATTATACCTACACCCTGTCAGCGTTGGTTTATTTTCTGAATGTGTCATAAATTTAAACGGAGACGGAGGTCCAATAACTAAAATTTAGCAATGTAAAAGTTATATAAATTAATTGATAGAATGCTTAATAGTACCGCAACATAATTTATAAGCTGTATAATTTAGAACAGTGTGAAACACACAAACTTTAAGAAGTAGGTACGTGTTTGTATCCAACAGATTCGCGGTTGCTAAGCAACGAAGTGATAATTTGCACAAGTACAATTACCGCGATAATTTGCACAAGTGCAATTATCGCTAGCAGAGGCATATGATTGGTTGGATTTTTATGGAAGGAGCTACCTTATTGCATGCAAGCAGTATGAGGGAAATAATCGATAAAATTTCCGTCACTTGTGATATTAAATACGAAAATACCACAAGTGGTAATATCGCTGAAATCATCACCTGATTGGTTAATATTTAAAAAATCATGTCATTGCATTGGTTCATATTGGCCAGGCGTTGAATTCTCGTATGTAATATCACTAGCATAGACGTAACTAGGGGGTGGCTAGGGGGGGGCTTAGCCCCCCCTACATTTCTATTAGCCCTCCCTAAAATGTAAAGGATGTGCGAAGATATGCTTCTCGTAAACAGAACACATCTAACATTCTGACAACGCAACGTTACGCAACGTTACGCAACACGGCGAACATCGCACGCGCCTTTTTAAATTCACAAGTTTCGACGAATCGCTTGCTCTTGCGGAATCTTGCGCCTTGTGCCCCCACAAAATCCGACTGAAATTTAAACGCGCAAGAGAGAGTGAACACACCGTGCCTGCTGCCGAGAGAAAGAGAGACGAGACGGGCGTCGGAGAATGTACTTTTGCTGTGCCAGACTACAGACTTTTATTTTGTTATTCATCCAGTGTATTGTTGTTTCGTTCTAATATGTACTATGTAAACAATCTTGCATCACAAAATAGCAGACATTCCCAACATTTTTTCTCTGGTTTCTACTCGGAAACCTCTACTTTTTCATAATGTTTTTTCTTAAATGAATTAAAGATGATTCAAAATTACCAGTAGATAGACCTATACATAATTTTTTGAAGCCTTAAAATTAACTTTTTTGGGTGTGGCACCTCAAGGGTGGTACAGGGTGATCCAATCAGTAACGTATTTAGAAGGGCGGGACCGAACCCATTTCGGAATTTGAAAATATTCACTCCATCTTGTAAATTTGAAGATATTGGGATTTCCCAAGACTAATTTTTATGTAATTTTTCTTAAAATTTTTAAAAAATTTCGCCTGCGGCGCATTTTTAGAGTTATTTTAAATGCCCTTGTTTAAAAAAAAAGACACAAAAATTGTCCCTCCACCACTCGAAATTAATTCCTATATATACGTCACAGAAGTGATCCAAACTCGTAGCCCCGGCCTACCATTTTACAGAATGACATGTAAAAAATATACCTTTGTAAGTAGCGTACCGACTTTCAAAAATTTCCTCTTATGGATTAAATAATTCCTTATCGGGGCGGCCCCGCATTTTCATGCGGCACCCGGCCCCGCAAAATCTTGAGCCGGTCCTGATCAGCCCCCCCTAAAAATACGACCTAGTTACGTCTATGATCACTAGTGCCGGAAATTTTATCGATAATTTTTTCGAAAGCGCTATTTTGCCTAGAAAGATCACGAGTATAAATTTAGCAATGTAAAAGTTATATAAATTCATTGATATAATCACAGAATAGCCACCGTACGGTGGCTATTCTGTGATATAATGCTTAATAATACCGCAACATAATTTATAAGCTGCATAATTTAGAACAGTGTGAAACACACAAACTTTAAGAAGTAGGTACGTGTTTGTATCCAACAAATTCGCGGTTGCTAAGCAACGAAGTGATAATTTGCACAAGTGCAATTACCGGTAATTGCACTAGTGCAAATTATCGCTAGCAGAGGCATATCATTGGTTGTATTTTTATGGAAGGAGCTACCTTATTGGATGCAAGCAGTATGAGGGACATAATCACTGAAATCCTACTCTCTTAGTTACGTCCTAGTTACGCTAAACCAATATTGTGGCAGCTTAAACTGATAACCCGATAACTTCTTTACATTACCAAATTTAATATATTACTAGAAGATATGTTTTCAGTTAACGCATTGATCGTTAAATATCTATTAGCACAAAAAACATATTATTCAGAACCGAAAGTTCAACCTAAATGACAGCTGTCAAATGGACTTTAACTTTTAAGCGTGTTAATTAAATTTATATACGGCTAGTTAAGTTCAACAATCATCTGACCTCAATGGGCTATAGGGGCATGATTCTCGCTTTGCGTGCGAGAGGTCCCGGGTTCAAATCACAGTTGTGGATTATTTTTTATTTTTATTTTTTAAATTACATTTTAGAAGAGGAGAAATATTTTTATAATTCTTGTAGTTAATTTATTCATAAGAAGTTTTAGGTTGTTAAATATGTATGACTACATACATACTAAATAATTATTAAACTATTTGCAGTTGCTAAATTCTCTTTTTAAATACAACTCGTGATATGCCTAATAATGGATAATACCTTTCGTTAATTTTGCACTCACTATAATCCCAATGCTAAGAAATATATTAAATACTTTCAGCTTCTTATATAACCCCTGAGAATTACTTTTGTTCCTAACTTCAGGACTACCGGATTTTGTTTTAATAGTAAAACAGGAAAACTGGCATCTTGTGATGAACTTTTTTGTTTTGCTTTTTATAACAATTTTCATCTGAATGTTTTTTTTCTACTCCTATGCTAGTAACATACCTATTAAGTGACGGTTTAGGTTATAAGTAAGTTCATTGTTACGAACACTGATACGTAATGACTGACGTAATTAAAACGCAATTATCACGGGTGCCTTGTTAGCGCGGCATCCGCGTCACCATAGCAACTAACCAACATACTAATTGTTGTCAGATAATCAGAAGTATAGTTTATCTATTATAATAGTTTTTCTTTCGTCGAAGAAAAATTATAATACAAAACTCGAGTTGTAAGCTTATTACATACTCGTGGAATTACAGCACTCGCCGCTGCGCGGCTCGTGCGCAACTTTTCCAGTCATACGTAATAAGCTGTTTACAACTCTCGCTATGTAATATACTATAACGTGACAATATATGCAGGAGTAGTCCGATAACTGAAGATATCAGGTGTGACGTTTGTATTTTCGCTCTAGTTGCCTGTGCGCCGTCTCATCTTTGTCGCCACTGTGATGTCTTTATCTCCGGCAAATATTAGTTACATCTTTTATTTAAGGACTTTATTCACGCACACGTACAGAACAATACCGCCCTTTATCGGACTGCTGAGAGCTAAGGACAACCGACAACCCTGTACGGCTATTCGTTCTTCATCTATCTGCGAGTTCATGCTGCGGCGTCTCTGTTATAAAACAGGATGCGGGATGCAAGGCGTTAATTTGAATACCCGCTAAATAGCGGGTGCCGCGCCTTCCCCCTTCCCCGCCGGTAGTGTTCCGGATCGGCCTCCCCCGCCGCACTAATCGATTTCACTGTTCACGCCACTTTCGAAACCGCTCGGCCGCACGGCGCGTCCGCGGATTGCCAGACCCAGAGCCAACGTCGGCTAGAGAGTAATCAGGTTGCGAGTAGTAGATTCTTCTATGTTGGGACGTAAAAAAACACTAGTCTATACCTTTTTATGTTCAAATGGGCGCTAATCGAAATCAAAACGACATTAGTCACAATCAAATTGGCAACATTAATTCCAAACTGGCGTTAATCAAAATCAAATTGGCATTAATCAAAATCAAATTAGCATTAATCAAAATCAAATTGGCATTAATCAATTTCCAATTGACAATAAACAAAATCAAGTTAAACGTTTTTACCAAACTGGACTTGCGTTAGGCGTCGCTAGTGCTCCATCCCACTCCAGTATTGAAGAGGTTTTTGCGCAGAGAACGAATTTGATCATCATACACTTTTATGACATATGATAGCGCTATGTTCAATCCTATTGAACAAGCATGGCCTGTATTAAAGGCAGGAGCAAAAGCAAACATGGCTGAAGAGCTAAATAGCATCTTGGCTGCTGCCGATCGGGATCGTCTGACTCAAACAGAATATCGTATGCAGAGATTAGAGAACATCGTTCGCGGCAATATTGGCAAGATAACTGCGTTGTTAACTGTGCAAAATTCATTGCACATATCCAAAGATTTATTCCTTCTGCACTGGATCTGCAAGATATGATTCTTAAGAAAATTTGTTATTTAAAACTTTTTAATGGTTTCAATTAATTATTATGTTATTTACTGTGTCTATTATTCAATAAATTGTTTTCGCTAGTTGCATTTTATTTAATTCCAACATAATATTGCCAATTTGATTTTGATTAATACCAATCTGATTTTAATTAATGCCAATTTGATTTTGATTAATGCTAATTTGATTTTGAGTAATGCCAGTTTGAAATTGATGTTGCCAATTTGATTTTGACTAATATCATTTTGATTCTGATAAGCTCCAAATTGGAACTTGAAAAGGGTAGGAAAAATGAATAGTCAGCGCTGCGAGCGGAGCGTGCGCCACCTTTTATTATATTAAGTGTTCTGCACTTTAATCCACAACTTTTTAGTTGCCTTATGATGATTGTGTTTAAATGAAAAAAAAAACAATTTAAAAATATATTGTTTTTTATTAACGCTAAAATAATATTCAATAACAAAAAGAATAGTTATTTATGTACCAAGGCACTGAAGTTCAACTTTTTATGACTCATGTGGCGTTTAGTTGCTGAGGCCTCTGGCCGAGGCAAATAAACCACATGAGTCATAAAAAGAACTTCAGTGCCGAGGTACATATTATATTTTTTTTGAAATCGGAAAAAAAAATGTTTTATTAGGCAAGAAAATAATAATAAGGGATCACCCGTCCACGAACCGACTACGCGCGGCGTTGCTTGACTTTACCGATCGCTCTACCTAGGACAAGTATAATGACGTACGGCACCTCCTGACAGGAAAACCAAACTGCTGCTTCTTGTGCAGCCTACACAACAAATCTATTGATATTCAAATTTACTAAAATATTATGTATACTGAAGGATTGCGCTTCTATAGGAAACAATTTCGCAATGTGTACGAACAGTTAAATGAGCCTTTATCGGCCGGGTTTTGAATATTTTGTCACTCTTGACGGGCGATTTCTCCGCGTCTGACGTTTGATGTTTACATCTCGCCAAGGCCTACTTATTGAAAAAATCGTACAATAATGGGCTACATTATTGTACGATTTCTGTGCTTTTAATGACGATTTTGGGACATTTTAATGCCGATTTCAAGAAAACTCTTTTTATAGGAACTCCATATAAAAGAAAATGAAAAATACATGTATCTAAACCTATTTAATCATTATTTTTTAGAAGAAAATTAAGAAGTAACGTATCTTTTGTTTCACTAGACGTCTTAGTCAAAATATTTTTTTGTATTTTTTTCTTTGTGCTCTTAAAACTTCTTTGCGGTACAATATTTTTATTGGTAGGTACATACAATTTTCTCAGAAGGGAATGTTTTAGTTTTTACTGATAACGAAGTGTTCTCAATTGAATTAAATGTTGGCCTTATAGCGTTGACTGATATATTATTAAAGACTGCTCACGGCTGGCACGTCTGACACATTTTTGGCTCACTATGCGCTTTCCGGAGATAAAATACAATGCAGAATACATTGTTAGCCATCAGAGCCATCTGTTTTCCAGGACATGAAACTATAGCCGTGAGAAGTCTTTATAAATACGTCAGTCAACGATTATAGGATCTAGTGTTTTTTTACAAAGAAAGGTTAGCGATATCTGGCTTAACCGTCCCATTACATACTCATAGTGTTGCCAAATGTAAATTCGATGTGCTGACAATTTTAAGCCCTGCCTTTTTCCCCTGGAATCTTTTTCGGTGTCTCGCCAATTTAGTATCGGCGGTGCTCGGAGAAATGTGTATGGTAATCTGCAAACAAGTTTCCGCTGGTCAGAAAAATAGGAAACATTTTCCAAGCTTTTATTTTATTAAAAACAAAAACTGAAAACTAGACCACTAATTTTCTTAAGAATGGTAACAAGCATCTTGCATAGTGTATTTTTAACACTGCTGTACATTTCTACAAATATTCCACACCTTGGATTGGAGTTAGTAAACGTTTGCTTTAAACACTATACATAGCAATGCCGAAAAAATGAGAACCACGTCTCTTAACATTGACCTTGGTTGAAATCTCAGAGAAATAACAAAGGATAGAGGGAAAAATAACAAAAAGTAAACAGCGCCAACATCTTTTTGAGTGATGGCACGTACTCCATTGTTTACAGCATTTCAAAATAGACGGGTTTATTAATGGGATTAAATGAAGGCACACCTCCCATAACGCTAAATTAACAAATATAGCTATTAGATTCTTGTATGTAACAATTTTAAGCTTAAACTAAATTGCGCTGTAATTATACTATCGAATTATCACTTTAATAAAATCGTAACAGATACCTACCTCAAACCGCCCAAGTTTTCCGATTGTTTACGTATGTATTTTTCATGTTTTCAGTTGTTTTTTTTTTGTTAATTTATAGACTATATACAGTGTGTCCCAATTTGATACTGGACACCTCATAACTATATGAAGGACAAGGAAAATAATAATAATATAATAATTCTCACCCTCACAATACTCCAAACTAGGAGTACCCCAGAAGCAACCACATGCTTGTGCGGGGGAGGGGGGCAATTACTATTATTTTGTCTTCGTTGCCATTTGCGGCTAGGGCCGACTTTTTTGATAGAACTAGGATAGCATTCGCTCAAGTACTACGGAAAACCCTAGAAAACCGTAGTAATCCCAGTGAGTGTAGGACAATTAATAAATCACACGGATAATGCTATTTAGGAGCAATACCGTGAACCCACATTTGTGGAGTTTTCAAGTCAAAATATTATTAAGGAAACTTCATTATCGTGAAAAAATAAAATTTTGGCGTGAAAGCTCCAGAAAGGGCACTTTTGTAAGAAAAAAGTGGGAGATAAATCTAAAAATCAAAGTAGGCCTTTGAAATTTTGCTAATCTACTCAGTTTTTCATTCTGAACAAGTTTTCTTAATAACATTTTGTCGTAAAAAAATCCCTAATGGAGTTTCTTGAAAATTTGCTATTTTAAAAAATCATAGCAGGCTATGAAATAATTACCCCATCCAAATACCACCGCCTATGAGATACTCTCCCTTGGTACTACCGATAAAAAAACCGAGACCATTTGTTTTCCCGACCCTTCATATATTTCTGAGGTGTCCAGTATCAAATTGGGACACACTGTATTAGTATTTAGGATATAGTGTCTGATTTTGTGTACAATGGGAAAGTGTGTGGTGTGTGGACACATTTATATTTCTCATGTTATAAACTTTCACAGGTAAACGTTGTACGCAAGGGCGTAATGTTTGTTTACTTCGGTAAATTTCCGTTAGATGTTGGTCGACTATAGTAAAATTATTTTAAGAAGTCCTTACTGGGACTGTCAAATGGTAATTTCGCCATCCTAAGTTGGCATTAATACAGCAAAAAAAGCAACCGGGTCATAAGCCCAGGTCAGTAACGAGCCCATTTGCACAATGAATAACTACTAATTACACGAACAAGAACAACATAGATAACGGTAAAACTCATGAAACGTATAATACCCGCGAATATTTTCACTGCCCAAAGTTTGAACCCTTTTGAACGATCCGGAAAACCTTCACTGTCGCTTTCACAACACCGAAACAAAATTTGCCTGAGTCCGCCCCATAGACGCTGGCGCAAGTGGCTGATTTTAACAAAATACCAAAATGAAAGTGTTTCCATGACGTTTGAAATTATTATTAAAATTAGTTGTAGTCATAATTATTTTTATTTGTAGCGGTATAATCGTGATTGGCAATAGGGTTTTTATTTTATTATGTTCTTTTTTCGTATCACTTGGGTAACTTTTCACATCATAAATCAATGAGTGACGTCATTAACTGGTTGAGACACGCATATACCATTGTTATACCCATAGTTAACAGAAAATTTCTAGGGATTTTGTGGAGACTGTCATCTGACAAAATCGGGACTTCTTACAGTAATCGGGGTATACAAACGTGTGTATTTTGATGCTGTTGCTCCCTCTATCCTTGGTTATTTCTCTGAGGTTGAGACTGGTGTAAAATTTTGTGGTCGCTTTTCAAGTTGACCAGTTTAATTTGAACCTCATCATACGAAAAATACAGGAAACCCACCCATCCCATCAAAATACCCGCCCGATAATAATTTATCACCAGCTAATATCGAAACATGCACCCGTCCGGTCCGGCCGCCATATTTTCCGCGTGGACGTCACCGACACGCGCAGGCCGGCAGCGTCCGCCGGCCCGCGGCCGCCTATGATTGATGCCCCGACGCCGGGTGCCATCTGCCGGCGCCCGTCAATACCACTCCCTGGGATTCATAAATAATTTAATTAATTGTTGCTAATTAATCGGGCGGGTAGCGACGGCGATCGCCGGACACGGTCTACTAGATGATTAATGCAGGGAAACCAGGGGATCTTGCATAGTTGCGGTACTATGCATGTGCTGTGGAAAATGCCAAAAAATTATTACGGAGTATCAATGTAGCATAGATCCATTGAATTTTAATTGGGTTTTTCGCCACCAAACTGGTTAAAAGACAACTTTTTCAAGTTGCCTGGAAAATTAACAAATTCTAAACTTTGAACTTGTAACTCAAAAAATATCTTCAACAAATTTGTTTTCTGAGCTTTCGGAGAATAAATCTTCCTTCTTTCTCAAAGATCATGTCACGTCAAAGTGAAATGACAGATTAATAAATTTCAGGTCAAAATTTCATGACAACAGAAACAATAGCCTAGCCACCTGTCTGATATTGTACCCTGTGTTCTATCTAATTATTTATACCAACTTCTCTTTGAATCAGTGGCAATAATATTTTACTGAATTCCACTGAACATTCAGCAACACAGTTGTCTGTATTTCCTAGAATAAATGCTGATTCTTTAATTTTTCCTCTATTTCCTACTTCTTCTTTGAGCATTGGTTGGGACCTATCCCACAAAATCCTATGATTGTTATTAAAAGAGTGTTCACATATTTTCGACTTCGAAATTTGATTTCGCCAGATATAATTTATATGTGCTTTTAAACGAACGTTAAATGGCATAGAAGTCTCCCCAACATAGAACTTTCCCCACCTCTACAATAACTCACAAGCAACGCCTGGTTGAAGGTGAAGGAGATTTACTTATCTAAAAAGACACGAAGGTTGGCCTTCTTCAGCGGTAGCCGAAGGTTACAAGAATCAGTTCTCGAAAATTGTTCAATAACAGAGGGCACCGTATAATTAACAAAAACCAACCTAGTTATTTGTCCTAACCTGCATATATTTGTAATAACTGTACCATTAATATAAATTTTATTGGATATAAAGTTTAAATTGAATATACCTACTGTACAGGGTGGGTCTGAAATAACTGGCATCCTTCTTTTGGGTAATAGAGATGGTCACTGAACCACTTTTCTTAATAATTTTTTTTCCTAGCGCCGAGATTTTTCTATAATTCATCCCCTCAAAATCCCCCCTCTATGAAAACACGGCACTGGCGCCCTGCCAACAACCGAGTAGAAAATGGTAAATCATCAACTAATATGTATCTTGAGACCGAGTTTACGCTATTCGTAGTGCCGTGTCTTCATAGAGGGGGCATTTTAGGTGGGTAAATTAGAGAAAAATTTCGGCGATGGGAAAAAAAAATTATTAAGAAAATTTGTTCAGAATGGCCATCTCTCTTACCCAAAAAAAAAGGATGCCAGTTATTTCAGACTCACCCTGTATAGTTTATATGTTATTGTGTTAATAAATAAAATTCACGAGTTATTTTCGGAAAGGTGCGTAATAGACCGTCAGATAGTGACAGATTTAGGTGCCCCATTTTCGCCCACAAGTCTTGAAGAGGGTTGAAAAGTACATCGCATCGATGTTGAGTAGAATGAAGGGAAATTTACGAGTGGCCCCTGGGGATAACATATGAAAAATTAATCGATATAAATGATGATGTACATTTTCATACTTTCAATAAGCTTGTGTGAAAAAATCGGTCAAAATCTCGATTTTTCCTTATAAGATTACGCCCTTATTTTAACCCTTTAGATACCTGCAACACTGAAGCCGGGTTCTATTAATTAATCATTTATTTGGTGAACACGGCTTGTGTGAAAATATGGGCAACAGACACCTCTTATTTCCATATGTTATCCCCAGGGACCACTTGTAAATTTCCCTTCATTCTACTTAACCTTAACATTGATGTACTTTTCAACCCTCTTCGAGGCTTCTATGTGGAAATCAGGTACCTAAATCTGTCACTATCTGACGTTCTATTCGAATAATATCGTTTATTACTCATCTAGAAAGGCTAGTCTAGTATCTATACGACTTCTCGCGTTCGGACACGCCTCACACGGAAACATGTGGTGCGCGCACGGCAAAAGCCTGTTTTCTAGAATCGTAATGAAATACAGTGTGTCCCAATTTGATACTGGACACCTCAGAACTATATGAAGGACAAGGAAAACAAATGGTCTCTATTTTTTTATTGGTAGTCCCAAGGGAGAATATCTCGTAGGCGGTGGTATTTGGATGGGGTAATTATTTCACGGCCTGCTATGATTTTTTAAAATAGCTAATTTTCAAGAAACCTTATTAGGGATATTTTTACGACAAAATGTTATTAAGAAAACTTGTTCAGAATGAAAAACTGAGTAGAAAAAAATTTCAAAAGTCTGGGCCTACTTTGATTTTTAGCTTTTTCGCCTTTTTCTCCCACTTTTTTCTCAGAAATGTGTCCTTTCTGGAGCTTTCACGTCAAAATATTATTAAGGAAACTTGATCATCATGAAAAAATAAAATTTTGACGTGAAAGCTCCAGAAAGGACACTTTTCTAAGAAAAAAGCGGGAGATAAATGTAAAAATCAAAGTAGGCCTAGCCTTTTGAAATTTTGCATCTATTCAGTTTTTTATTCTGAACAAGTTTTCATAATAACATTTTGTTTTAAAAAATTCCTAATGGGGTTTCTCGAAAATTTGCTATTTTAAAAAATCATAGCAGGCCATGAAATAATTACCCCATCCAAATACCACCGCCTATGGAGATACTCTCCCTTGGTACTACCAATAAAAAAATTAGAGACCATTTGTTTTCCTTGCCTTTCATATATTTCTGAGGTGTCCAGTATCAAATTGGGACACACTGTATACTATTCCTCCCTATGAAGGGAGGGGAGGGACATTTTCCGATAGGACAGAGATGATCTATAAAATGATGTTTCCAAAAGAAGTCTTAAAAAAGATAAATCCTAAAAAGTTTGTGACAAATTCCTACTTTTGCTTCGCTCTGGACTTTTCTAAAACCGTGATGACAAGTGATAAATATCAACCTGTTTCTCGCAACTCCCATAGGAACCCACAAATTGGATTGTCTGGTGCTTCATCATAAATTCATATTATTGTGAATTGCAGAAAATTAGATGTGAGAGGGGTTATTCGTCGGTTATACGTTATCAACCTTTGGCTTTTTCCACGTTTTTCCTCTAGAGAAAAAATAACAGAACATTCGATTCAAATTAACTTGTCGGGTAAATCGATGTTTTGCCAGTTATATATCAATAAACAGTCTCCAGCTCATAGTCACTGAAATATTTCCAAATCCTTAATTTTAGGTATAATATATATATATAGATTCTGATCTCTTGTTCAATATCTCGTTTGTCATTAAATTTATCTGGAATCGATAACAATGGCAAACGAGAAAGGAATGCGCAAAGAAAGACATTATGTGATAATATGTGTTAATGTTTTGAATCATAATATCAAGAGTTTATATCTAAAAGAAGATAGGTAAACAAGATCAGCTGGTTTGGTTGTATTAATACTTTTCTGGTAAATTATTAATAATCACAATCCACTTAAAAATATAAATCAAAATAATAATTTAAAGTTCAATTCAAAGTAAAATGTGAAATTGTCGGTAGCAGGAAAACATTATTACCAGCATTATCCCATGTGGTGTTCACAATTATTGACAACCGAGTTTAGTTAAAGATTTTTACAATATGAAATATTAAAATAGATATATAAAATATCAAAGAAATTATTTGTCTACATTGGAATGGTTTGTGATTAGGAACAGGAAACTTTCGCCGAATGTATGATAATTCTTGCAAAAAACGCCCTGTTCCCATATTCAAATAAATGAAAACACGATAGCTACAGAAAACAATACCTACCAATTATATTTTTTATGGTGGAAATATAGAAATGGATTTTGCTGTGAGTATCGTGAATGTGCGTTTTGCTCATTCATACTTTTTGCCTCGATTCCCCTGACAAGCTCCCGGCGAAACTCTTATATGCGGAATTGTGTTACGTTGTTGTGAAAATGCTTTCTGTATACACGCTTTATAAGGAAAAGCGCGGTTGTCCCACGACGCGGAAATTTTCCATCACAACAAAATAATATCCGCTTCGTGGAATGGCTTTCTTTTTATGTTTATTTTTAACCGACTTTAAAAGGAAGGCTGTATATTCGATATTATTTATAGCATTGGGCAAGATTTCCAATATTTCCCGTACTACACAAACCCTAAAACAATAATATACTATAGGGTGTCCCGAAATTAGCCTGTCATAATATTTCCGGAACAATCCAAGATAAAATTCTGAAATTTGGTAAGTGGTATCCGTGGAAGAACAAATCATGAATAAAGCACACAAAAAATTTGGGACGCCTATGATGAAGAATGTCAAACCTGGACCAAAACTATATTAAAGACCTGTGCATAGCGCTGTTTCAAACGATCGCAATTGGCGCCACACGACGAAACAAATTTACACGGTGGTTTAATGTTTCACCATTGTTGCAGAATGTTTTATAAAATAAAAACATGCAAATGTGTCGGTTACAACGAATTTAATATCCAAAATAAAATAAAATATTTGTTTGTTATGTCCCTCTAATTTGACAAGTTCACATGGCATATTTCCATACATTTTCTTAAGAAAAGCGAGTCTAAAAAGCAAGCAAGAGTATTTGGTACCTTTTGGTTTGAAATGAAGTCCATGGCTAATTGTACTGTAAGTAAGCATAAAACGCATTCGATTTTTCAGTTTCTTCTTTATATGGAGGACTATTGGTTCGCTTATTCGCTTTGAAGCTATAAACAAAATTTTCTATTTTCATTCTTGCATACGTCACAAAATACTCTTTCAAAATAATGTATAGAATTTTCGCTTCTTCAGCTGGTTGATCAAATCAACCCATAATTCCAAAATAATGTTTATTCTTCTGCAATTCACCTAATGGTCTGTGCAGTGTGCATACCATTTTCTTCGTGTGCATGTAAATTTCATGTTATCACAAACAAAATCTACCTATAAAAGCTGTGTTAATAGGATAAATACTGGACTAAATACTGGACTAAATGCTGGATGCAAAGGCAATTCGTTACCGTAAAAAGAAGGCAAATCGTAATAAAGCTGGATATTTAAAATTTGGGACATTTTAAATATCAGTAACTGACATACCAATAACCACAGAATACCCCCCTATAACCTATAATAAGTCGCCATTTTTTTCGTCGAGTGGCGCCACCCCAGTCCGTAAACAACAATGAAATATGACGTCATGCTCGGGTCTTTAATATTGTGTTGGTCCAGGTCAAACTATCTCTACCTCTGTGGTATTTTGTTGTCGATGTAGAGTTTTATGGCAGGTTGGGATACTGTGAGGCTCAACAAGGTGTTTTTGAGCCTCGGTTAATAGACAATTTATTTCGACGTATAGCATTAACTCATTTGTTTTGCTTTCTCTCCCACGAAATGGAGCAGTCTCAAATAACGGACGAAAGAGTAGACGTAGTATTTTTCCTGTTCGTCCGCTTCTATACGTTTTGGCGCTTACGCCGACACGCTGGCACTTGTGTGTGGCCTCGCGATTTTATGGGATTTCTGATTCGGTTCCGCTACATTCCACGGCCAGAAAAAGTCCGGATTTGAGGGAAAATGCGGGGAAATAAATCAGAGATAACCGCATTCTGGTTTTAATCGAGAATTTTTAAGAGAATTTTCAGTAGATGCCTAGATATCTCGAAGGTCATTATACCTGGGAGTACTAGGCATATATGGTATTAAATGGAAGATACGTAAAGTTACACTGTCTACTGTGGGTCCCAGAAGAAGTAAAAACGAATTGCGAAGCACGAAAAACGGGTTGAAATGGTATCTAGAGTTTGTTCAGCGAATATACGATGGATATCGGTCGTATATTCACGAGTCAGACAAGGACGGGAGTTGTGACGTAGGGCCGAACATTCGCTGAACAAACTGTACATATGTTTACACATATATTTTTTCAGGATATTTTTGATCGTTTCCCATTTTCGGATTATCTAAAAAAAAAAACCTAAATCCTGATAATTAAACATCCCGATCCTTTTGCCTCAGAAAGAACAAAACAAAGTTGCCGTTCATGCAGAAAATGGAAACAATTGAGAAAACCTTATCGGTAGTTTCTAATATTTGTTTTTTATATAAGATCTATTTACCCAGTGATATAAATCCAAATAAAAGTTACTCTGTAAATGAATAATTTTATTATATGCCGCAATATCCTGTTAAACGTTGAATCACAATAAAATGTTTAATAAATAATTATGTGATAATAATAGGTAAAATATTCATTTCTATATGGACATGATTTTGTTCATTATGTAAAACTCGATATTTGGGACAAGTTGTGGACGTTCCATTTTATTTCCATTGCAGGTGTCCACAAATATTCAGGTTTCTACTTCAAATACTCACCCGTTTAGCATAGTCTGTCCCCGGATGAGGTTTAAGTACAAGAGGAAAAACTTTTCATTGTCGTTTTTTTGACCAAAAGTTTTGTTTTTCACGAAAATACAATCTTCGTCGAAAAGTATTAGATCAAACATAAGTACAGGATTATACATACAGTGCTATTCATAAAGTTTGCACCAAATGGGAAAAATTTGTATTATTGTATTTTTTGAAAATCTGATTTTGGGATATGTAGGTGCATGTTTGGTTTACACTATTGCGCCTAAACAGGGTCGTGACGTCACAGCCCATGCCTGTCAAATTTGACATTTAAATTAAAAAAATGGGAAAAATCAGGTTTGCCTTCAAAATATTGGAAAAAGTTATTAAGAAAATGTGTTTGTATTGCATTATTGTGCCCCTATGCACATTTTCAGGAGGATATCACGATGTTCGTTTTTTCTTAATTATTTATCTTCAATTCGGTACTCGATATTTTTTTCCCGCAAATAACCGAAGAAACTTATTTAGTGGTTGCTCTCTTACTAAATTATAACAATACAAATAATATTCAGTGCTAAGTTAAGGAGAAATATGAGATTTTTCAAAATGGCTATTGTGTAGGAACGCAATCTTGGTGCAAAGACTCTTTCATTTTCAGATAAGTTTATTCCCTGGGTCAGTGTTGTAATATTTTTACTTAGAATACATCCATATTTTGAAATTCAGTGAAACAAAATTATAAGCTACAGTTTTATATCGAATTTTATGGGTTCAGTTTCAATTCCAGGCATATCAAGTAAGAAACACGAATATTCTGATATCCTTCTGAAAATTTGTATAGGGGTAAAATAATGCAATACAAACACATTTTCTTAATAAATTTTTCCGATATTTTCAAGTATGTTAAGTTCGCAAAAAAGAAAGATATTTTTAAATTATCTCTGATACCGATGAATCTAGTCAAACCAAATATGGTACATTTATTACTCGTAGGTATCGACAAACCAGTGGCGGAGATATGGGTAATCAAGGATTCTGAATTAAGAAATAAAGTGCAAATTCAAAGGCGCTATATTCCGGTAGCTTAGTTGGTTCAAAGCGCCTACAGACCCAGTAGGAGTCCAGGGTTCGAATCCCGGTTGGAGTGCATTATTTTCAATTGATTATTCTTTACCTGCATGGTTTGTCACAAAAAGATTCCTCTTAATTTAATTAATTTGTTAACTTTCATTCAAAAATTATTCTCGATATATTTTCGTTTCTGCTATGGTTTCATGGTAATTTCTATTTTTAGTAGAAAGCTAAATATTTTTTTTCTTCAGCAATTCACTATAGTTTGTAGTTCTTAGGATATTACCTATTATTGCATGATAAAAGTTCTGGTGAAATTAATATCGGAGATTGCTATCAGGCAAACTTGATTGTTTCAATGGTAAATATGTTTCTTGGTTTTCAAAGAAAGTCTTTATATTTAAAACTGAAATACCGTGAAGATATAATTGATTGTTTTGCTTATTATAACTGTGTGTTTATACCGCTTCAAATCGACTCAAGTCTTCTAAGATTGTGTATGCTTTGCCAATTCTACACTGCCTGTAATTGCTATAGAAGCTTAGCTTTATTGCGTTATCCGCATTGCAACTTTCTGTTTTCCGGTTGGTTTTTCTTTCGTTTTTTGATCGATATGCAGACGCTGTCCCTTGCCAAAAACTCCGAAATCACGCAAAAAATCCGCAAGTCCGGGCCAACTCCGTCGGCGGCGGTCGGCCGTGTGGAAGGCTCGCTCGGTCGGTGCCTGTCGCCACCAGGCGGTTGCCTCCCCCCCCTCCCCCTCCCCAGCGGAAAATAAATGACTAGCGATACAAAAACACGCGAAGAAGGAAAAACCGCCCCGGCAGCTCCTTGCGACTGCCGGTGACAACCAAGAAATTCTCTCCGGGAATTTTCCGGGCGATGTAGCTCCGCCAGCTGCCGCAGCTGCGGCTTTCCAATCGCGTCGCGTTAGGCAAATCGGTCGTCGACCGAAGTGTGCGTGTCAGAAATTGAATAACTGACCCTTTCGGTAGAAGGAAAGTGTAATATACATCCATAAAAATAAACTAGAAGCTTTCGAAATTCCAGCTGCCTTCTTGGATAATATTTCGGAGCAAGTAAAAGTTAACATTTGCGTTAAAGAATCAGCGGATATGTCAACAACACTGGCAAGAGCAACACTTGATGGCTCTTTAGATCTATAGATAATTTTTTGGAACCACTTAGATATCTACAGTTGATGGGGTTTTATGTGCGGTTTTCCGAATGGAGTTTTAAGTATGGATTTCATTTCAAAATTGGTAAATTGGGAAATACATTTATTTTTAAGCAAAACCACAGACCTATATAGCTTATATAGGTCTGTGGCAAAACTAAGTTTTTAATTGGGTTTTTAGTTATTATCGAGTATCTCCATGTTCTACATGTTATTCTAATGACTTGCTAAATAATGCTAAGAAGTTTTTTACTTCCAGGCTAGTTTTTTATTTTATTTTTATTAAATAATAGTTATTTATGTACCAAGGCACTGAAGTTCAACTTTTTATGACTCATGTGGAATTTAGTTGCCGAGGCCGAGGCCTCTGCCCTTAGTTAAATAAACCACATGAATCATAGAAAGAACTTCAGCAAAAAAGTAATCATAAGGGATCACCCGTCCATGAACCGTCGCTTGACTTTGATGATCTACCTAGGTCAAGTATGACAAGGCACGGCGCTTTCCAACAGAAAAACCAAACTGCTGCTTGTTGTGCAGCCTCCATGACAAATCGATTGATATTCAAATCTACTAAAATATTTATACTGAAAGATTGCGCTGCTATAGGTAACAATTTCGCAATGTGTACGAAAAGTTAAATTGGCCTTTACTGAATATTTAGTCACTTTTGACGGGCGATGGCCCCGCGTCTGACGTTTGATGTTTACATCATCTCGCCAAGGCCAACTTACTGAAAAAAATCGTACAATAATGGGCTACTTTGGTGCCGATTTCTGAGCTTTTAATGACGATTTTGAGACACTTCACTGCCGATTTCTAAAAAACATAATTCTGCATGTTACGATAGCAAACATAACCAGAACAAATTGCTTTTGTCATAATTTTGACACAAAGCAACACTTTTCAAAACTGATTGGTCACAATGCCCTACTGTTTCTAACCAGTTATCGAAAACAAGCAACAAACATCAACAATGCTCGTCTAGAGAATGGCTCATTACATCAACTAATGACCACTATTCCAAATAAACTACTACATATTGTTATGTATAAAAAAGTATTTAGGATAAATTGACTTGATATTAAATAGGAAATCATTTCTTAGGCACTATTTTTGTATACGGTTCAAAATTTCATTCTGCATCCCCAAGAGATATTTTTTTCTAGATATAATATCACTCAGCTCATTTAGTTTTGGTTCGTAGATTACAATATCCCTCACATCGCATCATAGAAGGATTTTATTTTAAAAATTTCATTTTGTGGCTAACTTTTGCTTTAAAAAATATGACTCAAACGGGGTTACCTGACTTTTGCTACCTGTCAAAAATGACATTTAAAAAAGAGATTAATAATGCTCTTGTTTACGCCAGGCGTAAGAGTTGCTCGATTTTCGAAAAACTAGAGGCAGAGATATGGGTAATTAGTGATTCTAATTTAAGAAATAAAGGTAAAGATTGATGCAAATTAGTTACGTATTCAACTGATCGAAAAACTAGTGCCGGAGTTATGAGTAATTAGTGATTCTAACTAAGAAATAAAGTAGTCCGGGCCTGTGCAAATTCAAAGACGGTTGGTTCAAAGCGCCTATACGGCCCCAGTAGACGTCCAGGGTTCGAATCCAGGTTGGAGTGATTTTCAACTTATTATTCTTTTCTTAGTCTACCACCAAAAGAGTAATAATTAAAATTTTTGAATCTTAACTTAGAATACCAAAAAAAAATGGGGAATTTTGATCATATTTTAATATATTATTATTGTGATATCATTTTAATACTGAAAAATTTATTGTAAATATACAGGGTGTCTACTTCTAAGTGTATACAAATCGATAAAAAAATATATTTTGTGAGATATTTTCAAAAACCTTTTTTTGTTTGAAAGGCCTTCAAAAACCGCTTCTTTTGACCTTCCTGCCATTTCCAAAATGCAAACCCAGGGCCGGCTGCAATTTTTTTACACCCCCGATTTTCGCCAAAACCTTTTAGCGATTTTTTTATTTAAAATCTGCGTTAATCAGAACACCCCAAAACCCCTATATACCAAATTTGAATAAAAAATATACAGGGTGTTCCATTATGCAGGGTATCACATTTGAGCAAAATAGGAATTTTAAAGGCATCTACCAAGTCAAGTGTGCCATGGAATCCCCTCAAAACAGTTGAATGGTCAACAGGACCACTCAAGTTGTTGGTGTGCAAAGGTCCAATACGAAATATACAGAGTGCTCTTATCTGTGCTATCTCAAATTACTGAATTTTTTGTAACTTTATACAGGTCAAAAATTGAGTATATCAAAACCGCTCCACATACTATAAACGAACTAAATCTAAAAAATACAGAAGCCTGCCAGTCAGTAAGTCCATATCAGTTAAGGTGGCTGGTGTGACACAACAGGAAACGCACAGAAAATGTATCATCTTAGACAGTGACTTTGTTGAGAAAGGCCCTATAATTTAAATTGTTTTTATTTGTTGGTTGGCATTTTGTAAAGAAATAAATGACTTTTGTGTTTATTAATATTTTTTCAATGATTCCAGAGCACTCCTGATCACTATAAAGTTTAATAAAAATTCAGAATTTTGAGATGGCGCAGAGAAAAATACTCTGTATATTTTTGTGGTAAATCTTTTCACACCAACATTTTGAGTGGTCCTGTTGACCATGCAACTGTTTTGAAGGGATTCCATGGCAAACTTGGCTCGCCAGATGTCTTTAAAATTCCTATTTTGCTCAAATTTAACACGGTGTAGAACCGAACACCCTCTACATGTTTTGTTCAAATTTAGTATATGGGGGTTTTGGGGTGTCCTGATTAACGCTGTTGTGTCAGATTTTAAATAAAAAAATCGCTAAATGGTTTTTGTGAAAATCGGGGTATTAAGAAAATCGTAGCCGTCCCTGTTTTTGCATTTTGACAAAAGTAAAAACGTCAAAACAAGTGTTTTTTGAAGATCTTTCGAACAAAGGTTTTTGAAAATATCTCACAAAATACATTTTATATCGATTTGTATACACTTAAAAGTAGACACCCTGTATGTATATCATAAATGCTTGACAGTACATCAACTTTGGAACAAGCGTAATTTTAATTTGAAAAAGATATATTCTTATCAATATTTAGTAATAAAAGTTAATAGAGTGTAGTTAGTTTGTGTATTTTAAATTGCAAAAAAAAAAACAAAATCTTTTAATAGAGCATCCGAATTTGGTACACTTAATTAATAAGCCAATTTTTAACGTTTTTTATGCCATTTTGACAATATAGCCAGAGCCAGAGTCACGTCAGCACGTTTGAATGGGTCATTCTTCATACGCTGTATAGTGTATTCCTATTTTCTACATCCTACACATGGAAAATTAGTTAACCCGATCAGGAGAAACACTAACCGTATAAACTATGGTAACTGTATCTGCAGCTCATTGAAGAAATCCACTGATTTTACAATTCATTTGGTCCGGTGGATAGGCGTGTAGTGTTACCCAATGTAAAATAAATGCAGACCAGAACGCTGGCATTGTCATTACCAGAGCGCCCACACCCGAGTGATACGGCTGGTTCTGTTTTCACTTTTGTGCCGCGTTCAATACAATAACACCTAAAACAAAGCCGCTAACTACGCTCGCATTTGTAAATAGATTTACTGTATGTTTTACAGCGTGATGAAAAAATTTGTACCCATATTATTGTTATTATTGTTCTTATCACGTAAATGACTTCAGTAGTTTCTGCAGGAAGACCTGCAGCAAATACAACACGGTTAAGATCGAAATATAATATGTTTATTAATAAAAGTTTCATTTTGTGTAATATTTTCGTAGTAATAAGTATACCTATCCATATTTTGACACTTGCTCCTTTTAAAAGGCGTTTTAAATAAAAAAATGTATATTTCTTAAATAATTTGATAAAAATTGTTTCAATATTAACATGGTTCTATAGAGCAGCTATAATGAATTTATTTAAGCTTCTTGTGTAAATAGTTCATGTTTTCTTATATGCAATGTATGTTCCTGAAGACAATTCCCATTATTAGAGAATTAGTTACTATTGTAAAAGCCGGTATTGTCAGAAAATGTTCCCACACCTCAGTCCGAACGCGTGCAAACACGAGTATTTATAAATGTGCCTGTGGCCGGCAGGAGGCTAGCAAAACAATCATCGATTCCCATGAGCTACTTCTGTGCTTTTTTTATCCAGAAGCAACTCGCTAGCGTCATTTTGATGGGAAAAAATTATTTGAAAAAATATGTTGCTTTAATACATGGCATGGCATTAATTTCTGGGTATACATAAATCTTAATTTTCTTTTTTATAATTATATCTATTGCTTATGTTACTTCCACCCGTTCAATTCGCCCCTTGCCCCTGATGTTCATTTCCGAGCATCTCTGGAATTTACCGTGTCAAAGCAGAGCTTATAAACAGGAACATAAATCCTTTTATTAATTCGGAAGATGTGAGACGAACTTAATCAAAAGCTTCTGCTCGTGAAGCCCACAGGATGAAATAGGAGATATTCTCGGAAATATGACGCAATATTATGGAAATTCGGAAACGTTATTATTGGACCCGTAAACTGAGACCCGAAAACAGGCAATCTATTTATTATTAATTTAATTAATTTAAAGCAAAGCAGCGGAAAAATAGTATAAATATTATGGTACCAAGGGACTAAAGGAGAGTGAAGATTGTTTCCCGAGCGTAAGCTATTTTTTGCACCGCCCGAACAAAAATTTAAAAATTCACAAGACATTATGTAAAAAGAAACATTCGACATTTCCAATTTACTATAGGTACTTGGCGCCGTTTTAGCGAGGAAACTGTTTGAGATAGATCAAAATGAATTTCACATTTCTGTCTTACGTACCTTGGTACCAACCATCAGTTACACCACGGGATAGCTCTTGGTAAGTTAAGATAGGAATGTGAAATTCATTTTGTTGTATCTCAACCAGTTTTCTCGCTACAACGGTGCAAATAAGTCAAAAAGCCTATTTTCAACTGAATTTATTTTTATAGAACTTTATCTACTGCATTTCGTAATTGTTCATTTAATTAATCTTATTGAATAAATTACATAGTTAGTTATAGTTTCTATTGTTTTTGTAACTTTTAATCCCAAAGGGCTACAATTTTTTACCCCCCCCCCCCCCCCTTCCTTGGGACTAAAATATTTTATTCCCAAGGGAGTAAATGCCACACTTTAGTCCCGCAAAAAGGGAGTAAGGTCCCAGCGGTGCAAAAAATTTATAAAATACCTAATTATAAAAATTCACCTGATCTTTAATAAGTGCCTACATGGGAGTTCTATGTATTTAGAGAAAACATTTTAAATGACGCATTTTAGAAGTTAATATAAGGGATGTTTTTTGAGAATTTTAAATTATGTGGCTCTTCTACGTTTCCTCTAATCAGGATTTATTATAATGTATGCATATGCATGCTGTCAGATTTGTTAAAATGTTATGTATAAGTTTTTAAAAAAATTATATTGTTTTTCGAAAGTAGGTATCTTAATATTCAGATGGTATTTTTGACTGCAAACTTAAATTTGTGTCAATCCACTCCAGCCTACTTTCTTATTCGCAATATCTTGTTGCATAATGAAGTCAGATCCACACAACAATATAATTAATTTTGGTCTGATAGCAATCAGTGTTTGTGATTTCTCCGGAGCAACTAGTTCTAATTATGCTAAGTAGATTCATTCGGACGTAGGCGTAAATGATTTAAATCCCATTAGCAAAATGCAAAATTTGTATTCGAAGTAACTGCAGGTAATTTTTAAGGAAATGTTGCCAGGTATAAAAGTAAAATAGTTATGAATGGGGGATATAAGGATTGGAAACGGCTGAACGAAATATAATGTAAGCTTCATTTCGTTTCTACGGTTCGAAATACGTTTAAAGAGCCAGTTTCAAGGCATCTTTTTTCGCTTTTCAAAAAATGCGCTGCTCGTCCATTTAGAAAATTCCTAGCTGAATTTGGAGGCTGATTTCGGATTCTACGGGCCAGTTTACGTCACACAGGCCGGTTTGCGAGCCATTCTGAGATCGTTCTAAAAACACTCATTTCAGCTGTTTTTAGTACCTACCCCCGAAAATTTCGTGAAAATATTCGTCACAGAGGTAGACAATTTCCCACGGGCCTTATTTCACCTTATCAGTACATCTTGAAGTGCTGCGTGGATTGTCGCAAGGTAGAAGGTCGTAGCTCTAAGCGTTTTCGCGCAAATGGCCTTCAAAGTCAAATCGAAACCAAAAACTCCAAGTTCTGTTTTTGCGATATATACAGTGTGTCTGGTTTTTCGTGTTAACACCCCTGAAAATCTAAGTAGGCTGGGGGAATTGAACGGGGCAATTTTTTTATAAATATGTCCCTGAAAGGTCATCATTTGCGAGTTTTGGCATTGCCGCGAAATCCTGGCCTACTGCGATTTTTTAAAGGGGTGCCCTATTAGGCATTTTTTTTATTTAAAATCTGACACCTCAGCGTTAATCAGGACACCCTAAAACCCCCACATACAAAATTTGAAGCAAAAATATACAGGGAGTTCCATTCTGCAGGGTGTCAAAGTTGAGCAAAATAGGAATTTTAAAGGCATCTGGCGAGTCAAGTGTGCCATGGAATCCCCTCAAAACACTTGAATGGTGAACAGGACCACTCAAAGTGTTGGTGTGCAAAGATTCAATGCAAAAATATACAGGGTATTTTTCTCTGGGCCATCTCAAAATGCTGAATTTTTATGAAACTTTATACTGGTCATGAGTGCTCTGGAATCATTGAAAAAATATTGATAAACACAAAAGTAATGTATTTCTTTACAAAATGCCAACTAATAAATAAAAACAATTTAAATTATTGGACCTTACTCAACAAAGTCACTGTCTAAGATGATACATTTTCTGTGCGTTTCCTGTTGTGGCACACCAGCCACCTTAACTGATAGATATGGACTTACTGACTGGCAGGCTTCTGTAATTTTTAGATTTAGTTCGTTTATAGTGTGTGTAGCGGTTTTGATATACTCGATTTTTGACCCGTATAAAGTTCCAAAAATTCAGTAATTTGAGATGGCACAGATAAGAACACTATGTATATTTCGTATTGGATCTTTGCACTCCGACACCTTGAGTGGTCCTATTGACAATTCAACTGTTTTGAGGGGATTCCATGGCACACTTGACTCGCCAGATGTCTTTAAAATTCCTATTTTGCTCAACTTTGACACCCTGCAGAATGGAACTCCCTGTATATTTTTTCCTCAAATTTGGTATGTGGGGGTTTTAGGGTGTCCTGATTAACGCTGTGGTGTCGGATTTTAAATAAAAAAATGCCTAATAGGGTTTTTCGAAAAACGCACCCCTTTAAAAAATCGCAGTAGGCCAGGATTTCGCGGCAATGCCAAAACTCGCAAATGATGACCTTTCAGGGACATATTTATAAAAAAAATTGCCCCGTTCAATTCCCCCAGCCTACTTAGATTTTCAGGGGTGTTAACACGAAAAACCAAACACACTGTATATCCGTTTTTCTTTCCTACAAACTAATATCAGATATTAACTAAGGCATTTATAATGTCCACAACACATTGTATATGCACTGATAAAAAGGATGTTTTGCATCAAACGAATTATTCTTTTGATATATGCCAAATAAATTTGAAATATAAGCAACATTTCTTTGTACGAAAGCCCCAAAGGGCCATAGCATGTATGTAAATATTATCTGAAAGTTTACACTTCTTTCTAGAAAAGTCATGATAACCAAGTAGAAATTTCTATCTAGTAACTAGAAATTTCCAGATACTAACTAGAAATTTCCTTATACTAACTAAACATTTCTAGTTAATAATTATACATTTCTTGTTAGTATCTGGAAATTTCTCGTTAGTATCTCGAAATTTCTAGTTTATTATGTAGAAGTACTACGTACTAAATGAAACGTTTTTAGAAAACTTCAATAACGCAATGTTTGATATTATTTAAGGGTTCGGTTTCGGATTGAACAGATGTGTCGTTAGTGGGATTAATTATTATATATGCCATTAATAGCAGCTATTAAGTTTTATTTTAGTCTCGGTTTATCTCAGAAAGAGATTAGATCGTTTCTGTTGACTTGGGCTGCCATTGATTTAAGTCAGAGAAGTTTAAAACGAATTTTGAGAACTTGCAGACTCTGCAGAAGGAATCACTATACAAATTATGCTCCGGAATGCTTTAGTTACTAGTTACAATGACATGTAGAATTTCTAGTTACTATGTAGAAATTTATAGCTACTATGAAGAAATTTGTATTTGCTATGTAGAAATTTCTAGCTACTATGTAGAAATTTATAGCTGCTATCACAGACATATATAGCTTAGCAGCACAGACATATATAGCTTAGCGAAGCTATATATGTCTGTGCTGCTATGAAGAAATTTGTATTTACTATGTAGAAATTTCTAGTTAGTAGGTAGAAATTTCTACTTAGTTATCATGAATTTTCTAGAAAGTAAGTGGAAATTTTCAGATAATATTTACATGCTAGGGCCCTTTGGGGCTTTCGTAGTTTTGAGACAGTATACAATATTGTAATGAAAAATGCCTCTAAAGTTGTTATATCGACTTTCAATGAATATGTCTTCACTGTTTTCTAACCTACTCAAATATTAAGCAGATAAATTTTAAGTTTCAGTATTTTACTTACATAGTTTTACAATTTTTATGATTAGTTTGGAGATTTTCCGGCACATCTTTATTGGCCTGAGGCCACCAGGGTCCCATTTTCCTTTAGTTTTCATTGTTTTCCCTGTAAAGCTTCCATAACTTTCTAGAAAGTTTGCTAGAATATTATTTGTGAACTATCATTGGCCAAGAATATTCTAGAGTATTCTCCAGTCTTCCTTTTGAGTGTATACCTAAGCCATGGGAATTGGGCCTGGGGGAAGTGAAAGGTTAGAAAGCGATTTTGTGCGAATTTTGGAGCTGAAAGAATATTCTTGGACAGTGACAGTAATTTGACAAGTTTATTTGTGATTTTTGAAGGCTAAACAATAAAGGTGGTAACCAAGGCAACGAGTTTGGACTGTGATTGTTGATATACAGTACAATATTATTTTTTTCCTAAAATAATCAGAGTTTAAGTAGAGAAACTCAGTTTCTCACAAAATAAGCGATGCCTAGAGGCAAGAGCATAAAATTCATCATGATGAATCAAGACACAGTTCTTTGTTTACAGTTTTGTTTCTTATCTTGAAGTTATCGCGAACTTCAGCCAAAAATTTAATACTGTAAATAGTTTCAACTGCACTTTGTAAGAACATATTGGGAATTTGGATCAAAACCCGAATTTTTCGTTAAAAGTTTAGTGGAGTTCGGTCGTAGTTCGGTCGGTCTACTAGATCGTCTGGGATCAGGGAAGCAGAATAGCAGAGCAGAATCATGTGCTCATCAGCGGCAACTTCAGCAGGCAGCGAGTATTCTCCACGATTCTGCTTCCCTGATCCAAGCGTCAGGACTTAACGGCATCATTGTGCTCCCCTGAAACGGATTTTTAAATTGATAAAACCAGTGACTATAGAAAGCAATTGTCGTATGTAATATCACTAGTGCCAGAAATTTTATCGATAATTTTTTTCGAAAGCGCTATTTTGCCTAGAAAGATCACGAGTATAAATTGGGCTTTTATTATCTCTGAAAATAAAAGCCCAATTTGTACGAGTGGTTTTGCTAATGGGCAAAATAGGGCTTGAGAATAAAATTATCTAGAAACATTTCCGGCACGAGTGGTATTTGTCGAGATTATTTCACGAATACGATTTAATAATTTCTGTGTATTGATTTTTTCTATGTTTACATTTCCAAAACGACTCATTTTGAACGAGTTTATTGACAGCTTCGACTGTAGCGTTCGAGTAAACACACATGACGCTTGGGTATCCAAGGCAAATGCGATTATACCTACACCCTGTCGGCGTTGGTTTATTTTCTGAATGTGTCATAAATTTAAACGGAGGCGGAGGTCTAAATAACAAGAATTTAGCAATGTAAAAGTTATATAAATTCATTGATACAATGCTTAATAGTACCGCAACATAATTTAAAAGCGGCATAATTTAGAACAGTGTGAAACACACAAACTTTAAGAGGTAGGTACGTGTTTGTATCCAACAGATTCGCGGTTGCTAAGCGACGAAGTGATAATTTGCACAAGTGCAATTACCGGTAATTGCACTAGTGCAAATTATCGCTAGCAGAGGCATATCATTGGTTGGATTTTTATGGAAGGAGCTACCTTATTGGATGCAAGCAGTATGAGGGAAATAATCACTGATAAAACCGATCATTATTCTCCTGAAAACGCCGCTCACGTCGTGTGCTTTTGATTCCACCTGGCGGCGGCAACACTTTGTTGATCTTCTTAGAAGTTGCGCGGTTATGCGCTTAAAGGGCGCATATCTGCCGCGATTTTTTGGTATGTGTGTGTACGTATTTAGTCTGTACCTACTGGAAAAAAACTATTGATCATCTTCTCCCCACCCGACGCCGAAGCAGGCAGCACTTTCGCGGGCGCAACATTCGCCGGTTAGCCGCCATTATCGGCTTTCACGCCATTAGTGTGATTTAATTAGGCGATGCCCGCCGAAGATAGGTTAATGAACAAAGAGATACGGCGCCCGCCGCCGCCCCTGCCGCACGGCGCAGCCCCCCACCCCCGAAAAGGTGCGTAATTGATGATCGGTATTGTATTCTTATCTCGCGCCTTTCCGCTCAATAACACAATTAGTTGGAGTATTAGCGGTCTTTGGGCTGTGCGGGAGCGAAACCAGAGCACATTGGCGTAGAGCCATTTTTGTGAAACTAGGTAGAAATACCTGCTAGTTTTATTCTATATAATATTTGAAGGGATTCAAGATACCTATTAATTTGGAATTTGGATTCCTTGTATCATAGCAACACTTCCTACCTACATGCACAATAGTTGGTGGTATAACTATAAAGTATATAAGTCATAGACTTATACTTGCTCATAAGTCTATGCTATAAGTGTATAAGGGAATTCAACCTGCTGTACAAGTTATGCTCCAATCGTATCAATTTCTTTGCGTTACCAGGCTATGTGTAAAGTGATGACTAGAGTCAACGTGCTTGACAAAACCATACAAGGACGCTTGCTGCACAATTTGGAGATTCCCATCTTCACGATTCTCATTCTCTCCATTCTCTCATTTGCTCAGCTTAGCTCAGCTGCTTTCCCCCTCATAACTTTAATTTTTTATTTGTTGCTATAGTTTGTAATTAAATATAAATATATGAAATATGTGTAGTTATACAATATTTAAAACATTTCTTATCTGAGACAGGCGATTTCACAATTATTCCTAATTTTAAATATAGGTATAAATATGAACAATGTCAATTAAATATTTGGGAAAAAGGGTCAGAGAAATACTTCGATCAGTTTTTAATTTATTACCAACGTTTCGACTTATTTAAAGTCGTCTTCAGGGATCTAAAAACAATGTAAATATTAAAATAAATAAATCCACTTGCTATAAGTTATTATAAGGAAAAAAATGATAAACTTAATAACACCAAATTATAGGTACTTTTCTGTATTTAAAAAAAATGTTGCCATATGAGTCGATACAAAAGATAATGTTATTATAATTTTAAAAACTAAAATTTTAAAAACTAAAATTTTAAAAACTAAAATTTTAAAAACTAAAATTTTAAAAACTAAAATTTAACCTTATCCTTTGTATCGACTCATATGGCAACATTTTTTAAAAGACAGAAAAGTATAATTTGGTAAGTTTTACTAAGTTTCTCATTTTTTTCCGTATAATAACTTATAGCAAGTGGATTTACTTATTTTAATATTTACATTGTTTTTTAGAACCCTGAAGACGACTTTAAATGAGTCGAAACGTTGGTAATAAATTAAAAACTTTTGTTTGACCCTTTTCCCCAAATATTTAATTGACATTGTAACAAATTTCTGGGGCACTTAACATTAATTTAGTAATAAATATGAACGTCAAATAGTTAATAAAATTTCGCACATTAAGCCATTTTAATTTTTGTAACATATAATTTATTTTTACGTACTTATCTAAATTTAAAATTGTCCTCATAGCTCGATTTTGTAAAATTTGCATTTTTGTAAATACCCAGTCATCAGCTCCAAACAAGATTGTCGAACAATATAAAAAATGTGGAAGTACTATTGTGTTATAAACAAGTTTTTTTGAAAATAAACTTAAATTATGACTTACCCTTTTCAAATATCCAAATCTAGATGCTACTTTACATATCAATTTTTCATGCTGCACATTAAACTTTAATTTAAGTAAGATCAATGTAAATACCTAGATATTTAAATGAATTTACATCATCAAGTTTTTTTTAGGACCATCGTTTTTAAAAATTATAGTAAATAATAAAATAAGCCACATTTGTACTCTTTCTTAGACTAATAGTTAATTATGTAATGTACCAAGGTACTGAAGTTCAACTGTTTATGACTCATGTGGAATTTAGTTGCCGAGGCCTCTGGCCGAGGCAAATAAACCATACTTCTGACGGTGCCGCCCCAGGCCACAGCCGAATAAGCTGTCACTTTAGCTCGAAACAGAAAACTCGTTGAAAATAGATCGTTTTGAAGATGTAAATATACAAGAAATTTATAAAGAAATCGTATTCCTGAAATATTCTTAATAAGAGTCACATGTGCTGGAAATTTGTCTTGACAATCGAAGCTGTCAATAAACTCGTTCAAAATGAGTCTTTTTGGAAATGTAAACATAGAAAAAATTAATACACAAATTATTAAATCGTATTTGTGAAATAATCTTGACAAAACCACTCGTGCCGGAAATTTTTCTAAATAATTTTATTCTCGAGCGCTATTTTGCCCATTAGCAAAACCACTCATACAAACTGGGATTTTATTTTCAGAGATAAAATCCCTCGAGCTTCGCTCTCGGGATTTTATGAGAAAATAAATGTTCAATTTATACTCGTAATCTTTCTAGGCAAAATAGCGCTTTCGAAAAAAATATCGATAAAATTTCCGGCACTTGTGATATTACATACGATAATTGCACTAGAATTCTAGCTATAGGTATTTCTGGTATAAAACTTTTTGCTGTGACATACATAAAAAGACCCGATAAAAGTCGGTTAGCAATAACTTATGAAGTAGCGTTTCAAGATTCGAGCACATTTATTTTCTCAAGAACAGATTTTTGGATGTTTGTGTATTATCCTTGGTTTTATGAAAATAAAGCTCAAAGTAGATATATATTGCCTTGCTACATTTAATACTTACAATAATAGACCAAGCGGATAAATGACCAGACAGAAAATTTCATCCAAACCTTTTTAAAAACATTCTTTAAAATAATGCACCATTTTGGTTTTGCTCTCGGTTTTTTGTTTTTTTCCTGTCACTCCGGTGTGCGAGCCGCCTCTGATCCGCACCGCCCCGTCCTCAACGGGGATAAACGGGGGTTATCCCCCAGCATCATATTTTATGGCGTTATCTGCGAATGTCGTGAATGTTTATGTTTTTCGGGTTTCTCTGCGCGCCATAAAGTTTTTGTGGAAATACGCGCTGCCGCCGCTTTATTCAAATCGTCCGGACTTTAGAACTCCGATATATCACACTCGAATAAGGTTTCACTTTTTCCGGGGTACGACCAACGAAAAATGTAGATCTGCGTTTTTTATTTGCCACTTGCCGATATATATTACATCTAGTATACTCTCTAGAGCACTATGCTGTATACTCTCGATTGAACTGAATATTTAATAGTGTCTCAAAAGTGTGTCCACAATAATGGTTTTCCATTCGAAACCGAATCCTAACCTAATTATTATAAAAGTTAGCTGACTGCCATCATACAAATATTCATTTTCAAACATTTCGTTGGATACAATAGCCTTCAATTTATAAGAAATTTTGTATAAGAGTTTTTTTATGATGCTGAATACTTACTTAATCTAAATCTAAAATCAATATCTTATTGATGTTTGAAAAATCAACCTCAATTTCCATACACAGTGTACAGGGTGATTGAGCCATGATGTAAAAAATATTAATAGGAGGTGCAAAATAGTATATTATACACTTAGGTTGAGAAGTGAATATATAATGGCCTTCTCAACTTCTTAACCGAAGTGTATATAGAATTTTTTACTACTAACATTGAAATATTGCCATATTTTACATATTTGATTATATTTTGATATTTTAGTCATTTCTCGCTTTTTTTCAAATACTTCGAAATATCAAGTAGCCTGGGAGTTCAGTTGTCAAGCTGATAAAATGGAACTAATTTTTAAATGTCATATAGAAAATTTTTCATTATTTACCTAGGTATTTTTTATTATCATTATTTACCTAGGGAGAGAAATATTACTTCTTATTAGAGGAATGAGGTAAATAATGGTGATTTCTCAGGTTAGTAGGAAAAAAATATATTTATTTATGTACCAAGGCACTGAAGTCAAACTTTTTCTGACTCGTGTGGAATTTAATGATCTGTGGCCGAGACAAATAAACCCCACGAGTCATAAAAAGAACTTCAGTGCCGCGGTACCTACATATTATTTTTTTTAAATCGGAAAAAAATGTTTTATTAGACAAATAATAATCACAGAGGATCACCCGACCATGAACCGACTGCACGCGGCGTTGCTTGACTTTGACGATCGCTCTACGTAGGTCAAGTATGACGAAGCACGGCGCTTCCCAACAGAAACTCCAAACTGCTGCCTGTTGTGCAGCCTCCATGAAAAATAGATTGATATTCAAACCTACTAAAATAATTATACTGAAAGAGTGCGCTACTATAGGTAACAATTTCTCAATGTGTACGAATAATAATAGAAACTCAAAAACGTACAAAAGGGATCGCTATGTAGACGTTGCTACGATTTTGTAGTGTTTTACCGTTACCAATGTTATCGTGTAATTTACTAAAAATTACTAGCAACGTTTGTGCGGAAATTTTAGAAAAGTCTTCACGCAAATGATGCAGCTTGTGATGTGAGTAGAATATAATAGCGCAATACAACGATTGCCATTTGTAGAATAAAGTCCTGGAACACGGATAAGATACCTATACTTTCTTAGGTATTTCTTCACAATCTTTAACCGAGCGTTCAATAATGTTAACATTGTACAGTGAAATGTGACAACGGCCCTCATCTTTCTACCACGAGCGTTGAGTGTCGAGTGATAAGGTTGATTTACCCACGTTTTAAACTCCGCAAAAAAAATCGCATTTTATCATTTTCAGTGGGCCTTCCGCACTGTGTGGTTAAAATTTTTACAGCATGACTGAATCGTCTTTTAGATATACTTCACAACTAAAATAAATGTTGATTTACTACATCGAGTTCGGATCATCTATAGTAGGGTCCGAAGATCTCGGGACCAACGGTAGGTTTCTATAGATAGGTACCTACACATAGTCAAATTGCAAAGTTGCATGAAAGGCTGGACAAGTAGTCTATCCAAGTTACAGAGACATTAGATATAAACAAAATCACATGACCGCATTGCGATCGATTACCAGGGTCGGAATAATATGCTAGATTCTGCAACAAGTCTGCGCGCTGAGGGAAGAGCCGGCTCTGCAGTCCACTCGCCGCCTAAACACTTGAGATTTTACGACGGCCAGACCAATAAGAGAATAGGTTACATCGCGACCATGTTCTGGCCAATGTTTTGATCCACTGCCTCTGTAACTTGGATATAGTATAGTATTCGGAGATGAAGGCCATCAGTTCTCAAGACAAATTCGTTGGTTATCCCAAAACCGGAATTCACACATCTCTACCGAGAAACTCGAAGTGCACAGCACAAAGAGCCCTCGCGCCGGCATTCCTCATTAATTAATTCGTGCCAGTTGAGTTGCTGCGACCGTCTTGCCGCTGCGGTCCGGGGCGTGTATCTCTTCGCCTAACCGCGTGATTGGCATGTTGCGGAGCGCGTCTAATGAGCGACCCAACTCTAAATGCGATACGTGCGCAAATAAGTGACGTCATCCGCGAAAATATCGAATATTGATGGCCAGTTGCGTTTACGGAATCGGGTACAAAATGAGTCTTTGACCCGTACAGAAATTTTAACTTTGGTAGATATACAGGGTGTCTACTTTTAAGTGTATACAAATCGATAAAAAATGTATTTTGTGAGATATTTTCAAAAACCTTTATTTGTTCGAAAAGGTCTTCAAAAAACGCTTCTTTTGACGTTTTTACTTTTGTCAAAATGCAAATCCAAGGACGGCTACGATTTTTTTATACCCCGATTTTTACAAAAACCATTTAGCGATTTTTTTATTTAAAATCTGACACAACAGCATTAATCAGGACACCCGAAAACCCCCATATACTAAATTTGAACAAAAAATGTAGAGGGTGTTCGGTTCTACACCGAGCAAAATAGGAATTTTAAAGACATCTGGCGAGCCAAGTGTGCCATGGAATCCCTTCAAAACAGTTGCATGGTCAACAGGACCACTCAAAATGTTGGTGTGAAAAGATTTACTACAAAAATATACAGGGTATTTTTCTCTGAGCCATCTCAAAATTCTGAATTTTTATTAAACTTTATACTGATCAAGAGTGCTCTGGAATCATTGAAAAAATATTAATAAACACAAAAGTAATTTATATCTTTACAAAATGTCAACCAACAAATAAAAACAATTTAAATTATTGGGCCTTTCTCAACAAAGTCACTGTCTTAAATGATACATTTTCTGTGCGTTTCCTGTTGTGACACACCAGCCACCTTAACTGATATGGACTTACTGACTGGCAGGCTTCTGTATTTTTTAGATTTAGTTCGTTTATAGTGTGTGGAGCGGTTTGGATATTCTATTTTTGACCCGTATAAAGTTCCAAAAATTCAGTAATTTGAGATGGCAAAAATAAGAGCACTCTGTATATTTCGTATTGTACCTTTGCACACCAACAACTTGAGTGGTCCTGTTGACCATTCAACTGTTTTGAGGGGATTCCATGGCACACTTGACTTGGCAGATGCCTTTAAAATTCCTATTTTGCTCAACTTTGACACCCTGCATAGTGGAACTCCCTGTATATTTTTTATTTAAATTTGGTATATAGGGGTTCTGATTAACGCTGTGGGGTCAGACTTTAAATAAAAAAATCGCTAAAAGGTTTTCGCGAAAATCGGGGGTATAAAAAAATCGCAGCCGGCCCTGGATTTGAATTTTGAAAATGGCAGGAAGATCAAAAGAACCGGTTTTTGAAGGCCTTTCAAACAAAAAAAGGTTTTTGAAAATATCTCACAAAATACATTTTTTATCGATTTGTATACACTTAAAAGTAGACACCCTGTAGTTGCGTCCCGAGAACACGCCTATGGCTTGAGTTATGATGTTCAGTTAAATAGAAGTATGAATTTACTTAATATGGGCCCCAGTCGATTCGCCAAAAACGGTGTCTTTGTGGTTGTTTTTTTTTTTTGGAAGATATCCACGTCCATTGCCGCGCCGTGTTTACATTGGGGCAACCTGGTAGCCTTTACTGACACAATTCGTCCAGGTTAGGGAAACGTATAGTTCAGTTACATCTAGAGATAGCACAGAAAACGCTTAGCAAACCCCTTCTTAAGTTTTGGCACCCGCCAGGAAATATTAAAAAAAATTGCTACTATCAATAAATTATCCTGGCATACGCCAGGGTTTCTATCGTTCCTGTTTCCAAATCACGTTCTAATTTGTCATCTTGGTGTGAATATGGCTTAACGATTTTCCCTACATCCGCGTTTTGGTTACTTACGTCCCACGTTCGAGCAAATTCGCGTGTAGCTCATCCTTCATCCTATTACTTTATCCGGTTATCCCCGGTTTAAACAGCTCCGTGAGAAGCTCTCGAGCTACAATAATTGTATAAGGTTTCGCGGCGTAACCAGAGAATGCCAAACGGATTACATTCCGAAATTTAATTTGCAACATTCACCTGAAACTTGTTAATATCGTCCACGAGATACTCAGGGGCCAAGTGAATTCAGTTGGATCTGGACCCACACTACATTAAAGACCCGAGCATGACGTCATATTTCATTGTTGTTTAGGGACTGGGGTGGCGCCACTTGACGAAAAAAAGGGGACTTATTATAGGTTATAGCTAGGGGGGTATTCTGTGGTTATTGTTATGTCAGTTACTGACGTTACAAATGTCCCAAATTTTAAATATCCAGCTTTATTACGATTTGCCTTCTTTTTACGGTAACGAATTGTCTTTGCATCCAGTATTTAGCAGTTTTATCCTATTAACACAGCTTTTATAGGTAGACATGTTTGTGATATCATGAAATTTCCATGCACATGAAGAAAATTGTATGCACACTGCACCGACCATTAGGTGAATTGCAGAAGAATAAACACTATTTTGGAATTATGGGATGATCTGATCAACTAGCTGAAGAAGCGAAAATTCTAGATATTATTTTGGAAGAGTATTTTGGAACGTATGCAAGCACGGGCGTAGCCAAGGGGGGGGTTTCGGGGGTTCAAACCCCCCCCCCCCCCCGAAATAAGCAAAATATTACCTAAAAATACGAGGAGTGAAGAGTTAAATTATTATTACGTTTGAATATATGTAGTAATAGTAGCGCCTAGCGCCATCTTTTGACGAGAGGTAGACGCAGTTGCAGCCGAACTTGCCTACCCCGAAATCTAGTTTGGAATGCCTAGATATGTGCGATAAAAACCTTTATCCTAATATTTACACATTACTACAAATCTTGACTACCATTCCTGTATATCCACTGCTACCCCAGAAAGGTCTTTGTCGAGCCTAAGGAGACTGAAAAACTATTTACGAAACACTACAAGTAAAAACAGACTTAATGGTTTGGCTCTAATGAACATTCACTATGGAACAGAAATTCATGCAGATGAAGTAGTGGATATATTAAAGCCGAAGATTTCTTCTTTAATGGTTTTAGATTTAGCGCAGAGGAACGAAATTAATTTATCCATTTCATTTAAAGTTAACAACTTTATAAATATGTCGTAGTTTTTCGGATGAATATATAGATATTAAATTTCATGTAAGTATATTTTTGTTGTTTTATTTACTTCTCAAACTAAACCCCCCCCCCCAAAACTAAATCCTGGCTACGCCCGTGTTTATACCTGTTATATAGCAGGCAATTCCTAATAATTTGTCAACCACACACTAAACAGAAAAAAATTAATCCTGGCTACGCCCGTGTATGCAAGAATGAAAATAGAAAATTTTGTTGATAGCTCCAAAGCGAACCAATAGTCCACCATATAAAGAAGAAACTGAAAAATCTAATGCGTTTTATGCTTACTTACACTACAACTGGCCATGGACTTAATTTCAAACCAAAAGGTACCAAATACTCTTGCTTGCTTTTTAGACTCGATGGAAATATGCCATGTGAACTTGTCAAATTAGAGGGACATAACAAACAAATATTTTATTTTATTTTGGATATTAAATTCGTTGTAACAGACATATTTCCATGTTTTTATTTTATAAAAGATTCTGCAACAATGGTGCTTTAACATTAAACCACCGTGTAAATTTGTTTCGTCGTGTGGCGCCAGTGGCGATCGCTTGAAACAGCGCTTATGCTATAGTGTCGGTACGACGACTATGGTGTCGGTCCAAGTTGGATTTGCTGCGAAACTTTTGGAAAATAGCTCTAAGTCTGATGTAGATGGGTAGCAGCAGTGAGATAGTTGTCAAGTCTGAATCTTGACAACCATGGCTCGAGTTCAAGACATATGAAGTGAGAGGGGTAGAATGTAGATAGATACTCATAACGAAATGAAACTCCAGTGTAGAGACGACGCTTAGATAAACTTAATAACACCGTGCCAAAAAAAAACACGCAGGCATAAATCTAGCTTCTTAGATCTGATATTTTCGCGTATCAACATGAAATATTTTTACCTACCTTCTATTTATACCTAATTATCTAATTACTGCGTGTTCAGTGTTCACCTTTGATTGCGTTCCAACTAATCTCGACATTATTCTAAAATATCGACGCCACATGGTGCGAATCTCGAATGCCACTACCCGAAATAAACTTTGAAATTAATTGGCAGGCCAACCAGTCCTGCGTCTATATCGCATAGAGGGGTGCATTTTTTCGGTGGAATTAATACACTTTTTTATAGGGAATTAAAACGGTGTTTAGGTACTACTTTGAATTACTCGTATGCAGGCTAAAAATATGTCTTATATTGTATGACATCCCTAGACAGACCCATAACCAAAAGTGAATGCCTTGAGAATGTCGACCCCGTCCAACACAGTATCAGGGTTGGTCATAAAGCGCGAGATGAAACTTTAAAAAGGATTTTCGCTAGGACAAAGGCGTCGGAAATATAAATTAATGAAGTCCGTGAACGGAAACATGGCTGGAGGGCGTAACCTTGCTCACAAAGGAGACTTTTCATGCGGCTCAACGCCCACCACGACGCGAATCTAAGGAGAGTTGCATCCGTTGAGAGTAAATATTCTCCGAACGAGGAGTTGCATTTCTGCAATAGGTGCCTAACCAGGGATATTTAGGTACAGATACATTACCAAAGGCAACTTGTTCAAGGTTTCCAGTTTTTTAATACGATTGAGGTTATTTTGTAAATATACCTAAGTGTCTCAAAGCATATATACAGGGTGAGTTTTTTTCGATGACCACTATGGGGCTCTCGGAAACTAGCAGAGCTAGAACAAATGTTAAATGGGGAAAGAGTTGCAGTTTTGAATGCTCAATCTAATGCCCCTTTTGGATTTTTTAAAAAAGTTCATGGCTCACTAGATATTTTGAAAAGAATGATTTTTTGCTATTTCATCAGATCTCTGTATAGCTCCATTATTTCTGATTATACAGAAAAACTAAAACTGTAGAGACAAAAATTGTAGATAATTTTGGGCTTAATAAGACAGTCTAATCCAATTTTTTATGTTGTTTGTGGTTTTTGAGATATGACATAAACTTTTGTTTTTTAAATGTAAATCATAGTTGGCTGTGGCCTTATCAAACCGGCCATTTTTTTTATCTTTCCAAAGATATAATACTCGGCATAATTATTACAAAAAATAAAAGAGCTATGACTAATTTTCTGATTTTTTTAAATTTTCACATAGTCAGCCATGGAACATTTTCATAATTACCTTCTATTTTATCATTAGACATACTTCAAACTTTCTAATATTTTTTTAGCTGGTAACAAAATGTAACAAAATAAAACAAAAATTAAAAACTCAAACACTAATTATTATTATTTTAAAACCTTTTCAAACAATCCACCATTATTATTTATGCAAATATTGCATCTTTTTAAAACTGAATTTGTCGCCTTTCTTAGAGAGCGCCTGTCAATACTGGCAATTACTTCTAAAACAACTGCTCTTAATTCATCAATAATTGTCTCATACTTTATTTTGTACTGTTCCCAGTGTTCCCCACAAAAAGAAATCCAAAACAGACAAATAGATATATTTCTCCCTATCCAACTATTTGGATAGAGCTGATCTAGGTAATTTCTTACGGGTGGTGGAGCTCCATCACGATAATTTTTATTTTATTTTGTCACATTTTGTTACCAGCTTAAAATAAAATATTTGAAAGGTTGAACTATGTCTAATTTTAAAATAGAACGTAATTATGAAAATATTCCATGGCCGACTATGTGAAAATTGAAAAAAATCAGAAAATTAGCCATAGCTCTTTTATTTTTTATAATAATTATGCCGAGTATTTTATCTTTGGAAAGCTCAAAAAATGGCCGATTTGATAAGGCCACAGCCAACTACGATTTACATTTAAAAAAACACAAGTTTATGTCATATCTCAAAAATCACAAACAACATAAAAAAGTGGATTAGAATTTTTGTCTCTACAGTTTTTCTGTATAATCGCAAATAACGGAGGTACAGAGGTCTGATGAAATAGCAAAAATCACTCTTTTCAAAATATCTAGTGAGCCATGAACTTGAACTTGAAAAATCCAAAAGGGGCATTAGATTGAGCATTCAAAACTGCAATTCTATCCCCATTTAACTTTTGTTCTAGCTCTGCTAAGTTTCCGAGATCCCCATAGTGGTCATCGAATAAAACTCACCCTGTATACGATACACAAGTCTAATCAAAAAAACTATTTATTATGCATTACAAAATAGGAAAGACTGAATTTACGAAATTCTAATGTAGACAAATTACCCCCGACCCGCTAATGTAAAAGCAAAATAAAACCGTGTTATTTGTATTAGCGTGGGTCATCTATTAGTATATATCATTGTGCCTAACCTACCAGGTCGTTTGCGTTCTCAGTAGTAACCACTGATATGGAGATGAGGAAAAGGCGCTTAGACGAGTGCACAGCCTAATTTTGCCCACCTCTATGAGTCTGCCATTTTCGAGTACTAACGTCAAAAGATTCCTCTCGGTCTCCTTGTTTACGACTGGTTGGAGTGGTTGGTTACGACATTTTTGTGAAATATTTTAAAGATTTCAGTGTTTTTTGTTAAATGATAATATAGCTTAATAGTGATTAAGTGATAAGTATTAAATGATAGGTAGGTAGTATAGTTTTTTAGTTATGACATGTTCCATTCATAACTACAGGTAAGAAAAGCATAGAAAGAGAAGAAAAGCTGTCTAGAATTAGAAGTTATGCCTAAATATCAAAACATAGCCTCCTTAGAAAACCTTTTTTTTTTCAAAAACAATAATTTCCTAAGAAAAATTTTGTGTTAATATTGACCCAGATTCACCATAAACAAATTCATAAATCAATCAAAATTAAATAAATTTCGCTTAACTTTGTTCAAATGCAAGCATATTTGTAAAATTAACTTAGATTTTTAATTTTTTAGGGAAACTTCATGTTTGTTGCAACAATATTAAACAAAATTTCGCAAAAATTCTTCCGAGCAAGGTAAAACATTAGTAATGATATGTGTATATTAAAAAACTTTCATTTAAGGTGCAAAATTTTTATTTTAAATATTTATTAAGAAACTGTGGTAATTAATTGACGACATTTTTTTTTCTTAGGAGACTATGTTTTGGAATTTAGACATAGCTTTTAATTCAAAACAACTTTTCTTAATAACTTTTTGCTGAATTTTTCGAAATAAGGGTACTTTACTCTTGTACAATTTTTGTATTTTTTGACCTACCCTGTATGCTGTTTAACTTGCAACCATTCTAAGTGCACCTAATATGATTATTGGACATCCATCAACTTTTGGCAATATCTGTATTTTGGTTGTGCAATTAATAAAAAAAGTCCGTTATGTTGCACACTTAAATGACCACGTAGTGTATATTATATTATACATTATATTATAATTAATTATATATTATATCGTAACATTTTCGTAATTAGTTCGTCAACTTTTAACTTGTTACGTTAAATCAATGCAAACATTGGATTATTAGAGTTGAAGTGCAGCCGTATAAGTAATGTAAACGTGAACTTCTAACGTACCTATACATTCACGAATCTACTTAGGGTTGTGTGTCTTACATAATAGCAGTGACTATAGAATTCTTTCTCTAGTCACTGATAATAGGTATAGTCTTAACGTTAAGTAATCGAAATGTTTTGAGGTTGGCCACACATTCCAAACTCTCACAATGACAACAAAATCTATATTTTTTCACATTTAGGATTTATATTATTTGTATTGTTCTTGCATTGTTTTGAAGGTTTGAAACTGTTTTAGGTCAGACGTGAACGTTGACATAACATTTCACACTTCAACTCGATTGTGCAGTGCTCCATTAACGTTAATTTCTATGCGTTTATCTAAAAATTTATTTTATAAGCGACCCTGGTAATATAGAAATAAGAAATATTAACTATCCCTATAAGTTTAACTTGGAAAATGGCGGCCCCGGTGATTACGAAAATCGCGCAGGTTGACGCTTATTCTCCCCACCTCCATAATATATGAGCAAAATGATTTTATGTACCCGCTTAAACAGCGATTTCAAACAACGGGCTCTTCTCGTTTGATCTGAGATATGCGCAGTGAGACCATTGAGTAAAGAAATTATTACTCAATGGTGAGACTAAAGCCACAGCTTACCCTAACATAAGGATAAGCTGTGCTAAAGCGGTGTATAAAGAATAACCTTAAACTACAACAATGAGAATTTGATTGAGTGCAACTACTCGTTCGGAGAATATTTACTCTGTTTCGGCTGAATATGGTTTTCTAAGATTTTCTGTAATGATTTTTGTCACATTTTGTTCTAGAACCCTTTCATTTTCTCATATTTGGCGTCGCTTATCCCCATAGACATTGTTTACAAATAACTGTTCTTGTTCTTGCGCAATAAATTAGGAATTCGCGTTTAACGGCCAACGGGAGCGATTCAAGTTATTTATTAGCTCACGATTTAGCATTTTGATACGAAACTGGGACTACATTCAGATGAGTATGCCGCGCTGTGTTCATCGTTGCATAGACAGGCGTTGCCGGAATCCTGGCGCAACGGTACCTAATCAGTGTCGAGAGGTTGAAAAATGCGAAATAATACCGCAAATTCTAGTTCCAGTTCCATCGTGTTATTATGCAGTGCTGCAACATTAAAATGTTTCCACTTATAAATTATGAAATTGGTAGTTAATAAACGTGCACAGTATAATTAGAATAATTATTAGGTATTCTGGTGTAGTTACTAGGTAGATACAATAACATTGTAAATTATTATTTGGTTGGCAAGTGTTAGGAATCAACAATTGTGTCAAAAACTAGAAAAAATAGGTACCTAGGTATTTACTGACTGGACTGGTGATATTTAGCTCTACTCTTGTACCTATACTATTAGCCCATAAGGACCTATTGAACTTGTATGTTTTAAAGCTTCGTTTTTGAGTTACAGAGTGTGTTAAATGTTATTATTTGTTTTTAAACTTTGGGTTGGTGGTATAATTGTTTTGATTGCTGGAATTGCTGTTTTATTTTATTATTATAAATTATTGGATTTTCTTCTATTGTTTAATTTTATTATATAAACTAATATCGTCTCTTAGAGTTTGTCTACAAACGTTAATAACACCCACACACCATACAGTGTTCTCTGGCAGAATTTCATCCAATTTACAACTTACAACAATGTCGTTAGGTTAGCCATAACAGTTTATGATTATTAATAAATTATTTGATTTATACCTGTTATATAGCAGGCAATTCCTAATAATTTGTCAACCACACACGAAACAGAAAAAAATTAAATGGGTGTGAATTATGTATTAACATTAACCCAAAAGTTTCAATGCATGTCATCAATTTTCAGGGCGAAATGAAAGTAAAACGTTAGCGGAATGGCTAGAGCCTCATTAAATTAGTAGGAAAGGTGTGCAATATTGACCAATATTATTTTGTTTGGCTTTGATAAAATAGTAAATGAGTATAAATTATTGTCTTTGTATTAGTTTGTATTCATATACTTATTCCGTTTGCAAAATAAATTCGCATTTTCAACCCAAAACGGAAAAATAATTTTCGCTTCGCCAACGTAGAGTTAAATAACTGAATTTTTCGTGGCGCCGGAAGAATCAATTTGCACTTTGTTTGGCTCCGACAGCATTAGGGAAAGCATCGGCGCGAAGCGTGAAGTGTGGCATTTTTCAAACCCCCAGAAATATGGGCGAAATAAATTGAGAAATTGCCCAAAACGCGCTCCACCCGCTTCACAAATATCTCGAGGAATCTTGATGTATAGAAAACGGCCTTGCGAACGAGCCAAGGAGCCGGAACGTTGACAAGCGGAAAACATTGAATTTAATACTCCGCTTGTCACACGTGTTTGCTTTGCCGTGATTCACCGGATTTGGTTACCCACGCGCCGTGCGATTATCTTTCTATCGTATGCCGGGAATAAAAGCATATACGCACATCCGAAATCTGGAAGGCTGTTTGCATTAAGGGACTTATTCTCTCCTTCATTTCTTCAGACTGTCAAGCATGGAATACCTACTGGATCGAATGTACCAGTTGTTCACGACAGTTTAACAAGCCGAAAATTTTATATCATCATCGAGAAGATTATACTCACAACCGACTTAAATTTCAAGAAATGAACAGACAACTGCGAATTGCAACAATAAAATTACAAATGCTCCACATGGCCTCCATCTTGCTCAATGCATTTATTGCTATTTGCTACTAACTTTCTGTTTATTGAGTCATCGACAAAATTGCTGTGTTCAGTATTTAATATGTGGACTTCTTCCCGAATTCTACCTTTCAGTGTTTCTACATTTCCAGGTCCGTCATAATAAATTTAGTTTTTTAAATAACCCCAGAAAAAAATATAAAAATATATCCTTTTTCTAAGCATTATTGTAGTTTTCAATAAAAATTAAATTTTAAACAATATATCTAACGAAGTTTATTAACTAAGTTACTATTTTTAAAATTTCTCATTTCACTCAATTTCCCTTCTTCATTTTCCCTGAAATCTTAAAATAGCCCATTTTGTTTTCCAAAGGGCGAATATACTTGTAAACTGTCAATAATTAATACCTACTATTATTTGGCATTTGTCTTCCATGGCAACCTATGACCCAAGGAGTAATCCGTCACAAAAAAGGCTCAGCTCTGAACGAACGGTTGGAGCGATATTAGCTTCGTTGGAATCAGAAAAATGCGTAGAATTCAATAATCTAAAAATATATAAGGTGTTCCAATTAAAAAAAACATAAGTTATGTCTGCCACGGCTTTGTAGAACACACTGTATAAGGTCCAATAGCGTCACAAAAAACTTTGTATTAGTATAGAAAAGTTTTGTGTAAAACTTTTTTTCTAACCTCAAAAACTAACATGTTAAGAGGGGTGTCAATTTATAGTGATCCACTCTGTACATATTTATTTAATAGGTATTTAGTATGGTGTATACCTTAGATTTTTTCTTCAAAATACTTGCTAAAAAGAAAGACATTATATGTTAAGGGTCTAGTCCGTATAACATGTCATTTAGATACGGTCTGCGCCATTAAGCCCGTTTAAATAAAACCTACAATATTATATACACGGTCTGTTTTCATATTATGGCCCGTAATGTATACAAGATGTCCCGAAATTGGCCTGCCATAATTTTTCAGCGCGTTCTGAAAACAAAAAAAAATGAAAAATTTCCTATAAACATGGCCTCAAAAATGCCCCCTAAGGGGGCTATAACCTCCGGAATGGCAAAGGATTTTTTCCAAATATTTCCAGAACGAATAAAGATAAAATTCTGAAATTTGGTATGCGATATACCTGTGAGATTTGATATTTACGGAGGTATAGAGATAGTTTGATATTCTTCATCATAGGCGTTCCAAATGAGGAGGTCAAAGGGTTAAAATACACAAAATTTTCTGCATGCGAAAGAAACACACCAACACCGACATTCTGTATGCAGTTTTTCGCAAAAATACACATGCACTGTCTTGTCGTAATATTAGCACGACGATATCCAGTTAGCGCAGGTTAAAAGTCAAATCAACTGACAATATAATGACCCGCAAGCCTTGTTGCTGTTTCTCAGTTTTAAAGACTTTATGTTATTGTCTAATATTAGGTTTTGGTAATTTCTACTTCGAAATGTTTTTCTACCTTATTGTGGTTAGGTATTGTTCTCTCAAGTAATTTGAAACTGTATAAGCATTATATCATTAATTAATATAATATACATGTTCTAAAGAACACTATCAAATTTGAATTCTATAAATTCCGACCAATTTGTTTCCCGAGGATGGGAAGTTAAAATTAAGACTTTCAGGGCCCCAAAAACGAAATTCCGGAAGCTGCAGCGTAGACGCGCGCTATCTATACTATAAAACTGATTTTTATCGTGTTACTGGTTCCAATGCACTTGACTAGTTTGCTAACTTTCTGCATACGGAACACTTCCAACTTTCTGTGCATTTATTAGCAAAACCGCGCCTCCAAACAGCAAACAATACAGTAGTTTTGTGGTAGTTTCCGCTTAAATACGAGTTATATTAATGCAATAGTTCTGCCTGCTTTTGTGGCTGTATAAACTGAAACGGCCACACTAACTGACTGTCTTTAATTATAACATCACCGATGAGAGGTACAGGAAATTAATAATAAATCATATAATAAATTAGGTAATATTTCGAATAAACTAAAAAATTATCACACAAACTTTCCACATATCAGTTCCCGAGCATCATGGGAGGCAAACTTTCCGCGAAACCTAAATCCCATCCGTTACAGCGCGGTCTCGCCATTCTATGACCAAAGTCTAGAGAATACTGGACGCTGCTATGACATCGTTGTGTTGTACAAAAATGATCTAACAGCTACAGTTTGTTCAGCGAATGTTCGGCCCTACGTCACAACTCCCGTCCTTGTCTGGCTCGTGAATATATAACATTTTTGTCTACGTCTGGCACATTTAAGGAGATGGCCATAACAAAATAAGAAAAAAGTAATAAAATTTCGGTTTTTTAGGTACTATATGACAATGACAGATAGTAGTTTGGGAAAGATAGACATAAAAAGATGGAATAAGCGAACTTTTTCGCTCTCAGATTTTCTTATAGAAAAGTGTAGGTTTTGAGGTCAGAAAACATATGTCACACACGCTACCACCAGCAACATACAGCGTTTTGAGATATAGACATATATATATACGATTTTTCGCGTTTTTTGACTAAAAACTGCTAATATCTTAAAGAAGATGCATTTTTCGAAAAAAAGCTTCAAGTGAAAGTAGTTAAAAATTAAATTTCCTATAAGATCTATTCTATGAAAAATTTCAATTTTCCCAATCGTTTTCCCGTAAATGACGAAAAACCGCATGTATATATTTTTAAAGAACTACAGGTTATGTGAAAATTTATGTTTTGGAGCCAAAATGGTGGTCAATCCATTTATAAATAACAAAAGTGAATTAAAGAAAAGAAAATTGTGGAAAATTGTTGGAAAATCTTATATAGTTATCCGAGGTTTGAATATTTATGAGCATCAAACATGTATCATTTTATAGGTTTTCGAGGGTGTACGTTAGGAATTAATTACGCGCTTTATAATATTTTCTAGAAAAATCTCTTTTTGATTTTTTTACTTATATAATATAAATAATATAAATTATATATGTATATACAGTGTGTCCCAGGATAAGTGCAACGAGAGATGTAAAAGACCAAAAATTTTCTAGTTCAAATTTGGCCATTTGGGGTCCAGCCTGCTTGCCTAGAAAATAATAATTTTCAGTATATTTTTAATTTTGAAAAATAAAGTAGGCCCTGGCAGGAACGACTTATTTATTTTCTGTGTAAGTTAAGTGCCCTTTCTCGACAAGATATCGAAAATTTTCATTAGAAAAAGTTGCTGGTAATTGAAAATTATGTCCCTATGCCAATTTTCAAAATAATTGGCCTACTTTGATTTTCGTCCATTTTATTTCTTATAGGTAGGTGAACTATCCTTGTCGTTTAAAATCATTAGAAAAAGTTGCTTAGAATTGAAAATTATTATTTCAAACAAATCATAGCAGGCCGATTGAGTCCAAATTTCGCAGTCTTGCATACTTTTTTATTCTGAATAACTTTTTCTAATGAAATTTTTCGATATTTTAAACGACAAGGATAGTCCACCTACTTAAGTATAGGAAATATAGGAAATAAAATTAGGCCAAATATTTTAAAAATTGACACCGGGTGATAGTTTTCAATTCTAAGCAACTTTTTCTAATAACAATTTTCCATATCTTGTCGAGAAAGGGCAGTTAACCTAGACAGAAAATAAATAAATCGTTTCTGTCAGGGCCTACTTTATTTTTCAAAATTAAAAATATGGTGAAAATTATTTTCCAGGCAAGCAGGCCGGGTCCCCAAATGGCCAAATTCGAACTCGAAAATTTTTGGTCTTTTACATTTCTCATTTCAATTATCCTGGGACACACTGTATATAAAAAAATTAAAAAAAATTTAATAGGTATAATGAAAATTAAAATTTAAATTTGATGACAATAGGAAACACATTTTCTGGAGCTGCAAAGGTATAATGAAAAAAATATATTAGTATTAATATGAACAAATCACTTATTTATTCATTATATTTTATATTATATTTTCCGAAATTTTCTTTTCTTTAATTCACTTTTGTTATTTAAAAATGGATTGACCATTATTATGGCTACAAAACATAAATTTTCACATAATCTGTAGTTCATTTAAAATATATACATGTGGTTTTTCCGCATTTACGGGAAAACGATTGGGAAAATCGAAATTTTTCATAGAAGAGATCTTATAGGAAATTTAATTTTGATCTACTTTCATTTGAAACTTTTTTTCGAAAATGCATCTTTGAGATATTAGCAGTTTTTAGTCAAAAATCGCAAAAAATCGTATATATATGTCTATATCTCAAAACGCTGTATGTTGCTGGTGGTAGCGTGTGTGACATATGTTTTCTGACATCAAAACCTACACTTTTCTATAAGAAAATCTGAGAGCGAAAAAAGTTCGCTCATTTTTTCCCTATTTTCATAGAGTATAGGTTCCGCATAACCACGAAAATTTTAAAATAGCAGTGTAGAGAGACTGTTCTGAAAATGTACTTTGGAAAACTGAGATTCTACCTTTGTCCCTATTACATTATTTTTTAATTATAATGTGGTTATATCACAAACAGTGATAACTCCCATGCATTATATTCAAATTTTTCAATTCCAAAACACTTTTTCTCAAAAAAGTTTATCCGGATAACATCTATTAACATCTACAGTTTGTTTATCGAATGTTCGGCCCTACGTCACAACTCCCGTCCTTGCCTGGCTCGTGAATATACGACCGATATCCGTCGTATAGTCATGAGTAAGACCACAGGTAAGACATAAGGACCGGAGTTGTGACGTAGGGCCGAACATTCGCTGAACAAACTTTAAATGCACCAATTCACTCAAAAGCCAGGAACTACAATGTAGCAGGTTAATCTTTCGCCGAGATCAAGCAGAAACTGCCATTATAGTCCGGGCATAATTTACACTAAACTAATTCAGGATCGATTTAGGTAATTTTCAGTGATATTGGAAACCATTGCTTTGTAACGCTGTATTGTCTATTAAGATTATTATAGGCATCAGAGATTTGTTACGTTACACGAGCAGTGGCGTGCCCATGGGGGGGGGGGGGTTAGGGGTTCAAACCCCCCCAAAGCAGGTTAAATTTTCAAACGAAAAGTGAAGAAAAAAATGGAAAACAAAAGAAAAACCGAAAAACTACTCTACTAAACTACTCTATTAAACAAAAATGTTATCTTTTATGAGTTAAAACAAATGCACAGTTTGTAGTCTAAAAACGGATATTCGGATAATGATAATAATTGCACTGTACAGTAGTGTACAGTTCTCCTTCTGCGGCGTAGCTACAGGGGTAGGGGTACAGAATACAGATGATCAAATACATCTGTACCGTCAAATGGAACGAATCGGGACGCTGCGCTGGGGTCAATCGGGACTCGGGGCAAACAGGTTTTCGGGAAAATAACTCTCCGCGGTGTCGCGAGGCTAATGCCATATAGCAAAATTACATTGGCGGAATATTCTGATAATATTTTTTCAGAGAACATGCATATTGTAGGAATATTCATAAAAACTGTAGAAACATTATCTGAACATTCAGGCAACATTCAGGTGTTTGCCTTTTGAAGGTACTATTTCACGTATTATAAATATCCACAAATATTCATTGAAGATTAATTTGAAACTTCAGAAGCGTTTTTGTATGTTCTATGTATATCCATTTAATATTCACGTGTAAATTATAAAATAAAAAAAACGCTAACGCCGGGTGCAGCGTTCGAACCTACGACCATCGATTAACAAGTTCAACGCTCTGACCAACTGAGCCATCGACGTACTTGGAAATATTAGCTAAAAATAGTGTAAGCTAGAGTCTCGGTGACGTCATGATATTCCAGTTATCGCCACTCGTGAACATTGATAAGATGAGTATATCGTGAATGTCTTATATACAACCATTTGTGAACATTCATAAGATATTTGCTGTATGAATATACTATTTAACATGTTCCAGCAATATTCCAAAATTGCACATTCCTAAGGTGAACGTGCCTGTAATGTATTTAAGTTAAATGTTCAATTTGTAAATATTTGTAAGAACCACTAAGTTAGGAATATGTTACACAAGATATTGTGGAAATATACATCATTTGGATATTCATCTAATATATTTGTATCTGCGCTTAACAAATATCTTGGTTATATTATGCACTTACTGAATATATTTCGTAAAATATTTTAACAATGTTTTATAAATATCCGGGAATATTGGAACTTATTTTGTATATTCAAAAATATTAGCTGCTATATGGGATGTTTTCAGGTCGGATAGTAGTCGGAACTCTTAGTCCAAGTCCAAATACAAAAAACGAAAACTTGATTTTGGATTGTAGGTTTATTAAAATCAGTTCCTTTTTAAGAATAGTTTTTTTTTAATTTTTAGTATATTTTTTAACTACCAGTCTTAGATTTTTCTCCCCCCTCTCCCATTCTCCCTCCCCTAAACCTCCATTCGCTTAACCCCCGAACCCCCCCCCCCCCCAGACACAATTTCTGGGCACGCCACTGTACACGAGGTATACATACCTACCTAGTACGAGTATAGTATATTCCGTTTGCATAGTGGTATAGGTTGAAATTATAATATACCCTGTCTGCCCGGAACGATCTTGGCAATAAAAATACCACAGCCATCTCCATTTTCCCAGGGCCCATTTGCGAAGGGATGAAAAAGTAAACACTAACCGTAGTCTGGTTGACCCGCAAACGTCAGGAAATAATATATTTTGCCTTCTTTTTATCGATTAGGCTCTCGCACAATGCTTTCAAAGGAGGCTTTGAAAAATTCGCCGCATTTTACAGACAAATGTTGGCCATCCATCATCGAAGCTCCCCATAAGTTAGATTTCGGCCTCTGGCATAATTATGCACGACTGCGCGGTTGGAACTGAAAAGAATAAAATGGGAAATTAATATTTATCCTATACATTATATATTCCACATCTCGTAATTCAGTTCAATAAAGAACTAATAAATAAGTCATATAGTGCAGGTAACCCTGGGATCGTAGTAGGGGTTGAACCGGCACCGTCGCAATGACAAGGCCCGGCAGCTGAAAGCGATGAGTCATCCAAGAGAGGTGAGCCTAAGGCGCCAAATTCAAATTTCAAGATGTCAACTTGGTAAATTCGCTAAAAAAAACACTTAAAATGATTTTTTAACCGTCGAAACCAAAACCCTGTGAAGACTGTGTAGGAACAAAATCTCTTTTGATGCCCTTAACCCACTTTTCCCTTAAAAAGGGGTCTTTAGGGAATTAAAAGCGGACACTTTAGGACCGCCTTTGTATTTTCCCTTGCAGTTGGGAACGGAACACGTCCACGGCATGATTTAAATAAATCCGAAACTATACCTAGACACAACCTAAAACATATAAACTAAAATTGAATATTAATCACTTTATTCTGAACCACCTACTTTTAACAATCAATAATCTGAATGGGCTCATCACGAAATAAATTTCTATAAGTACTCTATAGACATAATTTGGATCTTCGAGAGGACATGATATTTTATAGGATGTGGTAACAAATTTATAGGCACTAACTTATATTTTCACTTCTGCACTACTCAAAGAGTTTTGAGAGTCTGTCTGTATTTTCATATTTTATTTAGATATTTGTAATATTTTTTCAACAGAAAATGCTATACTTACAATATTTTACAAGAAGTAAAAGCCGAACTAATATGTGTCCCAGGTGGAAGGTACCCAATCAGATTGGATATGATTTACTAAAATAGAAAGTACTTCTTCTTATACCTCTGATAATAATAGGTATATAACGACCACGGAACAAGATGCTTCAAAGTCAACTGAAAAATTTTAACTTTATGTATCTCAGGGGCATCTATTAGTGAGTAGACATAACTATAACTTTGAGATGTTTCCAATTCAGAAAATATTATTTGATTCATTGTTTTGTGATTATGTTAGAGTTATAACATATTTCGAACAAGTGATAGATAATTGTAATGTAAAGCCAGGGACGGATGGGACGGTCGGGCAGTCGGGCAAATGCCCGAAGGGCCGGTCACAATCGGGCCGACTTGGGCCGGCCTGGACAGCTAGCGGGCATACGGCATACGCAAAATATCAAAATAATCATCATCGCGGCCGCAGCGCAGTCAACGATGACGCGACGTCCCTATGCCCAATCCCGCCCTTTCTTCCCTTCCTCATATATTCCAAGGGGCATCTTCTGCTTTGGCTTCTGCATATCAGTACATTTTGGCATTGCCTATCTCAAGTTGAATGTGACTAGTCGTTTTCAACATTGAGATATAAAAATAGATTAAGGAATACAGTGTGTCACTGTAGAAATCTATGAAGAGCCGAGTGAAATTTATCGTATATTTTTTTAGATTCACCTAGAGGAAGGTATTTCACAGACACTATACTATTTCGACTGGGTTATTATTCCATGGATAAAAAACGAACAATTTTCAGAATATCATATTAGGCATTCTTTTAAGAATCAAATGGATGCTGGCCATAGCTCAAAACCTTTTGTACAAAATATCAGTACTCTAAGTTATATAGGGCATTCACAAAGTAGGGCCAGATTTTCCAGAGTACCCTGTATAAACCACAGGGCACAGGTTGGTGATCTTTTTTTGCAAATCGATTAAGCTTTGTCTGAGGTATTATTGTACCTATAGCCAGTCTAGATCATACACGGTGTTCTTAAAAAAAATCAAATTTGATGAAATCATGTATTTAAAAAATATTTAAAGAAAAAATTAGGGATTATATGTCGATCCCCCCAATTGGAGGCATCATCCACCATCCTTAATTTATTCATCAACATATATCACATATCAATCAAATCAGGCCCGGTGTGCCATGAATGGAATGCCATGAAAACAAAAACAAAGTTTCTACATCTTTGACAGTTATCTAGGAGGGGCCTAATGTAAAATCCATTTTTTTTGGTAATTTTTTTAATAAATGATTTTTTTGCGAACACCCTGTATGAGCTAGACTGGCTATACTACGTACATACAATAATACCTCAGGCAAAGTTAATCGATTTACAAAAACAGATTTCCAACCTGTGCCTTGTGGTTTATACAGGGTACTCTGGAAAATCTATTCTTTTTTAATTTTTTCCCCACTTTGTGAACTTTATATAACTTAGAGTACCTACTGATATTTTGTACAAAGGGTTTTAAGCTATAGCCAATTCGATGGCACCATCCATTTCATTCTTAAAAGAATGCCTAATATGATATTCTGAAAATTGGTTATTTAAAAAAAAACATAGTTAGCCATAGAATAATCAATCATCCAATCAAAATAGTAGTGTCTGTGAGATATCTTCACAGATTTCTAGAGTGTTCACAAGCAAACGCTGACATACTGTAGATTACAAGATACTAGATTAGAGCCTTTTATGATAGTGAATATAGAGAAAGCTTTTTTAAATCAAATTGATAATGAAGAAGTTTTTTTTTAAGTATACAATAGTTATTTATGTACCAAGGCACTGAAGTTCAACTTTTTATGACTCATGTGGAGTTTAGTTGCTGAGGCCTCTGGCCGAGGCAAATAAACCACATGAGTCATAAAAAGAACTTCAGTGCCGAGGTACATATTATATTTTTTTTGAAATCAGAAAAAAAATGTTTTATTAGGCAAGAAAATAATAATAAGGGATCACCCGTCCACGAACCGACTACGCGCGGCGTTGCTTGACTTTACCGATCGCTCTACCTAGGACAAGTATAATGACGTACGGCACCTTCGAACAGAAAAACCAAACTGCTGCTTCTTGTGCAGCCTACACAACAAATCTATTGACATTCAAATTTACTAAAATATGTAGACTGAAGGATTGCGCTTCTATAGGAAACAATTTCGCAATGTGTACGAAAAGTTAAATGGGCTTTTATCGGCCGGGTTTTGAATATTTGGTCACTTTTGACGGGCGATTTCTCCGCGTCTGACGTTTGATGTTTACATCTCGCCAAGGCCTACTTATTGAAAAAATCGTACAATAATGGGCTACATTATTGTACGATTTCTGTGCTTTTAATGACGATTTTGTGACATTTTAATGCCGATTTCAAGAAAAATATGTTTTCTCAACGTCAGCTACCCCTCGACACTACAATCTGTTGCATGCGCCCCACGTTTTTCGAATCTTTATGAGGCTAGGAGCAATTTTATTTTTTTGGTCAGTTTTTATATTATTTTATACTTTTAGTCCTTTTTAAAAACGTGGTATATTAAAATAATATACTTAAATTTTATTATTTTCTGCTTTTTAGTATCGTTTGAAATTTTGCAATCGATTTTAAACATCTTGATGATTATGACAGAGACCTGTGGCAAATTTCAGGTTTATTAATTAATTCCAGATCCTTCTTACTTACCAATGCATGTGCTTATCTGTTGATAAATTTCCAATAGTCAAATATCTTTATTTATTAGGTATTCATTCATTTTATAGTAACAAATAACATATTAATAATATGTACTATATAGCCATTAATTATGCATTGTTATCCTGGTCTGAGTTATGTTTAAAGTTTCAAGTCTCTATAACTCCTCGGAAAATTAGTTTATAATCAATTGCAAAATTTGACGGACAGACGAACAGGAGGAAAAGAAAGCGAGTTAATAAAAACGTGGTAAAAAGCATTAATTTATTAAATCAAATAATAGATCTAGTCTAGTTTGTCATTTTTATGTTATTTTTGTATTATAGAGAATACGGCTGTTTTAATTTTTGGTGTTTTTTAGTTTTTGGTGAAGAATTTATTTTTATTATATGTATATAATATCCAAATAAAAATAAACCTGCTTTTTATTGCAACATATCTTATTGGGCCGGAACGACTAAACTTCCCGGGCCGGTTGACCCTACCCCATCCGTCCCTGTGTAAAGCAGAAGTGTTGGTTGCACTCTCATCCGTTTTGTCGCGTCGGTGGGATTGACGAAAATAAGTAATCCCCTCGATGTAATTGAAATAAATTCCATTAAAGCTCGCCATATACATGTTTAATTAAAGGTTTAACGATTCATTCAATTAGTTAATCCAATTACTTCACTTGCCTAGATTCCGTGTAGATCAGAGGTCACTCGGAGAGTCTATTACGGCGATTGGATCGCGCAGGCAACGGGAAGTCCCCATTTTATTTTTATTGGCAAGAAATGTCCGTGTTGTGGATATGCTCGCCTCGCAAAAATGCGGACAATAATGCTATTTTTCTGGTGCCCTCTATAGCTAGAGGCTCGAATAATGATGTAAACGGGTGACCGGAATTACATATTCCAGACACAATACAATGCTTTTTAAGGTCACGATAATCCATTTTCTCTTTTTTTCTCAATGTGAAGGTTTTACCTTGTAACGAAGTTCGTTATTTTTTTTTTATTAAAAAGAAACGTATTTTTCATTTTTTTTCTGTCGACCGCACCGCGCCAAATATTTTTGTTATTTTCACCGGTTAGGTGTGTGCATTAAAATTAAACATTTTTAAGTTCAACGAAATCTTATCTGCCGTATTTCCGAATTATTTTATATACCGAGTTTTAAAAGAAGCTACTGATTTAGACGAGCAATATTTCTGTAAAATATATTTAGTGGAGAATAATCTTTATTTCTAGGGCTAGAAACGCGTTTCTTGTGGGAAAACCGAATGATTTTATCTGTACTATTACATTTTAGTACCAGAAGCTGCATCACTATTGGTCTATGAGATTTTTCTTTTTTTTTTTTTTCGTATTTCGCACCGCACCAAGTCTCGGTGCCGGCATAGCAACCGGGCTCTTGTTTTTTGTCTACCCCACCGGCCCGGCCGAAATCCGGTATAAAAGGGGAACCGAAAAATGAAAAAAAAAAAACACATTTTGATCGTCCGCCGACTTAGCAACATAGATAAGAAACTCTTGTAGGGTAACCATTTTACTGACTATTTTTATTTACTGTAGTGCCGAAAATATTCTTTTTTTTTTCTTTCCGACCGAACTATTGGGTTTAAAATTTTATATTTGCAATTGATTCAAGTGTAATTGCTGGCCATTACTCCTAGAGTAAGAGGCCTGGACCTTTACAAAACTTGAAATCGAAAACAAATATCTGGTCTAGCCGAATTCAGGTGTAGCTGCCGGCCATTACTCCTAGAGTAAGCGAGGCCTGGACCTTTACAAAACTTGAAATCGAAAACAAATATCTGGTCTAGCCGAATTCAGGTGTAACTGCCGGCCATTGCTCGTAGGGCAAGGGGCCTGGACCTTTACAAAAACTTGAAATCGAAAATTAAACAATATGTTCCACTGATACCAAGTGTAATTGCTGGCCATTACTCCTAGAGTAAGAGGCGTGGACCTTTACAAAACTTGAAATTAAACGAAATCAAGCCTGTCAGCAGGAAACACCGAACCCTCTTTACATAGTTGTTTAAAAACTAAAACCAAATACAAATACCGGAGGCCTACAGTAGATACAAACGAATTTCTCTACCATCGTCCGAAACCGATAGAGTTTCTTACTTACCCTAACGTAATTTTTTAACAAGTACCTATATTTTTTTTATCACCGACCATTTAAGATACGTGTAGTGTTACGTACAACTGCAAGTCCGGTCAGCCTGTTTATTTACTTTCGTCACATTTTCTAAACCCACAACCGAATCTTATAAACTATAGGTTTTCCGTTTTCCCACAACCAATTATAACAAAAATAATTTGTTCACAGGTTATATAATTTTCTCTTGCAGGCAAATACTGGGGCACAAATGACTCATTAAATATTGTTCAACTAGGCGATGTTTGTAACAGTATAATAAATTAAAAGATCATATCATTTTATTTTGGCTGTGTCATCCAAGTATTGGAATAAATTGTAAAAACTTGCTTATTGTGTTATTTACTCCCCAATCCCAAAAAGTACAAACAAACTAAAACAAAATAGCTAAACGAACTTTGGATTTTTCTTTTCTTCACTGAACTATCCGAGAAAAGACAAGTGGAGCATACCACTATAAAATAACTGGCGCCTGAGCAAACTAAAGAACAAAAGAGAGGCAGCGTCCTCCACAAACTATCATCTTTCTATTCCCGTAAAAGTGTCAAAATTGTAACGAAAAATACTACAGAACTATCAACATCTAAACAAAAAGAAATAGTAGTACTCACGTTACAACCTCCCGCCCCAAAATCTATGGGCCTGGGTATAGGTCTCAGTCACAGATAAAGAATTTATGTCTCAGTATGGTATTTCAGATTCATTTTTTTTTAAATTTTTACAGGGTGTTTCAATAAACGTAGCGATAATTCTGCGGAAGGTACTTCGGCAAACAATCATATATTTTTCCTGTAGATATAGACCACAGGCCTATCATCTTTGGTCTTCGACAGGGGATAAATATAAAAAAATTCAATAAAATGTTGGTCCTATCACAGACATATATAGCTTAGCGAAGCTATATATGTCTGTGGTCCTAGCCCTCAAAATAAATAACATTCATAAATCTAGTTTGCCTAAGATACTTTGTGTGGCAAATAATCAGGTTTCATTTAGTTTTAGATACCTAATATTAATATAGTAATAAAAAGGGACCCAAAAAGTTAACATTTTTCTAGAAATATGTCTACTTGCAGGTGAATCAAGAACTCAATAATGACAAACAAATTTTCTGGTGAGGGTAAGGCGTGTTCAAGAAACGACCATCCCTCCACTACCATATACCTTTACGGTAGAATACGCCCCTGTAATGAGGTAGGACCAGTAAGTTTGCGCCCCATAAAAGGAAGTTTAATCCTCCAGCAAGGCATTAAGCCGAGCTGTGTAGGTGTTTTAGGGCCATCCAAATTAGAATTAACGAACTCCAGAGTTCTTTTTGGAGCGCCTTCATAAAAGATAACTATTTAAAATGTGTCTTCAAAGGAGTCGTGCAAAACGGTTAAGAAGCTACTTTTTAATTAAAATATTTCCTATTATAAAAGGGAGAGAGCACAGTAGTTGTGAAAATATTCCCATGCAATGATGACTACCATTACTTAAACATCAAACAAAAAGAGGAAGTACATATTATATAGAAAACCGTGTATTGGTATCTCAGAAACGAAAAACATTGCATTAATGTTCGAGGTAAACTTTCAGCACAAATAAAGAAATGAGATCCTTCAAATTAAAACCTGCGAAATATTATTATCAAGTTATACATTACAGCCATTAATAAACCTCTAGTAAACCAATAGTTTAGTTAATATAGAGACCAAAAATGTGGGAGTAACTCCATCCATAATTTTCGTAGAACAGGTATAATGATGACGTCGAAAAAAGCTATAATTAAAATAGACGATTTTGCACATCGCATTCTGCTTAACCAGCATCTGTGTTCAACATGTTATTAAATATGTGTGTTCATTTGAAAACTAGTCTTCCTTAATATTTGAAAATAAATTTAAAAAAAATAATAAATTAAAAAACATTTTAAAAACAAGCTTTTATTTAGCTATGTACTAAAAGGGATAAAATAAGTTTAGGTTTTCATTAAGGTAATTTAATGCCAAATGACAAAAAGCATGTCGCGCGAACTGTGAAAAAATACATACTTCGGCAAGTAGGTACATACTTGCTTATCAACCAATCACTATTCGATGAAAGTAATTGATACGTACTTTTATGAACATTTTTGGCGACATGCTTTTTTCATTTTGACATTGAATTACCTTAACGAAAACCTAAACTTATTTTATCCCTTTTAGTACCTAGGAGCCAAGATTTTAAAACATCAATATCGATAACTCGGCTATCTTAAAACTATAACAAAATGACAAAATTATAGTTAAAATGAGGTATCACAAGCATAGTAGTCCCATTTGAAATTTTAAAGTTGAGGGTAGTGGATAGGGGAGTGAGTGAGTTGTCATTCCATAATAATAACGACTAAAAGAGACTCGGCGATTTTTAAAATTTATTTTCATTACCGAAATACTAATTTACAAATGAACACACTGTACATCGATATATAAATTGTATTATAATTACCTACTATCCACCTAATATTTGGTAAGCGATTCGCTTACCTTCCTTGTGGCGACGTTTCAAGCATTATGTGTCCTAAAATAAATATTCTTTTTGGGGAGATAGGTATGATTTTGAAGTAGGAGTATTTACATGTTAAGGTTACTACATCAAACTTTATAAACCTCGTTCTATCGTATAGTTTTGTTTTATAGCACACCCAGTGTACATATGAAAATAAAATATTTTTATATTTTTATTTTAATATGTTTATTTTAATATGTTACTCTGAGTTCGGCATTGGTCCTCCATTTCGCTCTTTTTGTTCCAACAACAATAGTTTGCCATAGAAACCATCAGTGTTGTCGGAGTAAGAAGAGCAAATTGAGGACCAAGGCCGAAATTAGCTGATACTCGTAGGTTATATCGATTTAAATAACTTTTTTATATTAGTAGGCCTTGGTTTAACTCATTGTTTCGTATCCCATAGCAACGCCGGCGCCGCTCGGCTTATCAACTCAGCTGTCAAATCGCGTTAAAAATTTGACAAAACTGTTTAGAACATCAGAAAAACTTTACTTGTGGTAAGTTTTCGTAGTAATTTAAATTTTCGTAGTACATAACGTTGATTAGTAGCACTAAAAGTATACCTATCTATAATACCATTTTTTTAATTGACTTGTATGAGTAGGTACTTAGTGTAGATAGACATTTTGATGTAGGTACCATTATCGTTTTGTTTATTTAGTATTTGGTATTTCAGGTGATAGCGTTGTGGTAGTGGTAAACAAAAGTAGTGTTTCTGCAGTAGATCTTGTGTATTGCGTGTAGTTTGAGTAGTTCGAGAAGTCGTAGAGGAGCATGTCTTCTAGAAAAGGGTAAGTCTGAAAAAAATTTTAGTGCCTTTACAAAGATTTTAAATGCTAGATTCCTTGAATGTAATAATTTAGTTACGTGGAATAATATCATTATTGGTATTTCTGGTCGTAATGTACAGTACTACTGTTTTCAAGTAGGTACTTACGTACCTATAGGTATAGCAGAAGAAAATATAGAAATACCTAGGGCCGTTGAGTATATAATTTAAAAATATAATTATGTAGGTATTCCTTACTCAATGCTAGGACTTACGTACGTAACTATTTACCTAATTCTAATAGGGATGAGGAGATACATTAGGTATAAGAAATTGTAGGTGTAGATACCTATAATTATATTATTATTTAATTTTTTATCAAAAGCAGTTAAAAAAGTCCGATTTTTGTAAATTAGATTATATTATATCTGTGATCTGAACGATTAATAAATTTGGTATACAGTACCTATATAGTGTCCTCAAAAAATTTCGCACCATAGAGGGAAATATTTATTTTGAGCTTTAACTTTGGGATTAGGTACCTACCTTTTGCTTTGAAAAAGATGAAAAATGATCCACTCAAACGTGGTCACGTGACTTTCGCTATCTGTAGAAAAATGACGATAATAATATTAATATTTCTAAATCTCACAATAATACTCCAAACTAGGAGTAGGTACCCCAGAAGTAACCGAGTGATTAACAATATAATCGCTATAAATAGGCTTATTTGTTAAACTTTCAAAAAGTTCTACTTGAAAAAGTTTTTTTTTAATTGTACAGAAGTGTGCAAAATTTTAAGGCTCTCTTAAAATATTTAGTTTTTTTTGCATTTTTTTGATATTAATAATCTACGAAATTTATAAAATTTTAAAAACTTCCAACTTTTAAAAAACTACCTATTTTATATCACTAGCTGTCCCTTTCTATTAAATTTTTACTAGGTACTAAATATCGATAGCAATATGCCTTTTCCAAAACAAAATGATATTAATGCTTTTGATGTGGTACCGTCAAACATTTATGATATAAAATTATTTACAATAAACTTTCCGGTATTAAATTAATGGCAATATAATATAATAAATTCAAATATCGACAAACTTTTCCAGGCATCTAACCAAAATTCGCCAGTTTTTATGGCTAAAATTCATTTTACAACTCTAAGTCAAGGGTCAAAGTAATATCCAGTATACAGGGTATCCCAATTTTATACTGGACACCTCAGAAATATATGAAGGGCAAGGAAAACAAATGGTCTCTATTTTTTTATTGGTAGTACCAATGGAGAGTATCTCATAGGCGGTGGTATTTGGATGGGGAAATTATTTCATGGCCTGCTGTGATTAATTAAAATAGGAAATTTTGAAGCAACCCCATTAGGGATTTTTTACGACAAAATGTTATTAAGAAAACTTGTTCAGAATGAAAAACTGAGTGGATTCGCAAAATTTCAAAAGGCTAGGCCTTCTTTGATTTTTAGATTTATCTACCACTTTTTTCTTAGAAAAGTGTTGTTTCCGAAGCTTTCACGTCAAAATTTTAAAATTCTATTCAGTTTTCCATTCTGAACAAGTTTTCTAAATAACATTTTGTCGTAAAAAATCCCTAATAGGGTTTCTTGAAAATTAGCTATTTTAAAAAATCATAGCTGGCCAGAAATACTAACCCATCCAAATACCACCGCCTATGAGATACTCTCCCTTGGGACTACCAATAAAAAAATAGAGACCATTTGTTTTCCTTGTCCTTTATATAGTTCTGAGGTGTCCAGTATCAAATTGGGACACACTGTAGATCCAGCATACCTCTATAACAAAATGGAAACTATGTTTACGGTCACCGGGCAAAGTTTGATCTGAAATCTGAAACCGTTCCAAAGAGATTACTCCAAAGTCTTTGACGACCACAAAAATGAAATGTTTATCCGGAGTTCTCGTAGAAGGCAGATTAAAATCAGCGTTCCCATAGAAAATGTTGCCAGCGGAAACCCGTAATATCTGGAAATAGAATCGTGGTAAAATAAAGGAAAATGGCGAAAACGAAAGAGAGCAGGGGGATTACTTTTACAATATGACTTTCCACCGCGAGTTCCAAAGAAAAAAGATACCTACACGAAAACTAGTTGCGGAAAACAAGAAACAAAATTTGCAGTTACACGGAATCGCTCTTTGTTGTAGGTACGTGCGGAATTGTCACGCGAGATTTCTCATCCGTTTATAGTTTATCTTGAAGAGAAATAGAATTTTCTTTGCCACGTGGTCAACTTTATTTACGGCGAATCGGGAAATCTTTCAAATCGGTCAATTTTTTGATCGGAAAGTATACTCAGTGTTTGATATAAAAACAGCATTCAGTCCGATCACAGTCACCTCTAAATAATAGGCAAGTCGATTTCCTAAAGAAAATGTCCAACAGAAAACAAAGAATAATTAATTATTCGATTCTTGTACAGGTAAGATAGAGCGCAATGGAGTAAATTTCGAAATAGCTAGTGAAAGAATTCGATATTGGCAATATTTTATAGAAAAATGACGATTAGCTCATATATGTACAGTGTGTCCCAATTTGATACCCTTATTTGACACCTCAGAAATATATGAAGGGCAAGGAAAACAAATAGTCCCTATTTTTTTATTGCTAGTACCAAGGGAGAGTATCTCATAGGCGGTGGTATTTGGATGGGGTAATTATTTCATGGCCTGTTATGATTTTTTTAAATAGCACATTTTCAAGAAACCGCATTAGGGATTTTTTTACGACGAAATGTTATTAAGAAAACTTGTTCAGAATGAAAAACTGAGTAGATTCGCAAAATTTCAAAAGGCTAGGCCTACTTTGATTTTTAGATTTATCTCCCACTTTTTTCTTAGAAAAGTGTCCTTTCTGAAGCTTTCACGTCAAAATTTTATTTTTTTACTTTGATCAAGTTTCCTTAATAATATTTTGACGTGAAAGCTCCAGAAAGGACACATTTCTAAGAAAAAAGTGGGAGAAAAGGGCGAAAAAGCTAAAAATCAAAGTAGGCCTAGACTTTCGAAATTTTGTAATTCTACTCAGTTTTTCATTCTGAACAAGTTATCTCAATAACATTTTGTCGTAAAAAATCCCTAATAGGGTTTCTTGAAAATTAGCTATTTTAAAAAATCATAGCAGACCATGAAATAATTACCCCATCCAAATACCACCCGCCAATGAGATACTCTCCCTTGGAACTACCAATAAAAAAATAGAGACCATTTGTTTTTCATGTCCTTCATATAGTTCTGAGGTGTCCAGTATCAAATGGGGACACACTGTATAATATGCTTTAGGCAATATACAGTGTGTCCCCAGATGAGAGGTACGGCACTCTTGTAAAGTTTTTCTTATATTTGATTTTCGAGAAAAAGTCATTCTTTATAAAAAGTTTTGCTTGTTCTTAAAATAAGATTGGCATGGAAAAAGTTAACATTACTTACAGTGGGTGACCAGAAAATTGAAAAAACGTTAATTCTCTTAAGAGTAAACTGCCTTTATTTGTAAAGATAGTGAAAAAAGTTATAAAGAAAATTTGTTCAGCGTAGGAAGCTACTTACGTGTACAAAATTTCAAAGAGTTAGGCCTACTTTTCATTTCATTTCATCGTACATAGTTTCCTACTCTGAGTAACTTTTGTTAATACAGTTTTGTCATACTCTTTACAGAAAAACATTTAATCGAAGAAAAACAGGAAAAAAAATAAAAAATCAAAGTAGGCCTTACACTTTCAGTATCTCTACAAAGAGAGGCAGTTTACTCTTATGTTAATTAACGTTTTTTTTTTTTCAATTTTCTGGTCACCCAGTATAAGTAATGTTAACTTTTTCCATGCCAAATGCCAATCTTATTTTAAGAACAAGCAACACTTTTTATCAAGAATAACTTTTTCTCGGAAAATCAAATATAAGAAACTTTACAAGAGTGCGATACCCCATCTGGGGACACACTGTATACCCTTTGTATGTTTGGAATTAAGAAATAAAAATGAGAATCAGCACTTTTCGTAAGATGGCAACATCGAGAAACGGTCAACTCTAAATTTAAATAGACCGACCATAGGAGTGGCACATTTCAAACACAAGTATAAATTTGTATATCAATCTTTAATCCAAAAGAGATGATTTAGATGAATACCTATTACCATTTTACCACGTTTCATTAACTCGCTTTCTTTTTCTCCTGTTTCTCTGTTCGTCAAATTTTACAATCGATTTTAAATTAATTTACCGATGAGCTAGAGACTTGAAACTTTAAACATAGTTCAGAACTGAATAACAATGCAATATTAGTTCGCTACATACATATTATTGTTATGTTATTTGTTATTATAAAAAATATGAATATTATATAAAAATACTTGACTAGTGGAAATTTATGAACAGATAAGCAAATGCCATAAGCTGGTAATAAATAAAAGTAAGAATGACATGTTAAAAACACACTAAGAAGAAAGGATGTTAAACAAACAGACAGACAATATAGCGAGTTATTTAACAGATTGCAAGAATTCTACATCCAGCACCATAAGTTGGTAACTAAGAAGGTTCTGGAATTAATTTGTTTTAATATTGTAATAAAAATTTTATGACATTAATTTCGATTCCTTTTTTATTTTATTTTTCAGAAAAATAACAATTTAACAGACTGATTTATTATTGGTAGATAGATATAACTCTGTTTCAAATATAATCAGGTGAAGACAAACTGAAATAAATCTAAAATTTGCCACATGTCTCATCAAGACGTTTAAAACCAATTGCAAACTTTACAAGCACAAGACTAAAAAGCAGAAAATAATATAATTTAAATAAAAAAATTTACGACGTCTAGAAGTTGAGTGCTAACAAGTGGTGTGTTGTGTCGTGATGGTATAGTGAAAAGTGAAAACAAATTTATGATGTGGTATATGTGATTGTTACTAAATTATACTGAGTGCTTCTGTACTAGATGAGTTACAAAAAGTTCCTACGCTACTTTAGCGCATGGAAGGTGGTGTGGAAATTTGCAAATTTTTACAGATTTTCAAGAAATTATCTCACTGTATAGCAACGCTGTAGTAGGAAACCATCGCTTCAATAATGAAGGGACCTTGCGACCAGTGGCTCTCAAACTGTTTCTAAAATTCGGAAAGACTTTTGAAAGGCCGTAAGTTTTTATTTTTTGTACGTTAAAAAAATACTCTCATGTGCGTGCTTTTTTGGGTCGGAACCTACGGCCAGTCAAATTAAAGTTACACCCCGTATACTACAGAAAATTAAATTTTAGCTGACCCCACTTATAACGGAGAGGTTAAACGCAACTACACCCGTCGTTAATATCGTGTATTTTTCTGCAAAAATCGCGCAATTTGCAAAGTTTGCGGCGCCTTGCACGGCGTAATTTAGTTTACAGAGTTTCGGTTTAACAAATGAGCCCAATTTGTAGCAAGAAAATATAACAGGGAGACCGGGAACATCTGGGGACCCGCCGGCAACCGGTTACAGAAAAGCAGATATTACGGGTAATGCCCTCTTTTAAAATACGTTCCCTTTAAAAAAGTAAATTTAAACATTTTTTTTTCTATCCGTATATCCGTGACGCTCTTAACCCAGTGCTCAAGGAAAGAGCAGTTCGGCATTTCATAAAATAAAAAAATAAATGTGGAACAATATGGTACTCGAGTGGGTAATTATTTGCTATTTACCATAGTTGTGGACAATTCCAGGACATACTTCAGGTACTCTATAACAACTTCCCCCAGAAAATATTCATCATACTAACCAGAAAAGTTGTGGCAATCAACCTTATCACCCGTGTAACTCGCAAACATTTCATTACGTATTAAATTTTATTTTCGAATTTCCACTGTTAAACTAAGAAATAAGAAAATATATTTCATCTGCATTCCTGTTGTCCGTTGTTAGTCTTGAATCTACAAAAGGCAAGCGGTATAACACTTAAAACAAGCACCGGCACTTATCGAGAACCTACAAATCGCACACATCAAGCGCGTTAAATTCTCTCAAAACACAGGTTTTGACAAATCAAATAAACGAATAAATAACAAATAAAGGAATAAAAACAAAAAGTCTATGTAAGTAGCCTCTAAATTAAATTTGTGAAATACAACAGCATAATTTCCTGTAGAAAAAAAAATAGCGAGAAGTTAGCTGCATTCTTTTGGATTCGCGGAACGTTCTCTCATTAGCTTGACGTCACTACCTTAATTGGAAAGCGCACTAGTCCCTTAAGCTGCTGTCCTTTGTGCAAATTACCACAGTATAAACTTAACTATACCTAGCAGCATGTTGATAAATGACGAGTATATAGGTACCTAAACACTCTCGTCAACGGCAACTCAAAATCTAGCCTACAAAATTTTTTATTCACCCAATGAAAAGTGAAAACATAAAGATTACCAAATTTCGTAAAGTTTGATGTTCTAATGTACCGGAATCGGCCGAACATCGTAAAAGTGACCCCTCTGTATTGGAAAACCCAGTATATTGTGTATTTACGTCCGATCTATACCAGTATGGATTTTACTTGGCCGTGTCGCAGGCGTTTTATGAAAATCGTGGCGTGAAACCGAATGGGGATAGTAAATTACGCGAAAATGAACCCGGGGCGACTATACGTGGTCTCGCTAATGCTTTTTTATCGTAAAAGCGCGCGTTTCGACTTCGAAACGGACCGGGTTGATTGTTGGTACCAATTTATTGCTTCCATTCTGCGTTAACATTATTCACTTATGAATTGACAAAAAAAAACGAAATATTTTTGTATCCCATCTAATCTGTTCACGTTTTTCGCATGTTGTAAATATTATGTTACATAATGCTGAAAATGCTGTGTGCAACGTGCAACTAAGTATGTACCTACTCGAATATTTATTCAGCTGTAACCACAGTATACATAGCGTCACTCTCACGAATATTTCCAAAGTCCTGCTCAGCTTATTCTTAGCCCGCACGAACAAAGTACAGTTTTTAAGGTTCATCTAATGTTTTTCCATACATACACCAATTTATTAGCGCTATTGTTGTTAGTGCTACCTGTTGAGCCAGGATAGGTTTATAGTGCGACTACTGTGATGCGTATACTATGTCGAGGACGGATCATTGTCCACCACTTCTAAGGTATATTTTACTTTACTGAGTCGGTCTATTCAGTTTAATTATACGTGAACGTGAAATAAAATTTATCTCCTTCACAGTGTCTCATTATAATACACTCGTGGACAAAATTAACGCACCACTTTAATTTATCTAAATATTTACAATTAAAACACAAAATAAAACTAAGTTACACTGAAATGATAATGAACACCTACAAATTAGTCAAACATGACCTTAACATGACCTTAATTAGCCTTAATGTTTCATTAAAAATGTGTTTTTGCTGAAAATGTATAAATAAGCTAGCATAATTCCAAATTAAAAAAAAAATCAGAAAAACGGAATAAATGAATCTGGGTCAACATTAATGCCGTGTAGGCCCTCCTCTACTTCTTATCACTGCATTCATGCATCGAGGCATGCTTGATATCAAATGTTCAACAAAATCTTGCGGAATATTTTCTCATTCTTCAATAGCGACCTCTATGAGCTGGTTGTGATTAGCAACTAGCAAACTACGATTTCGAATCTTTTTTTTTTAGATAGCCCCATATAGATGCTCTATATAGGATTCAAGTCAGGACTGTTAGGTGGCTACTGTAATAAAGGGATATTAACATCAGTTAGGTAGCCAATAACCTGTCTAGCCACATGGGGACGAGCGTGGTCCTGCATGAATAAAAAAAATTAGGTCCAACAAACGGAGCAAAAGGCAGTACATGTTCGACAATAATGTTGTCTAAGTAATATTGGGCATTCATAGACCTCCTACGTATAATAGGGACCAACTCCGTACGAGAATCGTTTATGTCAATCTAGAGCATTTAGGCTAATATTAGTTTAATCGAAGAACGGAACTTGTTTCCAATCGTTGATGGTCCAATTCTGATGTAGGTATTCTGCAAAATTCAATCTCTGAACTTTGTGTTCTCTGGCAAGCAATGGTTTTTTGGCCGGTCTTCTGTTGCTCAATCCTGCTTCATGTAAACGTTTTCTAACCTTTCGAGACGATATAGCGATATCGAACATCTGCTAATTCATTTCTTTAGCAAATTGCTGGTGACTCTCCTGCCTCTAAGTGCACGTCGTCTCAAAAAACGATCATCAGTTTGATTAGTGCAACGTTTTCGCCTCGCCCTTGCCCTGGTCTTCGATGGTACGAGCCCGTCTCACTATGTCGTCTCACCATGCGGCAAATGCTGGAACGATGTCTTCATAACAAACCAGCAACATATCCCATTGAATATCCTTCACCCAGGAGAGTCGATGCTCGCACTGCATCCTCAATTGACAAATTTCTTTAGCGGTTCATTTTCCTTACTTGATTTACTCTCAAATGAACTTCCCAACATGTATGTGATAAAAATAATCACAATCTATAGCTTGCTTTTCAGAGACACTTTGCTATAATCAGCACTTTGTAAGAAAATTTTAACACAGTTTTAGTCTTAACTTAACTTAATGTCAAAACAAGGTAATGTGATGCTATAGTTAGCTTAAATAACAACTGTCACTGTCAAACAATGTCCAAGGCCTACTTGTCGAGAGAAAAAAATAGAAAAATATAACAGTACCCAGAAAAATATGAGTGCTTAATATTGTCCAGGAGTTTATTTAGAAGCTTGTCAAACTTTGTTTTACTTTTCAACAGTATGTATAGAAGCTATTCATACACTTCCTGTGGTATTAAACCAGGTCCTTGCCAAACCAACACGGGCAACAAAACACGAATAGTCTTTTTGAAACAAAATAGAAACTGAAAGGAAATAAAGAAAATACGAACTTTTGTCCAGGCTAAAAGGACTACTTTATTTCATTAGGAGGTACAGCTACTTATCTGAAAGTCGAAAGGTGGTCAGGGAAGATGTGGCAAATAATTGAATAGACCAGGATTGAATTGATGTTTTGTGGCATCTTAGGTAAACGATGATCACCCGGGTTCCTATCCCGACTATACTAAAATCGAGCAACTCTTACGCCTGTCGTAAACAAGAGCACATGCGTTGAAATATCCGCCATAGCCGCACGGAGGAAGACCTTTATTTAATTTTAGTCTTACAATTGTGTACATCAAAATATTTCAGGCAAGAATTATTGGCTTAATTAAAATGGTTCAAAACATCGATAAAATTATTTTTGGCAGTGTCTAAATAGCTGAAAACAACAAGATAAAACCGAATATCTACACTTTTGCGATCGAGCACGTCCCTGTTGCCGAGTCGGATGAAATTTTATAGCCTACCGACCAATCGCGGATCGTCATTGAACACGTGGTTTTATTTACGCCAGGCGTACGGATTGCTCGATTTTAGTATAGAGTGCATTTTGTGGTTATTGTCTTTTACCTGATATGCTACAAAAACATCTCTCTTTAATTTTCTAGTAATTTTGTATTTGAGAAGAAGAAGAAATACGTTTTAGGTAGTACATATTGCAATTTGCGCAATATAATGTAGTGTTTGCAGTATATTTGGTTTTTGAAAAATCTTAGTAATTTTCAAAATAGACATCAAAAACACACTTGGGTTAGTAGTAGTAGCAGTGATTGATTAGTAGTCACATAGACAATACTATGGTGCAACAGCCAATAATTCCTTACCATAGATATAATTATTACATGCTAGAATTAGATAAAATCTACAATCCAAAAATTCATGTATAGTGACTATAGAAAGCATTATTTAATGGTAAGCATTAAATTTATTGTTATTTAGATCTCGTGTTTGTTTAAAAAAGCTTGTTGTAGAAAACGGCAAACAGCACCTATATAGGTAGAATGGATTCAGCTTGTAAAGTTCTAATCTATTAAGGTCATACTGAAAGTCATAAACATCTCTTGTTCTATAGCTGTAGTACAACTTTGAGATTTAAAGGAACTTGCAGGTTCACTAAACAGATTAGGGCTTAGGTTAGGTTTTGATACTTTCCGACAAGGAAGGGGATTTAGATCCGTCGAAACTAGTTCAGAACGAATTTAATTTTATCTCCAAATGCGGTCTGAAAAGGTTAAAAGGTCACGTCACTGGTGTCCAGAAATAAGATATTTCAGTTCCGTAAAAAAAAAACAGGAAGAGCTCGAGCTCGAACTTTATTCGTAAAAACAAATTGAATTTTTCTATTGCAAATTGTAGATGTCGCTACGGTCGAAAGAAATTTTGCTCGCAGTAAGTGATGCGTACGAATAAAATTGTACTTCAATATATGTACTATAAAGAAATTTTTAAAAATTAACAATTTTTTTAGTTAGCTAAATAATCTTCTGGGGAGTTCTTATACAACTAGCCTAATATCTCACACAGTTGTTTTGTCATTTTAACTATATACATGGTGTCACAAGGACCAATCCCACCCCCTTAACTCTTTAAGTTTTTTAGATATAAAAAAATTAGCAAACAAAAGTTGTAGCTTATTATAAACAGTTTTTATGACCCGAACTACGAATATATAGGGTATTTCTTAAAAGCGGAGTAAACCAAACATACTTTTTTTAATGGGAACATCCCAAATGTTTTTTTATGGTTAAAACGCGGTATTAAACTTTATAACATTATCTCTTACCGTTTTTGAAGTAGCTACATATTTTAAAATTTTAAAATAAACCTATATATATAACTTGGATTTGTGTGATACACGGTCAATATAATAATAAAAAAATGTAGAATGTTGAGTTTTAGGTGTCATTTTAGATATTACCTACTCAAATTCATATACCTATAAAATATTTTTATTTTGAGAATTTCAGTAAAATCGCAATACCTACCAACGTACCTTCCAAGGTTGTAGAATTTTATTTTAACATATTAGTTTCTTTCTTCGTCTTGTTATTGCATATTGCATGGATTGTCTTTAATTATCACGCGGTCCACAAATCAAAGTTAAATAGGTTTACTATAAAAAAAACTCTGTTTATAAGAAGCTACAATTTTTGTTTGAAAACTTTTTTTGTATGTCAAAAACTTAGTTAAGTGGGGTGGGACGTGGGATTGTTCCTTGGGTCACCCTGTACAGGGTATCCCATTTTGGGTGTTTTTGGGTGTTTTTCTCAAAAATCTCAGTTATTATTAAAGCTAGAGGGTTGCGGTTTTCACGTCACTGTACTACTTTTTTTAGAGGAATTTGGTGGACCAATCAGATTTTAGATAAGTTTTATAGTTTCCGCGCATTGGCGCAGGACTGAAATTTTCGATTTTTTGGAAACCTCTCTCCTGGCTACAACTTATATACATCGAAAAATTTAATCAACTATTTTTATAGATTTTTTGGCGTAGAATCGAATGGAATAATTAGTTTTTTGGTAGCGTTAATAGTTTTTGAGATATGAACTATGGTTTCCATTTAAAAAAAATATAACTTTGGTTCATGTCTCAAAAACTATTAACGCTACCAAAAAACTGATTATTATTCCATTCGATTCTACGTCAAAAAATCTATAAAAATAGTTGATTAATTTGTCGATATACACTGTGTCCCGGATAAGAATGAACAGCATGGGGATATTGCAAACGGTGAGAGATAGGGCAACGGTTAAATGGGGAAAAAGTTGGACAATTTTGAGGTCAATAAAATGGCACAAACAGATTTTTAATATTTTTTTCGTTTTTGAGTTATTTTGAAAAAAGTAAAATTTTGCGTTTTCGAAGTTGTTATCACAGATAGAGAAAAAAGAAAAACACTTTCTTATGGCACTTTTTAACGGGCCTTAAGATGATGTTTTTAGATTTGTTCTACAACGTTTCGTTTATGAGAAACCATCTTCAACTTTATTTTTTTAAATACGGACCTGGATTTTTTTTTGTAGATTTTGAAAGTGACGTGAAAACCGCAACCCTCTAGCTTTAATAATAACCGAGATTTTTGAGAAAAACACCCAAAAACACCCAAAATGGGACACCCTGTACATTTAAAATGACAAACAACTCTGTGAGATATTAAAATAGTTGTAAGACTAAGATTTCTTTCGGCCGCAGCGCCATCCACAATTTGCAATAGAAAAATTCAATTTGAGCCTGCAAATAGTCTCATTTCGGCTGCTGAGATATGACGCGGGTGAATGTTAGGTGAATCAGCCTGTATAATCTGCAGTGTCTTTATTAGAAATTTTAAATTCTAGATATATCTACCTAGTATAATAGGAGTAATGCTAATTGTAATCGGGACAAGAAGTTTTTATCTTTGTGTCAAAGTTTCGGTTTACCTAATTAAAACCTTCTTCAGGGCTTTGAAATATTGGTAAGTTTCAGGATCAACCAAAAGTAAATTTGCCTTCTTGGCATAGACGTAACTGGGGGGGGGGCTAGGGGGGGGGCTTACCCCCCCCCCCTACATTTCTATTAGCCCTCCCTAAAATGTAAAGGATGTGCGAAGATATGCTTCTCGTAAACAAAATAGATCTAACATTCTGACAACGCAACGTTACGCAACACGGCGAACACCGCACGCGCCTTTTTAAATTCACCAGTTTCGACGAATCGCTTGTTCTTGCGGAATCGTGCGCCTTGTGCCCCCACAAAATCCGACTGAAATTAAAATGCGCAAGCGAGAGCGATCACACAGTGCCTTCTCTCGAGAGAAAGAGAGACGAGACGGGCGTCGGAGAATGTACTTTGGCTGTGCCAGACTCCAGACTTTTATTTTGTTATTCATCCAGTGTATTGTTGTTTCGTTATAATATGTACTATGTAAATAATCTTGCATTACAAAATAGCAGACATTCCCAACATTTTTTCTCTGGTTTCTACTCGGAAACCTCTACTTTTTATAATGTTTTTTCTTAAATGAATTAAAGATGATTCAAAATTACCAGTAGATAGACCTATACATTATTTTTTGAAGCCTTAAAATGAACGTTTTTGGGTGTGGCACCTCAAGGGTGGTACAGGGTGATCCAATCAGTAACGTATTTAGAAGGGCGGGACCGAACGCATTTCGGAATTTCAAAATATTCACTCCAGCTTGTAAATTTGAAGATATTGGGATTTCCCAATACTAATTTCATGTAATTTTTCTTCAAATTTTTAAAAAATTTCGCCTGCGGCGCATTTTTAGAATTATTTTAAATGCCCTTGTTTAAAAAAAGACACAAAAATTGTCCCTCCACCACTCGAAATTAATTCCTATATACGTCACAGAAGTGATCCAAACTCGTAGCCCCGGCCTACCATTTTATAGAATGACATGTAAAAAATATACCTTTGTAAGTAGCGTACCGACTTTCAAAAATTTCTTCTTAATGGGTTAAATAATTCCTTGTCGGGGCCCCGCATTTTCATGCAGCACCCGGCCCCGCAAAATCTTGAGCCGGTCCTGATCAGCCCCCCCTAAAAATACGACCCAGTTACGTCTATGCTTCTTGGTCCACGAATTTGATGATTTTTAGCGAGATACCTTGTTCATTTCCACAACTCAAAGCCACTTTAGGCGCAAGAAATATATTTCTTGGCGTTGTATTATAAGAACCGTACGTGGTGGCATTTGACACGTCGTGGGTTGTCCCCGCCGCCAATGTCTCCCTTGGTCGCCCCGCCGCCGGCGATCCCGTCGCCTCCTGCCGTCCTGGTCGTAGCCGGGGGCTGCTCCGGTCCCGGCCCGACGCGCGCAGAGGGCCGCGGGCGGCAGGAGCGTCGATCCGGCAACGCCGCGCCCGCCGCCTTCTTCGCGCCGGCCGCTCCTGTTGCCGCCGCCGCCGCGCCGAGCGCCGAGTCGGCTCTTGGTACGCGCGTGGTTCGGACGGACGAGGGACGACGACGGCGTGAGAGAGGCGCGCGTAGGTACACACGCCGCGGGACCCGGTGGTTTTTTTCGACGGTCCGGGTTTTTGCAGAGTGCGACCAAGACGTGGCCACGTGCGGTGTGTTTGGAACATTACTGAGGATTGTCCAGTGGTATCCGACTGCCGTGTGCGTGGAACTTTAGATAGTTAATTTCGTTCTTGAGGGTGAGTACCTGGTTGGGGTAGTGGTCCGTTTCAGGACTAGAACCTTCGGTTGTTTGTTCTAGCTTCTAGTGACTCAAAAACGTTTTGGATAAATTGTACTTAGGTACCTGTAATTATTATAAGCGGCGTGCAAAACATAATGACGATAGTTGTGCGTTGCTGGCATTTCAGAAAAATGCGTGGTATGCATTTTCAAATCTACTAAGTTCAAGAAAACCAATTGAAATTAACAAGGACAAATTGTAAATGAATCCGCAATGTTTAATAAGAACAAACACCACTGCCTCGCCTAGTGAGGAAGGTCCTCGGTGAACCTATAGCAAAAGCAAAGAGAATAGTGGTAGATATCTCTGTTATGATTATTTCTTAAAATGCAGTGGTGATTCGTCCGTAGGAGCTGTGGGGCTACGGCCCCCAGTAGAAAATACGCCCGCAAGCAACCGATAACGTACAGTTCGAGCTCGGGCAATTTAACTGGACACTTCGCAGGAATGCTATTGACGACAAGGTTGTCAATTATACGACACCTCTCATTTAATTTCATCCTACCATGAATAAAAACGATTCTGATACATTTGGCAACTGTGCCCGCGGCTTTATTCAAAAAAGAGAAATAGCGCAACGGTAGTGGATAAAGCCGCCGCGTGGGGGTTACGGCTAGTAATGTTTCCAGCCAGATTTCGCGGAAAAAGGGAGGGGACACGACAGGGCGCGAGAGGGGAGCGTTGGTACACGCTAGGTGCTCCATCTGGGGCGGAGACTCTTTCCGCCGAACTGAAGGCTTTTGGTTTTTAGTTCCGCGCCGCGTCTGGTGTGTCTGTTCCTGCCTGATTCGTCCTCTGGTCCTGAACGGAGCCTCGCGTCGTGTAGCGTTCCTACTGGTAATAAATAAACACAACGAAAATAGTTTGCAGGACACTTTAAAAGGAATGCACTGTATTGTGTTCCCTGTTTACTGTTTTATAAAGAAGCAGTAGTTAAGACATGGGCTAGAATAGGATTCAAAGATTTAAAATATATACATATACGAAAAAAAAAACGAGAGCTTTCTATTTGGCACATTGTTCTACAGAACTAAGAGCACTTTTAGGCAACGTTAGTTATTGCCTCTCAATTAAATGCGACGTAGTAGCAAAGCATTATTAAACATAACGAAGCCGTGGATAAAAGTAGACATATATTTTAAAAAGAATAATAAACTGCATAAAATTTTGTGGAAACTAGATTTGCGTTACGAGGGCACGACAAAAAAGAAAACTGTCAAAAGTTAGATTCTGCTATGAAAAAACATTTAAAAAGTTCCACAATATATACAGGTAGGTACATCAAAAACATGCAGCAGGAAGTTTGTCGCCAAGAAATTCTAGAGCAAATAAGTCAAACAGACTATTTAGAACATTATATTTCGGAAAAAAGCAGAAGACTCTCGAGGAGACTCGACTTTACATATAAGATACAAATTTTAATAAGTGTTAGTGTGTTAGAGTTAGACAGTGCCAGTGCCAAATAATATAAAACATTTAACATTAAAAACAACAATTCCGCAGCTATATTCTTCAAAGTAGGTATTTCAGATCTTCAAAACAAAGGTAACTTTAACGGCTTTTAACTAAAGTTTTTAGGTATCTATTTACTATTTATTTTTATATAATCAACATCGAGAAGGGTGGTAAGTACTTACCGAGGTACCTACTTCCGCGAAGATTTTTTTAGTACGAATTACGGATTTTGCGTTAGTAACTTTAAAAAAACGCAAGAAAAAACGGTAATTATTGTTTATGCACTTTTTATATTAGTTATGCAAAAATGTCTAATTTTTACTAAAAATAAAAAAGCCGATGTCGCCTCGGTACCCATAGCAGCTATTTTTTTTAATTGACCATAGAGTGTATTCTTTTCAACACGTAGCCCCCCACGAGCCGCCACTGCTAAAATGTTGCTTTTCCTTGATCGTAGGCAACGAGGTAGGCACCTAGGTACACCTATAACAGTAACACAACCGCATCATACAAGAATAAATAGAGGGTGATTTATTTAGAAAAAGAGGCGATTTCGAAACTTATCAGGTACAGGGGCCCCCTACAGAGGGTCCCAGATAAGACGATACCCTCGATTATCTCCGTAATTTTTAAGATAAATTGATGGTTCAAAAACTAATCTTGTGTTGAAATTTCCAAGGAATAATTCGAGTATGAAGTAAAATTTAATATAGAGGGTGTTGTTAAACGGTTATGCCAAACAACACACATTTCCCAGGGGTGACTCACTCCCGCAATACTGCCACACATTTGGCCGAAATCCCCGGCAGACTCGCGGAAATCGCAATAAATATCTTCAAAATCTTCAGAAATCACGGCAATCATTCAGAAATCGCTCCGCAATCGGTGGAAATCGGAGAAGTCGTTTGGCAATCTTTTGGAATCATGTAGGTAGCTGCCGTGGTTCTTGTTGATCTAATTTCCTCCCAAGCCCCGACCCCTCCTATTTCGGCCAATCGTGACTCGGCGAAGAGGTCTGACGTGAGCCCATGGTGCCAAATTTAAAATTCGGTAAATAAAAAAAATGTCGCCAATCAACAATCGGTTCACCAATTCGACGCGCTAATCTCTCGGCTAACCACGCCATTTAAAATGTTACCTAAAAGAGTGTAAGCTAGCATCTCGATAACGTCACAGAATTCTACATATCCTAGGAAATGTTCTCAGACGGCGTTAATGTATAGGTTGTATAAAAAATTAATATACAGGGTTAAAAGAAATGTATGCGGGGTTGATAAAAAATGCACGACGCATTAGGAAAGTGGGTCTTACTTACTCGTCTCATCACGTGGCATCATAGAATTCCAAAATGGTGATACAAATATACAACTCGGCAAAAAAAGATTACAGTGTAACCCATTTGTTTTCGGGTCACCCTGTAAAAAGATTATTAATTGTGCCATTTGACCTAGAGTTTTTTTATTAGAAAGCTTTATAAACTGAATTTTTTGAGCAAAAATGATCTCTTTCATACAAAATCCAAGGCTTACTAAGCGAGTTTCTAGGAACAATAGCATTTTTTAGAAAAAATCTTGTGCATGCCTCTGTATTCAGCACCCCTCAAAAGAAAATTTTATATTTTTGCAAAATTTTTCGGTTGGTTTTCCGAACAAGTAAAAACGATCATAAATGAACAAACTTTTTATTTTCCTTACCTGACCCTTAACCCAAACAAACCATTTGGAAGTGACTATACCAGTGCCCTGATTTTACTTGCAGCAAATTAAATACCCGACCCTCCGCCTATGGGCTTACAATTTCCTTTATTATCATTTTATTTCCTATCCTGATTTGGAGATTACGAGGTGCGCCCAAGGAAGAACGCGGGCAAATACCTGCATTGAACAAATGGCAAAGGCTTTTGTCGGACCCAAGTAGTCTCGCAAGTAGTCTCTTGAATTTATAACGAAGGCAGCGTGCTATAAATTCCTTTCGAATTTATAACTCACATTCTTAATACCCCGATTAATTTAGATTTGTCTGTTTTAGAACATCCAGAGATAAAAATAATTTTTGTAATTTTAACGTGACATTTTTACGTTTACGCGTCGTTTTGGCGTTTACTCGGCGTTTTGACGTTTACGCGGCGTTTTGGCGTTTACGCGGCATTTTGGCTATTACGCGGCATTTTGACTTTTCCGTGGCATTTGACGTTTCCGTTGCGCCTGCCGTTTATGCGGCGTTTTGACGTTTCTATATATTTATATATTTTTTATTTTTGCCAAAACAATAATTAGGTACTTTCACGTATTTTCTATTGGTGTGGAAGCAATTATTATAAAATTTGTACTTTTGTTGAGATGGTCGTAATAAGGACAAATCGTTTTTAGCACCTTTAAGGATATTCAATAATTTTTTGGTTCCTAAGGTCCATGGAATATCTAAGCATGAATTCTCTCCCTGGTAAAATCCTAATGTTTAACTCGTAACGTAACTACCCTTTCCCGCATACCAAATAATAATTAGATTGATCTTTTCACTTGAATTAGGTAAAGAAAATTTTGCATTTTGTTTCAATTATTACAAAAACTTCTCGACTTTTAAAGGGTACATTTTATACTTAAATTTCCGTCCTTTGGAAAGCCCAAAACGAATACAAGTCGACCGCCTGCCGTCAAGCAAAGAAAACCTAGCTACTTCAAGTTATTATTAGGATTTGACCTCGGATTTGACTTACAGCCAGGTATTCAACTAAGTTTTAGCTTCCCTCGACGATTCTATTCTTCTTGAGGCTTCAAATTGTGGAAGGAACCAATAACTTATTTCGCTTCATCACTTTGAATTTTTGCAAATGTTTCAGTTTTGCACGAACAAAAACAAGTTTATAAAAATAAGCTGTCGCCTGCGCTTCGAGCAGTCTGTTTCCGCCTCGGTTTCCGCCCAGAGACACCCTGCCTTGTCGTAAAAATCTGACGACAACACCACTACCCGCACTATAAAACTAATTCTCGTAAGTTTCTTATGTAAAATCAACTGACAGGGAGTGACAGGCCACGCCACGTAGACCCGCAAGCCATGTTGCCAGTTTTTTCAACTTCAGGGCTTGCCTAAAGTCGGCTGTGATATGCTGTGGTATCTGATCAGCAACAATTTAGCTGAATGATTAAAAATAGTCCTGGGAAAACCCCGTGGAGTAGACTACCCCGGATATACCCTTGAAAATTTTCCAAGAAGATTTCAGATTTCCTTCTACCTACTGCCACCATCGCCACCATGACTAAACTCGGTTGGAAACTACATAATATCCCCCTCGATGTCCTCTGAACTAATCTCTTTACCACAATAGCAAACTAAACTTCTCCAATACTAGGGTTCCTGCGGAGGTCCTGTTTCGGAGGTATAACCACTTCGCAGCTCCTTATTCTGCTAAGCTCAGATTGAGGCCCGGATATCGGTAAATTAATGGATCTTAACGAAAGAAGTAAGTATTCAGAATTTCATTTTACATGACAAGGAGATAGGTAGGTGAATTGCAAAGGTCAATTTTCTATTCTTTTATGGCTACTGGAAAAGCCTACTTTCAATTCGACTTTCAATAAGTATTGCACTGTTAAAAAAGCCATATAATCGAGAATACTTACCCTGTATAATAATTTTTCCAGATACTTCCTGAAAGTATAAATGTCGAGGTACATATAGGTATCTACCTACCTAAATATCACAATTTACTATAACAATTTATTTTTCAATGTCACATTATATTCCGATAATATTTCTATATAATGTAAACGCCATTTAAATAGATCTCATTAGTATTATTATTAACGTTGGAGGTGTTCCTCATAAACTACATACCTAATAAAGTATTGCCATCCTAATAAACCAACTGAATGAAACCTACCTAATATAATTGGTGCTTGGCATTTTTTCACGACAGCTCGCACTCGAGCAGCTGGTAGCCGTGTACTTGCTTCTTTGTAATTAGTAGTAGTTCGTGTTCTTTGTTCCCTGAAAATCACACGATTGCATTTGGTCGTTAAGGCCAAAAGCAATGCTGTTAATTAGTCAATACCTTGGTCAATACAGTAGATACAGGTGGAATTGGTATACCAAGATTTGTATTTTCCTCCGGACTTTCACAAAGTGTTAGTTTTTGATTTTTTTGTCGTGGTAAAGATATTCGTAGAGAAATTCCCTGATAACTGTCGCAATATGTTCATTTCCTGATCAACTATCTTACCGATCAGAAGCTTTTTTAGGTACATTAGACAATGAAAGAGAGAGGACATCGCGCTTGCCTCCCTGCCCTGAATAGATTTTGTTACGGCCGCCATTTTATATGTGGCAGACAAAGCGAGTACGATGTGAGTAAATTTCGTGAATTTGTGAATTAAAAACAACAGTGATTAAGGGGGGGAAGTAGATGGTGAATTGTTCAGCGTTTACTTGCAAAAGCAGAAGTGAAAAGCAAGAGCCCCGGATTTCGTTTCCCAGGTAAATATTTAACAAGCTACCTTTGAAAGATGCCCTAAAACTTTATTTTTTTCTCAATAGTCGATTTTAGGCGAATAACCATTAATAACCGGTAAATACCAAAGACGTTTAGGCGATTTGGTTATTGTTGGTTATAGCTCTCTGACGTCACAAAGAAGCCCTTCATACGTCATCGTTATAACCGACAATAACCGCGGTATTTACTCAACTCAGGAGCAGGGTAATTACCGCGTTTATTGAAAACAACAAATGTCATTTGCTAGATTTGCTAATTTGTTGGGAGTTTGAATTTTTCAAAACTTAAAAATATATTTGCTGATATAGGCAAGTGTAGTGATTTCATATTTTCATCTAGATCCATAAATTAAAAAAAAAATGAATAGAAGCAAAAATATCTCTTGTGTAAACGTTGAAGGCTGAAGGTGAAGAGTGTGAAGATGTCCAGGTTCCCAGGTTGAGGCCGGAGATATGGAAATGAAATGTTAAATGTAATTTTATTACATGCTTTTAGTCATTTTTGTAACAAATTGAAACAAAACTCAACATACACAAATATAAGTGAGGTTATAGACGGGTAGTAGTATAACATTTCTCCTTGGTTATTCGCCTAAATTACTTTTGTAGTAACCATATACATTTAGGCGAGATTCAATGGTGACATTTGTTGGTTATTCAAGGGCTAAAACCAAAGACAACCAGAAAGATAACCGCGGTTAAAACCAGACGATCGCCTAAAATCGGCTAATAATATAACTTCTTCAAATTCCTTCTATTTTTTAGTATGATAAAGTGCATTGTTTTGTTTATAAATTGGACCAATATAATTATTTTTTAACATCGTTTTTATTAATTTTTTTTAAATTGATTATGATAGTTTCATAAAATATGGGCTGGTTTCCATCGGCGTGCATTATTTAATTTATTTTGATTGATTCGAAATGGCCACATCTCGGGCCACATATAAATATGTTTCAGTACTTGACACTAGCTTTAAATTTGGGAAATTATCTGCAAATAAATACCAATATTTCAAATTACATGTAAGTCAAAATTAACTACCTACCTACCTTTTCATTTTTTACATTTTTGTGATATTCGCTAAGAACACGTTTCATGCTACGCCACTGGCCTGTCGTGCGATGTGCCAGTCGGTAACATGGCCGCGAGCGCTCTAGGCAGCAGGAGGTGATTACGGCGGAAATTTTTTGACAGATGTCATTATTATAATGTGACATTGTAACATATAGGCTCAACAAAAATTTTGATAATAATTTCGTTTAATTTACGTGTAGGTATGGAATTTTCTTACCGAATCCCCCACGTTCTTGAATTAATATCCTGAAATTTTTCTCGAACACGAACTTTTTAAGAATTTTTTTTAAGAAAATTCGTGTACTGTGTAGTGAAAATTAACCCTCGTCTGCGACCAGGTTAATTTTTTAAGTGAAAAGCTCTAAGTGTAAGTACGCTTTTCTTAACAATTGTGAGCTGATGGGCCTCGAGGATGGCTTCCTCAAATTTTGCCGAACAAGTTTTCTCACAAAGTTCCAGTGCCTGGAGTAAGCAGCTTTTGTTTTAGACGTGCGGATTATTATCTTCTTGGTTTACTTAAGTAAGCTACGTACTTTTATACCATGTTAAGACAACAAATTCCGCCCAGGAACCCAAAAACAATGTTCAGAATGCGTTTTCCTGTCGATCTTCTTGTACTTTTGATAGAGTGATAATTATTGTCGTGTTCAATTGGTTTAAAAAATCTTTTGTATATATTGTTGTTTTTTACTCACTATTTGAAGTAAGAAATTATTTGATAAATTTCTCTCGAGGTTTCTCTGTTAAGAAAGTAAGTATATTCCGAGGTAGGTACACCTACCACTTACATTCTGTGATCGACTATGAAACCCAAGCAAGTGCAATTATTATTGTTATTAAATCTCATGTCATACCTACTTATGATACTTTATTGGACGCCGAGAAATCTCAACTAATAAAATTACCAAGAAATCCCATGCTGTTCTCAATTTCTAAGAAGTCATATGCTTGCATTGTTGTTTGCAAATTAACGTCCTATATCATCTCGGGTATCAGATAATAAATTTTGTTGATTTCTTTGTTAAAGTTATGTCGACTGCTATCACCTTTCATAATGGGACGTCCTATAGAATAGACTAAAGAAAGAATAAAAGACCTTCGATAAGACCCTTTGCGGAAACTCCGATGCTTGATACTAATCAGAATAATTATAAATGTGTGGATATTGGTTACAGCGCGATGAGAAATTCACTTTATTTATTTTGTGCCGATAATGCGGTTTCAAAAGGCCGTACCTACAGCATCCCGAGTGGAAAGACTTGGCGTTAACCTCCAGACAGAAAATAAGAGCAATCCGAACCCATGGGAGTAAAAAATCGTGGCTGAGTGGGTTAATAAACCCGCTGAATGTCGGCCTTGTAGGTGTGTTTCGCAGAAAACTTTTACGTTGCTGGCTTTAAATTCTGAATATGTTATTGTTCCGTTCCGAAGGCCAGTTCGATATAAATCAATGGGGAAAATATAAGCAATACCAAACCGCAAATCACTCACTAAAAATACGACTCAAATATCAGGAAACAGGAGTGATGCTTGTTTGTAATAACTGTGGAATTTGTTAGACTCTACAAATCAACGATAGATTTCTGTCCAGACTTTAAAATCGAACGATCCTCGAGAAAATCCTTCATTATTCGAATCTGAACGGCTTTTTAAATTGTTGAAATGAGTAACAAATAGACAAAAAAATTTCTAAGTTGCGATTAGAGTTTCTGATTGATATTATTCTTTGTGCTAAAGAGATAGGTAGATGTGAAAATGAAGACCTATAATAGTATTTTTAGACTACGTTATTATTTTGTTTCATTCATAATAGTTATTAAAGATTATTTCAGTTATCTGCAAGGTGTTTTCGGCGAGATGTGGTTTGAGAAAAGTTATATAGGCTACAGGAATTAGGTACCATTTCCAATAATAACAACAAAATATATCGAGCCTTCATTGAAGTCAACCTTAAGTTGGCTCTGGAAATTCAAACGTATGTCTTTGATAAATATTATTTAACACTTCCAGCCATAGGCGCACACAAATGTTTTTGGCATGTACTTTGTTTATGGCGTATATTTATGTTGTTTTGTCTGTTTTGGTTATTTCTTCATTTTAATGTTTGTGCAATGAAATAACGGAACTTTGTGGAGTACGTTGGGGTATCGCATTTTTGTTTTTTGTTTGTGTTTTACTTTGTTTTTGGTTTTAAATACCCGTGTTGTCCCTTTTGATACGCCATTGGCATCAAGCTGAAGGCCAGCTGGTGAGAGCGGCAGCGTCGCGCGATGTTGCCGGTGCAAAGCGACAGCTTTTGGTTTTGTTTAAGAGTGGGGGAATGTCCTAACCTTCCTATAAACTAACGTTTTTGTTATTTAACCTTTTGACAACTGTGAACGTCAAAAGTAAAAGTTATCAAAAGCTTTGACTGAAATTTACGTGCGTATTCCATTATTCGAAATCAATCTTCAGCGTTATTAAGCAACAAACAAACGTTATGGTGATAAAAGAAACAAATATGTAGCTGTTCTCTGACATTTCTTACCAAGGAGTTATTTTCTCGTCGGTATTGTCATTGGAAAATTGAAAAAAATAAATTTTTCTTGAAATCGGCATTAAAATGTCCCAAAATCGTCATTAAAAGCACAGAAATCGTACAATGATGTAGCCCATTATTGTAAGATTTTTTCAATAAGTAACCAAATATTCAAAACCCGGCCGATAAAGGCTCATTTAACTTTTCGTACACATTGCGAAATTGTTTCCTATAGAAGCGCAATCCTTCAGTATACATATTTTAGTAAATTTGAAAATCAATAGATTTGTTGTGTAGGCTGCACAAGAAGCAGCAGTTTGGTTTTTCTGTCAGAAGGTGCCGTACGTCATTATACTTGTCCTAGGTAGAGCGATCGGTAAAGTCAAGCAACGCCGCGCGTAGTCGGTTCGTGGACGGGTGATCCCTTATTATTATTTTCTTGCCTAATAAAACATTTTTTTTTTCCGATTTCAAGAAAAATATAATATGTACCTCGGCACTGAAGTTCTTTTTATGACTCATGTGGTTTATTTGCCTCGGCCAGAGGCCTCAGCAACTAAACTCCACATGAGTCATAAAAAGTTGAACTTCAGTGCCTTGGTACATAAATATGAAATCTATATAATATGTTCACGAAATATTGGAGACCCCCCTTAACTTTCTTATTTTTGACCAGAGGAAAAAGTGTTTTATATGAAAGAAAATTGAACTTCGCGTTTTCAAGATAGAGACCTAACTTGTGTTTTTTTAAATGGAACAGCCTATATGTTATTGAATATTTAGATTCTACGCTTCATTTCGATTACAACGATATATATATTTAATATGTTTTATATAACTTTTGTGGTAGAAAATGGCATTTTAAAATAGGATTAGACAAAAACTAAGGTGGCCATGAAACTAGAACTAACACATTTAAGAATATTTTTGATTTGTTCCAAGAGAAAAAACACAACAGAAAAGCATATAAATTTTACTACACAAACAAAATATATAACAAAGTATAACAATAACAATATTTTTCATAAGAACTGTTCGAATTCTAATCCGTTCACTTGGAGGCATGAGCGATATCTCTTTTTCAAATTATTAATACTTGTTAATATTATATCTTGATTGTAACTTAAAAAATATATCCGTTCGACAATTTTCCCTTGCAGTTCTTCTATATTTTCATTCTGATCTTTGTAACAAGGGTTACATTTTTTAAATAACAATCAAGATGTAATATTAACAAGTATTAATAATTTGAAAAAGAGATATCGCTCATGCCTCCAAGTGAACGGATTACAATAATTCGAACAGTTCTTATGAAAAATATTGTTATTGTTATACTTTGTTATATATTTTGTTTGTGTAGTAAAATTTATATGCTTCTATGTTGTGTTTTTATGATTTTTTCTCTTGGAACAAATCAAAAATATTCTTAAATGTGTTAGTTCTAGTTTCATGGCCACCTTAGTTTTTGTGTAATCCTATATTAAAATGCAATTTTCTATGACAAAAGTTATATAAAACATATTATATATATATATATATATATATATATTTAATATGTTTTATATAACTTTTGTCATAGAAAATATATATATATATATATATATATACATATATATATATATATATATATATATATATATATATATATATATATATATATATATATATATATATATATATATATATATTTAATATGTTTTATATAACTTTTGTCATAGAAAATTGCATTTTAATATAGGATTACACAAAAACTAAGGTGGCCATGAAACTAGAACTAACACATTTAAGAATATTTTTGATTTGTTCCAAGAGAAAAAATCATAAAAACACAACATAGAAGCATATAAATTTTACTACACAAACAAAATATATAACAAAGTATAACAATAACAATATTTTTCATAAGAACTGTTACACTCGCTAATCTTACATCCTTATATATATATATATATATATATCGTTGTAATCGGAGTGAAGCGTAGAATACATACAGGGTGTTCCATTAAAAAAAACACAACTTAGGTCTCTATCTTGAAAATGCGACATTCGATTTTCTTTCTGAAAACAGCGTTGGAAAGTTGAGAAAATTTTCTACAACTTTCAAATAAAGCACTTTTTCCTCTGGACAAAAATAAGAAAGTTAAGGGGGTCTCCAATATTTCGTGAACACCCTGTACCTCGGCACTGAACACTGAAGTTATTTTTATGACTCATGTGGTTTATTTGCCTCGGCCAAAGGCCTCGGCAACTAAATTCCACATGAATCATAAAAAGTTGAACTTCAGTGCCTTGGTACATAAATGAATATTATTTGGGGGGGGGGGGCGATATTACTTATTGATATATACAAAGACATCAAATTAGCAATCACCATGTTGGTCGGCCGCTCGATGGAAAAAAAGCGCCAAAGGCGCGTAGGCTATTTAATTTTTAAATTGCCGCTCCCCGAAAAATTACATCAGTTTGGAATTTTAATCTTTAAGCTCGGGAAAAACTCCCGGGCATCGAGTGATCCTGTCAACGGAAAATTGCGAGGAAATTGGGAGAAATTCGAAATGAGAATTTGGAAAACGCGAAAAGGAGAATGGGAAACATGAGTTGATTACGGGATCCTCCCACGCTATATCGTGCCTTCGGAATATCAATTTATAGGCGCCCTTCGGGAACACCATGATATAAGTTTGTCGAAAACAAAATGTTGAAATCGGAGAGAAATTTATACAGAATACCATCGTTGTTCAAAGGCTACACCATGAATGAGAGCCGGAATGTTGAGATAATAAACGAAAATAATACAACCCCATTCCAGAGAAAGCGGCCGGTTCCTTTTGTAGGAATAAGTACTGACGCGTGTCCGGCACGTCGGAATTGTGGGCAGAGGTTTAGATAAGGAGTTAGGGATATGGATCCCCAATAAAAAGCTGACTGAAATTGATGATGGGGATGGCGCGAGCACGGGATATAAATTTCGTTCTGTAGTGACCTCAATCTCTCGGCGAATGGCCCTCATGCGATATGTATTTTTAATGTAATATCGAATATTGGTCCCAAACGAAAAATATTCGTAATCGTAATGCTACCTACTTGAGAAAAGGTGTATTTAATAACTAGTTCCTTAAAACCAACATCACCAGATGCATGTATATACGCTTGGTGTCAATTCCTAACACTGTCAATGTTTCTAACCAAGACAGATTTATTAAGTTGGTTCAAAGCGCTCTTTCACTCATTGATCCAAAACGATGCGGAATATTTCAATTTTGTTACAATTCTTTGCTAAATAAGAAATGCTGTGGTATCTTATTGGGAAATCGGGCTGTAGGTACTACATGAAAATATAGTGAATATATTTCTTTTCAGTCACAAACTTTTCTACTTTCTAGTCAGTAATAAATAAGTTCCCATGGTCCATACATTAACATACTATTGTGCGAAGGCCATTTCTACCTCTACAAATCAATATCTATTTATATGAAGTGTGTTTAACTAGTCACTATTAATATTTCAAAAATTAATTTTTAAAATAGCTGAGAGGCGTCGATTTTTATTTGAAGGAGGGTCTTTTTTGTCATTATAATCACAATTTAACTAAATCCTCTATCCCCCCACCTCCCTCAATTACAAAATCTTAAATGGGACTACCATGCTTGTGATTGTAAAGGTAATTTTGTTAGGAATGCGAATGCAGGATCGTTTCATTTTTTTAAATCGGTTGAAAAATATATAATAAAACAGTAGGTATGGCAGAACAGAGTTCGGTATTTTATCCTAAACAATTCAGTTCGAGAAAAGACACTTCCTGCAGAGATTAACGATCTAAAAGGCAGAAAAACTCAAGAATGTATAGAAGATTAATGAGGCACACTGGTGGAAAAAAAAACTGAAAATAGAATTCATCATTAAAAAACAGTAAAAACCCAGGTAAAAACAGAACAATCTCGTTATTTGAACTAGGTAAGTAAATATTTTAAATTTTACCTCGATTTGTATTCATCAAGGAGTAGTAGTTATCTATAGGTATACTGTTTAAATTTGCTTTCTAATTGCATAGGTAGCTTATAAATTAACTGTTTATCAAACCGAAGAGTATTCAAGATCTTCTTTCACAAGGTATAATATTGTATTCAATTTTGTAAATTACTGTATTTTACTTTCTAGGTAGACAACTCATCATTTTATGATAAATAAGAATTTCCCATAAATGCTGAAAACCAACAGGTACCTATAAAAAATTATTCTAGGTATGTGTTCCACATAACAAATAAATTTGTTGAAAGTCACACGTGTCCCCTAATCTACTTTCAAAGTAGATACTTTAGTTGCTTTAGTGATTCGCCTGGTTTACAGACAGAAACATATATTTAGTTTATATCCCAGTTCCGAACATTTACGCAATTATTTATTACCTCCGGATAAATAATTTACTATTGGTACAAACATCTTATTAGATAACATTACATGGGTGTAATTGAGCATATTATGTGGAATTTTTGTTAATGAATCACTTGCTGGGTGGTTAAAACAAGTTTTGAACCTATAAATATCACCTGGCCTAAGCTAGGCATAATCCTGGTAGCTCTAGTAGATAGAATATTCGACGGGCCGAATAATTGGCCGAATATTTGGCAATTTTTTGGGCATTGCCCAATATTCGGCAAGATCGAATACATAATTCTTTTAATGCCATAATTTAGCAGCGACCCAAAAAATGAAAAAAGTTCCTATAAACATAGCCTCAAAAATGCTCCCTAAGGGGGCTATAGCCCCTAAATGGACACTTTCGCAAACGGTTTTTTCTAAATATTTCCAGAACGAACAAAGATAAAATTCTGAAATTTGGTATGTGATGTACCTGTGAGATTTGACATTTGCCTAGGTGGCGATAGTTAGACATTCTTAATCATAGGCGTCCTAAATGGGGGGGTTAAGGGGTTAAAAATACCCCGAATTTTGTGTGTGTGCTTTTTCCCAAAATTTCTTGCGAAATTTGAAAATTCTACTAAAAATGGTGCCCTTTGGTATGTGACATACCTGAGAGAATAAATAATTTCGTGGGCAATGAAATTTTTCGATATTTTGTCGAGAAAGGGCACTTAACCTACACAGAAAATAAATAAATAGTTCCTGTCAGGGCCTACTTTATATTTCAAAATTAAAAATATGGTGAAAATTATTTTCTACTCAAGAAGGCCTGGACCCCAAATGGCCAAATTCGAACTCGAAAATTTTTGGACTTTTACACCTTTCGTTTCACTTATCCTGGGACACACTGTATAATAGTTTACGCGTTTCGGCATAATGCCATCATCAGAACTATATTTATTTCATTATTTATAACATTACACATTTCACTGAAATTTATAAATAATATGTATCGAGAAGTAAACACTTCATTAATACGTTAAAATAATTATTCTTAGTTGTGTGCATGTAATAATATATAAAAATTTACACAGAAAAACGTCTAACAAACATTTTAAAATATTTTAATGGCTAATACTGCAGTGACTGGGATGGTCGGTGGGCCCCGTAGGCCAGTCGGCCCTGTATCATTGATACAGCCGATACAGCGGTAGTTACGCCACTGAACTATTCTTAAATGTTTTTAATAAGTTAAAGTTAAATATATCTACCCTAAAATAGGTACCAATAAAGCATTTTCCTTTATTATTATACCGTAATTTCGATCTATTAGTGTTAGTGACACAATCGTATATTACATAGCGAGAGTTGTAAACAAGTTATCTAGGCAGAAATTCATGCATCATCAAGAAAACTGTAGAAGCTCCAGAACCGTCTCGTCTCCTGCAAACTCAGCAATCCGAAATCTTATATATTTATTGTATCACAAAGCGCGTTCAGATTAAGACCGATCTTTGTCAAAAGCTTTTCGAATAAAGTTTTTTAAAAGCCTACTGCTGTGGCCAATCATTTAATTGGCGCAGTCGGTAGGACGTATCGCGGAAAATCGCAGAAGTTTGCGATTCGGGCAAGCCTTGCAGTCGCCGAAACTCGCGTTTTTCCTTCGGGTTCCGATTAAGCGGTTCGTCCTGCAACATCGTCTCCACCGTTAGACGACTCGGGCCAAGCAGCAACTGGGCTTCAACCAGGAGGGCAAGGACTGAGGTTCCGAAGAAGAAAAGGGCTAGCTACCAACGGTAAGAGCCATTTCCCTTCGTTGAACTATCCTATACTCTCTGCTGGGGCAAAGACTTAATCTCACTAGGTTAAGAATTCAAATTCGAAAAACGATTTTTCACATTTTCAAATTTTGATTTTCTTTTAGGAAAACTTAATTTTAAGTAATTTTAGTAGCAAAAATTTAATTTTTATGAGTAATTCAGAAAGTGAAGAGGAGAACGAAAACGTAGGAAGGTTAGGTATCGATCACGATACAGATCTAGCAATTTTAGTTGATTTGTTTGGGCAAGTAAATCTTTCTACAATGAACAACCAGCAACAAAACCAAAATCAAAATGTTAATTATCAATTACTACGCATGTATATTGAAAATATACCTCAATTTTCTGGTGATGTACATACTCTCGAAATTTTTATTGACAGTTGTAATTATCTTGTACAAACTTATACAAACCGAGCGATTCCTAACGATCCAATAAACAAATTTTTAATTCGTGCAATAATCGGAAAACTCGCTGGTAGGGCACTAACATTAATAGGGACAAGAACAGAACTTCAGACATGGGATGAAATTCGCAATGCTTTACGCTTAACTTTTGGAGATAATAGAAACATCGACTGTCTTGTTCAAGATTTGATAGTTTTACGACCGTTAAAAAATGAATCTCCTGTAAATTTCGGATCTAGGATCCAAGATGCACATAGCTTAATTATTTCCAAATTAAATTCTAGCGACTTAGCACCAAATATGAAACAGTTACAATTGAATAATTATAAACAACTAGCTTTAAAGACGTTTATAAGAGGTCTCACCGGCAGACTACAAGACATTGTGCGTATTAAAGACCCTGATAGTCTCGAAAATGCTATCGCGTTAGTAATTGAAGAACAAAATTTTCTCTATGCTCAAAATCGCCTTTTCTCCTCAATTCAACCTCAAAATAATATCCAAAAAATTCAAAGACCAATTCAGACGCAAAACTATCCCCAAAATATCCCAAAACCTAATTTTTTCAATCCTCAGATGCAATTCCCAAATACCCCAAGGACAAACTTTTTCCAAAACCAACAAATGACAAAAATATTACCACAACATGTCCAACCCCAAAGATTTCCACAAAATAACCAATTTCCCAGAGGTCCTATAAACATGCCCCAACCAAGACAACTACAACAAAAGTATTTTACAAACCAACAAGTTTTCGGGTCAAAACAACCCCAAACCAACGTATTTAAATCAACCGGACGAACAACTAATGACAAACCAACCCCTATGTCAGTAAACGCGACAATACCAAGTTTACGCCAACAAGTACCGCAACGTGTACCGAACTACTTCCAAAGTTCAGGTCCCAGAAACTTTATATCGGAAGAACTATATAATATAGAAGACGACAACCCAATTTACGACCCCCAAAATTTATTTGTCGACGAAGAGAATTCATATTATTATATCCCTGAAGAATATAACCAAAATTCAAATCAAAATCTTTTTGAACATGACTATTCAAACCTCTATAATACGGAATATGAAAGTTATACTAGTTTACCAGAAAATTCAGAACATCTAGAGGAAATAAAAAATGAAAATTCAAATGAAAATTTTCAGGAAACCAATGTCGTAGACAAAAGAAAATGACAATAATTGATCTTAATAACATTCATACTAATATCTTACCCTATATTGAGACTTATAACCCGAAATTTAAATTCTTAATTGATACGGGAGCTTCAAAATCAATAATAAATCCTTGTTTTGCAGAAAAATATTTCCCTAATACAATCTATCATGAAGACTTTCAAATAAAAACGTGTAACGGTACAAATAAATGTAGATTCAAAGCTGACATACCAATAAATGAACTTTTAGGTTTAAACGATCAGATTACTTTCCACTTGTTTCAATTTCATGATTTTTTTGATGGATTACTAGGCTTCGAAGATATAAAAAGACTAAAGTTAATACCCGATTTTGACAAAAATATTCTCTATAACGAAAATATCTGTATTAATATTTTTTATAGACACAATCAACAATCTAACTTATTTTCTATACAAGTCAACCCTCACGAAACATGTAAAGCGAAAATACCTGTTTCTGTAAATTCAGGAGATATCTATTTTCCAAGAAAAGACATTTCAAGAAATTGTTTTATTCCGGAAATTCTAACCACTGCTAAGAATGGTTATGCTATTGTCGAAATTCAAAATCATTCAGACGAAACAAAAGTCTTATCTCTAAATAAACCATTCACTACAGCTAGTTTTCAAGAAATCAATAATGATTACTCTCTTTTTAATATCGAACAAATTTTTAATAACAAAAAAAGCAAATCTAAACAAAAATATGATGTGAAAAATATAATACGATCCGATCATCTTAATTCTGAAGAGAAAGAAAAAATTTTTAAAATCTGTCAAGAATTTTCAGATTTATTTTATAATACAGGAGAAAAACTTTCATTTACGAACAGAGTAAAACACGAAATAAAAACCACCGACGAGGTCTCTGTTCACACAAAGTCTTATAGGTATCCTTATGCCTTAAAAAATGAAGTTCAAAGACAAATAAGAAAAATGTTAGATGACGAAATCATTAGACCTTCTTCAAGTCCATGGTCTTCACCAATCTGGATTGTCCCCAAGAAATCGGATGCCTCCGGACAAAAAAAGTGGCGTATAGTAGTCGATTACAGGAAAATCAATGAAAAAACTATTGATGACCGATATCCAATTCCCAACATTAATGAAATTTTAGACAAGTTAGGCCGATGTACTTATTTTACTACCCTTGATCTAGCTTCCGGCTTTCACCAAATAGAGATGCACCCCCAAAGTATAGAAAAAACAGCTTTTAGTGTAGACAACGGTCATTACGAATATAATAGAATGCCATTTGGCCTAAAAAATGCGCCAGCCACATTTCAGCGTGTTATGGACGACATTCTAAGAGAACTCCAAGGAAAAGTTTGTTTAGTTTACATTGATGACATCATAATATTTTCATCATCATTAGAAGAACATATTTCCAATCTCAAACTAGTTTTCAAAAAATTACGTGAATACAATCTTAAGATACAATTAGATAAGTGTGAATTCCTCCGCAAGGAAGTAGAATTCTTAGGACATATAATAACACCAGGCGGAATCAAACCAAACATAAAAAAAATTCAGGCTATTCAAAAGTTTCCAATTCCTAAAACGGCAAAAGAAATAAAATCATTCCTAGGCTTAGTAGGTTATTATCGAAAATTTATAAAAGACTGCAAAAATCACAAAACCTTTCACCAAATGTTTAAAAAAGGGAGAAAAGGTCATTCACAATGAATCTTTTATTAATGCTTTCGAGTTGTGCAAAAATATACTCACGAATGACCCAATTTTACAATATCCAGATTTTTCTAAGCCATTTAACTTGACGACAGACACCTCAAACTACGCTATAGGTGCAGTATTATCACAAGGTACTGTAGGCCAAGATCTTCCAGTGGCATATGCTTCTCGTACACTTAATCCCGCAGAATGCAACTATTCAACTATCGAAAAGGAATTGTTAGCAATTGTCTGGGCCACAAATTACTTTAGACCTTATCTGTTTGGACACAAATTTAAAATCATCACTGACCACAAACCCCTTCAATGGCTATTTTCCCTTAAAGACCCCAGTTCACGTCTCGTTCGTTGGAGACTCAAACTTGAGGAATATCAATACGAAATAGTATATAAAAAAGGAAAATCAAATACCAACGCGGATGCACTCTCTCGAGTAGAAATAAATGCACTAGAAAATTCTTTAGAAAACGAATCAATAATAGCCAATTTAGGTGATTCAGATGACGAAATTATTACCTTTTTAGAAAATTTAGATGAAGGAAACCTTCCGGAAATCTCAAGCGAAGATGTAAATGAAATTTTAGGAATTACCCCTAACGAAAAACCTGTTGAAAAACCAAAAATTAATATTATTTCCGATATACTTATTAAACCGGCATTCAATGTCCAAGAAAACGCTCCGAGAAATAATATAAACGAAACTGTCCATACAGCAGTCGAAGATCCTGTTTTACTAATGCCAATAACAAAAAAATCGGTAAACTCATACAAAAATCAAATAATTGTTTCTTCTAACAACAAGACACAACATAAATATGTAATTCGAAACAAACCATTTAACGAAAATAAACGATTAACGGTATCTTTACCTCTCCAAAATTTCGAAAGTGAAACAATAGCTTTTATAAAAGAATACGTAGAAGATAAAAAGGTTTACTGTGTATATTTTAAAACTCCTAATATAATCCCAGAATTTTGCAACATTATCCAAAAGACATTCCAAAATTCTTCTTTTAAACTAATACAAAGTTCAACCTATTTAGAAGATATTTATACTTTTGACGAACAACAAGAAAAACTAAAATATTATCATGAAGGTAAAGTTTGCCACAGAGGTATCAATGAAATGGAAAATTCCCTAAAACGAAGATATTACTGGCCAAAACAAAAAACTGATATAGAAAAATACGTAAATAATTGTGAAATTTGTCAGTTAGCTAAATACGACAGAAAACCCGCAGAAATAAAATTTAATTTGACGCCCACTACTACCAAACCTTTTGAAGTCATACATGTTGACACTTTCCAAATAGAAAACAATAAATTTTTAACAATAATAGATTCATTCTCTCGTTATGCACAAGCATACAAAATAAGTGGAGCTTCAGCTATAAACACCATTGATTGTTTCTTACAATTCGCAACACATCATGGTCTACCAAGAACCATTGTATCTGACAATGGATCAGAATTTAATAATACAACCGTAATAGATTTTGTAAAACTTCACAAAATTAATATTCATTTTATTACTCCTAATAATTCTAATAGCAACAGTTTAGTTGAACGTTTACACTCTACATTAATTGAACACATAAGATGTTTAAGATTAACTGACAAAGACAGTCGAATCGACAAACTCATGCTCTACGCAATTTTGGCATATAATAATACAGTTCATTCAGTAACAAAACAAACTCCATATAACATTGTTAGTGGACATACCGATAGTTTTGATGCTTTCGATACTACTTCTGAAATAATTATAAATGAATATGTTAACGAACATAAAAATAGAACACGTCTACTTTATGACAAAATTCATGAAATCAATCAATCTACAAAGGAAAAAATCATTCAAAAAAGAAACCAAAATCGCGAAGATCCTATAGAATATAATGAAAATGAATACGCTTACGAAAGAGTTCAAAACCGTTCAAAAATAAAACCCCGTTTTAAAAAGGTAATCGTTCAGAAAAACTTAGGTATAAAAGCGAAATTACCACGCAAAATAATTCACAAAAAGAATTTAAAAAGACCAAGAAAACTGACAGAAAAATCTTTATTACAGGATAGACATTCAGACAGACATGAGAAACCACCTGATGATCCTGATATCCCTGATCCTGATATCCCAGGTCCAAGTACAGGAAATTAAAATAACGGATTTGAAAGATTCACCTGGAGTCTTACCTTTTAGATTAGGAAATGCAAAGATCATAACTAGAAAACACACTTTTCTACATTATGTTCAAATTAAAGCCTTAAGTAACGAAATAAAAAATCTTAGATCGGTTCATAATGATTTAAACATTTCTATTTTTAAAGAAACACAATTTGTATTTTCTTCTAGCTTACGAAATAACTATGATAGTCTTAAACCTTTAATCTTAGAAATAGAACGTAAATTTAATAACATAATATTTAAGAAAAATATAAATAAACGCAGTAAACGTGGACTTTTTAATGCTATAGGAACGGTAAATAAATGGTTTACTGGATCGCTTGATGCAAATGACGGTATTAGATACGACAACGCTATAAGAATACTTGAGAAAAATCAACAGAAAATTGTATCAGAAGTAAACACACAAATTTCCTTATTCAAAAAATTAATTGATCACTACGGAACCTCAATTGAAACTATAATTGATAATCAACGAAAAATTTCTGAATATTTAGAACGTTACCATGAATTAATAAAAAGAGAAACTGATATATTCTATAAATATACTGTATATTTAAGTATACTTAATCAAATTTTTATCAATGCTAATGTAATAATTACTTTCCTAGACAACTTGGAAAATGCTATAACCTTTTCACGTTTACATACTATTCACCCTGATATATTGAATATCGACGACTTACAAGAGATATTAACGGACTTAAAAACACATTATTCAGAAAACGAAATTATTAATATTAATTTTTATGATTGGTACTCTGTAATTAAAACAAGTAGTTATATTTCAAAAAATCAAATTGTTTTTGCCCTAGATGTCCCTTTAGTTCATCCAGATAATTTTGATTATTATCATTTATATCCTTTACCTTCTTCCAAAAATACCATAATTATTCCTTCCAAACCCTACATGGCTCTTAGTACTACTAGCTACCAATATATGGAAAATTCCTGCGAAGAAATAAATGGAACTTATATTTGTCTACAAGAACGGTTAGAAGCAACTCCAAAAGAAGATTGCATAGCTGCACTAATTTCTGGCGAAGAACCAAGTTGTAACGTTATGGAAGTTCAAAGTCACAATCAAATAATTGAAAGAGTCAACGACGAATTTATAATTGTTGTCCCGAAAGAAGAATCGAAAATTAAATTGTTATGCAAAAACATGGAATATGCCATAATAAAGACACCGCATTTAATTTGGTTACCTACCGGATGCAGCATGGAAATTAATGGAATTTCTTATGGAAATAATAAATCAAACAGTAAAACCCATTCATTGGTATTGCCGGCGATTAAAATTGGCGAAGTTCAAGAAAACATCAATAAATTTGGCAAACTCCACATCAGGAACATATCACTGGACGATATCCATGCTCTTCGAAAACATATTAACTCTATTAGTCCTGTGGTCGTCGAAGAAGTTGCAAATACGTACACAACAAATTGGATTTTATGGATAACAATGGTAATGGTTCTCTTAATATTAATTGGATATGGAATTTGGAAATATTGGAAGTTCCGAAAACCTAGAAAAGAAAAGGAAGAAAAAGCTACGGCTACTTCGATCCTCTACACTCCCGAAGAAGCCTCTTAAGGATGGAGGAGTTATCTAGGCAGAAATTCATGCATCATCAAGAAAACTGTAGAAGCTCCAGAACCGTCTCGTCTCCTGCAAACTCAGCAATCCGAAATCTTATATATTTATTGTATCACAAAGCGCGTTCAGATTAAGACCGATCTTTGTCAAAAGCTTTTCGAATAAAGTTTTTTAAAAGCCTACTGCTGTGGCCAATCATTTAATTAACAGCGTATTACGTATGAGTGGAAAAGTTGCGCACGAGCCGCGCAACGGCGAGTGCTGTAATTCCACGAGTATGTAATAAGCTTACAACTCGAGTTTTGTATTATAATTTTTCTTCGACGAAAGAAAAACTATTATAATAGATAAACTATACTTCTGATTATCTGACAGGCAACAATTAGTATGTTGGTAAGTTGCTATGGTGACGTGGATGCCGCGCTAACAAGGCAACCGTGATAATTGCGTTTTAATTAAGAACAGATACGTAATTTTTTTATTACGTGTCAGTCATTACGTGTCAGTCATTACGTGTCAGTCATTACGTGTGAGTGTTCGTAACAATGGACTTACTTATAACCTAAACTGTCACTTAATAGGTATGTTACTAGCATAGGAGTAGAAAAATACCTTTGTTTTTTTAAAGAACCCTTTTGGCCGGTAGTGGCACGTTTACCGGTACCCTTCTCTGGTCAAGTATATTTGGTGGCACCTTTACCTCCGCCCAGTTTTTGCGACTATTTTATTACCTACTTTAACGGCAGTTCGGCAATGTAGAGTGATGCAGATGCAGATTTAAATTTTAATGAAAATATACGTCACAGTGATCGTAAATCATGATTAAATTAAGCATTTATTACAACTAGTTGGTTTTATTTCACTAATTAAACAGCTTTAACATTCTCAAATTCTCTCCTGTTTTGAAAGTGCAATTACAACATTTTTAGTAATTTAGGCTGCTTACACGGGCGTAGCCAGGATTTAGTTTTGGGGGGGTTTAGTTTGAGAAGTAAATAAAACAACAAAAATATACTTACATGAAATTTAATATCTATATATTCATCCGAAAAACTACGACATATTTATAAAGTTCTTAACTTTAAATGAAATGGACTTTTTCTTTTAAATATATCCACTACTTCATCTGCATGATTTTCTGTTCCATAGTGAATGTTCATTAACCATTAAGTCTGTTTTCACTTGTAGTGTTTCGTAAATAGTTTTTCAGTCTCCTTAGGCTCGAGAAAGACCTTTCTGGGGTAGCAGTGGATACAGGAATGGTAGCGAAGATTTGTAGTAATGTGTAAATATTAGGATAAAGGTTTTTATCGCACATATCTAGGCATTCCAAACTAGATTTCGGGGTAGGCAGTCTTCTTATAAGCATGCAAGGTAGCTGAAGCTTTGATAGCTAAATCCAAATTAGTTTCTTTATTATAAACCCCTTGACCTTAACTACACCACTTTTTCCAGTAGTCCATACCTTTAGGTTTATCACCCTTTCTTTTTTTCCCCTCCATTTTTCGACAGTAATAATGATTCACGTATCTATCCTTAACAAGGTCATCGAATAACAGTGCACTAAAATAATTACTCACTTACATGGTACACTTAATTTTCTTCACTATTCGTTCACCACTTTTCACTTTTATTCGCTTCGAGTTCGCATGGAACAATACTGCCGTAAGCGCGGTCACGCGCCGCTTATATAGCAGCCCAGTAGCCGTCCAGAAACTTCCACGAACTTCCACAAAGTTCCGCTCATTTCGACCGAGGGGCGTGGCGAATAATCGAGAAACAACGCAAAGTGTCCCTACAATACAAAATAGTTCGGCTGCAACTGCGTCTGCCTCTCGTCAAAAGATGGCGCTAGGCGCTACTATTACTACATATATTCAAACGTAATAATAATTTAACTCTTCACTCCTCGTATTTTTTCGGTATAATATTAGGTAATATTTTGCTTATTTCGGGGGGGGGTTTGAACCCCCGAAACCCCCCCCCTTGGCTACGCCCGTGGCTGCTTATAACGGTATATGCCCCTAAGGATTAACCTCGGGAATATCTTCCAGGGCCGTCTAGTAGTCTAGTAGGTATCTATATCTATTTTTAAAATAAAGTAGATAAGTATACGAGTAGTTTTTCCATGGCTTTGGAGTTCCCTTTGTTATTGCCAGCACGCAAAACTGTAATTTCTGTGGAAATATACATCTTCACTTTAATGTTATAGTAAGTACATACGTATATCTGCCTCTGTAATACCTAAATATATCTTCCTATTAATATTTTCGATAAATAAAATTTCTTCAAAACTTGCGAAGAAGCACTGATTGCCTAAATAATGTCAATGCCTACACAGTTTTTTATTATATGTACAGGGTGTCCCATTTTGGGTGTTTTTCTCAAAAATCTCGGTTATTATTAAAGCTAGAGGGTTGCGGTTTTCTGTACACTGTACTACTTTTTTAGAGGAATTTGGTGGATCAATCAGATATTAGATAAGTTTTATAGTTTCCGCGCATTGGCGCAGGACTGAAATTTTCGATTTTTTGGAAAACTCTCCTGGCTACAACTTATATATATATATCGACAAATTTAATCAACTATTTTTGTAGATTTTTTGGCGTAGAATCGAATGGAATAATTAGTTTTTTGGTAGCATTAATAGTTTTTGAGATATGAACTATGGTTTCCATTAAAAAATATATATAACTTTGGTTCATATCTCAAAAACTATTAACGCTCCCAAAAAGCTAATTATTCCATTCGATTACGCCAAAAAAATCTATAAAAATAGTTGATTAAATTTGTCGATATATCTAAGTTGTAGCCAGGAGAGAGGTTTCCAAAAATCGAAACTTTCCAGTCCTGCGCCAATGCGCGGAAACTATAAAACTTATCTAAAATCTGATTGGTCCACCAAATTCCTCTCAAAAAACCGCAACCCTCTAGCTTTAATAATAACCGAGATTTTTGAGAAAAACACCCGCAAAAACACCCAAAATTGGACAAAGAATTGTACCTAAGAGATTACAATTTATCTGTTTGAATTAGTTTGCGCTCCAAAATTATTAATCTATGCGTTAGCGCGATTGTGTAAATATTTGGCGGAAAAAAAATCGCGCAGAGCCACGGTAGAAAGCGCGCGCCGAAACCGATTCGCTTTAGCAAAACAAACAAACGCGTTCTTACGCGCACGTCAAGAGTTTTGACCCGCATGGGCAGCCTATATTTATCCCCGAAAATAATTAATTGGTTACGAAAACCTGTTTTCGAAAAGCACAAGGCGTCTGCCAAAAAAACGGCGGCCGCTTCCGTGGGGCATGTTCGCGTGACGTCAGCGGCGCACAGTCTTAATTCGGAACGTCGAGTTATTCAACATCGCTTAATCTATTTTTCTCGGGATTTGTTGGGAATCTCTCCCCCAAGGCCGTTGGGCAAACATTCTGACAACGCAAGTTTACACACCAAGTATGTATATTAATACGATATTAATTCCCTCATAGTACTTGTATCCAATAAGGCAGCTCTATATTCTTAAAGACACAATCAATCATACTCTCTCACTTTACGATAATTCCCAAAAGCATTTATCACTCAGTTGCTTGGCAGCCGCGTATCTGCTCAATACACACACCAGCTTGTCAAAATTGGTCTATTTTGCACTGTCCTAAATTGTGCAGCTGAAATTATATTGCGGCTTTATCAGACCTCTGTTTATATTTATGACATACCTACATTCAGAATATAAACCATTGTTAAAAAGATGAAAAAATCACGCCTGCCTCTGGACATCCAAACGTAATGTTGTTATCCTCGGTTTTATCAAACCCCCCAGTTGAAGCTGTCAATTTCGTGATTATTCAAAACAGTGAACTCTTTCAAAATTAATCATTTTGCAGATAAGAAATTAATAATGAGATGATATGCAAGAATTCTCAAAAAAAAAACACAGGTGACGAAAATTTTTCTTGATAAATTTATTCTCAAGCGCTATTTTGTCTTAAGCAAGCTCACTATCGTAAAAATTGGCCTTTTATTTTCTGGTAAAATCCCTCGAGCTAAAGCTAAACTCGATTTTATCGTATAAAGAGACTAATAATTTATTAAATTTTCCGTCACTAGCGATATTATAGAAACATACGACAAAATCACAACAACAATGGAAAACTTCAAATCCAAAACAACTTTCCGTGACATTCAAAACAAACGGTAAAAATTGTGACAAAACAAACTATGTAATTCAAATGTTTTTTTTGTCTATAGCCCTCATACATTTTTATAAAACAAAATCTACATATTATCTCGGAATAAAAATTGTAACACAACACTTTCACAACTTTCTTTTCTTGGAACTATATAAAAAAGGGTTGTTTTGTATAAAACATTTTGTTTAAAAAAATGTTCAAGTATGGTTTAAACGTTCAATTTAAAACGTGTTTTTATGTAATTTCTACCACTCAAAATGTTATAAAAGCCGCCGATTTTTATAAATCCTTTAATAAAAATAAAACAAATTTTCTTTTATAAACTTCCGGTTTCGTTCGTTTTATAAGCAAAAATTACTTAAAAAATGTACCTAATTAATCAACTATGATGGTTAATTTATGAGCGACCGTTTGAATAAACGGTGCGAATTTATCAAGACAAAGATTGCTTTTGGCCCGAGTGCCTCGAAAAAAACACGAAGACCAGATTAAAGACGAAAGGAAAAAGAAGGAAGTTATATTAGGCGTATCCAGATTCTATATTGATTGTTTTGTGTATTTGCTTCGCTGAAATGAATACCTGTCCACACCAAGATTAAACATAATTTAAATTGAAGCTTGAAACACCTCCAGGCAGTTATTAACTATATTATAACTCTAAATAAGTAGTCTCAAGAAGAACTAGTCTTGATAACATCTCCGAAATTAATTTATTTCTCCTTTCTCTCTCTCTCTCTCGAGGCGTCCCGAACGAATTTCCTTACTTTAAATTTTATTGCACTTTAAAAGGCCAACGAAAGTATAAAAAACTGGCCCGTCTCGGTCCAACTTCGAATAACTACTCTCGGAAACTCGACGCAGTCTCCAGAGAGAAACACGGTCTTGTCCATACGGTGCGCAAAGTTACGGAATGACAAATTAGACGACAGATGAAAACGGATATGCTGGTCGAGTTGTAAAGTTACATCCAAAGTTAGATGCCACGATAAATTTGGAGTTGCAATATAATAGGTACATGAGTTTGTTGTGAAAAGGCTCAAGGCAAGGACAAAACTAAATAAAAATATAGTTTTAAAATTAGTTTGTGACATTATTGAGTAGGTAGGTATTAGGGTTCTGTGCCGGATTTGCTACAATATTCCCTCGATAACGGATAAGCTATCTAAATCATTCAGTTAGTGATAGGTACTAACATTTTACCCAGACCCAGACAATAGCATTCAAATTGTGGAGTAAATAATTTATTCTCAGTAAATGGCACCTGCTTATTTAAGAGTAAGTAATTATCCGTCGAGTTTCAGCACTATTGTCTCTCTCACTGTTTCCATACTTGTTATAACCGAACGTTCAAATTAAGATCTTTGTCGGTTTAAAATAGTTCCTGGCAACAAAACTCATAAGTTCACTAATTATTTTAAAGCTAGCACATTTTCTTTTCATTTACGTTGTATATTGGCAAACAGTTATTATGAACAAGAACGCTCTAAATACACTTTGATAACGTTTTAACGAGAATGTAATTTATTTCTTCGTCCTCTCTTTTGAGTTAGTAAACAGGGAGAGAGTCTTTATTATATTGCACATTGAAAGGTCAATTAAGGACGAAACTGCTTCGTGGCAGTATACAATACAATAAATCCAGTTCATGGAATGTGCGGTCTTCTCTACATATATGCTTTGCAGAAATTCAAGATGCGAATAAAACATTAATCTGCATTTTTAGTTAGTAAACAAATAACTATTATTAAGAGCTGAAAACTTGGCTAGAGAACGCCCGCGGCAGTCAGGTAACCTTCATAAATTTTCCTTAATTCTCCCTCCTGTCTTCCGCAAGATGAGACATGCACGGTTCTCCGAGTGCACTTTAAAAAGTCGACCAAAGAACAAAAAAAAACTCCTTAGTCGCACTCCAGTTCCGAGGTCGCCAAGTAACTCTTGACAAATCCGATGCGTTCTGCACCAACTTGCCAAACAGCCAAAGTAAAACTTTATCCTGCGCTTTGTGCCTGCGACTGCAGTGCAAACTTTTAGTTACCGGGTTAGATGCGAAGTTTTAGTGGATTTGCGTTTGTAGCGGCAATGCCCACTGCGACCACCATAAAAACTGAGCACCATAAAGACTGAGCATCGATCGATTTCAATCTTTCTCAGCTCAGCAGGAAGCCGCGGTAGTAGAGACATGTGAAAACGGGAACGCAAAGCTGTAACCATAACATTGTCATATCGTGGCATACCCTTTGGGCCTGTACAGGACCGCTACTATACAGTGTCCTCCAAAAAGTTCGCACCATAGGGGGGAAATTTTTAATTAACGTTTTATTTTGAAATTTAATTTCGGGGTTACCTTTTGCTTTTAAAAAGATGAAAAATGACCCACTCAAACGTGGTCATGTGACTTTCGTTATCTGTCAAAAATGGCATTTAAAAAAATATATCGCCAAAAATGGGTTTATTTGTTAAAATATCAAAAAGTTTTTCTTGAAAAAATTGTTTATTTTTCAATTTTACGTAAGTGTACCATATTTGAACGTTCTACTAACATATTTAGTTTTTTGCCAATTTTTAATATTTATGAAATTTCTGAAAATTTTAAAAACTCGAAGCTTCGTAAAAACTATTTTATATCGCTAGCTTTATCATTCTATTAATTTTTTATTACTAATTACCGATAAGAATAGGTATTTAAAAAAAAAGATATTTACGCTTTAAAATTCTGTTATGTTTGTTGCAAAGTTGATGTACCGTCTAGCATTTGGGGTATAAATTTAGTTACATTACGTTTCCCAGTTTTAAATTGATGCCAAAATAATAATAAATTAAAATATCATCAAACTATTTATCTAAGCAAAATTCTTGACTTTTATGGAACAAATAATTATTACCTTTAAGTTTAATTTCACATTAATCGATATTGATGAGTAGGCCATGTAGAGAATAAAAGCAATTGTTTTTATTTGACAGTTTGATAACTGGGGTGCGTTCAGAAATAAAAATGTAATGGAAGACTTTACTCTGTAATGTGAGACAAAGACATTTTAAAATGTAACTGAATAGTGACAAAATGACATATGACAGGCTATATATTTCTGAACGAACTTTGGAAATTTTTTCTGTCATTTATAATCATGTCATTGTCCTAAAGTAAAAAATAATAATATACGGAATTCTATGTGAAACGGTTTTGTGGTTGAAATGAAACCACAGTTGAAACTAGTTTGAAAAATGGATTACAACAATAGTATAAGAAATTTATATGTCTTGCAACTTTTATTGCTTCAAAATATATACTTTTGGATGATTGGGAGGAAGAAAGCGATGAAGGTGAAAGTGAACAGGTCCTAACATTAACTAATATAGCAAAAATAATAAATAATCAGAGAGAATCCGGCAATGCGCAAACTCGGTAATAAATTACCACACGAAAAAGCATGGTAAGAAATGGGCTCCCAAGCGCTTCCTCGGTTACTATTTCAGCAATTTCTGAACGTGTGGAAATGGGATTACAGAGTAATAATACGAATTAATGAACGAGCAATGTAACAACTCTGTAAGAAATGTGTACAATGTAATAATTCCTGAACGCAACCCAGATAAATAAAAACAACTGTCAGTTCGATAACTGCCAAATAAAAACAACTGTCAAATAAAAACAATTGCTTCTATTCTCTTCATGGCCTACTCATCAAGATCGATTAATGTGAAATTAAACTTAAAAGTAATAATTTTTTGTTCCATAAAAGTCAAGAATTTTGCTTAGATACGTAAAATAGTTTGAAGATAGTTTAATTTATTATTATTATGCCATCAATTTAGAACTGGGAAACGTAATGTAACTAAATTTATACCCAAAATGCTAGACGGTACATCAACTTTGCAATAAACATATAACAGAATTTTAAAGCGTAAATATCATTTTCTTTTAAAAAAATACCTATTCTTATCGGTAATTAGTAATAAAAAATTAATAGAATGATAAAGCTAGTGATATAAAATAGGTTTTACGAAGTTTCGAGTTTTTAAAATTTTCAGAAATATCATAAATAATATTAAAAATTGGCAAAAAATTAAATATTTTAGTAGAGCGTTCAAATTTGGCACACTTACGTAAAATTGAAAAACAAAGAACTTTTTCAAGTAAAACTTTTTGATATTTTAACAACTAAACCCATTTTTGGCGATATATTTTTTAAATGTCATTTTTGACAGATAACGAAAGTCACATGACCACGTTTGAGTGGGTCATTTTTCATCTTTTTTAAAGCAAAAAGGTAACCCTAAAATCAAATTTCAAAATAAAACGTTAATTAAAAATTTCCCCCCTATGGTGCGAACTTTTTGGAGGACACTGTATATTGGTAGAACAACTACACAAGAAGTGTATAATCTCACGACTCCTATCATCTGCGAGTAGGTATAATAGATGCAATTCTACCTTCGAGTACACGATATAGCAATTGCCTCGTCTATTCGCCATGCATTTTCGATTTTCCATTTTCCACCTTGCACGTCAGCTTTGCATTGCATAAGCAGCGTCCTCGTAAATGTGTAACGCGCACTAAGAGAAAATAGCAGGGACTACTTGTATCGAATTTCAATATTGTATATATGCGCTTCAGTGTGTCAATTTACCCTGCATCTATTACCTCAACTCTGGCAACGGAACTGTAATGTATTTGCATACTCCAGATTTGAGGGGAACGAACACAACTTATATTTGCTTAGAGTTCAGTATCTAAGGTTCGGAACCGTTGTCTATTAAACTAGAAAATAAACGGCAAATTGGAAACACTGAAAAAAACTCGCGTCCTCTATAGTAATAATCCAGCCAGTGTTCGTGGAAGAGTGGGTGGCAAACGAGAGAAAATTTCATTACTCCGAAAAATTGCGTGGCTTATCGGTATTTGGCTTGTTAGAAAGCAACAATGCGATTTTATATAAAAGTTCGCAGAAAATGTGAAATTTCCAGCACGCTTGACACAAAAGCAGAAGATTATCCGCGCTTAAGCACTTCTTGATCGGAAGAGTGCCGCGCTGACGATGGTTCATCTCTTCTTTCGACTTGAAGTGCACTTCACGTCGATCACAGCCTTATTATTTTCTAAGCAAGTACAGAAACTACAGAAAAGTAACAGATCGCAATCTAATATATATTTGAAAACATCAAGACCTAGATAATGTAGTGTTAAACTTACTTTTATGTTGTAGTTCATCCACCAAGGTTGCTTCTTCTAGAGAGTGCGTTCTGGTGACTATTGTTTGATTGTTATCATTACATTGAGTTTCCATACCAACAACAATGTTTAGGTAGGCTTTACCACCCTTATTATTTATTTATTTGAATACAATAGAAAAAAGACAACATGGGGTTAGTACCAAACTCATAAAAGCTCATAATTCTCCAAAATTGTTTTATTGTTCCCTGCATCGCTATTCTAATAATTTTAAAAAGCAGATAAAATCTTTTTCCCGCTCCCTCCTCCGTAAGTACACTTCACATACCCGCCAGCAAAGTATCGTTATATCGAGGATTTACTCTAATGTTACATCTGATGTTATATACATCTGAAAAGTGCTTTAGCGGCGATACTGCTGCCTTGAAACCTCGCTTGAAACTTTTCATTATTCTTACGAACTATTATATAAAAGTGCGTTGTTGCTTTCTATACAAGAAGCGAAATACTGTAAACATTTTTGGAGTATTTAATGAAATTTTCCATGGTTTGCAACTTACTCTTCCACTAACACACATATTATGGATATACCATCATCGGATGCGGATTATCCAGCATTTCCAAGTTTCCATTCTATGTAGTTTATTAGGCAAATGTCGAACGGTATAGGTTCTGAACTCTAGCCAAATATAAATTGTGTTCTCTCGCCTTAAATCTGGAGTATGCAAATACATTACCGGTACCAAGCCTTAGGTGGATGCAGGATAAATTGGTAGACCGGAGCGCATATATATACCTACCTACAATATGGAAATTCGATACAACGGGGGCGAGTAATCCCTGCTATTTTCTGTTATAGTGCGCGTTATAAATTTACGAGGACGATGCTTATGCAACGAGGAACTGACGTGCACGGTGGATGTGGAAAATGGAAAATCGAAAATACACGGCGTATAGAGAGGAAATTGCTATCTCGTGCACGACAAGGCACGGCAGTATGGGAATTCGCAGTTGTATGGAATATAAAAGTTAGGTTCAAGGTTCAAACTAATAAGATTGCAGAAAGAATTTTAAATAAATTTTTAAATAACAGAACTTAAAGCTAAAATCGGAGCATTTCTAAATGCAACAAATAAAAAGATGATGCCTACGCATAGACAAAGCTACACTTAGATTGTCAGATCCATTGTTGAAATTTCCGTATGCTACATCAAATATTTTGAATTAAATTTTATATAAAAACTAATAACTACCTACATTAAAATACCTATACCTCAACTTAGTATCGTGTCCTAAAGATTGTAAGACATTACAATTTATCTGTTTTAATTTGTTTTCGCTTCAAAGTTTGAAAGTTGGTGTAGGGGGATTTTTTGCGGACGGTTTCAATAATGCTCATTTAATCTATAAAAATATGTACAATTTTGCAATTTTTGAGTTTCTATTTTGTGTGTTTTTTATCCTTACATTTACAGTTTTTAAATTAACGTAAGATCCAAAACATATTTTTACTAATTTTTTTGTTTGTTGCAGGTAATTGATAGCGAATTAAGGAATAGGTATTTGTTTTTATGGGCCCCTAAATTCCCAAGTACCTACCTAGGTAAGTCAATTTGTGAGAGAAAGTGAATCGCTTAGTTGACTTGAGTGGGTCTCCATACGTGAAACTATTATTTTAATATCTTGACAAAGTGACATGAAACAAACTTTGCTGATTTGTTGATTTCGTTGCTACTACAATGTACCTAGGTATATCCATAAAATCACTTTCGAATCAGTGTCAATGTCGGAGCACTAAAATCTATAGCTAGTTTGTTTTACTTGCATTATCCACTGTTTGTTTTTAAAATATTGTTAACTTAGATTGGAAAAAGCCGATTTGTTAACACTGAGAGAAGTGATGTCCAGCATCGCTTCATTTCCTAAATGTGTTAAAGTTTGTAAAAAGAAAATATGTTTTTAGTTACTAGATATCTAAGAATTGTTTTGAATACAAAATTGCAAAAGTACAAAATATCACGTTTTAAAATTTACCATTGGCGGAGATGTCGGTAATTGGTTTCAATAATTCGACAAAAAAAATAGTACGGCCCTGCACAAAATACATATTTTTGAATAGACCATTCAATTCTAAGCAAAAAATATCTCTTGGCATTTTTTTCTTAAATTTGGTCGTTTCGGCGTAATTGTAATGTTTGTGATTTATTACACATTAATTTAACAATTTTTAACATTATAATACTTGTTCGAAGTGCCTTCCCCTCATTTATAAACATTTTTGGCACCGATATAACAGATTAGCTACCTCAGAAGGTATGGTAGCTCGGTTTGTTTTGAGAGTTTCCACATTTTCTTCAACTTTGAGCCTTTTAAATGTCCCCAAACAAAATAATCAAGAGGATTCAAATCTGGGGACCTGAATGGCCAAGAAATTGGTCCAATTCCATCAGGTTCTGGTTGTCGAGGTGGAAAGCGACCAATCCAGCGGTGCGGAAAATTCTCGTTTAATCCATTCCTCACTTGTCGCCCTGATGCCCCATCTAATTGAAACCATAACCTCACCCTAATATTTAGCGGCAGATCTTGATGTAGTTTTGCTTTAATTAAAAATGTTTGATTTGAATTAATTATCTATTTTTACCAGTTTGTCCCAATAGTGTAATAAATCACAAACATTACAATTACGCCGAAACGACCAGATCTACGAAAAAATACCAAGAGACATTTTGTTTATTTTGTCGAATTATTAATACCAATTAGCCACATCTCCGCCACTGGTAAATTTCAAAACGTGATATTTTGTACTTTTATAGTCCTATACTCGCATATCTTGTGTACTAAATTTAGTTTTGATATCTCTAATATTTCTGTAGAAAAAAAATATAAAACCATTTTATTTTCAAAGCTTGACCACCCTGTATCTTGAAAACTAAGGCCCAAACGAACTAAGTTTATATAGGAAACTCACATTATTTTTTCATGTTCTATCGATTCTTAAATTTAAAAGTGAATCACCCCGTATATCGCCGAGATTATTTTAACATTTGTCCGCTTCAATGATTTTTCATTGCCGCAGAGAAAACTGAAAGAAAATTAAATCGGTGAAAGAATCCAATAAGCTCCCAATAAGTTCCTTCTTTGATTCGCCGTAAAACTGAAAATATACTTCCCTTTTTCCATTCAGTGGCTATTCTATTACTTTTGATCAATGAAAAAGTCTTTTCAAAGCCAATGAATAGATTCGAGAGATTCCCAACGCGCGGAAAGCATGCTATGTCCCCATTGGCTGGTTATCCAGGAGAGTATAATTTTATTTAGCTAATTGAGTCGAGTGCGTGTAAACGTCCTCTTTGGAAGCGTCGCCCAAAGCATCATTTTAATAATTACTAATGAGTTTAAACAGTGTTTTTTTGCGAATTTTGTTTGCATAATTGAATGAAACAACAGCGCCAGTTTTCAATTTAAATATTTGTTTGCGTTTAGTTACGTAAGCGTCTGAGATTAGGTAATCAAGAGAAATTAAATTGGATTTGCAAGTATTTTACGATAAAAAGTTATTGTGGGAAGAGAAGCCAAACTCCAAGGAAAATGATTTTAAGTATGCGTCATCGCGAAGTATACGTAGGGATTTTTGGACCTGTAAATATAAATCAAGATTTTTCAACTGATTATCCTTGATTTCTTGATTTAACGCAAGTTGGTGTGGATGAAAGTTGTTGATTTCTTCCCCTAAATCAAAGTGGCGTTTAGCCGGAAAGTAAATCTAGCTGGTTACCAAGTTGAACTAGTATACCATAATTAAGTGTTCGCATATCCCCCGGGGGATGTTTTGGAATCAGTCACTTTCGAACTAATAAGCTTAGCGTCCTTGGAGACAACCGGGCGTCACCACGGCAACCGAGCCTGTCATCCACGAAGTATTTAGATTTAGATTCACTCGAGGGATTCTTGAGAGGGCGACTATAGGGGCGAAACTAGAAATCCACGGTGTCTGGTTGGATGTGGGGCAAGACAACACGGAAATATCTACAATTGTATAAATCACTGTTCTCTCTCTGTCCTGCTGGGCCTCCGCCGCAGAATTCATTCGGCAATAAAACGGAATGACAAGATTAACGGGGGGTTTTATGTTTGTTTGCCGGATTACCGGGGTGGGGCAAGGCCGGGGTCGGCCTTTTCGTCGCTTCGAAGTGTTGTTTTTTTTTTCAATGCAAATTAGATTAACTTGCCCAAAACTTCAACGCCGCCAACATGGAAAAACTAAACAGAGCAGTAAATTACTGCAAATATCAGGGACAACTTTCTGCGGATCAAATCCGAATCAATGTTAAATGCATTGGCCATTGCAATAAATAGTTATTTTCATTGCTAAGATGCGTAAGTGCACTTTTTTTATCTAGGAGGTTGGGTATGTTTGTTCAGGTAACAATAGAAGCGCGAACCAAATATACAGTGTGGCCCACCACGAACTGCATCGATCTATATATAGAAAACTAAAAGTAGGAAAATTCTGAAAATTTGGCACGTCACCAATGCCGATGGGCGCTGCTCAACTAAAATATTTTGGTGAATCTAGCACTTCCGGTTATACCGGAAGTCGATGTCAACTTTCTTATCTCAACTGGAACACCCTGTATATTATTGCATTTTTGGATTCTAGGCATAATTTTGGAACAAAAACATGTAACGTGTCCTATGTCTAAATCCAACCGTTTTTTGAGATATTTGCATTTTTCCGAAAAAAATTACAGGTGCAGACCTAAAGTCAATTAGCAATTTATACGAGGAAACCGCGAAATTTCAAAACGAATGTTTGGCATCGTCTAACAGAAGCCCTGACCTAGTGATCTCTGCTGAGAAATAAATCCGTTCTTATACAGGGTGTTCACAAAATATGAATAAAAATTACATTCAAAATGTGCTTAAATCTCGAAATTTTCAAATGGAAACCCCCTTTTTTTAATGCGATCTTATTCACCACTAAAAATAATGACAACTTTGTGTAAGGTTTCCTATACCTAAATGCAGTAATTTTCGATTAATTTACAAAAAACCCACTTTTCGCCCATAAAATGCGGGGTTTGCTTAACGCTTGGAAAATCATATTAGCCCTGGACGTTGGAAAGACAATCGCGGCCGAGGAAATGTCACTTGGTTTATAAATTATTGGCAACAATAATGCCGGCGCGCTTAAATTACACAAACGAAGATTATATATTCTCCTTAGATAATAAACAAATTTAAATAATCTTCGTTTGTGTAATTTAAGTGCGCCGGCATTATTGTTGACAATAATTTATAAACCAAGTGACATTTCCTTAGCCGCGATTGTCTTTTCAACGTCCACGGCGAATATGATTTTCCAAGCGTTAAGCAAACCCCCCATTTTATGGGCGAAAAGTGGGTTTCTCGTAAATTAATGGAAAATTACTGCATTTAGGTATAGGAAACCTTACACAAAGTTGTCATTATTTTTAGTGGTGAATAAGATCGCAATAAAAAAAATGGGGGTTTCCATTTGAAAATTTCGAGATTTAAGCACATTTTGAATGTAATTTTTATTCATATTTTGTGAACACCCTGTATAAGGACGGATTTATTTCTCAGCAGAGATCACTAGGTCAGGGCTTCTGTTACACGATGCCACAAATTCGTTTTGAAATTTCGCGGTTTCCTCATATAAATTGCTAATTGACTTTAGGTCTGCCCCTGTAATTTTTTTCGGAAAAATGCAAATATCTCAAAAACGGTTGGATTTAGACATAGGACATGTTGCATGTTTTTGTACCAAAATGATGCCTAGAATCCAAAAATGCAGTAATATACAGGGTGTTCAATTTGAGATAAGAAAGTTGATATCGACTTCCGGTATAACCGGAGTGCCAGATTCACCAAAATATTTTAGTTGAGCAGCGCCCATCCGCATTGGTGAGGTGCCAAATTTTCAGAATTTTCCTACTTTTAGTTTTCCATATATAGATCGATGCAGTTCGTGGTGGGCCACCCTGTATATATACGTAAGAGTATAAAAAGGGAACACCCTGTATGCTTCAGCTATTCACCAGTGCCCCGTAATAATTGTTTATTTGGCAAATTAATAATGTCACGTATTGATACGCACGAGTTTTCAATCACCATTGGTTTTCGATCCAATTTTCAAGCTTATATAAAGAGAAATACTATAAATGAACTTTCACCGCGATAACAAATAAACAAATGAAATAATTCCCATGCTTTCCGCTTTAATAAATCGTAACAAATCTTCGCTTTTTTAAATGAGAACAAACCTAGCGTATATTCTAGAAGTTTAAAACATTGATAACTATCTCGAAGAGAACTAAAGAACTTGTCCATTAATTATAATCCCATATAACTAGTCTAATAAATCTTCTTAGCAAAACTAGGTCTGCAATTCGTTAGCCTTTCATAAAACAGTGGTTGGTTTCAATTTCAAACTGTTTGCGAACACAGGGTTCTTTGCAATTCGTGATATAAAGATTTCCTGACTTGTTTTTTTTTTCCTTTTCCATTGCTTGGTACAACATAATGTAGCAACAAGTTGCAAAAAATGCAATTTATTATTAGCATGAAGTGGTGGCAAGAAGTTGCTTAAATCAATTGGCTAATTTGTCTATATAAAAGATTCCCCGACTTTTGAGCTATTCCCTGATGGCCACTTAATCATCTGTAAATATTTACACTCACGTGGCAAAATCACAAAAATAATGTTTAGGATTGAACATAAAATTTTCTTCAGGTCACTAGCCAGTAAGGATGAGAAAGCCTCTGCTTGCGGGATACTCGTAACTTCAGAATATGATTGTTAAAGAATAAACAATAATTAGAAACTTAATACATTTTAACTATTTTTAGCTACTTACGTCTTTTGAGGGTTTGATGGTAATCCTCTAATCCTCCACATTATCCCTCAACTCGCCTCTCCTACGCCGTCCGAATTCCCACCCCGTTCTTGCCTCCCTCACCCATCCACCCCTCCAAATTAATGGCCACCCCGACCGGCGGATCCAGATTTATTCCAGGCAATCGAGGCCTCGCCGATCGTTTTTATCGAATGAGTTTTTGTCGCCTTAGCCAAGAATCAAGGACACGACCATGGATAGGAAAGAATAATATATGTCTGTCCTGGGCGAGTGATTTTGGTAGACGATTTGAAGCGATATTACAGGTTGTGAGAGGTCAATGTTAATGAAAATTTGATTTCCTTAAATGTTCACGATTGATGACGAACACATTGCCATATTTGGTTGTTTTTTAAACGATCCATGCAATGTTAGATATTGTATTGTGAAACATCGAGTCCAAGTATTTTACATTAGTATTTGTTAGGTGTCTCTCATTTGAATTTTCTTATAAAATTGATGCAATCTTACATGGTTGACCGGTCAGGGTTTTGCCGTCATTACTCAAAAAGTTATTTCACAAGGTAAGACAATGAGGTTCCCGATTCCTGTACATTTTTTTTGTATCAGGTCCTACTGACGTCAGAAAAATAATTACCGATTAATGGTTCGGAAGTATTCGTGTATCTAATATAGATACAGCGAGATTGATAATCTTTGAAACATCTTTTTATAACTGTTATTAGGGCCACGGAAGAAACGTTAGGGACACAAGTTGTAAAGAAAAACAGTTGAACGAGAAATTAATATTTTTGTTACCAAAAAATTCACTAGTCGGGTTTCGCACACGGGATTCCTATTGCTGAACCATTTATCCTCCACCCTCTAATCTAGTAGTTGTAGAAGACACCTGAATCTCCTACATCTATATAACTAACTACCTACTACTACTAACTAGGTGTACGATGAATTAAATGCACCTACCATGAACCCCTATGATACGGTAGCTTAGTTGGTTAAGTGTAAGTAAGTAGGAGTCCCGCGTTCGATCCCGGCTGGACTGCATTTTTTCAACTGATTATCCTTTAGGTTCACGAAATATTGGAGACCCCCCTTAACTTTCTTATTTTTGACCAGAGGAAAAAGTGTTTTATATGAAAGTTGTAGAAAATTTTCTCAACTTTCCAAAACCGTTTTCAGAAAGAAAATCAAACGTCGCGTTTTCAAGATAGAGACCTAACTTGTGTTTTTTTTTAAATGTTCTAGTTTCATGGCCACCTTAGTTTTTGTGTAATCCTGTTTTAAAATGCAATTTTCTACGACAAGAGTTATATAAAACATATTGAATTATACATCGTTGTAATCGGAATGAAGCGCAGAATCTAAAAATTCAATAACATACAGGGTGTTCCATTTAAAAAAGTACAAGTTAGGTCTCTATCTTGAAAACGTGACGTTCGATTTTCTTTCTGAAAACGGCGTTGGAAAGTCGAGAAAATTTTCTAAAACTTTCATATAAAAAAAAAAATAAGAAAGTTAAGGAGGGTCTCCAATATTTCGTGAACACCCTGTACCTGATATGCCTTAAAAATTTATAGTTACAGGTACAAACATCCATCTTTGTTTTATCTATGATGTTAACAAAATAATTAACATTTTAATTATAAAGGAGTTATTTTAAAAATATATTATCTATATTATACAGGGTGGCCACGGATTGACTGAACAATAGACGATGTGCAGGATAAAAAATTATGAGAGTTGAAATTAGCCGTCTGGGGATCCTGGCCTGTTTTATCAGAACGCAATTTGAGCCACGATTTATTTTTCATAAATCAAATAGGTCTTGGCAGATGCCAAAAAGTGCATTTTCTGTAGATTTCATTATGAAAAGTTCCTCAGAATATAAAATTATGGCTGCATGTCAAATTTGAAAATAGTTGAACTATTTTGAATTTTGTGGTTTTTCAGGCGTTAGTTTGAGGTAAATTAAATTGCCTTTTCGCGTAAGTGATATCGAAAACTTGACAAAAAATATTCAGGAATGCAAATTATGTTCATAAGATAGATTCCAAAATAACGAGTCTCTTTGATTATTAATTATCCTTTTATTAGAATGATAACCAAAAAAACTCTGAAAAATCACAAAAATCAAGGTAAACAGCTAAATTATTTTCAAATTTTTCATAGAGGCATACTTTTATATTATAAACAACTTTTCCTAATGAAATTAATGCACGTTCGAGGGCACTTTACTTAAACCAAAAACTCTAAACAATAAAAATGTAGCTCAAATTCGAGCTCATTAGTGAAGATTTAACGACAAGACTCTTTTCTCTTAAACTTTCTCAATTATTTATGGCTCTATCAGTCACCTGAAATAACAATATTTGTAAAAATTTTACAATAGTACAATACTAACTACTTACAATTCAGTCAATCCGTGGACACACTGTATAGTTAAATAATTCTAAATTAAATAACTATACAGTAATTTAGAAACTTGCTATATTTTGCAATATTTATGTTCATAGGCGGTTCTAGACCTTTTGGGGGGGGGGGGGCTTAAGCCCTTGGGCCCTGGCAGATATAGCGTATAATAGCCAAGGTGACCATATTTGTGATTATTATTATAAATTAACCTCTTATCTAGACAACACCGTATAGCAGCGCCTGTCTGTCGCCAGTGCCCAGTGGCGCACCGGTACAACAACCTACAGCTTGCAAAATTGCAAATTATGCGGAAATCACTTTGGGTGCTAAATTGAAAGTAATAATCGTTCTTAGTTGTGTTAGTAGCGGTTTGGTAGCGAAGAATAAATTTGGAGGGGATAATTCAAGATTTGGGGGAGCTTAGCCCCCCAAACCCCCACCTAGAACCGCCTATGTTTATGTTCAATTGCTTTTTTTATAAATTCTGTTTAGTTAAATAATTTTTCCTCGAAAAATATCAAACTCATAGCTAGCCTAAATATACACAGTATCAATCAACTGGTATAGATAATATTTATTAAATAAAGTTTTTTAAAACAACACAGACAAATCTTAACCAGAACAAAATATTTTCAGGGAATTAATTGTTATTTAAAACGTCAAACAAAATTGTCAAATGTAAATTGTGGATTTTAACAAAATTGCCGATACGGCTTATATTGTTATACTTTTCGTACAACCCAGGAACCCTTTAAAGTAAGGGGACCCAGCATTATACTTTCCAAAGTAAGGCCTATTCTTTCCTCATTCTAATGGTATCAGTGATGCCAAGTATGCCATTTTATTGGAGAATCTATGAATATAACAGGTACTTTGATTGTTAGTAAAAATTAATAATGATTTCTAAAAATTAGGCTTGACAATGTTCTGTCAACAAACACAGAATATGGCAAGTGCCAAATGAAACAAATTTATTTTATATTTGAATTTGGTTTCCTGCAATTATTTCCAGGAATTTAAGTAATATAAGTATGGTAAGTCAGTGCCGATTTTGCTTATTTGAGAATTTGTCGCTATTGCACCTTGTTACCAGGTTCCTGAATCAATCCATTTGTAATAATATGTGTACTTGAACTTGAATGTATCTACCCAAAGAACTTTCACAGATTTCGGGATGGACTAATAAGATTAGGTCTTGTACTTAGTTCTAATCATGTAGTTTTTCTCGGTGCTCATTTTTGTAATTTTATATCTCTTCCAAGGTACCTCACAAACGTAAAATAAACTTATAGTTGTAGATAAAAACTGTTTAAAAAAAGACCTGACTGAAGCTACCTGCTTAATAATTTAAAATTTAGGAAATACCATTTTTGTTTTGAACTACTTACTTATACGTAATGCTCACGTAATGGGAATTGTAGGATTACTAAAGGTGAGACATGAAAAATGTGGTTGCAATTATTGGGACTACTACAGGCGGCCGCATTACCTTTAATTGACTATCTGGAAGTTAGAAATCTTAAAAATTGTGAACTATGATGGGAAATATTTTGCCTCCTTTGGAATCTATGGCACTGGCATGTCACATAAAACCTGATGGCAGTTGGACACTGACATATAACATAACCTTGTACCAGCCCACTTATGTGGCCTCCTTGGAGATATACAGAAAACAAGGCTTCACTTTTCCTATGTGATAGACTGTGACATGCTGGGTCCCCTTATTTTAAAGAGTTCCTGGTACAACCCAACTCATGTTGAGATTTAATAAGGCCGAATTCAGCTCTAAAATTTGCTACCTATTTTTATAATGACACCACAAATTTAGAAAGAAAAATAATCAAGGCCAAGGGAGTCAGTCCTAGTGGTTCAAACCCGCACTCCGAAATTAAAAAATCTAAAACAAACCCGAACAAACCCCATTTTACTTCTTTTTTTAACTTAGCCCTTCTTTGTGAAAGGACAAAAAAAGTAGGTACTTAAGCTAATGCTTAGTAACAGTATTATAAGTTTCTTGACCTACCTCTAGCTATTGCTCCTAACAACAAATTTACGGTTGCGTAGCGGTAAAGCCGCCATTTTCTCCGTTTAGAATTACTATCCCCTTGGCGTTGTTTTAAGTATCTAATAAAGCCGCTTAATAATCTCTTTAACTACGGAGATATAACTTATATTACGACTAGTTTGGAAGTTCGTCTATCTGCTTGACATCGAGGACGAAACCCATCCTTCCTATTATATTAATAGCCACCCCGAACTCCGGAGACCGCGGCTGGATTAATTCCGGGTATTTCGTCTCCCCGGTTATTTTTTCGAGGCGACTTATTTTCTGTCGACTCGCCGGGCGATTCGAGATGAGAGGCGATGGCGGACGTGGCCGATCATCGCTGGGAAGTATATTGTGTGATTGACCACAAGATTGGATTTGCAGGGGGAAGAATTGAGGTGATTTGGCAGGCGATATAATGAATAGCCGACTGAAGTGGGTGTATTTTTATGTGGGAAATGAATTTGAAAGCAGTCAAGTCGATGAACCAAAAATGTTTGTTTGAGGTGGGTTACTCGTTTATTACTCGTATAAAGGCAGTAAGAGCATAAATTATTGTGTTTAACAAATATGTCAATCCTATATAGTTTTTGGCAAAAATCACTTTTTTATATTGTTCTAAAACGGATACCCTTTGTTTGTAGGTCAAAATGCGGCTGCCACGTCCTCATTTCTATTACTTAAATAAAATAGTATTTTTTGTCCCGGCTGGTTTAGAAAGTAATATGGAACAAAGACTTTTGAGACGTATGGTGTAATATCTACCTATATAATATAATCTCTAAAATGAATTTATTCTATAATGTGTGAAAGTGTTTTCCCAAAATAAATAAATATTTATATCATTAACGTTTATAACGCTTCTCTACCAAAATATTAGTTTTATGCCATATTGTGAAATATTACTGTTTACTCAAAATATTCTAAAAATACTTAAGTTTCTTAAAAATAATTGTAATCAAATAATAATGCAATTTTTTGAACTTTGTATCTCATTAAATGGCTAAAAATTTAAAATAAATAAAAAATTGCAGTTATAAAATTCCTTGCGAATGTGGAAATTTCTATGTTGGGAAAACTTGTAGGCCATTTAACGTTCGTTTAAAAGAACATAAAAATTATATGAGTCAAAATCAAATTTCGAAGTCGAAAATATGTGAACACTGTAACTAACAATCATAGGATTTTGTGGAATAGGTCCAACCAATTCTCAAAGAAGAAGTAGGAAATATACGAAAAATTAAAGAATCAGCATTTATTCTAGGAAATACAGACAACTGTGTTGCTGAATGTTCAGTGGAATTCAGTAAAATATTATTGCCACTTATTCAAGGAGAACACAGGGTACAATATCAGACAAGTAGCTAGGCTATTGTTTTTGTTGTCATGACATTTTAACCTGAAATTTATTAATCTGTCATTTCACTTTGACGTGACATAATCTTTGAGAAAGGAGGAAGATTTATTCTCCGAAAGCTCAGAAAACAAATTTGTTGAAAATCTTTTTTGAGTTACAAGTTCAAAGTTTAGTTCATTTACTGTTAAGAATTTATGAATTTTGCAGGCAACTTGAAAAAGTTGTCTTTTAACCAGTTTGGTGGCAAATTCAATGGATCTGTTTGCGACACAAATAAATTTTAGAAAATACTGCAAATCCTTATTTTCAATCCTCCCCATCATATCCGAAAATATGTACTTTCCTCCCTATGGAGACGATGATTCACTTTCTAGAAATACAAATAGCTTATTGAATATTTGACTTTGTCATGTTTTTTATAGGGCGTTTTTCTGTTTGCGAATATTTTCAATTTCGGTAAAAGTATTTTTTATTATTTTTTACATAGAATTTATTAGTGTATAGAGAGATATTTTCCTTGGGTAACGATTTTAACAAAGATAATTCCTGTGGTAGACACATTTGGGGATTTTTTTAAATCGCTAACCAAATAAATGGTTTTACCCAAATCGAAAATATGTAACAAAATTGTCTGTCTTGGTCTCCTCGAAAAATGCTTCACGTTATGATGTTTGCTTTTTCCCCCAAATGGATCTTGCCTACCATATTCACATATATCTCATAATTTGTAACATATTTCCCTAGAGAGACTTAATAAAAATAACTGTGATATTAATAAACTATTTTTTAACTTGTGGCATGACATTATCAGTTTTGATTGTTGAATTTTATTATTTTTTATTGTTTGTATTGTATGAGGTGAGAAGACTCCACGGAATTTTAAAAAATTATCTTATGGACCGGAACAATCTAAATTTCTATTTTCACCACGTGCGTGGTGATTCAACATTTTGACCCATAAAATGGCCTTTTTCGATCTGTAGCGAGCAACACCCATAATTTTAAACTTGTGGTCAATACAAATTTTAATCTAAGTAATTACTCACATTTTGAGGCATACAAATATTTATCACAATGGCCGTTATTAGCATTTGCGCAAAAAGCTTAATAACGGCCATTGTGATAAATATTTTTAAATAATTTTTGTCTGAAAATGTGAGTAATTACTTGGATTAAAATTTGTATTGACCAAAAATTTAAAGTTATGCGTGTTGCGCGCTACAGATCGAAAAAAGCCATTTTATGTGTCAAAATGTTGTATCACCACTTACCTGCTGTACCTACATTGAGTCTTAAAGTGGAATAACTGCCGTTTCCTACATATCTAGAGGCTCTTCATAAATCCAAGTGAAAAAAACAAGAATTTTTCTTTAGTGTATTAGCCAAGATATTAGATCATTAGCATAAAATTTAATTTATTTTCAAGAAATGTAGAACAAAAGAAAAGTACATCGTATCTTCTTTTTAAGGCTATCGTTCGCAACTGTAGACACTTTTTCCAGGTCCCCAGACACATTCCTTTCGTCCTTCCAACCCCCTTCATCCCCACTATATTAATGGCCACCCCCCGATCGGCGAATCCTGATTAATTCCAAGCAATCCGGCACTGCCCGTTTTTTATGGGGCCGGGTTTTTGTGCGGTCGATTGGAATCAATGGAGCGACCGGGAAGGGCCGGGGAAGCAATCTGCTTCCTTGTCTGGTTAATGAGGAACGACCCTGGGCCTTTTGGGTGCCGATCGGCCTCGGTATCTGGGTGTGGGACACAGTGCGATTGACCGCGAGATTGGGTTTAGGGGGGATTGGGGGTAATTGGGAGACGGCGATTGGAAAGAATGGGTGACGAGGCGACGACAAATCGTGAGTGCTGGTTGTGGAGATGGACGAAATTTTATGGCCTACGGGTAGAGACGACAACATCCTATGATATTTTTAAGTCATTGTTATACACATACTATATAAACAAAAATAAACTTATATTAATAGCTGATAGTTTATTATTAATATAGGTCCACAAGCGGTTCATTTTTAAGATACAGGAGGGCGTTAGAATTTTGTGACTCAAATTTCAGGTTTTTATTCCCTGTTCTTTTCCAGTTAGAGTTAGAGCATTGTAGTGGTGGTAATATAAATAATGGGCTAATACATAACTTTTTTTCTACTCCTATACTAGTAACATCCTATTAAGTAACGGTTTAGGTTATAAGTAAGTCCATTGTTACGAACACTGACACGTAATGACTGACACGTAATAAAAAAATATATTAAAATTCAAGAATTTCTGCTACTAAAATTAAGTATATTGTATTCATATTTTTATGAAATGCGACGCATGTGAAATTTTGTTTCGAATAGATTTTGTTTCGTGCTGATGTTTTAATTTGTAATGTTTTTATTAATAAAAAAATATTTAAAAATTTAAGTTAAAATTTAAGCTTATAGAAGTAACAGTGATTATAGTATCTATTGAGAAGATATCCCACCCCTGTGCATTCCAGCACAGACCTATATTATGTAGAAGCTACATTAGGTCTGTGATTCCAGCGACTAAGCTGTAAACCCCAGGTATACTGATGCTAGTAATCACCGCTACATGCTACTCTAATGCAAAGTTCTCTACGGATGATAACCTGAAGTTTCATTTTTTAACTTCTCCCGTAATATAGTGTCGCTATTGGTCGCTGGATGTCCCCAACGGCGCTGCTTACATGCCTATGCCGGAGAACCAGAGAGATCATTATATTTGTGCGGAGGTCACAATATGATCTTGACGATTCATTACAGAACCGCAAAGGCAGATTAATATGTTAAACTCTCAGCCGAATGTCCTTTGCGGCCGCCATCTAACGGACGGAAGCTGCACTGTACTCCACGATGGAGCACTAAACTATGGAAAGTTGTTTTGTACAGTTTTCGTACACGCCTCAAGATAATCCCCATATACATAATATCTTTATGTATATGATAATCTCCAATCTTGGTAATAGAGGGTAAATGCTAGCGACACCTCGCGTCAGAAATTACTTGCCAGTCGTATATTGCCAATTGGTAAGGAATCTTATATAGTTCAACGCAGGAAAGAAAACGTTTCTAAGGAATGCGGGCAGCGTTGCGGGATTTCCTATACGAGTAGTCATTTATTGGCAAATACAAGTTTTAGCATATTGAAGCCTAATTTCTGAACTCCGTAATACTGAAAAAATAAAGCTCGCATCGCGCGAACACTTACTCATTTTTGTTTATCATTTATTTTTAACGCGGTGTGATAAAACACCTATTATATTTTTTTCAACATCGTCGCGCCTACCATCACCTTTGAAATACGGCAAAAAAACACTTCTGCTAGCGAGCCGTCGACAAAACCAGTTGACCAACGCGTTTTGTGCCCGTTTCGTAAAGTTAACTGCGTATTTGGGCTACCACACAGCGCACAACTATAAATTAAATAACAATTATAAGAACATTAAGTCAGTGAGTTACACAAAATTGAGCTACGCCCCCGAACTTTGTCTAATTCTATAATATTTACGAGTTCCTCCCCCTTACGTCGCACGCATTCTGCCTTAAGGAGGACTATACAATATTCTATAACCACTGGTAGTAACTAATAGCCCTATTATAATAGTGTGAGACAATAATTAATAGATTCCACGAAATAATAGTTCAACTTTTTATGACTCATGTGGAATTTAATTGCCGAGGCCTCTGGCCGAGGCAAATAAACGAGGTACATATTATACATATTTTTTTAAATCGGAAAAAAAATGTTTTATTAGGCAAGAAAATAATCATACGGGATCACCCGTCCATAAACCAACTGCGCGCGGCGTTGCTTGACTTTGACGATCGCTCTACCTAGGTCAAGTATGACAAGACACGGGGCCTTCGAACAGAACAACCAAACTGCTGCTTGTTGTGCAGCCTCCATAACAAATCTATTAATATTCAAACCTACTAAAATATGTATACTGAAGGATTGCGCTGCTATAGGTAACAATTTCGCAATGTGTACGAAAAGTTAAATGGGCCTTTATTGGCCGGATTTGGAATATTTGGTCACTTTTGACGTTTCTGACGTTTGATGTTTACATCTCGCCAAGGCCTACTTATTGAAAAAATCGTACAATAATGGGCTACTTCAGTGCCGATTTCTGAGCTTCTAATGACGATTTTGGGACACTTCACTGCCGATTTCAAGAAAAATTTTTTCTTATATAGCTGAATTACATTTTTACTGGTATTTATTTCACAAATAAATAAACATTTTTAATTGCTGAATATTTACCATTTCATTTTGCACTTCGTACTAGGTACTTCGTTCCCAAGGTTAGTTTATAGGAAGGTTAGGACATTCGACGACTTGGAAGGGAAGGGTGGTGAGAGAGGCAAAGGGGGGAAAGGCAGCAATTTAAGTTGGTAGCATTTACACGTGAATTGGCGATTTAGTAACTCCCTAAATAGATAACGCTTCCAGCCATAGGCGCACACAGACGTTTTTGGCATGTACTTTGTTGGTGTATATTTATATTGTTTTGGCTGTTTTCGGTTATTTCTTCATTTTAATGATTGTGCAATGAAATAACGGAACTTTGTGAAGTATGTTGGTGCATCGCATTTTTGTTGCTGGTGAGAACGGCACCGTCGCGCGATGTTGCCGGTGCAAAGGGGCTGCCTTTGGTTTTGTTTAAGCATGGGGGAATGTCCTAACCTTCCTATAAACTAACCTTGCTTCGTTCCGTTCTGATTAACAACCCTGCATAATTAAAAATGAATAAAACAGAAAGCCAAGAAAAATCCGATGAACTTGTCTTCAACTTTTCCTCAAACATTAATTTTGGAGCGAAAACAAATTAAAACAGATAAATTGTAATGTCTTAAAATTCTCAGGACTCGATACTAAGTTGAGGTATAGGTATTTTAATTATTAATTTTTATATATAATTTTATGTATAGGTAAAATATTTGGTGTAGCGTGCGGAAATTTCTACAATGGTTCTGACAGTCCGTGTAGCTTTGTCTATGCTACCTACCTACACATTGCAGTGCGCAAAGATAAAAGCGCGCCGCAGCTTCTCATTTGCTCCACGTTAAACGGTCTATTTTTCTTCCAGAAAATTAAAAGCTCCCTGACCCGAACTGCTAAAAGTAATTAATGTATCTATGTTAATTGATTACCGCTTTAACGTTTTACTTTACTCGCAGTTTGTTGCGCCGGCTGACGTTAACAAACTCACCGAAGCTCTGACGCTATAGCGCCCTTGCCAAGAGCATACTCGTTTTTTATGATTTTTCGCGCTCTAGAAAGAAACTGGAAAGTCGTAAATCAAACTAGTACAACCAAGATTTATCTAGTGTGAGTTAAATCATTCTATGGTTGTCTGGACCAGTGGCGGCTCGTTAAAAACTTACCAAATATAATAATTATTTTTGATTTTTGCACTTAATAACTGGATTGTTACACGTTTACACGTGCCCTAGCTTAAGATGGCAATATACGCCGAAAGGACTTAATTTTGGTAATTCGACCCTTCAACTTTGGAGCTCTGGGACAATTTTGAAATTTAAATGCGGAATCTTCGTAAACGGCTAAACGGAATCGAATTTAAGCTTCATTTCCGACATCTCTGTGTAGAAGTACCTTGGAAAAAGCCAGTTTCGGAGCACCTAAACTTTCTTCAGCCATTTAGAAAATTTTTAACTGATTTTGGAGGCTGGTCTCCGATTCTACGAGTGATTCTGAGGTCATTTAAATCGTAGTCATATTATTAGCTGTTTTTGCGATATATTCCGAACCGGCTAGAGATAAATCCCTAAAATCGTAGCTTTTTGAAATCAGATTCTTGAAAATCGCAATTTTGCCAAAGGGCCTAGAAAATGTTCGATTTACATTGTTGTTAGAGTTCTCTAGTTAAACAGAAAATTCTACTTGGAAATTTTGCTATTTCTACTTAAATCTCTCGCTGAATCTAGAACCCAACGGATTTTCCATAAGCATTATATATTTATAATTTAAATTATTATCGTATTGAAACGACTGTTGCCATGAAGTCGAAAGTTAAGAAAAAAACGAGGCACATTACGCCACTAAAATTTGTAAGAACGCCTATGGCTGCCTTCCCTAGTCAAATAGTCACGAACCGCCACTGGTCTAGATTCAAACATAAAAAAAATACTTTAACTTCTTTATATCAGTTGTTATTCTTCGTTCAACGATGAATCTAAAACAACCAGTTAAGCCAGGGACTTCAATTCCTTAGTGTACGTTTCCTCCAGGTTTCTTAAATCCTTAATATAATATAATTTTATAAAAAAATCGTTTTGGGGAAATTTAAAAGTTTGTTCTATTTTCCAACAAAACTTTTAATTTTAATACAATAGTATTAGAATTTAAAGTTCATAAATTATGCGTATATACAGTGTGGTCAATTAAGTGTGCAACATATGGGACTTTATTATTAATTGCACAACCAAACTACAGACATTGTCGAAAGGTGATGCATGTTCAGTAATCATATTAAGCTGCACTTAGAATGCTTGAAAGTTAAACAACATACATGGTTAGGTAAAAATGTACATATAAAAATTGCACAAGAATAAAGTTCCCTTATTTCAAAAAATTCAACAAAAGGTTAATAAGAAAACTTGTTTAGAATTGAAAGATATGCCTAAACATAGCCTTCTAAGAAAAAAAATTTTTTGTCAATTAATTTCCAGTTTCTTAATAAATATTTTAAATAAAAGTTTTGCACCTTAAATGACAGTTTTTAATATACACACATTATCATTGCTAATGTTTTACCTTGTTCAGAAGAATTTTTGCGACATTTTAAAGTTTTGTTTAATATCGTTGCAACAAACAGAAGTTTGTGATTCCCTAAAAAATTAAAACCTAAGTTAATTTTACAAATATGCTTGAATTTGAACAAAGTTATGCGAAATTGATTTAATTTTGATTGATTTGTGAAATTGTTTGTTTTTTTTAATAAATTATTAATATTTTTTGGTATTTATAGGAATAACTTTTAATTCTAGACAACTTTTCTTAATAACACTTTGGTGAATTTTCTGAAATAAGGGTACCTACTTTGCTCTTGAACAATTTTTATATTTTTTGACGTACCCTATATGCTGTTTGACTTACAACCGTTATATGTGCGCCTAATTACATTATCGAACATGCACCAACTTTCGGGAATATTTGTATTTTTGTTGTGCAATTAATAAAAAAAAACATATTTTGCACACTTAAAATAAATGATCGCACTGTATATTGTTACTGTAGTTTTTAGTTGTGTACATTACATTCCTATATTACCAAAGATAAAAAAATTCATTTCGTCCAAACTCGCCTGCAAAGTTGTTTTCTCGTACGGAGTAATTTCCAGATTTATTTTGTTCCAGTTTAGTTTCCTTTAGTTCTTGGAACAATGGCGGACTCTCGCGCGCCCATTGTTTGTAATTGCAGTTTCTTTGGGGCAGAATGTGCAAAATCGATTTCCAATAATGGTTTTTTGCGCATCGCTGCGGAAACAAATTCTCTGGAAGCGCGTTTCCCAGGCGGGCGGGCAGCGTTACAAATTCAATTTGAAAGGTATTATACTAAGTTTGGGGAAGATTATGCCTCCCAACTGTATCCGGAACTTTGCTAAAGATAAAAAGACGCAAACTTCAATACGATGGAAACTAGTTGGTTTAGTAGGAACCATGTATTGGTGTGTTCGAAAATTGACGGTTTTAGCACAGCGTTTTCTGATAGGTCGAGCCCTGCATGCCGGCAAACCCGCGAAAATTTAATTTTCCATGCGCTTCCGGATACAGTGAGCATTCCAATTAAATAGAGTGCCATTGATTCCATTTGCGCATATTTGTACACACTGGTGACAGTTTACCATTAAGTTCAATATTTGGTTTATTTATTTATATACCTATCTATTTGTTTCCTGTTCAGTTATCTATTCAGTATCCGCTGCCAATGGAATCATAACTTCCACCCCATTTTTCCCATTACCTTCCATTATGTAGTAGTAAATTGCAAGGTTCCACACAAATCCTAAAACAATAATAGATATATTATAGAATCCGACAAATCTGTTTCGGAGACAATACTTCTATTGAGACTTCCACATAAGTACATGGACTGTCTGACTGTCCATTATCCAGTATTGACCTGCTTTCCGAACTAGTAACGTTAGGATATAAAAATATATAAAACAGAAAAACGACAAAATTTCTCTCTTTAAACATCACATTACCTGGGACACCAGACACACAAGTAATACCAGACGAAGAAGGAAACTTTAACGCATGATGGAAAAATCGTTCCCAGGAGAATAACTTCTGCCCGGAATAAAAATTACAGTTAAAGTGGGAGCAACATCATTTCAAAAAAGATAAATATTAATTCTCTACAACCGAGAAATCTCCTTGAAACCCCCCCGAACAAAAAAAACAGCCGCAATATTTCCAGCACAATGGAGACAAAGTCGGATGTTTTCCGTTGCGGGGGCGCAATATATTGGTCCCTGTGGCGCAAACCCGCCAAGTGTATTTACATGCGCCGTCTCGACCATAAACGCTTTATAACGGCAACGTGTGGTCCGGTTTACAGGAGGATTTACGAGAAATTTTATCGACTGTCCTCCCTATGTAAAAGCGAATGTTTCCTGGTGTAGGTGTTTATCCTGCAACTTATACAGTGTGGATAGAAATTGTGGAATATTGCTTATATTTCTTAAAATATTCCTCATATGAAAAACTTGTTTTAATAAAAGTGTTAGGGGAAATTATTTCCCGTTTAGTGATATCAAGCAATCCTTCGTAGCACAAAAAATGTGGTTGCCATGGTAACCGACTTGATTTTTTTAAATGGCACCATATACGTTTTTTGGTGAAAATTGATACATTGGAACTTTCTGAATACGATACAATACAATTTTAATGGGGTCGCATAAGAAAAAAATACAAAAAAATTAAGTTTTCTATTATGCCATTGACAATGTTTATCAAAATAATTATTAACATTAAGTTAGCCATGCCAAAATCAGAACAATGGGAAACTGTCACGTAATGTGAATTGAATCAATAAGTAATTTATAGTTTCAACTCTTAAAGCGCTCGAAACTACTGCGCCACTGGAGGTCAGCCATGATGATAATATAACAGACGGCCAGCCGCAGCGCTATTTCCAAATGTAGCGAAACGTCTTTCTTCTTATTAAACATAGACACATTATGTTATTTACAACTGGCTGGAAAAGCTAGTGCATTTAAAAGTTTTGTTTATTTGAATGGGTATTTTTAAAATATGCCTAGGTACTAAGGACACTATTTTAAAAGACAGCTGCTGAATTAAATATATATTTCTTTATAGTGTCATTACCTAGTTTCTATAAATATTTTAAATATGCCCTTATTTTTTATAATCCTTTCAAATTCACTAGTTTTTGCACCTAGTTGTAAATAAGATTCTACAACCTATTTTCAGTAGGCCCGTATTAAAAATTGATACAAAATTATGATTGGCAATCGTCGAAAAATATCTATTTATATTGATCTCTCTTAATGTTATGCAGACGTCTATTCAAAAACTTTAAAAATTTCCATCTACCAAGAATGTAAACACAACATATAAAAATAGAGGCGTTGATTGATCTCGTTGACGCTTTCAATTTACAAAAAAGCCGACGAAAGTTATTATGAAAATTTGCTCAAACGCCGTCCTATATTTTCGCACGTAGGACTGGCAGGAGCTAATACCAGGATTTTGTATAGGCTCGAAGTGACTTTAAGATATTAATAAAGTCATCGCCTGTGTCGGCTGTGCAGCTTTTCAGAATCTTTAGATATATTTATAGCTTTGGCGTCTGTCAGGAATTGATTCTAACGTTGAGAGCGAATACTTCTGAGAGGGTTCTGGGCATTTTCAAAGTATTTTTAGACTTTGACTGACTAAATGGCTAACTAGAATTATTGATCGGGCAGTTAATAACAGATATTGACCACTAATTTCACACCGGTTAAAATATGGTATTTCGATTTTGTTAAACCGGATTTACCCTTTGGTTTTTCTTATTTTACTCGAATTCATAATTTTAATAGTCTATCAATATTTACATTGTGTTTACATAAAATGTATAAGGTTTATTTTTCTCATACTTTAAAAGAGTTATTTATGTACAGGGTGGCCTATCCCAGCGGAAAAAGTGCGTTACAAAAAATGGTATTGTAATAAAAATTAACGGAAATTCGATGGTAAACTCGGTTTTTGTATACGGGAGTCGGTAAAAAAGTTATCGTAAAAAAACATTTTTTGACAAATAAAAAAAAATATTTTTACCTACACAACCATTAGAGAACCTTCAAACAGTATTCCTGAATATTTAGTTTTTTTTTAAATAACTTCTGGTGATAGCGAAAATGAAAGTGATTTTCTCTATTTTACAACTTACACATTCCATTCAACCATTATAGGATTCCTTTTTTAATTCTGATTCCAACGATATATAATTTGACCTATTTATCTCCAACCGTTTCCGAGATAGTTACCAGAGAAGCTCCATTAAACTAAATACATGGTTTCATGGTCAGTGTCTGATGTTATATCCGAGTAGGCCAAACAATAAAACCCAATTTATGACAATCAAGTCAGCCATGATAATAAAACTGGCAATCAAGTAGGCTGTACAAGTTCAGTATTTCTATTTACCAGGGACATATTATCTACAAAAAAAACTGGCCCGTTCAATTACCCCAGCCTATTTAGATTTTCAGGGGTGTTAACACGAAAAAACAGACACACTGTATATCAGTTGAGCTGTGTTTACAAGAGTGTTTTATTTTGTGGTTGTAATTTTAAACACGTCATCAGGGAGCTACATACAGGGTGGCATTTGCCTCCCCCCCCCCTCCCGGAAGTTGACATACAAATAGGTACATTGTATATTCGCTATTCGTGTTTTGTACATGTTTTTTAATAAAATATGTAATTTGAAATAGCTGTGTTCTTGCCTCCTCCACTTATCTAAGAACGTCGCAGTGCAGTAAAAAAGGATTACCAGTGACCCGAAAAATTAGTGTCCCAGAGTGTAGTTAGTTCGTTCTATCGAGAAAAGGATCGTTCTCACTCTCAGTGGTGTCGAGGTCCACGAAATCATGTAAGCCTCCTAGTTGAGCTTACTTAATAAAGCATCCAACAATCAAAAGGTCACGTAAGCAGTCGTTCGCTGGCATTTTTGTCTTAAGGTCTGCAAGGCCAAAATTAACCATTACAAAAGGTAAGCGTTAGTATTTGTCCATAATTTTCGCATGCATTTTGCAGAACATTTGCTTTCAATACAAATAATCGTGTACTAACATTCCTTTAAATTTACGAAAGTTTCGTACATCTGGCAGCGAAGCTTACCCACATGACGGCAATGCGCCATACTTACATAGGTAAAATGCGGTTTAGAACAAAATTAATTCCGACTTTGAAAAAATTTGAACTTTTTTAATTGAGATTTCTTGTTCAGGGTATTTTTCCCTACACACTGTTAAAACTAATGTATTTATGAATAAATTACCATGTATAATTGTAGACACTTTAATGCCGATTTCAAAAAAAAAAATTTTAGATGATATAAGTAGGTATAACAATACATAATATAATAAATTAACGGAATGTCGACGCTGCAACTCTGCCAACTTAAAAAAATTTTACTGTATCCACTCCGCAAAATTTTCGCTTAGCTCGTTTATTTTCTAGCTCCGTTAGATCTACGGATACATCTCTCGTGAATATCGAAGGATTAAAAATAAAATATGCACGTAATATGACGGTGGAGCCCTAGCGCTGTTATAATTCTGGACCAGATCTCCCAAAATTAGTTTTTGTAATTTACTACATCGTTTACGCTATGAGCATTAACCCGAAAATAAAATACGGGATTCTAAGCGCCTTGAATTCCGCGAAACGTACTTTACGGGAATGAAAATAACGTAAATATATATTTGGCAATAAACAATGATAGTGATATACTTAGACAATATAGATGCGTAAAGCATTGCAGTCTAATACCATAGCCGAAAAACCTACCTAAACACTGCTAATACCACCTACTCCCATTCGTTTCCAGAGTTAGATTTAATATTTTTGTAAAGGCCGAGGTAAAGGCCAAGAAACAAAAATAAATGACTCAAAACTTCAAAACCCATTACACATCTAGAACTATGAATTTCGTAGGTAACTAACAATCAAAGGATTGTTCTGTAATATAGTGGCTTATAAAAATAAGAGTATCTACTCTTGTTGACAATCGGTACCTCGTTGATTTTCTTCTCTACAGGGTATACAAGATGTAAATATGATAAATAAAACTTACCATAGAAAATCCCATTTTAAGCAGAAAAGTCTCGAGAAAAGTTCATATATGAACTTAAAAACGCTTAGGTAATAAGAAACATACAGGGGGTAAAAGTTTAAAAACCAGGTTTTCCTGGATATTTGGAAACGACAAAAGGTACCAATCTGCAATTTTGTACGGTTTATAAGAGCATAGAAGACAATAGGTTGGAGGCATTGCAGTTCAGTTAGTTTCACCAGTGCCGTGAGGGCTGGTATGATAAGTTGTTGTATCCCATCTGAATTATTTGTTGGGTTCCAGTCTCCATTCACATTCACATTTCACATATAAATGCTTAGATTTTGTCTAAAACAGGAAACAAAATTTGCTGCTTGGGTAATTTTCAACGCCGCGATGTGTATTAAGCGTTTTTTGAACTCATATGAACTTTTCTGATTAAAATTAGTTTCTTCAAAGTTATACTAAAATTGAGCAACTCTTACTATTTACTTAAACAAGAGCACGTGCGTTGAGATATTCGCCAGAGCCGCACTGAGGCACGACCTTTATTTAATTTTAGTTTTACAATTGTTTACATCAAAATATTTCGGAAAAAAATTATTGATTGAATTATTAATTAAAACGGTTCAAAACATCGATAAAGTTATTTGTGGCAGTGTCTAAATAACTGAAAACAACAAGATAAAACCGCGTAACTACACTTTTGCGATCGAGTACGTCCCTGTTGCCGAGTCATTGAACACGTGGTTTTATTTACGCCAGGCGTAAGGATTGCTCGATTTTAGAATAGGTATAGATAGATAGATTTAAATTTTCGTGTGTACTTGTCCTGAAGTTTGAAGTTTGAATTGCTCTGTATCTTCTTATTAAGCGTATTTTAACTTATAAAATATGTTCATTGGAACTTTTTTTGCTTAAAATGAGATTTCCTACCATCAGTTTTATTTATGACATTTACAACTGTTTATTCTTAAAGCCAGAACCGACGTGTACAGTTGTAATGTGTGGTTGTGTTCCCCATTTTTTAAACATGATATGACTCATATGTTAGCGGAAATGAAATTTTAGCGGAGTGGACATTCTTCACTCGTTTTTTTATTTTATAAGTGCATGTTGAAAATGAAGCTCGAACATATTTTTTCCGATTTTTTTGTGATCCAGAAAGGGCCTAAAATTAAATATTTCGCTCACATTTTCTAGGGGCATGACGTCAGGCCCCTAAAACGCCGATTGCTTATTATATTTTAGCGTTGTTGCCAAGAGTTTGCCATTATATCTGTTTCTCGCGTTTTTAAATTTGTCTCGAAAATTCAATATTTCAGATTGTGAATGATTGAAAAGCCAGTCTGTTTATTATTCATAATGTTCAATAAAATCACAATTTTATATGGGGAAAACGGTACATATTCTCATTGATCCAAAATGTGGGGAAATATTTAAACTTTGTTACAACTGCAAAAATCGGGCTAAAAGCACGAAAGAATATGTGCTTACGTAATTTTTTTTTCATGTTTCCATTTAATATTAAATTAAAACTGAGGATTGCAGAGAATGTAACTTCGGGAACATCCCTGAAAATTTCAAATTTTCATTTCAAAAATGACGGGAAAAAGTTGAGTCAAATGAAAATCGTCTCTAGGTAATGTCGTTTTCAACGGTTTGCCATTACAGTCTGAAATATTTAAAAGGCTTAAATTCATATCATCCTCCACTTTTCCTCTTTGAATTTTAAACAAGGATAAAGTTTTAAGTGGGTAGAGGTGCGTATATGGATCCTATAAAGTTAGGTCCTATTAAAATGTTTTTATTAACTGTCCTTGATATAATCATTACTTGCATCCAGAAAATATTGTAAAAGCAACAAATTCTGTCGAGTATTTGTACCTGTATTTAAAATTTGTTGGAGACTTTTGATTTTTTATGAGTGTTTTATTGAGTTGAAATTCAGTAGCTTGGTTTCGGCGTACAATTTTATGAGAATTTAATTTTTAGAATTTTAGGACTATAATAGACTTTCAGTTAAGTAAATTGTAATTAGAATTGAGTAAAATGTAAGTAATTAATGTTAAAAATGGCATACTTTTTCTTAAGTAGCTAGGTACCTATATAAGTTTTTTTAAACATAACATGTTTACAGAACCAAATTTAATATCCTAAATGCCAGCTATCAAATAGATTTCAACTTTTAAGCATGGCAATTAAATTTAAATGCGACTAGTTAAGTAAATTTTATATATGGAAGCACAATGCTCTATACAATAGTGGCATGATTTTCGCTTTGGGTTCGAGAGGGCCCGGGTTCAAATCCCGGTCTTGGCTACTTGTTTTTATCTTTTAAATCACATATTCGAAAAGGCAAAATATTTATATTTTTTGTAGTTGATTTATTCAGTAAGTTTGATTGCCAAATTACGCCTAAACACTGAATAATTAAATTATTTGCAGTTCTCTCCCTAAGTACAACTCGTACTTAATATACCTAATATTCAGATAATTACATTTCGCTAACTTATTATCTCATTATGATCCCAATGATAATAAAATACCACTCTTGCTGAGCAGTCTCGGTATTTTCAGCTTTGGGATTAAGATTCCCAAAATTAAGGAAAGGTATTATCGATAATAGGCACACCACTTGTGCACTTGTTATATTACCCCTGAAAATAGACCTTCCGATGCATCAACTCAACTCTTCCAGTTCTAACTCTAGTCGGGTGTTTTGTTTGCCGCACAGTGCGAAAAGTTGTAATTGTCGAAATTTCATGAATAGTTGCCGTGTACCGCACAAGAAAATCCAATTAAATAGGCATTATTTAGACAAAGGCATGCGTTAAACACCGATAAATCTACGCTTATTGAATCTCCGTAGAATTTAGTGTTTTCGAGAGTAGTTGGCATTCTGATGCACAATTTAGCGTTCATACAGTTTGCCAATTACGTGGATTTATATGACTGCGTTTTGTCTGTTTGGCGCTTTAGATGCGATACCCCTGATTGGCGTTAGTTTTAATGGGTTCTTGAAATTTATGGTTTCTGTTTTTTCGCCATTTTCCAATTAAAGTCGAGTCCAACTGCGAAAGTAGCTTTTAGATGAATTTTAGATACGCCGTTTCAGGAACTTGTAATAAGTATTGGAATTGTCCAACGTCGACTATCTGGAAGCTAGAAAAGTCTGCCGCCAGCATAAAAGAGAGATCAAAGTTTCTGGAATGACGGAAACTCCCTCTCGAAAAATACAAAAATAAACCTAAATGGTAGCTATTATAACCATCGAATTAATAAGTAGTATGGAAGGAGTCTTAGAGAGGGAGAAACTGACAGCCAAACTTAGTAAGTGAAGCAACAAATAAATCGGCGCGACATAACACAGAAACAGGCAAAACCTGTTTTGCTCAGTACATGGCCAGATGCATAAGTTCACTTTTTGGCTGAGGAGGTTGTTTAATAAAGACCTAGGAAATGCCTTTGTGCCTCGGTCGTTAAAAGTGCCTCCGAGGACAAAAAGGATCTTACGCATCGGGCAATGTATTACATTTTTCCTGCTACCGACAATAATTTCAGATTATTATAGGTACTTACATTGAATTCAATTCTAAATACTCTATGGAGTATAGTCCAAAGCACGAAAGAAAACGTTTCTAAAGAATGCGGGCAGCGTTGCGAGATTTCCTATACGAGTGGTCGTTATTTATTGGCGAATACAAGTTTTATCATATTGAAGCCGATATTCTGCACTCTGTTATACCGAAAAAATAAAGCTCTCATCACGGGACTTAGGTACCCTTTTTGTTTATCATTTATTTTTAACGCGGTGTGATAAAACCCCTATTATATTTTTTTCAACATCGTCGCGTCTACCATCTTCTTTGAAATACGGCAACACAGCATTTCTGCCAAGGAGTCGGCTGACAAAATCAGTTAGCCAACGCGTTTTGTGACTGTTTCTATAGTACGTAAAGTTAACTGCTTATTGGGCTACCACACAGACCTCATTTTTTAGGCCGCTGGCAAGTTTTTTCCGCCGGCTCAGAGAGCTCAGTGGCGTTTCGTATGTTCGGGAGTTAACGTGTGCAAAATGAGTAAACAGGGAAGAACGTTGCATTCTCAAGCACGAGAAATAATTGCCAATGTTATAAGGGTTTGCCTTCCTCCATAGTCTAAGGCATCACCGTTAAGAATAATATTAACAATAAATTAAATAACAATTATATGAAAATTAAGTCAGTGAGTTACACAAAATTGAGCTACGCCCCTGAACTGTGACTAATTCTATAATATTTGCGAGGAGGACTATAGATGGTGAGTAATAATCTTAATCTTCATAGTAGAATGTAGCGATAATAAAAAATAATAAAAAAGTTGAGTTTAATGTTTATGTACAGGGCTCACTATAAATTGACACCCCCCTTAACATGTTAGTTTTTGAGGTTAGAAAAAAAGTTTTCTACAAAAGTTTTAGATACTAATACATAGTTTTTTGTGGCGCTATTGGACCTTATACAGTGTGTTCTAGAAAGCCGTGGCAGACATAACTTATGTTTTTTTAACCTTGTATATTTTCGGATTATTAAATTCTACGCATTTTTCTGATACCAACGAAGTATATATATAAGTATATGCTAGGTACAGAACTGAGCCTTTTTAGTGAGGGATTACTCCTTGGGTCATAGGTTGCCATGGAAGACAAATGCCAAATTATAGTAACAATTATTGACAGTTTGCAAGTATATTCACGCTTTGGAAAAGAAAATGGGCTATTTTAGAAAAAATGAAGAAGGGGAGCAAGATGGAGGCCATGTGGAGCATTTGTAACACCTATATCCTTTTTCTGAATGTTATTATTTTCCATAAAAATTAAATTTCAAACAATAAATCTGACCAAGTTTATTAAACTATATTACTATTTAAAATTTCTCATTTCTCTCAATTTCCCTTCTTTATTTTTCTCTGAAATCTTATTTTGTTTTCTAAAGCGTGAATATACTTGCAAACTGTCAATAATTATTACTATAATTTGGCATTTCTCTTCCATTGCAACCGATGACCCAAGGAGTAATCCCTCACAAAAAAGGCTAAGTTCTGAACGAACGGTTGGTCCGAACATAGGACATATATATATACTTCGTTGGACTCGGAAAAATGCGTAGAATTCGATAATCCAAAAATATACAATGTGTTGAATTAAAAAAAAACATAAGTTATGTCTGTCACGGCTTTCTAGAACACACTCTATAAGGTCCAATAACGTCACAAAAACTTTGTATTCATATCTAAAACTTTTGTAAGAAACTTTTTTTTCTAACCTCAAAAACTAACAAGTTAAGGGGGTGTCAATTTATAGTGAGCCACCCTGTACACTGGTTAAACTGACTTTAATTGTTCTATAATAAAAAATAGGCACTCGCCCATGGGTTATGATTGATTCTTTTATTGCCTTAATCAGTAGTTTGTGCTTTGCGCCTTATAAAAATGAACTATAGTCAATGATATCTCCGGATTTGTCATCAATCGAACTTGCCTGCAGTGGCGGATTACCCTATAGGCAGAGTAGGCTATAGCCTAGCGGCCCAAGGCTTGAGGGGGCCCGTTCTTATTTCGATGTTTCGATCGGAATTCCGAATTGGAAAAAGTTTTACATTTTGCAATTGCAAATTTCAGACAAAGAAACCATCACTCCTTATTTTTTCATCTAGGCTGTTGGGTGCTCTATTTAGACCACTCACTGCTATAGGATGTAACAGGCACAGTGACGCATGAATAATACCCTTGTTTATTGTTATAAACAAGGATAATACGAGCATATTGCATATATCTCGGCATCTGCCCACGGCGTGGCGCTGCCACCAGTGTCGCCGTTGCCGACGATCGACGATGTGTTCAGTCGTGTTTAATGTCCTGTGGTTCAGTCTATTCTCTGTGCATTCATAAGTTAGGTTACGTTAATTTAGTAGGTAATAAGAAAATTTCAATTTGATGAAGCAAAGTCAAACGAACACATATTCGACGGTCGAAGTAACATTTTAATAAACACGTTTAATTTGATTATTGACAATGTTATTGCGGAGCTAAACCAACGGAATAAATCCTATGTTAGTATTTCAGATCTCTTTGGATTTTTATCTTTAAAATGTCAAGATGAAGATATAATTTTAAAAGCACACAAACTTCAAGAAAAGTGCCCAGATGATTTAGACCAAAGTCTCGGAAATGAGTGTGTAAGATTCAAATATTTTATTAAGGAAATTGACCCAAATATTGATAATCCTAGGGCAATGTTAAAATTTATAAGAAGAAGGAAAGGGAAAAATAATATCTACTTTCTTTAATTTAGACACATCATTAAGGATGTTCTTGTGTATGGCAGCGACTAACTGTTCGGGTGAGAGATCTTTCTCTACTCTAGAAAGAGTGGGGAATTTTAAAAGAAACAGTTTAAGTGACGAAAATACCAGTGATATGTCCTTATATATTGGCTGTAGAAAATGAAATCGTTAATAATATAGAAAAAAAAATATGGCAAGCTTTGCAAGTATAAAAACCAGGAAAAAAGGTTTTTATTAATAATGAGTAAAAAGGTTTTAATTAATAATAATGAGCATCAACAGAGTAGATGTATCTACTCTGTTCTTAGTACATAAAGTTAAATGTTAAATTAATATTTTTTTCAATATGTCCTTTTTTTAAATGAATGAAATTGTTAATAAAAAACCTATCGGCCCTTAAAATTTTACCCGATTTTTTTTATTGCGACGGGTCAAGGTCAAGGGGTCCTTAAATAAATTTAGCCTAGGGCCCAACATAGCTCTAATCCGCCCCTGCTTGCCTGCGTTAGGATTGGTCAGCCATGGTTACCAAAGGACTCCGATGGACCAATTAAAGGAATCTGTGCAGTATAGTATACATCGTGGTCTTCATTCCAAACTTTCTCTACTCGAGCCCAACTCCAGAACGAAAGACAAACGACGAGTTCCAAGTGCACAAACTACCGTAGCAAGTTCCACCGGTCGACATCACAATCATTATCCCTGCATAAATCAGCATTGACGCGCAAAACTGTCGAAACTTGGCGACGGGCGTTTCCCGAAAATATCCTCGTCCAACTTTGCTGAAATTCAGGAACGCTGCCCCTTCGTATTATAGCTAAGTGAAACGGGGTGATTTTCGGGCCGAGCGTCACTATCGCGTCTCCCAAGAATGGGGGAAATAGTTTGGGACCTAATTTTATTAGTTAATGCAGGGTATATAAGGTCCTTTTTATCGTAACGAAGTCGATAAAGGTTGACACCATTTTGCAGCAGTGCAAGTTATTAGATAAATTGTTTCCGTACAGTTTAGAAGAACACATCGTTTGATATTAATTTAAAATTTGTTCTACTTTGATCAAATAGTATCATCGTCAGTGGCGTAACCAGGGGGGGACTTTGGTGGCTTTAGCCCCCCCCCCCCCCCCCCAAAGATCTGTCGCGTAGTATTTATTTATAAATAAAATTTATTTTAAAACTGTAGTTTTGCCGTAAATATTACCGAAGAATTTTTTGAAATAATTAGCCTCCCCCATCTTCATCTATACATTCTGGTTACGCCACTGATCACTATACGATTTTTAAGATTTTAAAGATGCACGCGGTATCATTGGTCGTATTTACGGTTTTGTGCTAACATTCAGGCTGGGAAAATTTTGAAACAATGCCGGCTTTTACAGTAATATCGAATTCACTAATATGATATTAGCTAAACCCATGGACACTGTCTACAAGCTCGTAGGTGTTAAATAAATGTGTTATAGTGTTATTATTTTGTCATTAGCACTCGAAGTGTAGCTTTACAACACAATGTATCAATAGTTGTTATTTACATTGCAAGATGCGTAAGTGCATTTTTTTGACCGAGTAGGTTGTTAAGAACCCGGTGCGGTACCTCCGTCAGATTTTAAATAAAAAAATCGATAAATGGTTTTCGTGAAAATCGGGGGTATAAAAAAATCGCAGCCGGCCCTGGTTTGCATTTTGTAAATGGCAGGAAGTTCAAAAGAAGCGTTTTTTGAAGGCCCTTCAAACAAAAAAAAGTTTAGGCGATTATCTCCAAAAATGAAGATTTTACGGATTTGTACAGTTTTAAAGTTGGTGTATGGTGAAAATTTTGGTACTTATTTCTGAGACATCCTGTATACTATATAAGCGAAATACCTCATCACTAGAGTAACCCAAATATGCAACACGCATATTTTGCATATTTTGCATATTATATGCATTTTTTTAAATATTTGCATATATCCTTAAAATATGGCATATTGTGCATAATTGAAAGAATTTAGGATAATTTAAATCTTTGGCAGGCGTTTCATTCATTTTTGGGAACAGGGGTCCGTGTCTAGATAGGTACCTGGTTTTCCCAAAATAATATAGGTAAATTATAATTTTATGGGCACTAATCCTGCTGATCTGAAAACGAATAAAGTAGGTATTTATACCTAGTTACATGGTAAGAGCCGGGCAAAATTTGAAAATCTTTTATGGGAAGTTGTTAATACATGTGACATGCCTTGCTCGTGCTTTAAATAGGGTTGCTGAGAAAATTAGGAAACATTTTCCGCTTGTAAATAGTTTAATTTCCAACATGAAAAAGTCTTCCTTAAAGCACCTATAAGGGTTCAGTTCTACAAAGAAAAACTACCAAACACTCCTCGTCCACCTCAACCTGTTATTACAAGATGGGGCACTTGGTTCGAAGCTGCATTTTTTGCGAGAATTTTTGCTAACTGAAAGATCTAATTTCAGAATTTTCGAACGAATCTTCCCAGTCCCTTACAGATGTTAAACAACTACTCGAAAACAAGGAAACAAAGAAACAACTTTCCTTTCTAAAAGCAAGTTATAGCTTTCGTTCTAAAACAATAACACAAATGGAGGAATCTAATTTGCCATTAACCCGAAGTGTAGAACTGGTAAAACAATCTGAGGTTGCTTTTCAAAATGTCACAGGTAAAATTGGGGACAAAATATTTCAAAAATTTAGAAATGTGATGGAAGAAAATAGTGGGTTTCATTTTCTTAGCCAAGTAGCAAATATTTTAAAGGGAGATTTTACCGAATCCATCGATTTGGATCCTGTGATAGTGAGCAATTGTAATAGCGCACCTGTTACATCGGTTGATGTGGAAAGGAGTTTCTCCATTTATAAATTTTTATATTCGGATAGAAGACCAAATTTTTTAATTGAGAATTTTGAGCAACATTTAGTGGTTTATCGTTTTTACAACTAAATTTCAACCTGATTTTTATAATTTATAATAAATGCATATTTAGATTTAGTTCAATCGCCCTGTATGTAGAAAATTTAAAATAAAATATTGTTGCTTTTACTATGTATAAATTAATGCATTTAGAAATTTGAATGTACATTATATATGTTTATTTGTAAATGAAACAATAAATTTATATTTTTAAAGTATTTCTTAATTTGCATATTTTCAACATTTTCCTGCATATTTTGACTAAATTATTTTCATATGTATGCCCATATTTTTAGGGTTTCGACTTGCATATTTGGGTTACTCTACTCATCACCACATCTCAGGACCTATAAAGCTTATAAAAGTGAAATTTGGCAGGTAGATTCCTTAAACGACTTAAGCATCCGCTAAGAAAGAACTTTCGAAAATTCAAGGAAAAGGAGGAGTCTCAGTATCTATAAAGACTACAAACTTGAAATTTGGCAAATAGGTTTCTTATAATGGCGTAGGCATTCATTAAGAGAGGATTTTCCAAAATTTCATCAGTACGGGGACGAAATGGGGGTTCAAATTGTTAATTCCCATGCGGTCGAAGTCGCGGGCATCAACTAGCGTTTTATATACCAATACCCATTGTTGGACGTGGTAATAATAGGTTTACTGGCCGGCATATTTTAAAATGAAATGAATGGTCGCATTGACATTGATACCCTGTTGTATGCAAAGCTAATAATGCGGCGATTAAATACATCACATATTTTATTAAACTCCATTAATATTGATTGTTAGTCGTCGCTGGCTTACACATCATCACGGTGCTCCAAAATTTAAAAACCTTATTTTTAAAAATGTACGAACTATTTGGCAATTATAGTATGAGAACCGGCCGCATGATTTCAACTCTCATAAGATTATCGAATAAGATATTATGTAAAATGTAGACAGTATATTTCTTTACTTGAAGCGAGTAGGTTGCCTCAATGAATATGGGCACGATCATTTAAAGAAGTTGTGGTTAATTTTTAGGCAAATCTACTCTCGTATGATTATAGAACAAAATAGGAAAGAATGCCCATGGAGCAACAATAAAAAAGGGCCCCTTGGTCCTTTAGAAATCTGATAGGCATGTTTTCGGGGCTCCGAAAATCCTCCGCTGTTAAAGACGGCGCGAAAGACGGGGACATGTCTGGTCCTCGGGGACACGAGTTGTGTACGAAGTCCCGCTATACAGCCAATGCGTAGCCAACCGAGAGTTCTAGCCGTGACACTCATCCCCACCGCGACGCCGACGTCACAACTGCGGGCGGCCGGCGGTCCGCGTGCAAGCGCAGTCGGTAATACTTTAATTAATAAGAGATAATTAATGAGAGATTTTAAACTTTTTTTTAAGGTATAAGTCTCAAAAAGGTCTTTTGCAGACATTATCAATTTCTTGAAATGTTAGATTATAAAAATATTACGCGTAATACGATCTGTGATGCTTGTGGGCTGAGTCGTAATAAGATATAACAAAGTATTACTCATTTTTCAAATATACTTTTAAATAATTATTGTAAAACACAAAACAGTATTATACAATTGAATGCCAAAGCGAAAAGCAAAGAGCTGTGAAGAAACTTAGTAGTAATGCCAAAGCGAAAAACCAAAGAGCTGTGAAGAAACTTAGTAGTAAGTGTAAATTTACTTTTTCTAGCTTTCTAGCAACTGTATAGCTCTTATATTTTTATATTTCTTTCCCTCGTTATTAGTTAAAAGTTTAAACGCCTCAGGTTCGTGTTAATTTTTTCAATTATATCTTTTATTAGCTTAATACCTATTATTATTATTATTGTTATTGGTTTTTCAAAGTTCTATTTATACTTATTTTTAGAGTTATCTAAGTATCATTTGTAACCAGTCTGTACTTATTTCTGTGTAAGTATCTGTCTAATAAAGATGAAAAAAATATATCTACCTACTAATTATTTAACAAGAAACAATAACAGACTTAGTAGTAGGTGAAATATCAAAGAATTATCATAATTATTAAAAATAATCTTATCTAAATACACACTACATATGTTATCATTGTGGTATAAAATGAACATTTTATTCCCAATGTAATGCAATATTATTTATGGATAACTAGATCCCGTTCTAATTAAAATCTTATTTATATAGGCACCATATACGTAAATTATAAAATTACCGAGACAGTTTTAGGCTCTGCTACATTATTTAAATCAATACTATAGATTTTTCGTTCAGAAACGCACCTAAATGAAGGCGTACTTAGTTGAAACCACCGCTAAAACGTCGGCGGAGCACCCACAGTTGTGACGTCACGCGCGTAGTGTCACGGCTAGAACTCTCGATAGGCTACGGCCAATGCCATACCGTTTGATGCACAGGAAAATTTTTTTTTCAAACGCGTTTTTTGGGAGATCCGACGGTACGGCGAGAAGCGGTCGGAGAGCGGGTCAACATATTTAACGAAACTTTTTCAGGTAAATTATTTCCCGTTTTCGAGCTATTAAGGATTTTCGGCGAAAAAAAAAACGACCGACGCAGGTGGGACGCATCTTTTTTACGTGATTGGTCGGCATTTCCCGTCATCTAAAAGCCAAAGTTCGAAAACAACTGTCAGAACTTGCCCTTTTTCGCCGAGCTACAACAGCTAAGTTATTTCGGCTCGGGGCTCTGGGGTCGGAATTTTTAAAGCTTCCCTCAAGTCTTCAGGTGAGGTGCAGATGTACCCGGTGCCCCCGAAAAATTAAAAAATGAGAAAAAACACGCAATTTTAATGAGCAGTTCCTCAGGATTTCCCGTCAATTTCTCTAATTCTATAGCCGTCCCGTTTTTCGAAGCTTGAAAATCGAGAGTCGGGAAATTTGGTCAAATATCGGATTTTCGAGGTTTCTTTCGGTACTGGAGGAAAGTACAAGACCCAATTAAGAACTTTACCACCTCCTTCGATTTTTAGAACGGCACTTTTCGAATTTACCAAAGGCTTTTGCGAAAAAGTAGTAAATATATGTTCGTGGGACGAGTTGTAAACTAAAAATTAACCACAACTTCTTTAAATAACAATGATCGGGCCCATATTATCTGAGGCTTCAAGTAAAGAAATGTACTCTATATTTTACATAACATCTTATTCTATAATCTTATGAGAGTTCAAATGATACGGCCGGCTCTTGGACGATGTTTTCACAGCATGATGACAAAATTGAAAAATGCCACCTTCGTATTTATCATCACTGTTTTGTATTTTGTAGGCAAAGGCAGACCTTTAGAAATTGTTTCTTTTGTGATTTTTTTGTGGACTTGTGTCAAACAAAAACGCTGGTCTATTTTTATTTGTTCACTAAAGTTTGCAGATGCAGCCTTTTACATCTTAGTGTGACGGCCTGTAACATTTTACAGCAGGATCCAATCAACAAATTGTATATAAATGAACACTCTCCCTTTAAAATTTGTATTATCTCCTACTATCCTTGGAATAACCCTGTACCAGTTGGATGTTCACGTTCAGTGTTATATTTCCCCCAAAAAGGTCAGGGTTTTTGTTTTCTGGCAAGGTCCAGATATCCGGTAATTAGGCCATGTCAGGGATATACCTTTTGAAAGAAAACCCATCAATCAACTTGAAATCCAAGCGCCGACAAAATTAGAAGCGATTCGGCGAATCCTGCGAGCGCAGAGGGCACAAAGAAGTCAGTCACCCCTGCATAGAAGCCCGCATAGAAGACCTGGCGAGGCTGTTAAAATTATCTTTTGAATTTGCCCCGTTGCCACGTGTTGCAAAAGTTGTCTTAGGTCGGACTCATTAACGCACTGAACGGCTAAAATGTTGACTAGAACCTTAGACAAATGTAGACATTACAATTGATTGTTTTTTAATTTTTTGTTTTCGTTCCAAAATTAATGTTTGAAAAGCTTGCTGCCTGGCAATTTGGGTCGAAGTTGGGGTTATTTCATTAAGTAGGTATTGATTTTTATAGTGAACGCATACGGTAGGGATTGATGACGTGTGTTGACAAATTATGTTTACCACAAATTCGTTGAGAATAAGGCTATTTTCATGGTTCTTCTCTCTAACTTCGTTTACACTGAGTTGAATGGCATTCATCCAGAAAATTAAAATTGTACTAAATCAATAAAACATAAACATTGTTCATCTATCTCAGACGAAAGTTTTCTGGGCAACTAGTGGAAAATTTCGGAACATACAACATCCCAAATTAATTTAGGACATACTGCACTCAATTACCAGCAGTAATGATTGAAATTGATCTGGTTTGCATAGGGTTATCATCCGTACTCTTTTAAGAGTACAGGTACTCTTTTTAGACCCCATATTTTTTGTACTCTTACTTTTTAAAAATATGTGTCAAATGTACTCTTTTCCAGGATCTTTCTTTGCGACGCGGAGATTTGCAAAAATGAGTGTAGCCATAATTAATTTATTTACTTAGTATACATAGCTGCTCATAGATGGCGTGAGAGAACTCTTATTACCATAATATTACGTCTACCGTCCACTAGATGACACTAGAAAACTACGAACTAGGCAACACTCGTCACTGCTAACAAGTAACAATATGACTAGGTGCTTTAATTTTATAATAGGTTATTTTTCCCTTTTGTGGCCTCTGCTGTTTTCGAGAAATCCAGCCATTATGGCCTTCTTTATAATTGGGGATATTTCCTATAACCTAAAGACAAACACACAACACCCAGGGCACTGCCGCGGTGGGAATCGAACCCACGACGTAGTGTCAAAACGTAGGTGCCAGGAAAGACCCACTCGTCACTCGTGCACCGCCGCCCGCAATTTTATAGGTTATAATATAAAGTTATGTTGTGTGTTGTGATTGTGAGCCGTGTCGTGTCGTAGGTAATGTAATGTAATTAATTAATGGATATATTTTAGTTTCTCACAAATAAAATAGTGTTTTATTAGATATAAGGTGAGTTTATAAAAGATAGGCGAGACCTTTTTTTAGAGTTGTACTCTTTTTCAAATCGCTTTATCTGGTAACCCTAGTTTTGCATATTATTGTATTTTATCAGTCACTGCTTTTATCGTGTCTCCGCCAAAGCGTGTCCCATCGGAAATGCGTAGCGTTTGGTCTGCGGGGCAGGACAGGGACCTTATTTACCGTCTGCAGCGTCTGCACTCTGCAGCAGCCCCCAAGGGTGGAGAAGGCGGAGGAACCGGTCGGTAGCTATGGCAACGCCGCGAGGGCAATACCTCTTCTGGCGTCGAGACCCCCGCGTGTTCAAGGCCACCTAGCACAACCAGTTTCGTGTTGCTCTTGTTTTGCGTCTGCACGCGCACACCGCACGTCGTGGAGGCGGCGGTGCCAAGTCTCGGTGCGATTATTACAGTTGTTGTTATCGTATCTTCGTGGTAGACCATACACGGGGTAATAATAATGGGCTAATACACTAAAGAAAAAATATCGCTTTTTTACTTGGATTTTATAAAGAACCTGTAGATATATGGGAAATGGCAGTTATTCGATTTTTTTGGGCAAAAATGTAGCGTATAGAGTTGAAAGAAGAAATTGAAAGTAAACAGTGATAGAGCGTTGACTGACGTATTAATAAGACTTCTCACGGCTATAGCTTCATGTCACGGATAGAGTGTTTTAGTTTTGATGCATATTTGCACATTTTGTGCTTAATTTTGTGTTTTATCTGCTACTGCAGTCTCCGTAAGCAACGTGCATCCGTTTTGGGAAACTAAGAGCTCCCTATACTCTATATACGTTACACACCCACTAATTACTACTGGTTGACATTAAAAAAATCAAAAAGGTAATAAATTCACTTAGACTATGCGCACATTTTTTGAAATCTGGAGAAAGGTTGAAAATAAGTAAATTTACGATATGTTCAGCAACTGGCAACACCGCGCCTCGTCGCGTGAGTTTAACAGCTGAACAGATGAGCGCCATTAAAAGGAGTTTTAATAAACTTTTTTTCTTTTTTTGGTTGACTTTTTAATTCTTTTAATTTCGGATTCGTATTAAACTATTTTCCCACATGTGGTTAAAATTAGCTTATAGTAGGTACATATTAATATCTACTAATATATTCATAAAATACCTTGGCAATTTTTAGATTTATCACTCACTCATAAAACATTCTAGTTTTAGACAAACGTCCTATTTTGTCTAATCAAGAGAAGAAACTTCATCGAATAAACTTATCAAATCGGAAAAGGATTTTTTCTGCATTATGTTTTCTTGCAACTTTGTACAAAAACTCCACTGGTTGTCGCTGCAGGCGTTAACGAGTAGATAGCTTTTTCTCCGGTATTCTTTACCAGCTTAAGGTTGCGGCGGGCTCGTTATCTAGCAAATCGTTCGGCCTTTTCGACCTTGTTAAGACGTATTGAGGAAACTGCGCGAATTGCACGGTATTTGTAGGAGGTGCTCAGCAGAAATGCGACCCGAGTCCTGACGATAAGAAAACCCAATGTCTGCAGTGTGCAAACAGCGTGCCCGATTTTATCTGGCGATGGTCTATTTCCAAAGCTGGATGCCAATAGAAAATTAACATAAGCCGATACATAGTTTGTTAATTTGGCCCGGATTTTAAAAAAAAATGTGCAAAAATGACCTCTTTCATACAAAATCTAATGCAAGAAATTCTATGCCAGTTCAAAACCAACCAAATGAACTTCGTGTTGTTTTACATTACGGAAACTGTTGTACAAGATGACATCGCTAACCAAGGGATACTATTTTACTGTGAAATTTATTATCATTACTTGCCAATGCCCAATGCGCATCTAAGTCTCTGCAGTTTGCTCAAACGTTCACTGCGACTTAAGTTGATTAACTCGAACACTCGAAACATTGTTTGCATCGACTTTTCCGTAAAAGGCTCGGAGAGAACAATCCCGTTACAAAAATAAATGAATTGTGAACTGTGGAATCTAGCAATCACGAAAATTTCATTTGGTAAATGAGTTTTAGCGGAACAGGAAGATTACATTTCTCCGCAAATCTGTTATACCTATTATTATTACAAAAATTACACTTGCAAGATATACAGGGTGCATCTGAAATAAAGATTGTCCATCCTTTAAGGGTGCAAACTTAAAATTTCTTATTACGGGATGTTTTCAAGTGCTCAAAATATAAAAATTGACAGTATGCGACCAGGTCACATTTTGGCATAGAGTTTAAATTCTATGAGAAAATCAGCCATTTTTGTTGGCTACAGTTTTTGTAGAAGGACTTTTTTTGTAGAACGACTTTAACATTAAATAGAAAATGACATTTTAATGCGAAAATTCAATCAATATAAGTCCACAACCGCTTCATTTTTAAGATTTTCCGTTCTTTACATTTAGGTATCACCTAAATATATTGTACTCGAGATATATTTTTTTAAAAGTAGATAAATATTGATTTATTCAATTTAACATTCTTAAATTCAATCTTTCAGCTCTTATCATATTTTTAAATTCACAAAGGAATGGATTTTTGAATATTATCATTGACGTTAACAAAAGAATGTGATATTGACATTGGAAAATCCAAAAGGTAATAAATAATTAAAAGCTCCGGAAAAAAAAATTTAACTTTTAGTTTCTTCAGTGAAAAGGCAAAAAAGATAAAAAATATGTAAATTTACGATATGTTGTGCAACTGGCAACTGCGCACTCCGGGGTCACCAGTCTCTACGCGCGAGTTTGCCAGATGATCAGCTAGGCCAGGGAAAATAGAATTTGACCTAGACAAAAATATTAACTGCAATTTCCATACCATATCAAAGTTATAAGTAAATACGTTGGTATAAACCAAAAATTAAACATTTTGAAAAAACGAAACCTTAAGTTACCTCAAAAAACACCTATTTTTCGTTAGAAAATTAGAGCAAAAATGTTAACTGGATTTTTTTTAGACTCTTTAGGTAAAAAACTTCCCTTGCTAACATATATTAAGAAATTAAACATTTTAAGAATATGGAAGTAACTTGGATCGACAAAGAGAGATAAAAATCGGATAATTTTGTATTTCGGCAAAAGCAAAAATATTAACTACGTTTTTATTGCAGATGATCACTCGCTTTTACAAATAGAATGTAACTTTTACAAAATTAAACATTTATCTGAGCCGCATGTACGTCACCTGTCACTTCTCATTGGTATAGAATAGGCAAAAATACTTAAATAACTTTTTACAATATAACTATATTGAATCATATATAGCGAAATTAAACATTTATTTACGGCGCATATAGGTCAACTGTCACTTGCCATTTCTTTAGGAAAAGCAAAATATTAACTGTTTTTTTTTAACTTTTTACAATATAAATATATTAAATCACATATAGCGAAATTAAACATTTATTTAGGGCGCATTTGTATAGTATAGAGCAAAAATATTACTTACCAAGACTTAGTATCCACTTGCAAAGTTTAACAACAATCAGCCAGTTAATAATTTTGCTCTCAAAGACAGCTTCAAATTTCTTTAAAATGCGATTTCCCGCGAAACAATATGTTTAATCTCAGAACAAACTGTTAATACTTGATTTTTAAGGTAATTATAAATAATAAAAACGCAGTTAATATTTTTGCCCAACAAAATATTACGCAAAATGTCATTTTTACATCATTCAGATACTTGCGCAAACGTAATCTGTTTAATTTATCAATCTCAACTTTATATACCTTACTTACTAATAAATGCAGCTTAAAATTCGCAGTTAATGTTTATGCCGTCTTTATTAAAACAAGAAAATGTATTTTTCTAAAAAACGCCCCCACGCGTATGTTTATTTTGTATAAAAAAAACAATTCTGGTGTTCATTTATTACTTATTACCAATATTTTGTGATGGCATTATAAAAATGCGGTTATGAATTTTGTCTAGGTTTCGTTATTTTTTACCGTAATTTCCCTGGCCTAAGCAATGAGCGGTTAATAAGGGGGTTTAATACACTTCTGAAAATATATTTATTTTTTTGGTTGACTTTTTTATTTAATTTTTTTAATTTTGAATTCCTATTAAGCTAATTTTTTTCACCTGCGGTTACATTTTTGTTACATCATGCATATCCTGCATAACAAACATTGTCTGAAATTTTACTACCTCGAAAAAGTCCCCATAAAAGTACTAAAACAGTTTTCTGTGAAACGCTCAAAATAACAAATACCATCCCGATAATTTGAAAAATAAATAACTACCATCGATTCGGGGAGCAATAAATAATGTTGGTGCTGAACGGCAGAATTAAAAATCTCGATAATTCCATTTCCGATCCCTAATACAAATAAAACGCTTTCCGTCGTTCGCCTTCCAGTGACCCATAAAAGCAAACGGCCCAAATAAGGAGCAAAACAACGAATAGGTATACTCTGCCGAAATGCCAAGTCCTTAGTATTCGAGGTCAAGATATCGGTAGAAAACAAATACTCGAGAATATCGGCAAGGACTGTTGATATTTAATAAGGTTACAGGATTATTAGCGAAGAAAGTTTTCTCGACCCGGTTGTTTAAACGTCAAAGTTTTAAGTGATGATGATTCTGTTAATAAGGTCAATATAAGGACTGTGGTTTATTTACATTTTCAAGCTTTCATTAGGTACTTTCTTCAAGGTAATTTTTTGAGAAATGTCTATAACAGGTCTATAAATATTGTTTTATTCGGTCGAATCCCAAGAAATTTGTAATTTATTATAACAGGTGTGTACCAGTTGTAACCAAAATCAAGTATAGATACATAAAATGCCGAAATAGGTGCAAAATAGAAACATCGAATATGGGGCGGCTATAAAACGGCCAGTGAGAGTAAGACGTCACTGCCGACACGCTACCATAACAGAAAATATAACCTATTTATTCTGCGATAGTTAAGTTTATACTCTGGTAATATGAACAAAGGACAGTAGCTCGTGGATTACTGGGGCGCAGGGTCTTCTTAAACATTATTGAGATATTATTTATTTATTTTTATTTTAAAATAAGTAGACATTCTGAACTAAATGAAAATGCAAAACAATGAATATTAATATTTTATTAAATTTATTAAATTATACAGGTACGATATAGAATTTAATAAAATACATACTTAAATTTACACATTTAGATTAAAACACAGCACAATGTAGGAGTTTTACAAATTGACTTGTCGGTATGAAGACAATTAAATTTGGAAACCCAATTGTTCCTTATTCCATTAGTTCTGTGTCACTATCACTATTATCCTCATCTAAACCTGAACTTATTATCAGTGGTTGAACATTTGTACGCATACACATATAGGTAAGAATTTTCCACCTTAATTACATGTTGTATATAGTTTTTCCAAATGTCCGCAAAGATGTTACTTACTACGTTTTTTATTAATTCTACTATAGATATATTTAATGTGGGAGAAATATTATTTCTTCTAATATTTAATTTTAATTGGTGCCATATTAACTCAATGGGGTTAAAAATACAGTAGTAAGGGGGAAGACGCAACACTACATGTCCATTTTCAGCTGCAAGTTTGTCACAGACGTATTCCCTATCAATTTTGAAAGCTTTTAAGACTTCCAAAAGATCCTGTTTTTTGTATGTTTCTTCAAAATAAATATTATTTTCTATCATGAAATGGTGAATCTCCGTTTTAGTACTGCTACAATTGGGGATTGTTTTTAGTTGCCTACTATGATAACGCGCATTCTCCATTACAATAACGCTATTTTTTGGTATATTTTTCAAAAGACGATGTTCAAACCAATCTTCAAACAGTTTTGCGTCAGTGTCTTGGTGGTAATCTAAGGAAGAGACTGCTATGTTTTTAGCTGAAAGCAAAAGACAGTTCGGAACAAACCCATTTTCTGAACCTGCATGAATTATCGTAATTCTTTTGCCTTTATTTGAAGGGGCCCTGGTTTTAGTGAAAAATCAACCCATCCTTTTTTTGCAGTATCATGGGTATCAAACCATGTTTCGTCAATGTAGATAATTGGGCGATTTTCTGCTCTATATTGTGTAATAGCTATAGATATTGATGACGCCATTCTCGTAAACGTCGAGATTCCATTAAAGTTTATCTTTTATTAATTGTACGATATTTAAATCCCATTTTCTAAGGGTCGTAATACCACAAGAAATATTTGTTTCGTCGTTGATCAGCGTCTTCTTTAGGGAAACCAAGGTGGGTACAGATTGTTCTTCGTACATTTGGTAAATCTTTCTTCTTAATAAATCCACATCATACTCGTCAATACTTCTTATTGTGCCGGAGTCACTGCGCTTTTTTTGAATAATAGGTTTTAATACTATGTCCCTTACCGAAGTTAGAGGAGTATTTGTTAAGGCAGACGTCTCCGCTAAAGCATCTCTGGAATTAAGGCCTCTTGCCAGCAACGATTGATACACATTTTTAATTATTTCTTTAGCATCAAGAGATAAATGCTTTCTTCTGAAGATGACACTAGATGACCCAGTATCAGCACAAGCACCAGAACGCCACACTATAACACTAAGACAGGACTAATACAACGCTGATACAATTAGCTATATTTATAAGTATAAAAAATACCTGCTTAAAATTGTATTTATATTATGAATTAGGGTTGCAGGTATATACCTACTCTGGCCCTGTACGAAATTCCAGGCATTTTATGGTCAAAGGGATAATGGCGGTTTTATGGTAGGCAAAAGATCAACAGTATAAATGCGTACGTACTATACTTCCCGCTATTTTTTACTACAGCCTAAGTGTACTGGGCGTTGCCTTGGTCGTTAAAAGTAGGGACCTCTGTGGCCAAAAAAGTACTTTCGCATCGTGTAGTCAGTGCAGTGTATTCCATTTTTCCTGCTACCGACAATTTCAGATTATAGGTACTTTGAATTAAATTCTAAATATACTATGGAGTAGATTGTGAGCAATAATCTTCATAATAACAATTGTCCAATTATTACTAAAAGTGATAATCAGTGATAAATATAAGAGGCAGAATGCGGCGACAACAAAAATAAATAAAAAAAGTTGGGCTTTGTGTGGGATTTGAACCCGGGACCTACGAATTACTAGTCGCTTGGTCTCATCTTGCGATTAGCGAGGTGCCTGTCAAATTTGGTCTATTAAGCGGCTCTTATTTGACGCCAGGGAAACATTCATATTATTCATTTTTCTTGGGTATTATTCGTGTTCTTACTGATCAAAAACAGTTTGTAAAACGATCGTTTTACACTTCGTATTAAAATTTACGCAAGTTTCGCGTTGCTACATATATTTTATTATTTTTTTTTAAGATCCGTGCTGTGGAAGGGCTGCTTAGCAATACTTTGTACCTAGCAACCACTTTTTCGGCTAGCAACATTTGTCTCTTACTTTCGAGCCTATTGCCGAGTATGTAAAGTGTACAGGGTGTTCCCGTATATTTTGACCCACCCCTAGAGCCTTTATTTTTCGAGTTAGAAAAAAATTACTTAAACGAAAGTTGTAGGGTTTTTTCTGAACCGCTAGGATCTGTTACTAGATAAAACAAATGAGCGTCGCAAATTTATGAAAAAATTTAAACTTACTTTTTTTAATGGAACACCCTTTATATTTGTGGATTTTTGAATTGCACGCATTTCTCCGATTCCAACAATATGAATATGTTATATGTTTGCTCTAAGCATTCGCATGATATTCCAAATTGCAGATAAATACGATCTTTATATTTAATAAAGGCTGCCATGGAAAAGCATTTCAACTTAGACAAGAGCATTTCTATCAATTCATTATTTTTGGGATAATACACACCTTGGTACCGTACAACTTTCATTTAAGTAATTTTTTCTAACTCAAAAAATAAAGGCTCTAGGGGTGGGTCAAAATATACGGGAACACCCTGTACACGGGGGAGAAAGAGCAGGAACAAATTTTTACAACATGACTCAATCACTATGTATTATTAATATTAGGAATTATTGTAAGACCCTTCCACACAGCCTACGCCACTGTGCCAAGATACAGTTCAACATCACGACAACAACTACAACAAACCCCACCGTAATAATTCCACGCTCCTCATACAAAGGCCTTATTGGTTATCGGTATACGGTTGTTCCATGGTCGAGAAACTCAATTATTATCAATATGATTGGGTCGGGTCGGCAGCAAGGTGTTTCCAGAAATGCTGTCTGCTGTTTTGATCACCATTTCTTGACGTAATGTGTACAGGTGGGTGGACCGAAACTAGGGCGCTAATTAACATTGAAATGACAAGTAGATGGAAGGAGTGTAGAGAGAGAAACTGGCAGCCAAACTTGAGTAAGTGAAATAGTAAATAAATCAGCTGATTCCGGCAAAAACCACATAACACAAAAGAGGTGTTTGTCCTAACTTTCTATTTTTCTGTCCTGTGCTTCGCTTCAAACGAGTTCCGTTGTCAAACGTCATTTTAATTTCCTTCTGTCCCAAGTCTCAATACGAATAGGAGTAATTATTGTATTATTTATATTTGATTTGAGTTCCTGTCGTGGTGGCAGTTTCGTATGAAACGGCGTTGAGTTTTCTTAGTTGGTGTTTGGTTTAATATTATATTTTTAGATCGGAGAGAAAATTTAATTTAGCTATGTGGCCATATTCTTTCTGTAAGTTGTAAATTACAAAAAAGAGGGTCAACTCCTGTTGTGTATTTGGATGTACCAAACGGGGCGGAAAGAATAAGAATAGTGGGGTTTCTTTTCATTCGTAAGTCTTAAAAATCTTTGCTAATAACTTTGCAGTTTTCCAAGAGATAATGTGATATTAGAGACAAGTGGATTGCATCAATAAAAAGGAAAAATTTTGTACTGTCTACAAGTATTTACTTGCATTTGTAGTCAACAATTTATTGAGAGCAATTTCATAGAGAATTTTGGGCAGCGCAAACTTAAAAAATATGTAATTACTACAGTTTTTTTTATTTTCCAAGTCATGATAGAAACTATGAAGGGAAAAACTGGTAAAATATTGTGCTAATGAGCCTAGCTCTTCGTAGTCAAAGATGAAATTAATCTTGAGGTTCTGGTCCCTTTAATAAGGTAATTATTTGTAATTCTTTTTGTTAGATGCCTAAACATATAAAATATGTAAAAGCTACCTGCCTTACATGCTTTTTCTATTAAATTGAATTTTAAAATTAATAAATCAATTAAGATAAGTAATTAAAGTTGAAAATCTATACCTTATCCTAGATATTTTGTCACCTTTATTTTAAAATAAACTTTTATTTTGGAATTTGTATTTTATTTGTCTCAAGCCTGAATCAGCTGACACGTTCATTAGGCGTCCTTGTCTTACTTATTGCCATTTGAATCCTATCCCTCTCTAGAGTTGGCTGCCCCAAACAACAATGAAAGTGGTACCTGTGCGACTTCCATTGTACTTATCAATTCGATGCTAATTAACGATATGGGGGTGTTTGTTCTTGTCAGTTTGAGGAAAATGACAAATAGGAAATAGAAATAAATAGGTAATGACCAAACTGTCAGCGTCTTTTTCTACTCGAGTTTTTGCTTTCCTATTTCAGAAAACGTGAAGAAAGTAAGTATCACCGGAAATAAGAAAATTACAACTTTTTTGTTTTTTTTTTTAGTGCTTGCTATCCCTACCGCTTTTTCTTGTAGTCGGTGGTATATGTAAAAACTGTCGCTCTTGCAGATTTTCGATTCGCTTGGTTTCTTTTTTTTTGAAATTTTGAAAATTAGTCCAGTTAGATCAGCTGGTTTACAAGTTCATGCGCAATTATAAACTGCAACTCCAAATTTCTTGTTCAAACTCGAAATTGTGAATATAGAAGTATAGTAGGTACTTCCTGGTTATTCAAAGGAAATTTTGTACATAAAGTAGTCGCACCGAAAGACTGCGTCCGAGGGAATGTGGGGTATAGCGCAGGGTACGCTTTGTTGTTATTGGCTGGCTGTAACAACGCGATGCAGCGCGCTTCCCTATTCGAAATGATTAGAACCATGCGACGTTGAAAGGAGCACTGATTATCCTTAGGCGTGCACCTCGAAGTTTATAGTTTTGAAAACTCGGTAGTATTTTCGAGATCATGAGTCGTTCAGGGTGTACAATACATAGCCAAGCGCAATCTTATATTACATTTTTTCTATCAATTATTTCCACATATTATGAAAGTATAGGTAAAAATAACAATTTATTTACTTTGACAAAAAGTAATCTTTCCGCACGCCTATGCTTCCTTCGGCGCTGGTTCTGCTCATGGGCGGATTTTCACCCCTCTTACTTTCCTCACTGCAGACGCACTCTTTCGCTTCGCGTACTTATACTTACAGGCATATATTATATGGTGTTAGGTCAATCATTGACCACCGATTCTTTGAATCGAAATAAACTTTTCTTATGTTATTTTTTAACTTGGAAGGAAAAACTTGTGAAAGATGAAAAAAACGCTGTCACAATTGTGTTAGATTAAGTTAGGTCGAGCTTATTCGGGATCTTGTACTATTCAACGCCGGTTTAACGTACCACGGCAGCGATTACAACGCTGTCAAATTTTGACAGACGCTTCAAAATTCGGGTTGTAGAAACTGAATTTAAAAAAACGAATTTTATTTATACAACTCAACAACATTTTTTTTTGCGCACGCCTATGGTTTATATGAATCATTTTTAGAATCAGCGTCTCCAATTTTTTTTATTATTTTAAAACTTTGATTTAGAATTTGGATTGCGAGATATTGCAACTTGTCTGCCTATATATTGAGATTTTTTTAATTCGTACTCGGCCCGTCTAAAAAAGTTCGTGTTTTCTGAAATATCAAATTAATACAATTTTCTAATTTGCCTAATCTAAAATGAAAAGAGATTTGGGCGTTTTGGAAACATTGTCCCCCGAGATTCTTACTATCTAACTACGTACTCTTATACGAGTTTTAAAACTGAATTTCTCAAATAAATTAGGTTAGGCAAATTACAAGATTGTGTTTAGCAAATACTCATACCAAATTTGAGCTCGATATTAAAAAAAAACTAAAAAAATTGTTTTATGTGCCGAGTACAGAAAATCTAGCATTGCCGTAGTATTACTGTTATTAGTCATATAAATAAATAATACACAATTGTGGTATAGTTTCTTCATCTTTTACGACTGTTTTTCCTTCAAAGTTATAAAAAATTAATAATTAATAGTATTGGTCAAAGAAAATTAATTTTCTTGAAATCGGCTGTGAAGTGTCTCAGAAACGCCGTTAAAAGCTCAGAAATTGGCACTGAAGTAGCCCATTATTGTTCGATTTTTTCAATAAGTAGGCCTTGGCGAGATAACATCAAACTTCAGACGCGGGGCCATCGCCCGTCAACAGTGACCAAATATTCAAAACCCGGCCAATAAAGGCCCAACTTTTCGTACACATTGCGAAATTGTTACCTATAGCAGCGTAATCTTTCAGTATAAATATTTTAGTAGGTTTGAATATTAATCGATTTGTCATGGAGATTGCACAATAGGCAGCAGTTTGAAGTTTCTGTTGGGAAGCGCCGTGCCTCGTCATACTTGACCTAGGTAGAGCGATCGTCAAAGTCAAGCAATCCCGCACCATGGACGGGTGATCCCTTATGATTATTTTCTTGCCTAATAAAACTTTTTTCCGATTTCAAAAAAATATATATAATATGTAGGTACTACCTACTTCGGCACTGAAGTTCTTTTTATGACTCATGTGGTTTATTTGCCTCGGCCAGAGGCCTCGGCAACTAATTTCCACATGAGTCAAAAAACGTTGAACTTCGGTGCCTTGGTACATAAATAACTATTGTGCAATTATTGGTCACTATGAAAACTAGCCACAAAGGTAAAATCGCCAATTTTATAATATTATAATAATTGTTAACAAACGCAAAATAATTAAACGTAATCTACAAAAAAATTATTTTCATTATATGGGTATGGGTTGACTAATCACATCCTTACACAGCTACCTTTAATTAAAAATTATTTTAACTAATTTTTTTAGAAGAGGGGCTTGCTATTCTGTAGCTTTCACGTCAAAATGTTATTAAGGAAACTTGTTCATGATGCAAAACTGGGAAGGTATGAAAAGCCTAAGCCCACTTTCATTGTTTTTCCTAAAAAAAAACAACTAATTTTTCGCACTAATAAAGTGACCTTTTTGTAGGTTTTACGACAAAATGTTATTAAGGAAACTTGTTCATAATGAAAAACTGAGTATGTTGTCGAAATTTCAAAAATCTAATTTTCTAATATTTAGCCATTTTCCCACTTTTTTAGAAGTGTCATTTCTGTAGCTTTCACGTCAAAATGTTATAAGGAAATTTATTCATGATGAAAACTGCGTATAAAAAGACCTTTAGGGGTACTCTTCTAAAAAAGTTAGTTAAATAATTTTTAATAAAGGATATCATTCGGCAACCCATGCGCGATTTGTTTAAGTTTAAACAGTCTTTTATATAAAAAAAAATACCTTTCATTAGGAATACAGACGAGGGTAGGTTGAACTTATTCGGGATCTTGTACAATTCGACACCCGTTTAACGTACCACGGCAGATATTACAGCGCTGTCAAATGTTAACAGATAAAACTACTGGGCGATAACAAAAATTTGGCGTGCATCGAACGCAACCAATGCTCTTAAGTGTCTTACGCGTGCTCAGTGGCGCAACCAGAAATTATTGTCGGGGGGGGGGGGGGGCTGGTTGAGAAAGTTCATTTTTCATTGTTAAGAATTGCGCCGCAGGCCCTGAATTGCCCTGAAAAAATGGATAGGTCCGAAACTGAGAGAATTTGTCGACCATACAAGGGTTGTACGCAAATGCTACTCTTGGGCTATAATCGTTTTACCTGAATTTTCGTACCGAGCCCCCGTTGTACGCAAGTAACACTGATCAGGTAGCTGGACGCAAATGATACGTACGCAAATAACACGGATTCAATAATAATAATAATAATAATTTGACTATGCAGTATATAAATTGATTCCCACATCCTATAAATTAACATATCCTCTCAAAGGGTCAAATGTAGAATATATAGAGAGGTAGGTATCTTCCTATAGAAATTTATTTCCTTGTGGATTCATAATTATTATTCATTTTTAAAAGCAGGAATTAAAATAGGCGCATATAATTATTCAGGTCAGATTAGTTTTAAGTTCGGCGCAGGTTTGGTTAGGTTTTAAGGCCCGGGGCGCGAGGCGCGTGTGCGTGTGACTTGTGTTCTGTGCCAACTGCCGGCCAGGCAACTAATCTTTCATAAATGTCAACTACTAATTAATGTGTACCACCGATATCCGATATCCTCAATTTCGTATATTTGAGAAATCATATCATAAACTTAAGAAATACAGGTTAAACGAAATACTAAGCATTCGGTTTTGTTTTTGTTGTGCTCTGCTCACGTCTGTCCCAAAACCGCAGTTTTTATCCGCCGCGATACAACCCAATCGATCGCTCGTCACGACTCTGTTGTCCGAACACCCGCGCGACTGCCGCTCATCCCCCGGGTCCTCTAATTATTGGACGCATAGTTTTGGGACGCCCGCCCTCCAATTATACCAGTTTAGGCCTTAAACTGGCTGGGAGATATTAATTAGGGCGATACGGCCCCGCCAGCCGCTAATCTACAGGTCCGCGTGTTGCCAAGGCATCAGCACTCGACGGCCTGCAGCTTCAGCCAACATATTAGCTAAAGTATTGCGACGCAATGAGCTACCGCACGCGGATCATCAACGGGTACACGATACACCATGTATAGTGTGATGGGAACAGTGATGTCGCGTGTCGTTCTAATGGCTGCTCCATAAGCCAAGTTGATACAAGCTACAAGCGAACAAGCGACTTATTAGTAAACTTTGTTCCATCGCTGGTTTGTAACGGTGTCACAGGCCACATTTAAAGAGTGGCGCTTAAATCCAGAGAATTTTCTGATCTTTCAAACTGATACATCCCGTGTGTAAAGAACATAAAGACAAACATTAATTAAAAAATATAATGCCCTAAAAATCATTAAGTATTGGAGACAAACAAAAGTTTAGAAGAAAAAGTTAACCAGAAGTTCAACCGCTAAAACTTTTATTAAGGTATTTTTTTTTTTTTCAAAAAAAGTCCATCTCTGCAACGTGCGGAATTTTTGTCATATAAGTAATGCGTTGTAACTCGTTATGTACTACAGATACAAAAAAAATATGAGGGAAAGTTGTTCATACTTGGATCGGCGCCGTCGCAATGATAAAGGCCTGCCAGCTGGCGACGCGAAACGTCACTACGTCATCACAGGGAGGTCGGGAGGTTGCTTTTTGTAGTTGTTTACGTTTACTTGTCTGGCGATTTTCCTGTTTTAAAAAACATTTGTTGTGTGTTGGACTGTGTTTTTTTAGTAATATAGGACGTGGAGTTTTATTAATAAGGTGGCAGTGGTTTAGAATAAAGTGATTAAAGTTCAATTTTAGTTTATAGGTTTTAGGTTGTGTCTATAGTTTCGGACTAATTTAAATCATCCCGTGGACGTGTTCCGTTCCCAATTGCAAGGGAAACTACAAAGGCGGTCCTAATGTGTCCGCTTTTTCCTCCATAAAGACCCCATTTTAAGGGCAAAATGTGTTAAGGCCATCAAAAGAGATTTTGTTCCTACACAGTTTTCCAGGGTTTTGGTTTGGACTGTTGGAGAGTGTTATACCTAACAATTTTACGTGATTAAACCTAACCACCTTGAAATCAGTAAGTTTTATGGTTTTATTTATTCGAATTTAGTTGTATCTAGGCGGGCAAATAAGAAATAATTGGCATTTACGAACATTTTACCTGTAGATATCTAAATGCACCAAAAGCCCTTGAAAATGTGACTTTCACTCTCGTAGATTATTATCCGTGTTGTAAAACAATGAGCTATATATGTAAACAATAATTTTAAAGTGTTTTTTTACCAAATTTTCCAAGTTGACATCTTGAAATTTGAATTTGCCGCCTTAGGCTCACCTCCCTTAGATGACTCATCGCTTTCAGCTGGCGGGCCTTGTTATTGCGACGGTGCCGCTTGGATCCCCACAACTTTTATTAAGGTCATTTTCCTCTAAAAAATGTTTAGGAAACCACCCCTAGTGTTAGGAAACCATACCCTATATGGCTCAATTCGTACCATATAGTGTGATCTTTTGGTTGAACACTCATTAGACCGTCCCCAATCAACCCTGAAAAAATCTTAACTTAACTTCCTTTCTATTGGAGGAAAATTCAAAAATACAGAGACAAAAGTAACAACATGAAAGAGGGATGAGATATCTCTTTTGATGGTATCTTTTGACGTCACAAAACTTTTTAAAAACAGAAACAGTTAACATTGGTGGTAAAATCACTTATTAGGAATAGGAATATGGATGAATCCACAGTCATCACCATCATCATCGATATTGTTTCCTAACTGAATTTTTCTGTCAAAAAACTTTGCTTTTAACAAAAAAGTATAGTCAGCGCGATGGTTTAGCAATGGGAAGCTGCCTTTTGCCTTTCTTGGCAGACGTTTCATAGACTATTTAGAAAACAATCCCATTCTTTCCAATAATAACCCTGAAATTAAATACTATGGACACTATGGTGACCTACTGCTTCTTAAAAAACTTAATATCCTTTACATTTGACATCGTAAATAATAAGAACATAAATTTTTTAGATCTGTCTCTTAATAATTACAAAAATATAGATTTCAAAATTTTGTTTTCCTAAATTATTCCTTTTCTAATAAATATTCAACCCTTTTATATGAATTAAAATTATTAGATGCATTTCGCTTCAATAATTGGTTGTGTTTATTCGATAAATAATAAAAGCAGCAACAAAATATACTCATAATCACTACCTAATGTTTAATATTCGTGTATATATTGTGGGTATATTTTTCGACAAATAGTGAGGCACATTTGAGAAAATATTGTAATATATTATTTATTGTATGTCGAAGTTTTTTGGAAATTTTTTCTCTGGTAAACGATGATTACTTTGACTTAACATACATTGTATGTTGTAAAGGAGGCTTCTGATTAAAAAGCCAAGCAACTTAGTTCAAAATACGATTTTAGTAGATATAATAGGTCGTAGACAATCTTGAAGCTGCAAATTAAACCAATAATAAGACACAGGCTGTCTTATCGTAATATTCTCACAACTATATCACTTAGCTCAGGTTAACTTACACGTACTTTTCAAATCAACTGACCCGGTGGACCCGCAAGCCTTGTTGCCAGTTTTCTTAGTTCGTGGCTGGTATTTTAAGTCGATTTGGTATATCTTTAGAGGAAATACGATCCCTTTCGATCATTCTATTAGTCACCGTATGGCTCATATATGCGTGCCGCAGCCAGTTTGTAAAGTTGATAAACAAACAAGACAATTAGAGGCTGGCCGGCCCGAAACTATGCTCAATTAGAGGCGGTCGCGTCGATAAGTGGAAAATCGACATGTCGACCCAATCAAACAGCCACTGGCTGCAGCTGATAGCCTTTGATTGCTGTATATCTGACGGTCGCATCGATTTCGAAAAATACGACCGCAAACTCAATTAATGGGGGGTTCGTTTGATGTTTTCAGATAAGGAGTGTTCATGGGTGCAGCTTTGTTGTCGGATATTCGTGGCTTTGTTGCGGAAAACGCGGATCTTATAATAAACGTTTTCAAATGAAAATCCACATTGTTGCCCCTCTTTAGCAGAACTTAAATGCTGTCGAGACCATGACCATACCATCATAAACCACCTTGAGAGTAATTAGGCAGATCTCCTACATTGAATTTTTTCACGCTCGCACAAAATAATAAGCATTTGTTGTATTCTTGCTATTTTGTTTGAATGTGCTGATTTAAACGATGATATGGCTTTTAAAATTTTTTTTTCATTTTTATGTTTTGTTAATTTTGTTATTCTTGTTTCAGGTAAGTGCGACCTCCCTGCAGTGCAACGAGAATAGCATGAGGGACATAGTAAAGTTATGATACCAAAACTCTCTGTAAGATTGATCTGGCTAGTATAGGTGTAAACGATCGTTCATCATCAATCGGAACGTTAGAATTGATTACTATAAGGTAGTTTGTAAGTTAAAGCTTCCATCACCATGTGGTAGATAGACAATAATTTGTTATCTAGACTTAACAGTGAACCACGTAATAGTTTTCCCTCCATATTTTTTCTTCCGCTCTCTATATGTAGGCGTAGGCACTAAGGCATTTTAGTACCTAACTAATCGTAACTTATTGTCAACACAAATAAACACATCGCATCTAATAAATCAATACTATATGATATTTTAAAACCAAAATTGTGTCAACAGAAAATAACAAAAAAAAAACAAGCAATACTAAGGTAATTTAAAATACTGTGTTCAATATTAATTTGCCAAGTATATTGTTCCTGATGTTAGTACATACTGTACTAGGAAGCGCCACGGTGCTCCTTGATCACGAATTCCAAAAAAGTAACTAATAGCAATGCTAATAGTAATTTCTTCAAAAATAATAAGCAAGAAAGTTGCTGCGTTTTTAATATAGAAACATTTCAACCTACTTAACTTTTCCTAATAAAAAGACTCAATAAACTTTTGCAAGTATATAGCTACTTACTTTTTGTGTAAAGCCATAGAAGAATCTACTACGCCTAGATTCTTCTATGGTAGAGCGTAGATAGGTACACCTACTTTAAAAACGGAAATTTGAAAAGTAAAAGAAAAACAAGGTCATTGCAGTATGTAGGCTTTGACATATCACAGAAATTATAATATAGATGTATTTTTTACAGAATGAACGTATATTTTACTATGCACATTCATATTTATCATTAATTATTATTATACTGATCTTCCATAAAAGAACAATGCCGGGCAAACCAGTTCGATTTCATGTAGTTTCTTATTCTTAGGCGATTTGTAATTTTATTTATATTGCTTTAGTGTGGCAACACCATACTAAAATGAATAAATATTGTTTGTTTATTCATATTTTGTAGAATTCTATATGAAATAACTACCAATATCTTACCTTTACCTATGATTTATTAAATTATTCCGTAAAACACCAATTTATTCCAATTCCACGTGCGATTTAATTTGGGCATACATTCCTAATTTACTCCTATTTTGTTTTATTTATTTCAGATCACTATTGAGGATAGATTCGGTGGAAATTACCTACCATCAAAGATCATGATGATCTTTGCTACCATTGTGTAATTTGTTAAAAAATAATTAATGTTATAAGTATACTTGTTCCAGCTTTAATACAACCATCACACTGTGTAATTTGCTTTACACGAAACAAAATCTGCACCGTCCAAATATGGTGTCAACGAACAGAGCAACAAATCAGTTGTTGGCCTTCGATGAATTATACGTTTTACTAGACGTAGACCACTTATTATTTAATCATTTCGTGTGGTAACTATTTATGTAAATATTTCCGAGATCTTATTTACAATTCGCGCTTTTGAATAATGTGAAAAACGACGGCGACGATGGAACTTTAATAAGTCATTGTCACGACCAAGTACTCGTCTGGTCAGTCACACGTCACTGTTTGTTTTCCAAGTCGTTTTCTATCTCTGGCTCCAGCTCGAAAACAGCAAACTTCAATGGCATAATCGCAGGCGTCGCGAATTTAACGACGGGCAATGGCATAAAAGTATATTTGAACACTGAGTAAAGGTCCTTTACACAATGATTTGCATTAAAAAATAAAATTTGTAAAATGTTTTTACGACAACAATACTTACACTTAAGTTTCGATGTACATACAGTGTATCACTTTAACTCGAGACAATTCATTATTTTTGAACGGGTCGGGTTATTCTCAAAATTTAAAAGAGTATAAGTTTCCTCATAAAATAATTTACAGCTGTCAACGCGATATTCAAACAGATAATATTAGCTGTAAACATCATTATAAACAAACAAACATGCCAAAAGTATAGTTGCCAAGGAAAATGAATTTAAAACAATACGTTTCATAAAATCAACCTCAATATTTAGAACAGACATAAAGTATCTATACTATTCGCCACAATTTGAGAAATTAATTTGCAAGTTAAGTACGTACTATAATAAATAAGCGATATGAAAAGACGGCATACAGTGTGACCCATTCTGTTGTTGGAGACCCTCATAAAATCTGTAATTTTTGTCCGATTTTATCCGTTTTTTTCTAAAAATAGATCACAAAAACTCTATTTTGGTGCAAAGTTTCAGATCTTAATCTCAATTTTCAAGGCCTACTTCGAATTTTTTTCTAGTAAAAAAGAGACGAAAACCCTTTAGCGATTTTTTTTATTTAAAATCTGACTACACAGCGTTAATCAGGACACCCTGAAACCCCCATATACCAAATTTGAACAAAAAATACACAGGGAGTTCCATTCTGTAGGGAGTCAAAGTTGAGCAAAATAGGAATTTTAAAGGCATCTGGCGAGTCAAGTGTGCCATGGAATTACTTCGAAACAGTTGGATGTTCAACAGGACCACTTACAGTGTTGGAGTACAAAGATTCAATACAAAAATATACAGGGTATTTTTCTTTGGACCATCTCAAAATGCTGAATTTTTATGAACCTTTATACGGGTCATAAGTGCTGTGGAATCGTTGAAAAAATATTGATAAACACAAAAGTAATTTATTTCTTTACAAAATGCCAACTAACAAATAAAAACAATTTAAATTATTGGACCTTTCTCAACAAAGTCACTGTCTAAGATTATAAATTTTCTGTGCGTTTCCTGTTGTGGCAGACCAGCTATCTTAACTGATATTAACTTACTGACTGGCAGGCTTCTGTATTTTTTAGATTTAGTTCGTTTATAGTGTGGTTTTTATATACTCGATTTTTGACCCGTATAAAGTTCCAAAAATTCAGTAATTTCAGATGGCACAGATAAGAACACTCTGTATATTTTGTATTGGACCTTTGCACACCAACACCTTGAGTTGTCCTATTGACCATTCAACTGTTTTGAGGGTATTCCATATATTTTGCTTAATTTTGACAGCCTGCAGAATGGAACTCCCTACGTATTTTTTGTTCAAATTTGGTATATGGGGGTTTCATGGTGTTCTAAATTAACGCTGTGTTGTCAGATTTTAAATAAAAAAATCGCTAAAGGGTTTTCGTCTTTTTTTTACTAGAAAAAAATTTATAGCAGGCCTTGAAAAATGAGATTAAGAGGGGGTTGTCGACAGCAAAAATGACGTTAGATTTCGCATTTTTTTAAGTTGTATAGCATAAAATCAAATAACATTTTACCTGGCAGAAATTTATTACAAACATCTCTGTCTTCATTTTAATCATAAGATCTTGAAAGAATATGCACTGGAATTATTATTTTTCCCAAGGTTTTCATAACCTATAAAATAAAACACTGGTTGTAATATCTTATGATTAAAATGAAGTCCGAGATGTTTGTACTAAATTTTTGCCAGTTAAAATGTTATTCGATTTTATGCTATTCAACTTAAAAAAATACGAAATCTAATGTCACTTTCGCTGTCGGCAACCCCCTCTTAAGATCTGAAACTTTGCGTCAAAATAGAGTTTTTTGTGATCTATTTTTAGAAAAAAAACCGGCTAAAATCGGACAAAAATTACAGATTTTATGAGGGTGTCCAACATCAGAATGGGTCACACTGTACACATACAATGTTTACTTTTCTACCAGTAGGTATGTATTATCACAGACCTATATATAGCTTCGCTATATAAGTCTGTGTTTATACATAATTAGATTTTAAAGATCAGATGAGCGCCGTTAACACTTTAGACTTTAGATTTTTTTATTTCGGATTGGTATACAGGGTGTTCGAAAAATAGACGGAGATATTTTAGAGGGTGATTCCCTGTTAAGAAATATGAAAAAAGTTTCTATAAACATGGGTCCGGAAATGCAGAGTTTTCAAGATACAGGATGTTAAATATATTGCATGTCACTGGACAAAATTGGTTTATCAATTTTTGCAAAAAAAATCACAAGTGCCTTGGAAAACAAATAATCAAAAGCATTTCTAGGAAAGAGTGTTATTGCAACTTTTCCAATATCATAACATAAAGTACACTACAACCAATTTTGTCCAGTGACATGCAATAAAACGGTTTTTATTTTTTTTCTCGAAAACGAAGTGAGATAGGAAAACAATACAAGAGGGAAAGAAGTTGTATTTTTAGATGCTTAATCAAACAAAAAATATTAAAGTTACAAAAAAGGTAGTGGCGTACATTTTTTTGATAATAATATTCGCTAAGGTGCCCCCCGGGACGCCACTGGACTTAATAAATTTAATCTAGTTAGGGCGAAATTAGCCTCTTAATACAACAAATAACATTGCCAAATTTCAACAGAATCGAGTAAATAATTTTTAAGACATTAATAATTTCATGTTTTATTTTTTTTTATTTAACATCCTGTATCTTGAAAACTCTGCATTTCCGGACCCATGTTTATAGAAACTTTTTTTCATATTTCTTAACAGGGAATCACCCTCTAAAATATCTCCGTCTATTTTTCGAACACCCTGTATATAAAATGTTAACGGGTTTGTATGCGATCCAAATCTTGTTTAGACTCAAAAGTCTTCAGGGGAAATTACCGTCTAGGCACTGGGAGATTTATCCTTGTAAATTTGATTAGTTATTAAGTTGCAAGGAATTCCAGTCGTAACCTGAATTCAGACGAGACAATAGGTCACGTAATATCGGAACGTGGCCATAAATAGGGTTTTTATTTATGTATCATCACAAGACAGGGATCGCACACTTTCATCGTGACTTCCGGTTGTGCTTTGTTGGTGTGGCCGAGTGCTATTAGAGGTTTTAGGACCCGGTTCTTTGTTTTAGGATTTTATAGCCCCCATATACCTTTTGTTGCTTTGGGGACGTGCTTCATCAAATTTCCGGACTATTTTTACATGCGGTTAAGAGCCAGATGCCAACCACTATCTCCCCAACCAGAACTTGAGACAGCGTGCTTTCAATTGTGCTTATTTGTATTCTTTTGTATCGCATTTTTGTAACTGTTGCGATCGAAATATAAAACCAGTTTTTAAAGGCTGAATGAGTCTCGGAGTAAGTAAGTATGGTTGTCTTTTATGTTGCCAAATAAATTGTCACTACTTTATAACTAAACAATACGGATAATATATCACAAAATGCTGATCATATCAAAACTAGGTACGTTATGACTCACTAAAATTATTGATGTTGATATGAAGTATGTTCTGAAAATCTACCATCTATCCACTTTGGGAGTTTTGGACATTTCTGACTTCAAATACAGAATACTCGGAAACGGCTATAAACACTATAAACTCAGAAAGGTCTTTGTCCATTATCACGATATGCTTAAACCTTTAAGGATTAGGCAATTCAAATAATGTTATGACTTGCTAATGTTCTGAAAAATAATAGCAATAAAATAAAATTGAGATATTTTAAGGAATGCCGTTTATACCAGTGCCCAAAGTACAGAGCCAACCCAATTCCGCTTTGTATTTTTTGCCATTGTTTAATTTCAATCGTTAGACGTTTTCCTTTGTAAAAATTGCCCAGAAGAAAAAGGCGGCCCGAATATTTATCTCCGAGACAGGCTAATGGAAAGCAATTCAATTCCAACCAGTTAGAAGATTTTAATTCCGTGTTCTAAATATAAGGACCCTCTAAATATTTAAATCCGCCGGACTAATTTCTCCCTTTGTTCCCCAAAATAATTGCACGTCTATCTTGTGTAATGCTGCCTTGACGTAACAAGAAATTTCGTTAACTGGGTTAGATCGATAGTAAGGCCTCAAGAATGGGCGTTTTTCATTTTCGGCCCACTGATGAAAATTTAATTATCGCCGAAACCGGGGGCTGCGTATATAAAATAACTTCATTACTTTGCAGAGAAATTTCATTTGCAAGTGCCGGTTAATAAGTTTTCCGATAATTGGGAAATTGTGAAAGAATAATTATTGGGAGAATCAAAAACGATTTTGACCTACTCTCATTTGAATATTTTACTTGGTATAACAAGCACAAGAAAGGCTGTATGTTATGTAGTATAACTTCACTAAGATCACTAATGGAAATATTTTTTTTTACAAAAAAAATCAAAACATGGTGCACTATTTTTTGTGTATTTTTCGAGTTGGATTATAATTTCATCACCTGAATCTTCGGATACATCAAAGTCTGATGTCTCGGAAGAAAAATTACTTGATATAGAGGAAGAGACCCAAATTTGAGATAGGTGTCTAATTTGAGATAGGTCCTTATATTAACGGATATGTAAGCCATCTGACGGAAATAGCCTAGACTAGATAAAATAAACTGCGGATTAGTGTTAAAGTGGTAGTTGAGCGCTTCAGTTCGTTTGTTTCTGTACAAAAGCATATTTGCTTTGATTTGACTCAAAAAAAACTTTTTTGATAGTGTAAATAAACCGGCATTTACAGTCCAGGTAAGGTGTAAAAAATTATATGTGTCATAGTAGTTAGTATAGGAGGTATTGCTTAATGATGTCCATTTGTCCGTTTTTATACTGAAAATTCCTAATTTGAGATACCGAATGGGTTCTGTAATTGAGACTATCTCAAATTAGGCACCCAAACAATATTTTTATTTTTTTATTACAGATGCCAAAAAAACACAAGAAATGGGACGCTCATGCTATGGTAGAAGCTGTAAAGTCAGTGCGTAATTGGGATGTTAGTCTCTCTCAAATTAGTCAGCCCGTCTCAAATTAGGCAACCTTTTATTTTATGGGGCAATTGACAGTTCAATAATTTTTGTCTATGTTGCTATTTTAATGTAGTTTCTTTGCATTATACTGTTTTGTCAATACACTAAGCAAGTATTCTAATACAATATTAATAAAAATTTGTTTAACGGTGAATTTTATTTCGAAGTTATAAAAAAGTGTCTCAAATTTGGGTCTCTTACTCTACTCGTATACCGTGTGGTCATTTAAGTGTGCAACATATGGGATTTTTTTTATTAACTGCACAACGAAAATACAAATATTCCTGAAAGTTGGTGCATGTTCAATAATCATATTAGGCGCACTTAGAATGGTTGCAAGTCAAACAGCATACAAGATAGGTCAAAAAATATGAAAATTGTACAAGAGTAAAGTACCCTTATTTCAGAAAATTCAGCAAAATGTTATTAATAAAAGTTGTCTAGAATTAAAAGTTATTCCTAAACACCATAATATGGCCTCCAAAGAAAAAAAATATTTTTTCAAAAACATTAATAATTTCCTAAAAAAATTGTTTTAACATTCACCCTAAACAATTTCATAAATCAATCAAAATTTAATCAATTTCGCATAACTTCAAATTCAAGCATATTTTTGTAAAACTAACTTAGATTTTAAATCTTTTAGGGAATCACAAACTTCATGTTTGTTGCAACGATATTAAACAAAACTTTAAAATTTGGCAAAAATTATTCTGAATAAGGCAAAACATTAGTAATGATAATGTGTATATTAAAAAAACTCTCATTTAAGGTGCAAAATTTTTATTTTAAATGTTTATTAAGAAACTGGAAATTAATTGACGAACAAAAATTTTTTCTTATGAGGCTGTGTTTTGGTATTTGGGCATAGCTTTTAATTCTAAACAACTTTTCTTATTAATCTTTTGCTGAATTTTTTGAAATAAGGGTACTTTACTCTTGTGCAAATTTTATATTTTTGATCTACCCTGTATGCTGTTTAACTTGCAACCATTCTAAGTGCACCTAATATGATTATTGAATATGCATCAACTTTGAGCAATATCTGTATTTTGGTTGTGCGTTGTGCAATAATTATTAAGAAAAAGTCCCATATGTTGCACACTTAAATGACCACACTGACCACACGTATATAATAATACTCGAAACTAGGAGTACCCCAGAAGCAACTTAAAACTGGTGCGGGGGAAATATCTGCTCTAATGCAAGTTATGCAAGTTACAGTTTCATCAGCGTTGAGCGTGTCCTTTTGTACCAAATTCATACGTAGAGAGACAATGTGCGTTATACGGGATCTGTACTTGTACCTCAAAGGACGATATTTCAGGTTTAGATTGTTTGCAACGGTGAAACTTCAATAATACTTGGGAAATGAATGTCTCGTTTCTGTTACGGAAACGGGAAGATTAAAGGAAATTTCTCTTTAATAATTATACGATTCTACAACGACGTCTCTATCTGCGCAGTTATTAATACTGCAGGCCTATATTCTAGGGCAGGATAAGATTAATTATTATAGACAAAAAGACAAATGAGGCTGGGTGTTCCATTTCAGAGAGATTCCATAATATGTACCTATATACCTGAATACCTAGGTATATAGTAAATACCTAAATAAATTAAACCAAAAAAATGTTTGACCGTGCAGTATTAAAGGCACTGCAAGTTCGAAGCAAATAAAGCACACTGTATTTACGATTTGTTTTATATTGCAAATTTTGATATACCGATTTTTATCTTTAAATCTAAAAATTTATTTTAATGTGGTAAACAAAAAAGTACAATCTCAAACATTTGTTTCTTATTCGACACATTATTAAATTCTGATTTTCTACGGTTTGCTATTCAAAAATTTGTCGTGTAATTCCCTATTGTAATCAGTATTAATCCTTGGAAACAAAATGTTTGGTTATTTTTCAGCCAAATTCAATTTTATGTCGTGTTTGGGTTTTAATTTAAATTTTATATACCGTAACATGAACAGTCTCATCATCGTGTCCTTTTGTGCTTCGAATGTATAAAGAGGGGTTATGAATCACGCGGCATCTGTATCTGATAAAGTGAAATATTTCGTGTTTTGGATTGTTTGTGTCTGGTGAAACTTCGACAATACTCTGCAAAGCAATGTCCCGTTTCAGTTGTGGAAATGGGAACATCAAAGATAATTTCTCGAACATGACATTCTTGAACCGTAGGTATTTGTTAGGCAATCTCTTATTTAAAACAGATCTATTGAAAACGCCTAGAATGTTTTCTTTCCTGATGCAGGTATTGCGCGCAATTTTGTTGAGAGCTCTGAATGCACTTTTCTATTAATTCGGTTTTATGTTTGTTTTCCTACTCGTTATCTCCAAGCAGGCCTTTTTTCCGCCGCGAAAAATTAAACTTGTAATTTTTACGCCATGATCCAAATTGTGGCTGCACCTCATTTTCATACAAATAGGTTTTTCTTTTGGTCAGCTGACGCTCCAGAAATTGATGAGGAAATATTTTAACCTTTGTAACAGACATTTTCATGGTGTGTCTGCAAAATCACTGATTTTATGAAAAAAATATAAAGTTGTTTGTATGTTGGGGATGCGATGACAACGTGTGCCAATATATTATTGTTACCGTTGTGAATATAATCCATTTTTAATCCCAGTTTTTATGTTTTTTTAACTTTGCTATGCTGACATAATATTTTACGCCATAAATTTTCCAACTCTGCTCCAAACAATAAAAACTGTTCGACATTTTCTCTTTGCGAATTTCAGTAAAATGATGAATTTATTGCCCTCCACAGAAATAGAGTTGGGCAAATTTGCCGGACATATTTGAAATGCCGAAATTAATTCCGAAATTTACCTACATGCCTTAAAACCTCGCTCCAACAAAGCCTTCCATGAAAACTGAATTAAATTTTTGCATGTAATTCGTTCCATGTATAGGAACAAAATTAAAACGAGTCGATTGGCTGGCGTTTCGAAAAATTCCTTGCCTCAAGATTTGTTATAATACGACGGGGAACATATAATATGTCAAACTTAAACCGGAATCACGACAAAACATCGAATCAGAAATTAAATAAAGATCCCTTATAAATAGTTATTTGTGTATACATACCAAGGCCCAAGGCCCTGAAGTTAAAAAGCTCGGTCACCCATTCATGACCCCACCGCGCTCGCCGAACTGCTCAAAATTATAAACCGGGAGATAGTGACAGATTTTTGGACGTGATTTTACTCAGTATGTCTTTCAAAGGGCATTATGTTGTTGCGTATATTCTCACAATAATAAGGTATGAATCAGAGTCATCCTGGGTTCTCCATATGGAAAACTGAGTTTTCATTTATTCGAAAAATATGCGTTTTGATATGATTTTAGTCAGGCTGCTATTTGTTTTATAATGAAGTTTAAAATAGAAAATTCCTCTGAAAACCATAGGTATACCGTTAGCGTGGGACCAAAGGGCTATATTCTCACGTGAACTCACGTGAACTTGTATTTTAATTATTAATTTCGGAAGAGGCTGCCAATGAGAAGTGTGCAAGTTCTTGTCATGAAACTGCTGAGAAAAGGATGGCATATCGTTTGCGCATGTCCAAGTACAATTTAAATTGAATGTTATTTACTCATTTAAACAATTTATTCTATGTAAAGTGTACTTGGACATGCGCAAACGGTATGCCATCTTTTCTTCAGCAGTTTTATGACTAGAACTTACATACTTATCATTGGCAGCCTGTTCAGAAACATGTATTAAAATACATGTTCACGTGACAATAGTAGCCCTTTGGGTCCACTTTAACGGTATGCCTATGGTTTTCCGAGGAATTTCCCATTTTGAACTTCATTATAAAACACATGTCACCCTGACTAAATTCATATCAAAACACCTATGATTCAAATAAATTAAAACTCACTTTTCCATATGAAGAACCCAGGATGACTCTCTGATTCATACCCTATTGTGTGAAAATATACGCAACATAATGCTCTTTGAAAGGTATACTGAGTAAAATCACGTCCAAAAATCTGTCACTATCTCCCGGCCTATTACGCTATGAGGTGAAAAGTTAAATTATTGTTTATTGACGGGGGACGGACCTCTCTGACGAAAAAAATCTAACAATAATGATTTACTTTAGCTCCGATTTCTGAGCTTTTAATAATGATTTTGGAACTCTTTAGTGGCGATTTATAGTTTGTGAGAAATTTGGATATACGGTATCGGTCAAAAGCAAAGAAACAAATAAATGATTTATTAATTATTTACAGATGATATTGATTCAAAGTATTTTGGAATGGCTGAGTATAAGTCTATTGGCCTCTAAAAAACTTCCAACATGGAAAAAACGCAACACGATTCCTTTTTTGCTAAATACATTTTCCCTTGATTTTTGTAACATTTGGGTTTAGTCTCATTTCTTATGTTACTAGAGTTAGTAGTACCAAGTTATAAAATACAATTCATTAATTAATTTTTAAAAATTGTTTCTCTACTTATGTCCGCCCAAATATTAATAGAAAAATACTGACACTAAACGTCTTGCTTTTTATTATTGAAATTACTATATTTTATAATCTTATAACATATAAAGTTGCTTTCCAAAGTTTAATAAAAATTAAAAATTTTAAATTTAAATTTTAAAATTAACAGAATAATATCCAAAGTTTCTCCACTTATGGCCGGTACTGTACATTGATTTTTTAATTCAAGCTTAATTGCATTTTTTGGGCAATCGACCAAAAGTGGAGGTCTATCAGGAATCCAAAAAAAAACAGCAACCTTTATTTCCCGGAACGGAAAACTAATTTAAATTCAAAGGGCTTGCCCTCGGGACAAAAAGTAAGGAAGACGGACCAAAGCAACCACCGAGACGAGACGAGACGTGTCTTAACTTTATTTTTCTATCTTTGCGGTCTCGCCCTTTTTGATCGTTCTGGCATCTATCTATCTGAAATGAAGCCACAAGTTTTTAATCCATTGGTTATGGCTTCAGTTAATTTTCATTCAAACTGGATTTCCATTAAATTGACCATTTGTATGGCTTTAATTGAAAACTGGATGTGCATACTGCAAAATTGATGGAATTTGAAGAGGTGTAAAGGTTCTTTTCTAAGAATTGAATCTTGAAAAATCAATAAGCTGTTTGTTAATTTTAATTAAGTGCCTAATTGAGAAAATAATTGTGGCATACTAAATTTTATTTTAACTTGCTTTCCTTGATGTTATTGAAATTACTCCCATTCTATTTTGACGATAAGATCTCCACTCCACGCCAGACATAGCCATAGTTTTATAAAAGTCCGTTTAGATGGATTCAGGGGACAGAAAATTTTCGTTGTGCTATTAATAGTTATATTATAACTTAACGTTGGTTTGATCCCTTTTATTGCCATCTCATCCGTTTCCACCTATTTATAACACATTTTGACCTTTGGATTACTCAAGTCCGTTTGGGAAATGCCAAGTAAAATTGGAAGTTTCAAGTTCGAATATTTTCCAAACGCTTGAAACAAACATCCTAACCAGCAATAGTATATTTCATTACGAGTCTGGAAATAAAGATTTTTCCGTGCGCGCGTGACAAATTCCCGTGTGAGGCGCAGCCGAACACGGGAAGTCATGCAAGCGCGGAAAAATCTATTTCTGGACGTGTAATGAACGATATTTTGTATTATACTTCTTTAAAAACGGAAACTTAAAACATTTTATCGGCATATTATAATAAATTTAATTGACAAAAAATAAACAATGCAGACAATATAGTGTTTGGTATGTATGATGCGTTTCCATGGTTACTCTCAAATTATTTCAAAGGTGCTTTGTTGTAAATTAGTTTGTCAGATAAGGTGAATAAAACGTCAAAAATATTACAGAAATGTATCTAAATATTGAAACACTTACGAATTAAAATACAAAATAGGTATATGTTAAATATCAGAGAGCATATATATATAGTTTCTTAAATTTACTTTACTTTCTGTATATTTCTATTTTAAAGCCATATATTCGGTATTTTTATTCAGCGCACGAAAAGTTTTTCCATGCGCTGTTTCCGTGCGCTAGCCCGAAAAACCCCATCTTTCATTATTGCTAAAACAGATGAAAATAAGGTGTTTTCAAAGAAGTATAATAAAAAGTAATTTTATAATTTCATCGCTCTGCAACTGTTTTATAAATTTATCGTGGAAAAGTTTCTAAGAGCAACACAATAAAATAAATGCAAAAGTCAAGCCTATAAAATAAAATTGTTTTGTAATTGCTTTTAGTCAATTTCGGCGATATTATTAAGACTTATAAATATATTATAAAATTATTTTATAGTTGCGTTTCGTAGCTTTAATAAAACAATTATATTAGATAAAGTATCAATGATAACTATTTCGTTTCTTCAAGTAAAAGGGTTTCCTTAGAGATCAATACAAAACTGTTTATGTTGAATTAGCTGATGTGGCCACTTATTATGACAGTTCATCAGTGTGTGTATTCATCAGTTTCAGTTTAGAGAGCGCAAGTGAATATCTAACTGTAGAAATAAAAATGTTGCGCAATTCAATTATCGCAGTGGGAAAAAATAAGAAGAGTAGCGCCTTCCGCTTCATTGAAATTGTGACAATGAGCTGATTTCAAATATCTAAAATATACAGGGTGTTCCATTTAAGTTTGGTTTGGCACCGCTTTTCTGAACACCCTGTATAAAACTAAATAAATGCTGAAAATGCTTGCTTTGGCTCTTACAACTTTTATCTGAAACTTTTTTCCTAACCTCAAAAATATAGAAAAAAGGAGGTGGTGTAAAAATATACGTGATCACATGGTACCTACTTCCCCTAGCAGTGCACTAATGAGTTTAGCTTTTAGGAAACTTTTTCCCTGTAAGGAATAAGGTAGAATCAGTTTCCATCAACCACGACTTTCCGGAAAATCCGCCAAGCTTTAGTTCCAACAATTTTTCCCAATTGCCATGATTTCCTCTGGGCATCGGAACACAAAAGGTTGAAATATTACTGCAATCATTGAGTAAAAAAAATCTCGGGTCGATGCTATTTTCTCTATCGAAGGCATAATTTGAATTCAAAGGAGAAACGAAGGAATAACGAAGATTGGCCTTTGCCAAAAGGCGAAACGTGTCTTAACTTTGCAAATTCTAACTTTATGCGGACCTAGTTTTTACTTCGTTCGATTTATTTCTCATTACAAGTGGGAATTCATGTGCTGCCGTTCAAATTGCGGCGGAGATTCATTCTCATGTCAATGGATTTTTCTTTGGGTCATCTTTTATTATTGTTCTGTTGGTAGGAATCTACTTTGACTTTGCATCGCCGTTGCAACTCATTCCATTTAAATGGACTTTCTTTTTGGCCGCTTTTATGCCGTCATTGAAAAATAAAGCCTTGTGTTGCAGAAATCAATTTTAGTGCAAAAAAGTACAAAATGCATAAAGAATCGTTGACAACATAAACTGCACAAAATATCTCTAGCAGCTGGTATGGAACAGCATAAAAACGCTTGGGCAGCATTTGCTTTGTAAAAGAAAACCGAACCATAGGTGGGGCGCAGCCCTTAATAATATTATAAAAATTTTATTTAAATGCTCTAAAAAAGAATAAAATAAACTTTGAAATAATTCAAACCAAAGCAAACCAATAATTCTGTTTCGCACAAAACAACACCACACAATAATCTAAGTATATACAAAACCAAAATCCGTAAAATAAAGCGCAATCCTTATTTCCGTGCACGGCACTGGTTATACTAGCCTAACTGGCCTACGTCGACACCTGCTCCGTGGATCTCCGAAACGCCGACCAATCAAATCGCTATGCTCGCTTTCTTATTGGCTGCCTCCTTGACTAGGTCGACGTCGACCGCATAAAAACCTTTGAATTTTATACGGGTGATTTCTGCTGATAAGTCTGGTATTTTTACCAGTAGCAGAGCGTGGTAAATGCTATGAAATAGATCGCACCACTTATATCACTGTGTTCCAAGTGAGTCATTTATATTTTACCAGGGTAGCTCGAGACAGGCGCCTCGGCAATAAAATACGAGACAAAACACTTTTTAACCATATTAAACAGAACCTGGTATTAGTAGTAAAAAGAGACGATGGAGACAGAGAAGAAAGATATTGTAGTAAAAACAAGTGACTACATGCTCGCCTAATATAATATCACCAATACTTGCATGGGTTTACACTGTTCGACGGCTGTCCACTTGTGCAGCGAAATGCGGTGGATAGCCGTGCCATAATTCCACAGATCAGATCTTAGGATATACTTTCGTAAATAGTTATAATCGATATGGCTTTTTAGGTACGTTATGTTTGACGACAACCTTAAAAAAATCTTAAAAGTGAGATATGTTGCTTGTAGGATATGTATATTTTTGAAAACTGCATGACGCTTATGTCCTATATTTTTTTTGTGACGCCAATTAAATTTTTATATGCCGTTTCAAGTGACTATAAATACTATACTATACTATATATTTGTAAGTATTGAATTTTTATTTCGTGTAAGACCTTTTACATTAATTTAGGAATACTCCCTAAATAGTACTTAAACTGGTCATTTTTCCAAAGAATACAAAAAAATAAAAAAAGTTTATCAAAATCAACAAATAATGATTTTATAAGTGTGGTAAGTTCTTAACGTGGATACTATTACTTTGCTACGAAATTTCATTTCAGTTGTATTTTGTCGTCCTTGATTATTTTGCATAGCATATGGAAGGCGTTAGAAGTTGGAAGTGAAAATGCCCCTATAGAGTAATAATTATGGAAAATGTTTGCCATCTCTGGGTAGGAAATGTACTTGATTGCGGTCAAAGTTTCAAATTTGGTATGACCTAATTAGTCTAAATCGAATGCAGGAAATAGTCTCAGGAATAGTGCACTAACTCGTGCACTGGTCATCATTTTTTGACAAAAGGAATATTAGCTTTCCTACAAAAAAGTTCCAAAGTTTGACGGCAGGCGCAATTTTAATATCGCAAAGAGCACACATGAACTTCGAAACGAGTTTTTTTTTACTGTTAAAACAAAAATTGGCAGCCATCCATCGAACATCCAATTTCAATACCGGTACGTTTTTAATGCGTTTCATTTCCCCGAACTAACCCAGTTTTACAAATTGCGAGGAACGCAGGGTTAAACCCACAAACGCAAATGATTCCATCAAGTTGGCTTTGGTTTGTCAAAACAATTTTTTCACTGATGATTTAGCAACAGATATATCTAGGAGTGGTTAATAAAAACTATCAGCAAAATACAGTTTGCCCAACGAATGGAGGCATGGCACTTGACAGCCATAGTTACGTAATGTATAAAGTAAAAATTTTACGTAAAAACATACATTTTAGAAAATTTCTGTCTTAAAATATAAAGGTTCAATAATAATATATCATATTGTTCTCAACAATAGGCTGAACATCTTATTAGCAGATAGATTATCTTTGACTAAACTTTCCAAAATATAGAACACAAATAAGTCCTGAAACTCCAAACATTGCCAGGAAGTACAGAAAGTGACGCATCAAATTTCACAACTGGCCTACTACTCAAAAGCTTTTGTTTGCATTTGTTTTAATTCATTTCCTATGATGCTTCTGTAGCCAGTATAGTCCTTAATTTAAATTTAGTTTAGTGAAAAAAAACTGTTTTGTTCTTAATCATTCAAATTTCTTTGTCGTTTTATTGTCTGGCCAAAAGCAACTAAAGTCCTAAAGTAATTTACTCAATGGCCGAAGCCAATTTTTGTTCGGAAGTATCCAATATTGACTTGCCGTAATAGGCTACCTCTTCAACTTTCCCGAGTTTCCCCGATACTATCTGGAAACATTCCCTGGATACCTTAGATAAACAAATCCCGTGGATGTTTGTGAAGTGCACTGGAGAAATTAATTAAACTCATAACGTCCCTGCTATCTCGACGGAGGGCGCCCCACGCGCCGGTTTTGGTTATTCAATGGATGAACGACGTATAGGCGATAGAGATTAGAGCTTTGAAATTCCAACTGTGTCTACAGGCTTCCATTCTTTGGAAAATTGAACGTCTCAAACACGTGACACTAGTTAAACCGGGAATAATGTTCACTATTCCACATGGCACAAAAAGGAGACACGAAAACCTTTGAATTCGGTCTCAAATTGGTGCAGCCTTAGGCGGCGATGATATTAGAAGTTGCTAACCGCGGTAGAAATTGGAAAAAAATAAAAATCCCTTATTTTATGGCATACACTCTTATAACGTTTGCCAAAATCTCCTTTGCTTGAATGTCAGTTTTTTTTTGTAGCAGGACTGATAAAAAATTGCATTTTAAAACGAAAATTTCAAATCATTATTGTAGGTCCACAAACGCTTCATTTTCAAGGTAACAGGGCTTTCAAATTTCCAAAAAAAAAACTAATATCTCTAAGTCTAATTGGATAAAAAGATCCGTCAATTTGAGACTCAAAACTTGTCAAATTCTCTCTAAATGTAAAAACTCACAGGTATACACAGAATTGACCTTTGTTCCTTCTGAAAATATTTGTCCATTTCGGGGGCTCCACCCCCTTATGAGCAATTTTTAAGGCCATGTTTTGATCGCAGAACGCACTGGTAAATTATGGAGCCTATTTTCGGGGCGCCCTGTATAATATGTCGATATTTGTTTTTCCCTTTAGCAATATGTGGACTTGAAATTTCAAAAAAATCATATGACACTCAGTGGTTCATGAAATTAAGGCGGATGTTGATAGTTATGCTAAAATTATCCTTACCTTTTTATTTTTACTTTTTGGTTTATCCATGGTACTGTCTTGGCAGTTCTGTAGTGAATCATCGCACTATTACCTCTGCGTAGGTATAATTATCTCTGTGGTTCTGGTTCTCCTTTATATAAGCAACGTCGTTGTCGTTGCTAGCGTTAAATAGCGAAACTATGACGGGAGAAGTACATACAACTTCAGACGCAGACCGTAGTGGGCGGTATATTTATGGTAAAAACTTTGCATTAGAGTAGCATGTAGCGGGGATTATTAGCATTCAATTAATACATATATGGAGCTTACAGTTTATGTCCCTTGAATAGTACATTTTCCAATACCATAACCAACTAGCGTGATATTTCAGGCCAAGTTTCTATTTACTCTACTGTAATATGTAATATATTTATGTATGTCTTTAAAAAACTGTTTCACTGTTTTACTTTGAACTAAAAGCGAACACCCGGTAAACTCAGCTTTACTGCCAATGCTTGAAACTTGAAACTTGAAATCGACTTGAAATTCCTCTGTGGTTCAGTCAATCACCCACCCTCTCTGCACTTGTTTCCAATTATTCCCCTTCACTTCGTCCGCATCCATTTTCCCGTCCAATAATATCCAGGCTTTGCCGAAATGAAGCATAGAAAAAAAATAATTTGCCTAAAATTATGTGTGAGTAAATTTCTGAAAGTGAATCTTCTTGATTTCCATGTTTGAATGTGTTATTTTCTTCATTTCAGGATAACATTCAACCCTCTTCAATTTCATGGCTGTCACTGTTTATTCCAACGTTAAATTAGACTGGTGAGTAACTGTAATAGGGGCACATCGATTTCATTCTCAACTAAACTCCATAATGTGTACTTTCTTGGTGGAACAACAATCAACATTACTTTTGGCACGATATTAAATAGGTACCTAAGTGATCAAGAGATTCCTTTCAATAAAGCGAATTGCTAAACCAGATAGTAGGTAGACAAAGATAGACTTCACCAGATAATAGATTTGTATTTAATTCCATATCTCTTAAATACATATCCTGCCTTATTTATTATATTGTCTTTGAAATCTTTCATTCGGTGGAATATTAAGAGAAAGCCGTTTTAATGATAATCTCAAAGTTATTATCATTACAAAAAACAGGTCATTATGTATTATGGTCTCACAAGTTACAATATGTAGAGCGTTCTGTTTTTATTTTGCACTTAAGAAAATGAACCATCTACTGGTAGGCAAACAATATGAACCTAATGATTATACCTATTACTAGTTAATACTGGTCAGTTTGTGTTGTTTTCAGTGCCTACATTATTGTAGAGAAAACCACTTTTCTAAAAACTTACCTAAATGCATCTGAGATTGGTCTCATCTAAAAGAATAACAAAATCAACTGAATTTTAGGTATTTCCAAAATAATTCATTTAACAAACCCACCAAAATCATAATTTTACATCATAGGACTCTTCATATATAGAGGAATAGTCTATATTTGTCTACATATGAATTTGATAGTATTTGAATCCAAAAAGTGTTTCCTTCGAAAACCCTTAGATATTTAACATCGTGCCCACTAGAAATAAGTAACAAAATTAAAGTCAAGACATGAAATTTGTCGATAAATGCATACTGCGCGTTATTGCCTGTTCTAACTGCAGTTTCAATCAGCACGTGTTTCCGGGAATGTTAATTGCAAAGCCTGGAAGACCTCATTTGTAAGATTTAGACGGTCATGAAGCAATTACGAGATGCGGTAAAGAGAATTGCGGTCAATAACCTTTAATATCGACCAGAACCGATTCGCTGGAGCATCCTTTGAATTTCAACGTTGCATTATGATTCTAAAGTCTACTTGCTTTGTGTGTTATATATAGAAGCAAATTTATGTAAAATGAACAATTTTCTTGTTTAAATTTGCAAACAAAAACCTTAAATTGATTTGAGTAAGTATACTTTTACGTGTACTGGCTATTTCCATTTATTTAATATATTTCATAGGAGTATTTTATTTTTTACAGCTCATAAAATTTCACTGGATTATTTTGTGTGCGAGTTGCATAATATAGATGTTCATTTTGACAATATCAATTCCATATATTTTATCTTTTATCAAAAATCAAAGTTATTAATGAGGATATTACAATCGAAAATTAGTAGAATAATATCTTACTGTTTAGTGCAGGCAATAAAATTAGTTAAACACGTCATAATGAATCTAGTTATAGCGTTATCGACAAATTTTTAATAAATGGAAATCGACTATATTATACATACTTATATATCAGATTTAGCATGCTTCACTTAAATGCCCCACTTGTCTTAATATATAATTAACTCACATTGTAGATACCTAATTTATTGGGAAGTTGCAGTTGATTTAGATTAAAATATTTAGAATACGGTAAAACAGATTTGGTTTCAAGCCGTTCAAATGTAGGCGGTCAATAATGATGCAAAATATGTAGACCGTAACACTGCCTCATCTCAAAAGGTCTAAAACCCGTTAGAAATCAAAGCGATCTAGTTTCAAAAATTAAAGATATAACATGTAAACTTTCAATCGATAGGAAATGGATATTTCTCGGTCATGTATTATTTCTGGTTGGTTGGAAGTTTATGTTTTAGATCTTTTTTTGTTAATTTTATTTGTCGTTCTTGGCCGCCATAGTTACCCCATAAGTCTAGAATTAGATTTGCACCTAATTTAGGGTTTTAGCTGGGTGAGTTATTAACTCTAGTATTGTTTGAACTAACGAAGGCATAGAGTATTAAAACCAGATTACCTAAGTATTAGATTTGTAATTGTAGGGCATATGCACCAAATTCCTTGGATTACGATAATAATTTATATGTACAGTAGCTCCAATTTTATTGTCATTGAATGAACGAATGAGGGAAAGGCACTAAAATGAAAATAAAATATTTTAAATGTTTTCTTTCTTCAAATTCGAGTAGGTACCTGATGCTATGAATATATTTGCTTATAACTTCAAAGCTTTTTTTGTTGATATTATTAAAATCCCGTCGTGAAGCTTAAATTGTATTTAAATTGACTTTATTTTGATAACTATGATAAAGTGAAATAATATACTAGGGAGTAACAGTGGATAAATGTAATGGGCCCTAGAATTTTTTATCACCTGTTATAACCACAACATCATTTAGATTTTATTTTCTGAAATGGTCTAACAAATCTTTTTTCTTTAACACTATGAAATTTAAATTATTGGGACCACTGTGTTCATTATTATCGTGTACAGTTTGTTCCACATTTTACTTTGGTGCCTCTTTATCTTTGGAATATTTCAGTTAGTTGCCTTTGGTTAAGCTTGTTTCAAACTTTGACTCTTTTTTTCGGAAAATATACAGTGTCCTCCAAAAAGTTCATAGGGGAATTTTTTTAATTAATGATTTATTTTAAAATTTGCCTTTGGCGTAACCTTTTGCTTTAAGAAAAATGACCCACTCAGACGACGTGGTCACGTGACTTTCACTCTCTGTCATAAATGTCATTTAAAAAATGGTCTTATTTGTAAAAATTACAAAGTTTTACTTGAAAAGTTATTTCTTTCTCAATTTTACATAAGTGTACCATTTCAATCAGCACGTGTTTTCCGGAATGTTAATTGCAAAACTTGGAAGACCTCATTTTTCGCATTTTTTAATGTTTTTGAATTTTCTGAATATGTTAAAATTAATAACTTTTTGAAAGCTTTTTTATATCACTAATCACTATAGCTTTATCCATTCTGTTAACTTTTTATTACTAAATTTCGATATGAATATCTCTTGCAACGGAAAATGATATACCCTTGATGCAAAGTTGTTGTACCATCGAGCATTTTTTACAATTAAAACTAAATAAAATTCTAATTGAAACAATGGAATTTCAAAGCGTAATATAATTTTCCTTTGAAAAGTACATATTCTTATCTACTTTTAGCGATAAAAAGCTAATAAATCCATAAAGCTGGTGGCACAAAATAGTTTTTACGAAGTTACGAGTTGTTAAAACATCCATAAATCTCATAACTTGGTATTAAAAAAATGGAAAAAACCTGAATCTTTTAATAGACCATTCAAATTTGATGCTTATAGGTACATAATATGTAAAATAGAAAAACAACTTTTTGAAGTAATTGTTTTTGAAACTTAAATAAATAATCCCGTTTTTTGACAGCGAAGGTCAGAATATGATCATGTTTGAAAGGGCCATTTTTCATATTTTTTTAAATCAAAAAATAACGCCCAAGGTAGATTTAAAAATAAATTGTTAATTAAAAAATTTCTTTCTATGCTGCGACCTGTTTTAAGTAGGTAAAATGTTAGCCAATTATTAGAGTTTTACAAGTCTATTAAAAAGATCAATTGGGGCTTCTTCATATATATCCATCAAATTTGGAACAAAATCTATAGACAAATTGCAAAGGTGGAAATTAAAGGAGAAGACTAGGTACCTTATCTACTGAAACTATATCGGACCCTTATAATTTCAAATGATGAACTCAAACTTTGCATGTATATAGCTTCGATTTATTATGCGAATGGCCCATTAAATTTTACCGCTGCATATCGCTGAAATGTCTGAAATTCATTTGCGAGTCAGATTTTGCAATAAAGCCGCTGAGTTCGGGGTTGATTAGAATCGATATAAAATTGGCAGGTTGATATTTTAAAATATGCCGCGGATAGGATTTTACCGCGCTAATAATATTTTGACGTTATATCAATGTTATATAAAAGCAGCCAATCACAATTAGCGCCATCTTATGAATAATTGAGAAGTAGTTAGTCTCCTGAGAATGCAGACCGAAAAAAAATGGAGTTCCATTTCGTTTTCTTTCCGCCCGAGCACTCCTACAACGTTTTCCACTCATATCTGTTTATTCTGAAACCCGAACTGCTGTTATAAATCAGGGTCTAAGTGTAGACGTCCATATAATGGTTTATTTATTTTGCCGCTGTAGTCGGCGTTTTAATGTGTTTTCGAATAACCGTGATGCCTATTATATTGGAGCGCTGGCCGTAGGTACTGTAACATTACGGCCTTACGTAATTTTCTGCTAGGTAAGCACTACACTAAAATTTAAAGTATACAAAGTGCACGCAGAGGTGGTGCGATATTACCTACAGCGAAGAATTTGGAAGTAAATGTATACATGACCTACATCCGTTATTTACGACCGCAGGCAATTTTAAATAGTTTATTATATCGTTAAAAGTTTATAGAAATCGAAATATCTTCTTATATTTTCTAGTTTGGTACATCTTCTTGTAATCTTGTACCAAAGACACAGATAATATCTGACCTAAACACAAACTAAACCTACACTCTCGCCATCTGCTCTAGTGTAAAAATACAAATCCTGTTTTTGTTTCAATTTGAGCTCTCGTGATAATTCGACCACAATAAGTTTTTTGGTCAGTGGAATTTCTGGTAAAGATAAACTGAGCTTAATGTTCCCGAATGTGTTAAATACAATATTTACTTACACTCTATTCTATCAAAATGCAAGTGGCGGGTAAACATTTACACGATTGACGCACGTGAACAATTCTGAGGGCTAATTTGAGGCAGGGCCGCATTAAGGACGATCTCTATGAATTTTATAATATAAAATATTAAAATAATATGCCCCAGTGTTAAGAACTTTAAAAACAAACTTTTATGGTACACCTAGTCATTCACTTACCTGCAAATTTCTACTATTAACACAAGTCGTAGCTCCAACAATTAATAAACAGCGAATGAATTATATCGGAAAAAATTAAAAGTCCACTTGCAACTCAATACACCTCTGTAATAAATAACGACTCGCTGAACTCGCCCGCCGGGAAAGATTTTATCCAATAGCAAGCCGATCACGTGCATATCACGCTCTAGCCATGGAACAACTTTTGTTTATGTTTCACTTGCGTTTAGTTTGAATAGAGTTTAATATTTTAAGCACACAAACCAACATGCCATACTGTTGCGCTTATTCAGTCTACAGGGGGTTAAAAGCTGAAAAGCTATTTTCGATTTTGTTGCCATATTTCGGAGCCATTAATTAATACAAACCAGCGGAAAATTTATCACATATCAGTTTTAAAATTATTGCCAGGCTGTGCCACACTCGTGGGATGAATTAATTTTAACCAAAAATAAATTTAGTCTAGCCATAAATTGGTAATAAGTAGGTATTGATATTTTTTGTTTATATTCTTAGATTTTTTCTTTTGCTATATTGTTATTATAATATACTGCCTTATTATTCTTCGAAATGTCTATCTCAAATATTATAAGACCAGTAATTAGTCTAATAAGATTAACAGGTTTTTCTCAATACCCTAGAAAATGCCTTTGTTTCAAATAATGTACATTTGAGATTTTGAGAATTTTTGTAACTAGTTAAAAATATCAAATCATTTACTAGCGAATAGAATGCTCTAGTGGGGTTTCTATTTTATGAACTCTATTATAGGAGTACTGGAAAACCACAAAACAGATTGATTGGGAATGTACACTGTATCCAAATTGATCGTCAACTACTTATTATGGTAGAATAAAAATATAAAAAAATATTCTGCTATATGAATATTAAGTGAATCATGAGTTTTTGGAAAAAATAAGGAAAATTGGCATTGTAACGCTCGTATCTTCTTATTTTTCTGCTTTATCAAATTGTTGTAAAATAATAATGGAAGTTTTTGCCACCGCCTCACCTCTGCCCGTTAAAATTTGATTTATCCTCTGCGGAAGTGACTGGTCTGGAATATCTAAGCATGCCAGACGTGGGATTTTCCAGTCAAAAGTAATTTTTCGCGAATTGTCTTGGTGAGAAAGGTTTTCTCACATCACGTGACACCGACACAACGTTATGATATATGCGAGGAGTTAGTTGTACATGGTGTCCCATTAATAATGGTGCTTAAACCAACTGCGTATATTTTGTACGTTAGCAGCTTGATTACTTTCGGCTTTCGGCCATAATTCAATTTCTATTATATCAGTAACCATTGAGATTTGACCGGTAATTGTTAAGCTCATAATCGTAATATGTTGCTCTATGTACCATTATTAATGTATATAAAATAAGAACTACATATTTTATGCTGTTATCCTTTCTTATTTTAGCAAACTGACAAAACTTTGCATTTTTCAACTGTTGTAAAATTTTCTTCGCAATATTTTCCTAAAAATACGGAAAAGCGGCGAAAAAAAAAATTTTTTTATTAGTAAGATCCCATCATATATGGGGGGCTTATATAAGTGGCTGACTTAAAATATCTCTGCTATTTTTTGACAGGAAACATTAGTGAAGGGTGCGATCGATAGCTCTTCGGAGCAGCCTTCTTTTGTCATGATAAAAGTAGCTGTCCATGACCACCTAGGAAAACTATGGCAAAAAAAATCAAAATTTTTAAATCGCTGTAACTTTTTTATTTCTAAAGATAGAGAAAAAAGTTTAATATGAAAATTATTTTGTTCAACTGTGAGAATACAAGTAGGTATATTATCAATTTTAAAATATTAGATATGACTAAATTTGATATGTATTAAAATGATATTATCTGGAAAAAAATTATCGACGTATTTTTTATAAAGCAAAATATCCCATTCAATTTGATATGTCACACTTGCCGGTTTGTTCTGTATTTACTATAATAAATTAAGAAAAATTGTTTGTAATATTTGTGATTTTCAGAAGGTCTAGTTACGCGTGAAAATAAATAATCGATTATGATGCTAAATTAAAGTAGGCACAGTAGGCTTTCAAATTTTGAAAATAAAGCGGTGTTTATGCACTTCATCGAATGTATAATAGCTAATCTACAATTATTATTTTAAATAATAAAAACATGCGAAACTCGTAGACATTATTGTCTGTTATGAAAACAAATTAAAAATACTTGATACTTTTAATTTAACGAAACACTTAACAGGTAGCAGGTAATGCCATAGCAATTATCCTAAAAATGAAATAATAAAATGTCGTACCTACTATTACAATGTAATAAGTGCTCAGTAAATACCTAGTGTTTACACCTTCTTTTCAGAACAAACAACACCGCAATTTCTTCAACATTATTTAACCTTTTCAGCCTCTGCATTTCAGCCTCTGCATTTCAGCTGCTGCATATTTGAAGTATTTCCATTTTTTAGTATTACACATTTTGCGGAGCTGTTGATTAAATTCACCTGTTTAGGTAACCCCATTCGCAAAATTCCAATAGGGATGTCATTACCAACGTCATAACGCTATCCTTGCATATTTATTTTCACAGGTAACCAGATCTTATGTCAACCAGAAATATTACCAATATTGTTTCTTAATTTTTTTTATACCGAACAAACGGGCAAGTGTGACACTTTAAATTGAATGATTTTGCTTTACAAAACACACATAATTAAATATTTTTAGATATAATTCGAGTCCAAGAGAGTCCAAACTGTACCTAACACATACATAAAAACTAATGTTATGCGTAAATTCTGTCGGGTCTTGCAAACAATTCTCATGTTAAACTTTTTGCCATATTTCGAAAAATAAAAAAGTTATAGCAGTTTAAAAATTCACACATTCTTCCTACAAAGCTGTGAAGTTAGAATTATCTAAAATGACCACAGAACTGCTTTTATGCGTGTGGTTATTGAAATAAAATGAAGATACGCAAAATACCTTGTATATTTAATTTCCATATTTGCAACGAAACTATAAAAAACTGGAAGAATGGTGTATAGAATTCCCTTTAATGGATTCATGAAGCCTCTAATTTTATTTTCATGCGATTAGCGTAATTCCACGAGGCCTTACAATCGAGAACTCGTTAATTTTCGTTCCGTCCCCGTTTTGTATTTATGAGAAAACTCCGGGCCGTGCTCAAGAAGTTGGAAGTGTCATTTTGCTGAAAGTCAGCGCCCCCATTAAAATGTATCTTTTATGTCCCTCTTGCTTATCCCCGTCTGCCCTTTCTTTTAAAATTATGCGGAATATGAGATTTTACGTTCACTCGGCGGCCTTATTTCCCAAGATATATATTTGCCCTTACGGTTTCCGCGAATTTAAAATGGGCCTCTGACGACATTATTTTCAGGGGAACCTGGAGATAACGAAACTTCGGTGGGCCTATCTGAAATATTTACGCGAGTTTGAATTTATCTCAAACAACGGCCTTTGTTATAGTTGGTTCAACAAGTAGAGTTTCCTTTAAAATAAAAGAAAATAATGTCGTGTTGAAGCATTGTAGAAAAAAGATAAAGATTCGATTAATTCGATATCTTCAATTTAGTTTAGGAGTTATCGCCAAAAGAATATGGCACCTGGTCATCCTGAGTGAAACACCTGGTATATTGTAGCATTTTTAAAAATATTAAAGTTTGTGTAACTAAAGGGTCTTCTATAGAATAATGTTCGGTAGAAAATATATAAAAGTTACTTCAGTATTGTAATATTGATTCTATTTTCGCTTATATAGCTTGTCAAATTACACGCAACAAATATTTTAACATGCAACATCCTATTTTTGAAATTACAAAAACAAAATTAAGGTCACAAAAGAAAATTAGCGGAAAATTACTTGTAAACATTTTATAATTTGAAAGCTAAATTTGTCGTAACATACCTATTGCCTATACATATAATATATATGCCTCTGTACGCCTGTACTCAGTTTTTGCTAAGGAGCGTTTGTGGGTCATTCCTTTTCCTGTAAGCAGTCAATTTGCACGTTTAAAGTGTTCGTGTTTTGATTCTTTCGCCACCAGCAGAGCAGAAAATTAAAAATATTTTACATTTCAGTTTTCCCATCTGTATCTGGTTTCATAAAAAATGAGATCGCCGTGACTCGGCAACTACTTAAGCATTTAAAGTGTATGTTGATCAACGAAAATAACTGTCAACGGGCAAATAATAATTTATATGCTTGAGCTCCTCTTATATTTTTACATATGGCATGATTTTTGGATTGCACGAGCGAACTTTAAGAGACTTGCTGCCAAGAAATCTCTTCTGCTTTGCTCAGAATTGAAACAGGAACCACTCATATTATCCCTGCTTTTGTTTAAGCTATACCTCAGGTTTCCAGAAAGGCTGTCCCAAGAAGGCTACCAAGTATTTATTTTATGCATCAGCTCTAACTCCGGGATGCCGATATAAAGTATAACTGAGTATTACGGATCAAGTCTTGTTTTGTGGAGATGGGATTTAAAGTTTTAAATGCCAAATATTCATCACCAGACTTATTGCGCAACTACGTCTAAACAGTAACAAAGACTGTAAATTCTCAGTAAATGGTCTATATTCTTTTGACCCGTCACACTGTGTTAAAGTCCAGCCGGAAATATTCGATGATATCTTGTTTGTCTTCGATGATATCTTATATTTGTCTGTCCAATGTATAAAGAAGTACCTACGTGAAATTCCGTTCACAAGTAAGAAGGAACTTATCAACTTACTGGAATTTTTGCCATTACCATAATGAGTTACCTCAAACTTCGATCCTTCCTTATTAACGAGTAATAGGAGCTAAATAATGTACTTAGAATACGTATATGTATCCACATTATGCCAGAACACTAGGTACTGGCCCACGTATAATTATTGTTTATAAGTTTATGTTTGGTCAAAGTGGTAGTTGTTTATTTTTACTTCTTACTTTTCGCGCTTTTCATACTTTGTGACGCGTAGTTGAATTTTTACTTTTTATTGCGTTAACAAGCTAATAGATATTTGCTAAAATTGCTTTTTAATTTTAAGTTTCTCAACTCCTTGTTACAGAAATTGTAATTTGCACAAATCATCAAGATAAAAATGGAAAAAATATATTTTGTTTTGTTGGTTTCTACCTCAGTATATTTTATACAAATTGGCATCTATTGGCATCATCATTTTCGCAAATTTACCTAACTGTAAAAATTCTTAACATAAGTAACTAAAATTTAAATATGTAGATGTATATAAGATTGTTATCAAGCTGGCACTTTCCTCGAAAATCGAGGTATCTTTGAGAACCACTATAATTTGATAGGAATCACTTCTCAAAAAATAATACCAACAATTTACTTCAATGGTCTATATTCGACTGTTCCCACAAGACTGGCCAAGGTGTACACATATAAAAAAACATACAGGTTTTTACATAGCAAAAACTTATTAAGTATACTGAATGTCTTTAGTAGACTACTGTACTTACTTGATGTCCTAAATAATATCTATAACAGATTTTCTGTCTTTCGTGCCTATTAGAGCACCAGTTATGTTCGAATTACACTTATAAATAACTTCTATAAACTGATGTTGAAGTTATCGAAAAACTTCTAAGTTATAAGTTATATCTCATATTATCCGACGTCTTAGAAACATTAGTTATTACTTTATGTTTCGAATTCAATGGGCACAAAGTTTGCGATGCTGAAGGAACACAATGCGGTGATTATCTTTCGCCAATATTCCCCAGGAGAAAACTTTCTGGAAAATAATTCGTAAGGCCAATAAGAACTCCCGACCTCGCCAGCGTCGTGACGGCTATTACAAAACTTGGACTTCCCTATTAGCCACGTCGTTCCGTTTTGCGGGGTCAAGTAACTCAATTAAAACCGGCTGAGCATCAATCATTAACGGCCTGAGTCCATTAGAGACCACGTAAATATTTGTACATCTCTACTATAATTGAGAAAAACGAAACTTTTTTACGTTAATCATTGATTATTGAAGTTAACCTCCGCTGATATCGTTGCCGAATATTACGACGAGACAGTGTGTGTCTTTTGGCTTTCCAAAAGACGAACATTTAAGAATTAAATTATTGCCCAAATGTCATGCCAATCAAAAGCGGCTGGTCTCCTTCAAAACATTTAATTGTCTGAGTAGTACTTATGGTCCAGTCATCTGTTCAGTCATTGATCAGCATTATGTGCGAAATTGTTCTCGAAAATGTCACCAAAGGAACAAGAGTGTGCCAGGGTTTGAATGTTGCAATCTTATTCGGCCACCCATTATAAGCGACCTTTATTCTATTTTGACACAAATAATGGACCGGGAGATAGTGACAGATTTTTGGACGTGATTTTACTCAGTATGCCTTGCAAAGGGCATTATGTGGCACATATTCTCACAATAATAAGGTATGAATCAGAGAGTCATCCTGGGTTCTTTATGTGAAAAACTGAGTTTTCAATTATTCGAAAAATATGCGTTTTGATATGATTTTATACAGGCTGCCATGTATTTTATAATGAAGTTCAAAATAGAAAATTCCTCGGAAAACCATAGGCATACCGTTAGGGTGGGTCCAAAGGGCTATTATTGCCACGTGATCTGGTATTTTAATAATTAATTTTTCCACGTTTCTGAACAGGCTGCCAATGAGAAGTATGCAAGTTCTTGTTATGAAACTGCTGAAGAAAAGATGGCATACCGTTTGCGCATGGCCAAGTACACTTTACATCGAATAACTCGTTTAAATGATTAAATAACATTCAATTTAAACAGTACTTGGACATGCGCGAAAGGTATGCCATCATTTTTTTAGCATTTTCATAATAAGAACTTGCATAACGCAGCCTGTTCAGAAACGTGGAAAAATTAATTATTAAAATACAAGATCACGTGGCAATAATAGCCCTTTGGACCCACCCTAACGGTATGCCTATTTTTTCCGAGGAATTTTTTTATTTTGAAGTTCATTGTAAAACACATGGCAGCCTGTATAAAATCATATCAAAACGCATATTTTTGGAATAATTGAAAACTCTGTTTTTAACATGAAGAACCCAGGATGACTATCTGATTCATACCTTATTATTGTGAGAATATGTGCCACATAATGCCCTTTGCAAGGCATACTGAGTAAAATCACGTCCAAAAATCTGTCACTATCTCCCGGTCAATAATGATCTATTATTTATTTGCTTGATATAATCGTTAAGTTAAATGGAAATTTGTTGTTGTGACGTTGTGTTCTGTTCAGAAATAACTATTAGCGGCTATAGATAGATAATTGAGAACTGCCTACAAAATTATCTGCCAATGCTAATTTGAACCAATGGTGGGCGAGATAAGTATAAGCAAAATCGACCGCATGCGTTAAATGTAGTAGGTATATGGTACGTAGGTTACATATTTTGGTAATGAATTCAACCTAGTCTAGGGATTAATTTTGTTGTTTGTTATTCAATAATGGTAACCAAACTAGTCGACCTAATAAGCTAATGGCAGTTGGATTGTCTGGCATCATGTTCCCAGAATGTTTTTAATAAATTACAGAACTGCATGTATTTTTTTTGTATTACAGAAGTAGTATTTGTGTTATAATTTAACGAAAACTCGTCTCTACACTCTAGCTCTCGTTCTCGATTCTCTAGATTGTATTCTTTTATTTCTATGCCATATATTTTCGTTTGGCGCCAGATAGATATTTAGGAACTTTAGTTTACGAGTATAGTATACAGTCGTCTAGAATCTAGAACAAAACACTTTTTTAAGTGCCACTTAAAAGTTTTGGTAGATTTAATTAAATACGAATGTTTTAAACAACATTATTGCAACCTATCTTCGTTGTCATTTAAATTACTACAATTCCAGACATGCAATTCACTTAATGTAGATAATAGTATCGCATGATCAAAATTGGCAACAAAGTCAATTAAAATGTACCTGCCTGCAACAAAGTGTTTTTTATACGTGATTTTCCAATCGGTTGACGAAGTATAAAAAGTATCGGGTATTGGATTTAGCGAAATTATATCTATATTGCTGCGTGGGTATAATTGAAAAGCTTCGCGACGCAGAGCGAAGTAGTTTCCAATTAAATATGGACGGTTTGTAGGTGTAAATACACAGGAAACCCAACGCACGTATTTTATGTCGCTGCCTGCCTGAACTAATACTTCGTTAATTAACAAGTTCGAGTCTAAATCCAATCAGTGCCTATACACAGATCCGATATACATATTACCTGATCAGAAATAGATAATGTATAAAATTTACAATTTTGACCTACTTTCGGAGATATTTTAGGAAAAGACTTAAATAGCCAAAATTCACACAACAATATAGGTATAATAATTATACGAGTTTGTGTCCATAGCGCGGGTAGGGGCTTTAAAGTCCCAAGTACAGTAAAACTAACACAAAATTAGGCCAAACCCAAACATAAAAAAAAGTCCTTTCTAGCGCGAAATAGTTCCATACCCTCCTAAGAGTTAGTACTAAGAAGTTACACCACCACCAGCGTCGGGTTTCGGGGGGAGGGGGCGAAAAGGGCAGGAAATTCTTATTTTTCATAGTTTTGCGTGAATATCTAGTAAACTATGAGGTTTAGCGCAAACGTTATCCTATACGCAAATGATATACATTAAATTCTGAACAAGAATTGTTATATACAGAATTATGGTAAAGTGAACGGTTTCCATGATAAAGAGGGGTAAAGATTTCTTTGTTTTTATTTCACGTAGTTTTTGTTGAAAAAACTTAAAATGATTACAGTATATAAATTAGTAACTGCATAATGTATGTAGAATATATATAGATATATCTATGCATATATAGATACATATTACACCCATAGATTGTTATTTTTTGTCACAACATAACCTCATAAGTATATGACTGTAAATATGTCCAATACAAGTTAGTAGCCTTAGTTAATTTGTACTCACTTTTTGCCCTCATTCATTATAGCGTTCTGATTTCCATTCGTTCTTTTATGTCAAATCATTCCCATATCTAATTTGTATTTAGCTTGTAAACATGAGAAAGTCATGAATAGGAAGCTCATGTGAAAAACAAGAAAATATATATTAAACAATCCTCATCGTATGCTTCTGAAGAGATGGATGCGTCGAAAACTGCGAGTGTCGAAGAAGTGGTCTCAATTGTTTAAGTATGTGCAGTAATTGCTTAGGACTTGCATGTCTCAATAGAGATACTGTAATCATCGACGACGATTTAAATGATGATTCTCAAGTGGACGAAGAACACGAAGATTTGTTTTCTCTCACCAGCCCGAGTGAACTATTTGGTGCTGAGTGCTGACTGATAACGCAATTAATGATGCATCTAAAACTTATAACCTTTTGTATCAGTCTGATTTCCCTCCCATTTTTTCAATATAGATTGTTTAATATATTTTCTTGTTTTTCACATGAGCTTCCTATTCATGGCTTTCTCATTCAATTTAATTTAATGTATATCATTTGCGTATAGGATGACGTTTGCGCTAAACCTCATAGTTTACTAGATATTCACGCAAAACTGTGAAAAATAAGAATTTCCTGCCCTTTTCACCCCCTCCCCCCGAAACCCGACGCTGGTGGTGGTGTAACTTTGTAGTACTAACTCTTAGGAGGGTATGGAATTATTTCGCGCTAGAAAGAACTTTTTTGGATGTTTGGGTTTTGGCCCAATTTTACTGTACTAAAAGGACTGGCTAGTTTTTTCCTCTTAATTTAACCAAAAATTCAAATTCAAATTTCCGATTCTTATTATTATATTACATAATAACAGGTCAAATAATTATATAGTTTATACTACTTTCCTAGGAAGCAATTAAAACGTATTATTAAAAAGAATAATCTTTGTATGTTTTAAATACCTGAATAAAACCCATTAAATAGTAAGCCTAGGTATTCTGTTGTGGTTGATGTAGAGTGTTAAGTACTAAACGTTTCACTAATCATCCCAGCTAGCATCTTCAGTGGTTTCTTGTCTCTTACTATGTGCTTGATCGCAACTGATGAACATATACATTTTTACTTATTTCGCACTGTCAAGATGTTGCATCTATAATAAAAAGTTCATTTTAGTACAAAAAATACGTAATATCTAGTTTACCACTTCCCCTACTAAGCTGAAGCTGTACATGTACACAATATTTGCAGCTCTTTTAGCATTTTTCTGGGCCTCTCCATAAATAAGTAGCATATTTATTTTATCGTCGTGTGTGGCCATTACAAAACACTACTTTTTACACTGATTTATGATAGTGCTGTAATTGTAATGCCAAACTGACAAGTTCAAACAAATTGCCATGGCCTACTCAGAGTTTAAAGAGTCAATTAGCCCCTTTAATTTTCTGGAAATTTGTTCCTGTAACTTCTTAAGCGGACAAAAACTGACAAAACGCCGTAGATAAAAGTTGTAGAGAAAAAATGGAGGTATCCACGTGGGCAATAAAAAGTATGTTCGTTAGAAAAAAATTATACCGGGCGTCGCGACGCCTGACGCCGTTTGTTATTTTTTTATTTTAATCTTAGTTTGGTCTACAATTGGTCCCATTTAAGATCCCACATGCAGATTTTTTTTTACTCTTCGTTTGCCCGCTATAATAGGCCTGAGACGCCGAGTTTGAATGACCCTGTACGGTAAGCTGTGCCTGTACCCTGTACATACCTCTTCTTTTGTTTATTTGCGTTTGATCGATCTTTTGTGTCTGTTAACTTGAATTCGAGTGCTTTCTCAAGGGTTACGATATCCCATATTTTGATTATTAAGGATCCAGTCAGTTCTCTTTATCTGCTACATCTGCTAGGTGCATCCAAAAACTATCAAGTCTAAGTAATTTTCTCAATATTCCTCATATTATATGAAACTTTAGAATTGTAAAATTTGGAACACTCAAAGAAACTCTTTTTAAAAACTCTAATCCACATTTCACACCTCTCTATGAAAGGAAAGTAGCTTTTCTCTAGTGTATTGAAGAGCTGCAGGGCTCCGATAAAAAGGTACGTCGTCCCTGTTTCACTGCACAAAAAGAAGGCATCTTCACATTTATATCAATCCGAGGTTTTACACACAATCACAGTTTATTAAAGGAAAAACTGTCGATGTTTTGACGGAATGGTATAGGAATGCAAAATATGGGATTCGCTTCTGGGGTTAAAAAAACAACGTTGCTATTTTAAATGTCATATCGGTGTTACAAACGTTTTACGTAATTTGGTTTATCCCAGACAAACCGATATATACGTGAAATTGGAAATCTAGAGGCAAAACAAATCTGCCCTGCCCGCGGTTTTGTATTTACTAGATCGTGTGAAATGATATTGCTCGATGACGCAAAACAAAATATCGCGATTCGATTTATGACGATAAGGTTTTTTGTGAAAATCGATTTAGTTTTTAAAGTTAGAAAAACGAAGGTATTGGTTATAGGGCCAAATTGAATTTCTCTATTACAAATTGTCGAAAGAAATGTTTCGTTCGCAGTGACCTTGAAAATGGATGCCTCCGAATTGTCCTTCAATTTTGAAAAACCAACAGTTTTTTAGTTATTGCAATTTAAAGTTACGTGGAAAATCTGTAAGATACATAATCCTTAGGTTATTTCCAAAACTAATACCAGAAACTAAATTTTTGAGGAGTTCTTACATTTGTAAGGATAGCTATTCTATGTCACAGAATTGTTTTGTCATTTTAAACTCACAATGGTCAAAGTTTATGGGCGAAGAGTTAAAAGAAATGTTTTTGTAGTAGGCTTTGCTGGGCCAAAACAAAAGTAACTCAATGTTAGAAACTGTTAAAATAGTGTTAATAATTAAGTAACTCTGTGTTGTTGTCAGTTGTATAAGTTGTTTCTTTTTTAATTTAATTATATATTTATATAATTTAATATATGGATTATGTTGCTTATTTTTGGTGAATGCAAGCAAAATATCAGAGCAGCTGCAAGACTGTATTCTCAACGCTATCCAGAGAGAAGGCAGCTAGCTCGGAAAACTTTCAGAACTGATAGTTTCTAACATTGAGTTACACTTTTGTTTTAGCTTAGTATCTAAGCCTACTATAAAAACAGTTTTTTTAGTAACAAACTCTTCTCCTTAGCCCATATCTTCGACTATTGTTCGCTTAAAATGACAAAACAACTCTGAGATATTAGGATAGTTTTAAGAACTACTCAGAAAATTAGTTTCTCGTTTTTAGTTTTGGAAATAATCTTAGGATTATTTACTAAATATTAAAAACTTATTGATTTTTAAAAATTTGTTTATAGCACATTATTTGCTTCAAATTGAAGGACAATTATTAGAAGGCACCATTTTTCATGGTTACTGCGAAGGAAAAATTTCTTTCGACCACCCTGCCAGATTTTTTGCGAAATATCTCATTCCGTTGCTGAGATGTAAAGCCGGGGAGTCTAGGTGAATAACCCTGTATACAGAAAATGTCTTTCTAGAATAAGGATACACAATAATTTAAATTACTACCCATGCACTATTTATCGCTGCCCTATACTTTATGATAGTTTCAAATCTGAAACTTGTCCAGTTACTGATACCAGTGACTACATTATTTCTACTATAGTCACTGCCTACACCGAATTGAAGGAAGACAGCATACGTAGGTATAGATCGTAGTTTGACCACTTGCATCTTTTTTAATATAAGTATCTTAATATCAGAGATGAAATTATTATTGTCTTGTCATTAAAAAACTAATCGCTCCGACTCTAGGTTGGTAACGAAGTTTCATTGCAAATGTAACAAAAGCACGACCCAGCATTTCACGCGATCTAGAAAATACAAAACAACGCAGACGCCTCGCTTCGTTTTGCCTCTAGTTTTCCAATTTCACAAATGGATTTGTGCCGGATAAACCAAATTACGTAAAACGTTCATAACGCCAATATGACATTTAAAATAATAAAGTTATGTTGTGGCCAAATCCAGAAGCATATTTAGTATTTTGTCCATATTCTGTCAAATCAAACGGCTAAAAAGTACAACATTATTTCGGACTCCCGCTGTTGACACAAACAGGAGGCTTTTGTTTCATATTTCTTACTCATTTCATGTGGGATTTAATGATAAAATAAAGTACATAAATTAACGTTTTGCTTGTTAACGAGTTGCTACGATCTAGAGAAATTATAACGTGCTTTCCTTGACACGCACACCTTTAGCAAATTTATTAGTTTACCTCTGCGTTGTTCAGAGGAAAATCGTTTTGCAATAATTGCATTCAGACTGCATTGCAAATTATAAATGAATGTGGGGTCTAACTAATGGCTTGCATTAGTTTCTCGGTCATTTTAATAAAAAATTCCAACTCGTGTGGATATATGATGCGGCTTGAAATTTTCCATTCAAAGGTTGATTAATGCCGACTAATACTTTAATCTGCCAGAAATTGAATTCAACTTGCCCAGCCGATCCATGGGATTGAGCGCACGATCGACGTCTATAGGAGCATAAAAAGTGACTTCAAGCTGGTCTCTCTTTTTTTGTTATTCGGTGTCATTGAACCTAGATCATTAACCCTGCGACATTACGTTGCGATATTGCCTTCCAATAGTCGACAACGATTTTTAATGTATTTTAGAAGTGGATCATAAAACGAAACCGCATCAGCAAGAAAGGATAGGTAGTCGAGTCAAGGCCCCCTGTTTCATATTTTTATTTTTAGTTAGTTTTTTCTCCATTAATGGTATTGATAATAATTGATTTGTGTCCCAAACTCTAATCAAAGTTTATATTGTTCATATTTTACCACACCTAAAACATAATAATTGTTGCCAGAAATGTTCTTTTTGGTGACTTATTAAGGTGTTTAGATTGCTTTGACATGTGACGGGTTCATTTATTTATGATATTGTCTCATGATTTGGTATACTTACAAAAAAACGGTAGGTATTGATATTTTTTCGATGATACGTCACTAACACATTTTCAACGTATTACATAAATATTACGTATAATATTTTGTCTTGAAATCGGCAGTGAAGTGTCTCAAAATCGTCATTAAAAGCTCAGAAATCGGCACTGGAGTAACCCATTATTGTACGATTTTTTTCAATAAGTAGGCCTTGGTGAGATGTAAACATCAAACGTCAGACGCGGAGCCATCGCCCGTCAAAAGTGACCAAATATTCAAAACCCGGCCAATAAAGGCCAATTTAACTTTTCGTACACATTGAAAAATTGTTACCTATAGCAGCGCAATCTTTCAGTGTAAATATTTTAGTAGGTTTGAATATTAATCTATTTTACATAGAGGCTGCACAACAGGCAGCAGTTTGGAATTTCTGTTGGTAAGTGCCGTACCTCTTCATGCTTGACCTAGGTAGAGCAATCGTCAAAGTCAAGCAACGTCGCGCGTAGTCGGTACATGGACGGGTGATTCCTTATGATTATTTTTTTCCTAATATAACATTTTTTCCGATTTAAAAACTCGTGTGGTTTATTTGCATCGGCAACTAAATTCCACATGAGTCATAAAAAGTTGAACTTCAGTGCCTGGTACATAAATAACTATTTGTATTATTAATATTGGTCAACGCTATGTTAACTTGATTATGAAAGGGTTAGACTATATATTGCTATGCTGTTTATCAATCCAACTCTATAAAACTATATTTCTCTGAATGTAGTCACCAAAAAAGTCATGTACTATACTAGGAATACTAAATTTACATTTTCAAAACTCTCCCAAACTGGGTTCTGGTATAGCAAGGTGAAGTTCCAAAATAATAATCTATATTCACGAATTTTATTCCTTCCCTATTGTAAAGCCACCTTGTGTTTTCCGCCACAAAATAACCTATTATCCCAAGCTAAAAATATACCTACCTTCACACATACAGCTCTTTAACGACGATCAATTCGCCTGATAATAGGTTTTATAGGTGCATTAAACGTACTTTTCATTCATAGTTGCATAGACAGAGAACAAAAGAGTGCCGCGACTATGCAAGCGATAAAACACAGGGCTTTGTTGAACGCTGGAACTGGTTAGTCGAATGTCATACTGGCTTTAATAACATACGAAATAAAGATGAGGAGGAGGAGTTTATATAACAACTATTTTTATTTATAGTTATTTACTTTGACACCCAAATCTTAAAAACGGCGGTAGATATAATAAAAATATACTATATAGTAGATATACCCGAGGATACATACCATTACATATAGACAATGGTCGATGACATATCGCATTACTGATATTGTTTCGAGGAATTTATTTAAAGTGGAAACGTTTAAAAACAAGGAATAGAATCATTTTTATGAATTTTCAGTGTAGGGGATTTATTAAGCTAAAAAATTTTTTTCTGTCATAAAAAATTATTATAAATTTCCTTTAGGGAACTGGATGCAATATTGCTGAGTTGGCGTGAGAAAATATTGATTTGGCTTTAACGTTTAAACGAGGAAACAACAATCTTGAATGTTGACGAAAACGCCAGTACCTATAATAATAATTCTCACCCTCACGCAATACCCCAAACTAGGAGTACCCCAGAAGCAACTGAATGCTTGTGGGGGGGAGGGGGCAATTACTATTATTTTGTCGTCGTTGCCATTTGCGGCTAGGGCCGACTTTTCCCGATAAAACTAGAATAGCATTTGCTCAAGTACTAGGAAAATCCTATAAAACCGTAGTAATTCCCGTGAGTGTAGGACAATTAGTAAATCACACTGTTTAGGAGCAATCCCGTGAATCCACAATTTATCCAGCGCTCTTCGCCATCAGCGTTGTTTTCTATGACTACGTTTATCTCGACGCGTTCGATCCGATTGAGAAAGGTTTGTATTCACCGGAGCGGACTCAAATAGACGGCGTAAACTGTGGCGGAGCGTTTGTGAGCGCGTCCTTTTATGCACCGATGTAGGTTTGCGTTTTGGTTCGGTCCCGGCTTGCTAGGTGGCTCCGTGCATCCGCCCGGTGAAAACAATGTTTTGTTAGGTCGAATGAAAAACCGCCGCCGCTCGTTTTGAGACAATTCCATGGAGAATTCCGCTTTTCCTGTACGTGTCTACAAGGCTGGCAGCTTTTAGTGTGTAATAGTGTGCCATTATTTATTGTTAACGATAAAAGAGTGTCACCGGCTTGGTGTCAGGTGAACTATTATTTGTTAAGACACTTAGTTTTGTTATTAATTATTGTAATATTTTCAGCATTTGTAGAAACGGATTAACCTCCCTCCTTTAAAAGTATTTGGGAGTTAACTTTGTCTGGCTGTAGTGAAAGAGATACAAAGAATTATACAAATTTGTTTGCGTCGATTGGCAGTTTTGTTTTATTCGTCGTTAAGAATCCACACAGAAAATTATTGCGACCAGTGATCTGGCCACAAAACCCTGCAGATTGAAATTCAACGTATAGTCTATAAAGACATATGTATGTGCATGCAGTCTGCCTAGACCTCGATTCGAACCAAGGTCGAGCGAAGGCAGGAAAACATGCAGTCCAGATAGTTAGCAATGCTCCGAACATCGCCATCGAGGATTGTATTTTGCATTTCCGCCTAAAATAATATATATCTGCGCTTAGCCGATATTGATTGGTTCGCAGATAAAGAAATCGCGGCAGGAAAGACTTTTTCATTGGATACATAGTGTCTTCAATCAAAAACAAAAAATGGCAAATGAGTAAAAATGTTCAACTGCATAGCTGCATAAGTAAAACTTCTCCGTTTCATGATTTCATACCAGTTAGTTGTTATCCTTTCAACACTACTGTATTTTGCAAACGAAGTCCTATGAATTTTTTTATTTGTATCTTTTGTGTCCGGTGCTGTAATGGAGTTTCCGCCAAGGTGTATATACTATTTTTCTTGAAATCGGCAGTAAAGTGTCCCAAAATCGTCATTAAAAGCACAGAAATCGTACAATAATGGGCTACATTATTGTACGATTTTTTCAATAAGTAGGCCTTGGCGAGATGTAAACATCAAACGTCAGACGCGGAGAAATCGCCCGTCAAAAGTGACCGAATATTCAAAACCCGGCCGATAAAGGCCCATTTAACTTTTCGTACACATTGCGAAATTGTTTCCTATAGAAGCGCAATCCTTCAGTATACATATTTTAGTAAATTTGAATATCAATAGATTTGTTGTGTAGGCTGTACAAGAAGCAGCAGTTTGGTTTTTCTGTATGAAGATGCCGTGTCTTGTCTTACTTGACCAAGGTAGAGCGACCGTCAAAGTCAAGCAACGCCGCGCGTATGTTCATGGACGGGCGATCCGTTATTTTTATTTTCTTTCCTAATAAAACTTTTTTTTCCGATTTCAAAAAAAAATATATAATATGTGGGTACCTCGGCACTAAAGTTCTTTTTATGACTCATATAGTTTATTTGCCTCGGCCAGAGGCCTCGGCAACTAAATTACACATGAGTCATAAAAAGTTGAACTTCAGTGCCTTGGTACATAAATAACTATTATTCAAAATCATATAGTTTTTATAGTGCTAGTTAAATTAACGAATTCGAAAATGGAGTTTTTAAAAGATTTTATTCGACAGTTACAACAGGGCAGCGATTCACGCTACAAGACAAGACTAAATTACATGGAGCAGAGCTCTTATTTATAAGGTTACAAAAAGCAAGCTTAGCCTACACGTGCCCGCGCACTCAGCACTTTGTCCGCACTTTTACACAAACATGACCATTGTTCATACGGCCATAAGTTGCTCGATGAAAAAATGCAATTCCTGTTTATTTTATGTCAAAGTCTGTCTTTCCAAATGATCTATCTGTATATACAAGACCAATGATCTGTCTTTCCATTGTTGCTCTGTAATTATTATTAATACGAAAAATGGATTTATTGAATGAAAGAGAATATATATTATGGAAATGGTTATTTTAATGAGTTTTCTGACCTCTGGAATGAAATGGCCGACTTCCCAACTTTTTTGTGGCATTCTTGTATTTCCTGTCCTGTAATTTATCGAATTCGTCTGCCTTGACAGCTGGAATAATAAATTATTTATCCCAGCAACGTTTAAGTTGGGTTTTAATTGCATGATCCTGTCTGTCGACTAAATGGGCAGAGTTAAATACATGTGCCAGACAATTTCCAGACGCTCCATATGACCCCGGGGCATACTAGCACGGTCGCCCTCGCCGCTTTACGACACCTGTTAATGGGGACACCGTAAAATATCCAGCGCTCCCAGTTTTCCTATATGGATGCTATCGATTCTTTTTATTGCTCTGTATCGCTTTAAAGTATTTCCCTTATTGTACCCACGTTATTTTCACCGGCGGCGTGATAACAGTTTTTATACGCTGGCACTTTAGCTTTTGGCATTCGGGAATGGCTTTCGCCCTACCCTCCCGAAGCCGAAATGGGTAGTTTTGCGCCAAATTAAATGAGACCGCACCGGCCATTTAACAGTTTTTAAATGGCGGGCATAAAAATGATTGATGGTATGGTCATTAGAGGAGTTCACACACAGTCAGTCACCGGTTTCCACGCCACCGACACATTGTGCCGCCGTTGCGCCGCGTCCTATAACTTTTTCTGAATGATTTATCGCCCGCGAAAATGGAAAAGGTTTTGCAGCCGGCCTAATGAATTTGTTCTGCGCGCCCGCGACCCCAAAACTTGATTTATCTATCCGCAACTTTGCGATTATAATTGGATAATTTACAAAATCAAGGCGGCGCCATTTTTCATCGGACTTCAGTTGCACCACAGCGTTGTTTTCGTGAAACTTCTTTAGTGTTATGTGGGGTAAATACTTCCCTGTCCTAACGTAAAATAAATAATTTTTCTTTAATAGAACGACCCATATATTATGTAATTATGGCACATTTGGAAAGAGCACATATTCCTCTTTTAAAACCTAGGTATATGGGTTTTTGCTATTAGGGGGAGGTGGCAACAGTGGCCACGTTTTTACAAAACCGCCTATAGAAATCACTGTAATGATATTTTGTTATCCAAACTCGACGCCCCGGGCCTACAGCGGGAACACGAAAACTCGAAATAAAATTTCGAAAACGGGTTCTTAAATGGGACATACTAAGGTCCAATTTTGACCGAAAATTAGCTTTTTTATGTTTGGGAAAATGGCCGCTGTGGCGTCATCGATACTATTTTCCCAGAAACTTACCAGTTTTTCTCTATATATTGAAATTGAAAGTCCTTATCATTCTCAACAACTTTTGTAGGGAAAGATTTTCTGTATCTTTTATTGTTCAAAATATGCAGGGTCAAATATGTAAAAAAACATGGAATTTTTTCTAATCATTTTTCGAAATCTAGATAGCTATGGAAACAATTATTGATAGTCAGAAATTATTTACGAGTATGTTAGGGTGCCTTGCGCACCTTTAAATTTATTCATTTTTATTTTTTTTAATTAATTTTCCACCAACATGACTATAGTGAGAAAAAAACGTATGAACTATGAACCAATAATTATTCGCTTTCACAATGGAAAGAATAAAGTTGACAAAATTTGGATACCCTATTTCAGAAAACTAATGGTGCTTTGACCTATGCCCATTTGGAATTTTTTTCTTCATTTTGAATGTACAGTTGATTTGTAAGTTTGAAAGCGGTAAGTGAAAATTGTATGTTTCGAATGTTGAAGTTAATAGATGTTTTAGGACACGTTTTGGCAATTTCAACCCAAACAGAGTAAAAGCACAATCCAAAAATAGTTCAAGTGTCGACATTTTCAGCTTATTCTCCATACACAAAAAAAACAGCAGTGCCAAATTTCAGTTCAGCAGCTTGATTATTTTGGGAGGTATTGCCATAATTCAATTTAAAAGAGAGAACTACGTAACAACTCCCTGTATCTCAGAAACGAAGAAATTTAGAAATGAAGAACTTTAGAAACGAAGAACTTTTATGTTACTATGTTATACTACTATGTTAGAAGGATTCTAACCCCCTTGACATGGGTATGAAATCAAAGGTTTTGACGAGTAAATTATGGTAACCTACGTGACCTCATTCTAAACCCAATATGGCGGGCGCCCTAAAATGGCGGATTACCTGATCTTGAAGGTATATGGTATGTGCCAAGAACTGAATGGTTTGGGAATGGCTTCAAAGTACCTTATCGCTAACGTAAATATCCAGGTCAAGGTGAGCACATGCCGAGGACCGAGGACTGATATTCTTTGATATCTTTTGTAAAATGAAAAAATAATTTTTCCAATTTTACCATTAGATAATAAATTTATTAGTACTTTTAAAAGTAAATTGCACTAAAAAGTAGAAAATAATTATTATTTTCAGTGATTAGAAGGATTTTCAACATTTGTAAAGAAAACCATTGTGCGCTTATAAAATATTACTGTTAGTGTTGCTGTATGTTTTATCACTATGCGGATTGTTAAATACGTTGTACAAATATAACAATAACTTTTTTATTAGACTTCTTTGAAAACACCTTATTTTCATCTGTTTCAGCAATAATTAAAGATGGGGTTTTTCGGGCTAGCGCACGGAAACAGCGCATGGAAAAACTTTCCGTGCCCTGAATAAAAATACCGATTATATGGCTTTAAAATAGAAATATACAGCAAAGTAAACTAAATTTAAGAAACTCTATATGCTCTCTGATATTTAACATATACCTATTTTATATTTTAATTTCGCAAGTGTTTCAATATTTAGATACATTTCTGTAATATTTTTGACGTTTTATTCACCTTATCTGACTATAACTAATTTACAACAAAGCACCTTTGAAATAATTTGAGAGTAACCATGGAAACGCATCATACATACCAAACACTATATTGTCTGCATTGTTTATTTTTTGTCAATTAAATTTATTATAATATGCCGATAAAATGTTTTAATTTCCGTTTTCAAAGAAGTATAATAAAAAATATCGTTCATTACACGTCCAGAAATAGATTTTTCCGTGCTTGCATGACTTCCCGTGTTCGGCTGCGCCTCACACGGGAATTTGTCACGCACGCACGAAAAAAATCTTTATTTCCACACTCGTAATGAAATATACTATACCAGAAAAATTGATGGGCTTTACTTGTGGGCTTGTGGGCAAAGAAGTGGAAACACGGAATAACACTCATTTTCCATGATTGTGACAGTTTGCGGCACGAGCCGCAGGCGAGTGCTGCAAGTCATATATCAGTTTATTTTTGTGATATGATGTTTAAGTAGTAATTTAAATCAATAAAAAAATTCGAAATACGTTTAATAATTTTTGAGAAACTTATATCTTAAGTACATCTTGTATACAATATTTTGAAGAAAATTGCTAAAAGCACATATATATTTTTTTTGTGCAAATTCTAGCACAAAACTTTTATCAAGTTTTTATTTATGACCCTAAATATTATTCAACTTGTGATAATATGGTTACTGATATCCTCTAGAAAATGATGCTTTTGGCTTTACAATCTCTAGCTCACAGGTCTGAGAACCAGTTCGTGAATTTGAACATGTGGTGGAGTAGACAAGACGTATGTGACGGCATCTGCCACGTCATCAGCCTCCAATGTTGGTATATCCCCAAGACTTCCTAATTCTAGGCCTGCGGCTTGAATAATTTCAGTTGATACAGCTCCCGTTATTTTGATCTTGAGTTTCTCGCGATTCAACTCCTGTCTCAAAGTCTCCGTAAGGGCAGTCACGGCATGTTTGCTAGCCGGATACACACCGATGAATTCAACATTAGGCACGCTGTGACCTGCTGTGCTGTTTATGTGGATAATATGACCGTCGATGTTGTTTTCTTTCATATTTCTTACTGCCTCCCTCGTGCAAACGCAGAGACCAAGAACGTTGGTGTCCAAGATGTTTTTCATAAGCGTTGTGTCACTATTTGTCAGACTCTTGCTGCCAACAATCCCCGCGTTGTTTACAAGAATGCTGATTGGTCCTAGATTTGTCTTCACCCATTTGAAAGCTTCCAGAATCTCCTCTTCTTTGCTGATGTCACATTTCACACCGTGGAACTTTCCTTTTTTGGCAGAAAGATTGCAAGTTAGCTTGTCGAGTCTATCTTTTCTTCTAGCCAAACCGGCCACAATAACATCGTGCTGCACCAGTTGTTCGGCAATTGCAAGTCCAATACCAGCAGTTGCTCCAGTCACTATGGCCACCTTGCCAGACCACCTGTCCATTGAAACAACCATTTTAAAAACTGCGGTATGATAACAACAAGTGGGAACCAACTGAGTGTACTATAATACAAACTATGCTTATAAATAGGCATGTCGGTACGTAATCAATTAAGGAGATAACACATTGATAGAAAAGAATGTTAGATAGGATAAGCTAAAATTATATTTTTAATATATTACTGATAAGCGGGTATTATTTTGTTACTATCACTATTCTGAAGTAAAACTAAGTATGTTTTTAGATTGATAATGGTAAAGATTGCAAAAATGTCGCACTTTTTCATATAAACTATATCTTTTTAAGGCTTCATAGAAAAACTACAGGGTTTTAAATTTGAAATTTGGAAATAATATGTGGACTTTATTGAATATTTACCAAACTAGTTGAGATATTTAAATCATATTTGGTATACGTTATAACGGCAGGGGCTAGCACAAAACCTGCTAATATAGAACATCTTGCACAAGGAGTGGCGGAGAAGAGGGTAATTGGCAAAACCACTCCTAGAAAAAAAATGAATCACCCTGTATTGCAATAAAAGGTATTGAACCCCCCATGCAGACTCCAAGTGAGTGGGAAAAGAACATTCCATGCGAGTTATACACTATACGTTTTCTATACTGTCATAAGTGTTTGAGTTGAAATGTTGACTTTTTAGTTGTTTTTTTAACTTAATTAGTTTGAACATGAATATTGCTTATCATTACTTATTTACAATTATAAAAATCTTTGGAAAAATTTGCATGCAGCTTCCAAAATATGCGATAGTGTCAATTATTGTCAATTCTATCTTTAATTGCAGCTGGAACTGTCCAATTTTGTTCATACATCATACATGGTGTAAGCAACTTACTACATAATTTAATTTTTTCACTTTAAAAATATACCCAAATGCCTAGACAAAAGCTGAACTGTCACATTCACATTTACCTACAGAGAATAAAGTGAAACTGTTTTGGCGAAGTAAAATTATTGTTGTGCCGCTGCCACCGTAAATGAAATTTTAACAGTGAAGGCTTTAGTGGGAAAATTAAATTTCCTCCACATCCTTAGTCTAGGTATACAATCCCGCAAAAGTTTCTTTTTCTTTACAGCATTCCAAATTAGAATTTTACGACAAACTGCATACATGGCCAGGAAACAATTACCAGGTACACTAAAATGACAACAGCTCGTTTTATGTCCGAAGCAATTAAATGCATGTTTAAAGTATTTCATATCCAAACATTAACATGAGCAATTAGTGTGTTTATGGACTGATGCGCTGATGTAGCCGGAGCGTTTTTGGCTGCATTACAAAATAGTTATGTAAGTCCATCCGAACTGCATTATGTGATTCATGCATGTAGGTGAAGGACTTTTATGCCGCACGAAACGCTCAAATGCGGCGCTATACTTTACGTGCGCCATGTTTCATGTTTGTTAATTTCCCCAAGAATTTAGACAGAATGACATTAGCTTTTGTATTTCGTCGGCCGAAACAATTTGCATCCGTGCATAACTTTATATAAACATGGGTTTATGTGTTGGCTTCTATCGTGGTTGAATGGCGGCACGTCGCAGCCCAGAAAGACTGCCAAATGACTTCGATGCACGCGTTCTATTTGAAAAACTATCGCATTTGCTTTGGACGTTAGGTAAATGCGATCATAGACTATTATCACCACGGAAGATACTGGGCAAAAAGCACGAATATAGCAGAGGAAGTCCGACCGCCGTTACCTCTTGCCTGTCGTTCCCGCTGAAAGTCAAATAAGACGCAGTTCATCTATAGTCCAGTTGGCGGGAGATAATGGCGAAGGCGACAGGAACAGGAACGGAGCGCTTCCTTCGGTGGTTCCAATTCTACTTTTGGTCCTCCGGATCCTCCGCCGAACAGACTATTGTTAGCCGAGCAAGTTCAAGGCTATTAGACATCGGGCCTATACTATACGCGGCACACGGGATAGAAGGCATGCAGCCATCCCCTCCCCTCCGCTGCAACGTCACACTGTCAGGCCATGCCAAACGCCTCGTTCACGCTCTCAGTCGAGGCGCACCGAGGCACGCGGCTTTGCCGCACGGTATTCGTGCATATACAGCTACAAATCCCCATATTCAGTTATCCCTTCTTATACAGTGTTTAGCGCAATTCAGATATTCAGGCCATATGTCATCATTTAATTGAAAAAAAACCAAGGGCAATACGTAATTACAGATTTGTTAAACTACATACTGAAAATTTGTCTCAAAATTCTGCAAAATATGTCGTTGTTAACAGAAGGAAATAATTGTTCTTGCTATGTATCCTACCATCAGTTAATTGTAAAATGTTTGGCTAGACTGGCAAACATATATCTCGATAATTATCGAAAGACTAAAAATGATAGAATAATGGCGCAAAAGGCTAACAGAAAACTAAAGAAATTAGCGAGTAAGTGATTTCTTATTTTCATTTATTATATTATATTTATTTCGCTAAATCGCTAAAGCAATTTGCCTGTAAGTGTTTTTTTAATTTCATTGAGCTTATTACGTTTGTTTCTACGTATTATGTATTATCACTTCACCGCCGCTTCATTATCATTAATAAAATGTTAAATGTTCATAATGTTGCTTGTTGCACGAAGTTTTTATGCAGTTTTCATTTCCTTAACATTTTATTACTATCTCACTAGAAGATAACCAACTGTTATATCTTTTTGTAATCTGCTGTAATCTGCTCTATAAAATGATAATGGAGTGATAGAGAAGCGATAATTAATGCTTCATAAAGCCACCTTTAATAATTGTGGAATTTTTTTGAGTTTCTTATGTTTGTTACTACAAATTTAATTGTTTAGAATGATTTATTTTCTGTTGTGCCTAACATTTTTCAGTTTCTTATGGATGTGTTAATAAATAATCTGGAAAATAAAAAAAATGGCTCTAAAACTCCCCAAAATAGCAACGCATAGAATAACTTAGTTAGAATTGGCCTGAGTGTGTGACGTCATCGATCGAGTCTGCACGTCTTCTATCCCGTGTGCCACGTGTGCCTCGGCCTTTGGCGGCGAGTCAAAGTTTGAGTCGAGGAGATCAAAATGCCGCGGCCAAGTGAAGCTACTATAATGTTGTCTACAGGGAGTCCATATTTGTTCCAGAGCATCCCTGTAAAACAATTGCTGTACGATTTTGATGATTTTTTCTTGTATCTATGTATAGGAAGTGTCCTTATGCACACGTGGGACACTATTCCACGGCCAGCTATGATTTTTTTGATGTAATTTTTTTGGAAAATGCTATTAGAGATTTTTTATCGAATAGTTTTGGGAAGATTTATAATGCTTGATATAAAAAAAAAATTCAAAAAAATATAATGAAACATTAACATGGTTGGTTGTTTTCACATTATCCAAAATATACAAAAGTGTTCTTCTCTGTACCAACTCAAAATGCTGAATTTGTGAAACTTTATATAAAAAATACAGAAGCCTGCCACTCAGTAAGTACATATGAGTTAAGGTATAGCTGGTGTGCCACAATAGCAAACACACCAAAAATGTATCGTCTTAGACAGCGACTTTGTTAAGAATGGTCCAACAATATAAATTGTTTTTATTTGTTGGTTGGCATTTTGTAGAAAAATAAATTAGTTCTTAATTAATATTTTTTGATAATTACAGATCATTTTTGACCCGTATAAAGTTTCATAAAAATTCAGCATTTTAAGATGGTCCAGAGAAAAATACCCTGTATATTTTTGTATCGAATCTTTGCACACCAACACTTTGAATGGTCCGGTTGACCATTCAACTGTTTTGAAGTAATTCCATGACACACTTGACTAGCCAGGTGACTTTAAAATTCCTATTTTGCTCAACTTTGACACCTTGCAGAATGGAACTCCCTGTATATTTTTTGTTCAAATTTGATATGTGGAGGTTTTGATCTGTCCTGATTAACGGAAATGATGACCTTTCAGGGACATATCTATAAAAAAAATTGCCTAGTTTAATTCCCCCAGCCTACTTAGATTTTCAGGGCTGTTAACATGAAAAACCAGACACACTATATAGGCCAAAAACGTTTTTTTGAAAAAATTAAAAATATTGTTTGATTGCATACTATAGTCTTACATATCATTGAAAGGGCAATTTAAAGAGCTATTTAATGACATGTAAACAACAGAAAAATAACAATATTTACTTACGATTAAACTGAAGGTGATATATAGATTATAAATGAGCAAATTTTATTATTTTTGGTCCTTAATATTAAAAATGCAGTCAATTTTAGCCTTTCCGGATTTGCCGGAAAAAACTGCATCACCTTGGTTTTTAGTTGGTATTTTTTATCTCAAAAAGTAAGGAAATAATCGGATTTAACACTTTATTTGAGATACCCTGTACATACGCCTACGTTGCCATTAATTTGATGTGTTCTAATGTGCTATCTAAAAACTTGCAACAAATAAAATAATTGAAAATGAAGGCACAGATGTATCTTCATATCTGTCGGTGAACTTCTAAACAAAACTTATATTTTTCTTGCTCTCTGCTCTGTTGTAAGAAACTTTGAAATTCAAATAGAGCTGATTTTATTATACGGACACAGAAAACGGAGCACTTTTCTCATCATTCTCGTCAAGTTACCTGCATCTAATATGTATACCCTTATTATTGTAGTATTAAATGACTGAAACGTGTTTACCATATTATTTGTCAGTTGTGTATAGAGTTGGTGATGAAGACTAAATAGATTTCCATTGTGGAAATTTCAACTGTATCTAAGCTGTCCGTAACGAAAATTTTGTGTGGTACACGAAAAATTCTCACTGCGTATGTTGTTTTTATAGTACGGGGAGACTATAAATCTTTCCCGTGGCGACAGCGCGTATAAGCAAAGATGGATTTATTCACTTAAATTTTTCCTTCGCCTGATTGTAAGAGGCTGACAATGATTTATTGCTAATTTCGCAGCTACCATCGTGTAGGTGTTGTATAGACATAAGCCGGTTTGCCAGATAACTTTATTGGATTAACCCGTTTGTTCCTTGACCGAATTCAATCCACCCGTCAATATAACAGCGTTTCTTGTAGGGCAAACATCATCTGGATTCAATTTCCTTATTTGTTTCTGCTTGGGGAATGAAATGTATATGAGTTTTTTTTCTTGCGGGTTGCAGGAATTTAGATTAGTTGCTTTAGTGGTAGGAGTGATCCTTTTAATACTTGGGTATTAAAAGGTACAGGATTATCCACGGAGAGTTTTTTTTACTCCATCAAAAGCAACTGTGCAAATTTGCTTATCAAAGATTAAGTATCTATTTTCGTGTACGAGGGAGGTTTAAAGTAGGAAAATTACTCTTGACTAAAGTACCTCCCTATTTTTTAAAATGTTAGTTATTAAGAAAAGTTGTTTGGAATAGAGATAAGGTTTTTACGTTTTTTTAACGTTCTGTGTATGGCGGAAAGCGGGCGTTACTACAGAGGTGACTTCTTATCGGATAACATAATAATTTACCCGGCCAAGTTGAATTTCGCTTACTTATCAATTAGAAATTCGCAGTTATCCATACAGTTTTTAGATCTTACTGAAATTCTCAAAATGAATGTAGCGTCAAATTTCAGTAAAATATAAAAAGGTTCCTCGCATTTTAGAATCTTAATTAATGTGGAATTTAGTTGTCGAGGCCTCTGGCCGAGGCAAATAAACCACATGAGTCATAAAAATAACTTCAGTGCCGAGGTGCCTAATATATATTTTTTAAAATCGGAAAAATGTTTTATTAGGTATAAAATAATCATAAGGGATCACCCGTCCATGATACGACTGCGCGGCGTTGCTTGACTTTGACGATCGCTCTACCTAGGTCAATTATGACGAGGCACGGCGCTTCCCAACAGAAACTCCAAACTGCTGCCTGTTGTGCAGCCTCCATAAAAAATAGATTAATATTCAAACCTACTAAAATATTTATACTGAAAGATTGCGCTGCTGTAGGTAACAATTTCGCAATGTATACGAAAAGTTAAATGGGATTTATTGGCCGGGTTTTGAATATTTGGTCACTTTTGACGGGCGATGGCTCCGCGTCTGACGTTTGATGTTTACATCTCGCCAAGGCCTACTTATTGAAAAAATCGTACAATAATGGGCTACTTAAGTGCCAATTTCTGAGCTTTTACTGACGATTTTGAGACACTTCACAGAAAACATTTTTCTGTTATTGTATAATGCAAATTTTTATTTGACAGAACGTACCTAAAGTCTATCCAAGTTACAGCGGCAGTAGATATAAACAAACTCACATGACTGCATTGCGATCGATTACCAGGGTCTGACTAATATGAGATTCATAGTGGCTTGTAATTCTGAACTAATTCTTTTAGAAGTTCTAAAAATTGTGTTTTTTACCTTTCGTGGATCTTTATACATTTCCTTAAATTAAGTAGCAAAATAAATTTACAGAATATGCAGCTCGCGATCCGATCTAAAATATGCAGGAAACTCGACTGAGGGAAGAGCCGGCCCTGCATTCTGCTCGCCGCGTAAACACTTGACATTTTATGACGGCCAGACCAATAAGAGAATAGGTCACGTGATGGCAGGGGCGGACTGGGCCATCGGGCGATCGGACGCTAGCCCGATCGGCCGGACCTATTATACTTGGGCCGCTATGGGCCGACCGCCGCTGCCCCGTCACTTATAGACATTATTATGGCAACACCACAATAATAATATCATGCGACGCACTCGCATTAACTTTGTCTATTTCACAAGTATCATGTGAAAGATCTTTCTCCAAATTAAAAATAATCTTGAACCGGCTAAGAAGTTCTCTAACCCAAGACCATTTGGATTTGGAAGCTTTCATCATGTTAATGGCTTGTGAAAAAGATATTTTATAATTTCATTATAGATAATAAAGATCTAATAAACTATCTACCTAGTCGGCGAGTGCAAAGGCATACGTAATGTATTATGTTTTTAATTTTTTTTAAGATTGTTTTTTATATTTACATGTGTTTTATTTGTTTTAAAGAATTGTTTTTTCAATTTTTTATTTTCGTTATATTCTTTTGAAATAAAAACCTTGACATAAACTGATTTCGACAATTTGGTCCCCCCAAAATTTAAAAATACCTAAAAAGATAAAAAAAATCTTGAAACCATCTGTTTCTGGCGTCTCTTGCACGTTGGCTACAAGGAACCTCCGCTTACAGTTCCAGTCCATGGGCCGGTCTCATACAAAACGCCCGGGCCGTTTTTAGGTGCCAGTCCGCCCCTGCGTGATGGCCAATGTTTTGATCCACTGCCTCTGTAACTTGGATAGACTTTAGGTTACTGCAAAAACGGTTACTTAAAAAACTGAAACGTCCTAATCCATTGATTATGAACTAGATCTTCCTCATCATCTATTCTGATAGAGAGATCGTACTGAAATCGCAGGAAATAGCTTATTGGCATTTTCAAGCTGCAACTTCCCCTTCTTGGATAAGATGTTTTTGCGAGTTATGCGATTTAACCCAATTTTCCCTTGACCGCGTTCGCCAGTATCAACGCGTTTGCGGCATCGGTCTTCCTCCAAAAAGTTGGTCCTAGTTAGATTATGCCGCGGGGGCTGAGCAGGATAATAATGTTATATTGGGGTCCTCCTAACTCCGGATTTTGCCCGGGAGCGTCGTAATAAACTGTAGGTTAAACCCTTCACGGGAATATTGTGCCATTTATAAGGGGATGAGAAGGCGATTTTCTGGAGCCCGGCGGAAGGACATATGTAGGATTCTCAAAGTTAGCGAGTGTGACCGTGAAAGGGTGTTTCGTGGGTCCGAAGACAAAATTGACAAAGGTCAAACTTAACAAGCGACTATTCCACTCGTTGAGTACACAAAATCACATTTTCCTAACTGGTTGCATAAATAGTTATTTATGAACCCAAGAACTATACCTAATTATGGAATTTATTTATGGTAGAGTATAGTAGACGTCTAAGCGCAATCGAATATAAGTTTCATTTTCACACCTCTTTAAAAAAGAGGTCGTTCATTTACAAAATCTTTAGCCGAACAAACTGCGCTGGTCGAGTATTTAGAACTTTCCAAATAATAACTTTGACAGGTTTTTCGGTTTCTGCAGGTCAAACTGCGTTGGATAGGCTCGTTTACGACCAATTTTAATATTTTTGCGAAAACTCCAAATTTCAGTATCCCCGAAAATCTCGGGAAAATGTACGCCACACACGTAAGTAATTTTTCAATTTTCGTTAACATTAATTAATTGACATCCATTTAATTTTTAATTATTTTTTTTTCTACCAAACTGATTAAAAGACAACTTTTTCAAGTTGCCTGAAAATTCATAAATTCTTAACAGTAATAAATGAACGAAACTTTGAACGTTTAACTCAAAAAATAACTTCAACAAATTTGTTTCCTGAGTAAAATATTTATTGCCAGTTAGTCAAAGAGAAGTTCGTATAGATAATTAGATAGAACACAGGGTACAATATCAGAGAGGTGGCTAGGCTATTGTTTCTGTTGCCATGTCAGTTTAACTTTACATTTATTATTCTGTCATTTTACTTTGACGTCAAATGCTCTTTGAGAAAAGAGGATGATTTATTCAACGAAAACTCAGGAACCAAATTTTATTTTTTTAGTTAAAGGTTCAAAGTTTCGTTCATTTACTGTTAAGAATTTATTAATTTTCCAGGCAACTTGAAAAAGTTGTCTTTTAATCAGTTTTGTGGCGAAAAACCCAATTAAAAATTAAATGGATCTGTTTACGCTACAAATAAATTTCCGAAAATAGTAATTGACATATTATTATGGCATTTCTTTTGGGCTAATTATTATTTCTATCATTAGGATACATCAAAGTACAACTTTATTCTTTGAAATTGATCAAAATTTCAATTTCAAATTACAAAAAAACAAACTTTAAAGCCACCTAGAGTCAAACGAAGCTGTTTTACGTACAGTAAGTTGTAAGTTAAATTCATGTTATTTTAATCTGAGAAGATATGCACATGGACATTTCTATAATGAAGGTGTTTAAAAAAAAGCCATACATAATTATTTTTGTTGGTTTGGGGAGTTATGGCGGTTCAAGTGCAAGAAAGGAAGAAATCAAAATCTATGTGTACGCTTGTTGAATCAGAAAATTGTCCTGTGTGTTCTTGGCATTAAAACTTATAGTATTGTAGGCGCACTGAGAGATTGCGTCCGCGGGGAAGCGGGGAGCGCGGAGAACGATTTGTCGCTATTGGCCGACTGCAACAGTGCAAAAAATGCACCGCGCTTTCGTATTCGCAATTAAAAATAGAACAAAGGCGAGGTTCAGAGGACTGATTATCCCTAGGCGTGCGCGTCTAAATTTATAGTTTTGAAAACTTCTTTGTATTATTAATTTCGACGCGCACGCCTATTGATAATCAGTCCTCTGAACCTCGCCTTGGTTCTATTTTTAATTGCGGATACGAAAGCGCTTTGCATTTTTTGCACTGTTGCAGTCGGCCAATAGCGACAAATCGTTCTCCGCGCTCCCCGCTTCCCCGCGGACGCAATCTCTCACTATGCGCCTACAATAAATCGAAAGTAAAAAAATTTCTATAGAGATGCATGGTATGTAAACAAATATATGTAGGCAGCTTAACAGGGCCACATTAAGAACCACACACCACTTTGCATAAATATAATTATATTGCACTTTATATTTAGAAACAACAATGGCTAAGCGAATAACAATCAATTATGAATATAACATAAATTTAACTTTTCATCTGTCAACGAGGATTACCTCCACCTGAGCGCACACGCCTGCAAAATGTCAAGCCCGCAACCAATATCCGTTTTCCGTGTACACATGCCCGTCTTGAATTCCGGAAGACCGCCCTTTGGTCCCGTTATAAATTGGGCAATTTACATGTCCATGAAGGGTTTAGCTAAGGGTATGCCGGTCCGCTTCTCTCACAGTTCGGGAGCTGACTCGGGAACCAAATATATTATCATTATTATCCTGCCTTCGGTCCCCGCGGCGTAATCTAACTATATTGCTAACTTTTCCCGGGGAAGACCGATGCCGAAAACGCATTGACATTAGCAAGTGCGGTCACGAGAAAATATGATTAGTCCCGCATAATTTACAAAAAAGTTGCATTTGTTGAAAGGAGCAAAATTGCATCTATTATTGTAGGACCTGATGTTAGACGTGTAAAGAGAAATAGTGTCTATATCTTTTAAAATAGTTGGTTAAAGACGGGTTCACTAAGAGTTTTCTGCGCCATCTCTATGACTACGTTTATCTCGACGCATTCGATCCGATTGATAGAGGTTTGAATTCACTGGAGCGGACTCAAATAGACGGCGTAAACCCTACACATTGAAATTCAATCAAATTTAAAATTTCAAGTCTAGCCGCTATTTCCAAACAAAAGTTGGCCAGAATGTGCACCAACCTACTGTGGAATAAGTATAATGAGTTAATGTCCCTATAGAGGATTAAAAACCGTAGGATTCAATACTGGTGATGTAAACGTAGAATTATAAAAGATTTGACATAGGTAACTCAATCGGATCAATTTCATTCCCATCGAGATAAACGTAGTCTTAATACGTATTACTGAACTAATTTTCTCCAACCTAGACCAATAAGTAAAAGCTGCCAGAAACGTCAAGTGGCGTCATGAAAACATATAACACAATTTGTCTACGATCATTTTGCACCAAAGGAATAGACAAAGGTACCACGCAAAAACTAAAATATTTGATTTTTTGAAAAAATTCACCGTTTGTGTCATACCTACCTATATTGACTTGGACCCATTTTAAATAAATTCACTTTGTATAGTTACGTTGCTGTAAATTTTAGCAAAATAATATAATTTAATGTTTAACTTTAAATGATTTACCCCGTCTAATAAAAACTTTTGTGATTTTTTATGGTTGTTTTATTTGTGTCTAGAAAGAGGGTGGCAATGAAACACTCACAATACCTCTTCCGTGTACAGGGTAGGCCAAATTGGACACTTTTAAAGGAAACTCCTATTTTTTTAACCGAGATAGACGAAGACTGATATCGGTGTCTGAGGCTCATTTTTTATGATAAGCTTAATGGCGAAAACCGCAAATCGATATCTGTCACCGTTCTTGAGTTACAGGGTGTTTTTCGAAAATGTGCGTTTTGGAAAAGTGGCCGTAATTTTTTTCAGGTTGAAAATTTTGTGTTTCTGTAAAAACATCCCTTAAGCACTTTTTTCTGTAGAATCCAATGCTGCTACTACATTTTTTTTTTCAAGTCAATGGTTTAAAAGGTACCGGCGAAAAAAATATTTTTTAAATGGAACACCCTGTATATTTTTGCAATTTTTAATAGACCAAAATTTAACAATCTGAAAGATATATAACACTTAATGATTTACTTAAGTAGTTATCAATTACTAATAGCTTTTAGGATTTCATGTGTATAATTGGAAGCGCGCCCTTTCAACAAGTATACTTAGGCTTTGGACGGTGAGACAATGAAACAACCGTGAAAAAATGTTTTTATTATACTTCTTTGAAAACACTTTATTTTCATCTGTTTTAGCAATAATGAAAGATGGGGTTTTTCGGGCTATCGCACGGAAACAGCGCACGGAAAAACTTTCCGTGCGCTGAATAAAAATACCGAATATATGGCTTTAAAATAGAAATATACGGCGAAGTAAACTAAATTTAAGAAACTCTATATGCTCTCTGATATTTAACATGTACCTATTTTGTATTTTAATTCGTAAGTGTTTCAATATTTAGATACATTTCTTTAATATTTTTGACGTTTTATTCACCTTATCTGACAACGAGGCCAACGATAAAGACAGGCCACGGCGCTAACGCATAATCGCGTAGTCACGTGACCAACTTAGTGCTATTTAATGAAAGGCATTTTTGGAGATAAGTAGAAAAAACAAATTTCGTAACAATTTGGCAAGTTTTCTTTCATCTATTACATTATTGGTTTTGTGCATCCAAGCTTTCTCTAATTGTTTTTTCAAAATTTTCAACCTGCCTCAGCTGTTTTGGGCACTCACAATATTTTGGCACTTCTCAAAAATTGTTGGGACATCACCTTGCTTTAGCTTAGGTGATATTCTCTATAGGTATTTTCCTCCCACAACACATTTGTCCACTTTAATTATTGTTTCACTTTCTTGAAAATGTGTTAGCGACACATACTTAAGGGTTTTTTAAAAATTAAATCTCAGTTGGGATTTGACGAATCCATTTTTGGCGGAAATTTTCATCCCGAGGCAAAACAAATAATGTTTGTTATGGCGACACTTTCTTCCTGGCTTTTGTAGTATGTATAATTATAATATAAACAGACCCAATATTTGGTATTTAGGTTATTTTTTACGAAATAAAAATGAAAACTAACCTCAGTAGGTATACTGTAAATACTGACGAGGTCTCAGTTGATCGGCAGCGTGAAATACCGAATAGAAACCGTATCAGGGCGTGGGTCGACAACGAAAATCCTCTAGTACGTTTACCAACACTGATTTATTTCGCACAAGGTGAATGGTGAATACAATAAATACACAAACCCGAACGTGGTCAACAGGAACGGCTTCCAGCCACCCGGACCGTCTGAACTCGCGGATCTCCCGTAAGCAGTTCATCCCTCTGTGTCTCAGGCTCCACTGTCCAATACTGTCCATGTCCATAATAGTCCATTCCGGAATTCCGGGCTCCCTATTCTGTGGTTCGGGGGAAAATTCCCCTTTACAGCGCTCACGCGTCGGTGCGAGCGGCACCAATACTCCTGGACGGCACGGCTCCCACCAGTTTATCGTGCTCCCACCCAGAGGCCATAATAACACCTGGGCGGTTCCCCTCCGCCAGGACACACGCGCACTCGACACAAACTTGTTTCTAAAATATAAACTAAGACGTTTAAAAACACTTTAAACATTGAAAACTTCTCAAAACCCAATCTGCCGCTTCCAGTTATGTGACAAATGACATGTAACGTCTGACTAAGATGGTCACGTGATTTTTGTGCGCCAGGGCCTGTCTTTATAGTAGGCCTTGATCTGACAATAACTAATTTACAACAAAGCACCTTTGAAATAATTTGAGAGTAACCAAGGAAACGCGTCATACATACCAAACACTATATTGTCTGCATTGTTTATTTTTTGTCAATTAAATTTATTATAATATGCCGATGAAATGTTTTAAGTTTCCGTTTTCAAAGAAGTATAATAAAAAATATCGTTCATTACACGTCCAGAAAATTTTTCCGTGCTTGCATGATGGGCGCGCGCACGGAAAAATCTTTATTTCCAGACTCGTAATGAAATATACTATTACTGTTACCTGTCAAATTTTCAATTAAGCTGTTTAGGCGTGTAAAGATTTTTCTATATTTGTGTAATGTATAAACTTTATAACATAAATACAATGAAATTTGAAAGTTATGAAAAATGGAATATCATAGTCTTTATTTATACAATCCGGGGAAAATGCAGATGCAACGAGCAAATTATACTACGTGCGGTATCCAGAGAGAAGACATCCTTTCAAGGACATTTTTGCAAGATTGCCACCCATTTGATTAATAGTGGGCATTTTGAAAAGGATAGGCCGAAAAGGTACAAGTCCAACAGAGATAGGCATTTTCCCCGGATTGTATATAACAAATTATCATATCCCATTTTTCATAACTTTCAAATTTCATTGTAGGTATGTTATAAAGTTTACAAATTCCACAAAAATAGAAAAAACTTTACACTGCCTAAACAGCTTAACTGAAAATTTGACAGGTAACAGTAAACATTGTTCCACGGTTGTTTCATTGCCTCACTGTCCAAAGCCTACTTGTTGAAAGGGCGCGCTTCCAATAATTATAACAGTGACAGATGTCGATTTGTGTATCATAAAAAATAAGCCTCAGTCGCCGATATCAGTTTCCCTTTAAAAGTGTCCAATTCGGCCCACCCTGTACATACAGGGTGTCTCAGAAATAAGTACTAAACTTTTAACCACATATCTAACTCATCAATGGCAACAACTTTTTTCAAATACATTTTTAACGGAAACCTCTCTCTTTTCAAGATAATAGTTATTTATGTACAGTCGCGGCCAATTTGAACTTGCAAGACCGTCTGAACTCTATACCGAAATGAGGGAGATCCGGCGACATCCGGCAACACCTCCACCCCCCGCACATCGCGTTTCAAAAGAGCCGACGGTGAAGGGAAGGAAGACCACATGAGTCATAAAAATAACTTCAGTGCCGAGGTAGATATTATATTTTTTTAAAACGGAAAAAAAATTTTATTAGGCAAAAAATAATCATAAGGGATCACCCGTCCATGAACCGACTGCGCGCGGCCTTGCTTGACTTTGACGATCGCTCTACCTAGGTCAAGAGGCACGGCGCTTCCCAACAGAAACTCCGAACTGCTGCCTGTTGTGCAGCCTCCATGAAAAATAGATTGATATTCAAACCTACTGAATTTATACTGAAAGATTGCGCTGCTATAGGTAACAATTTCGTAATGTGTACGAAAAGTTAAATGAGCCTTTATTGCCGGGGTCTTGACGGGCGATGGCTCCGCGTCTGACGTTTGATGTTTACATTTCGCCAAGGCCTACTTATTGAAAAAATCGTACAATAATGGGCTACTTCAGTGCCGATTTCTGAGGTTTTACTGACACTTCTCTGTCGATTGCAAGAAAACATAATTAAAATGTTATGTTGTTTTTGTTACCCGCGACTGAAGCACAAGTCTAAACTCTTAGTTGACTAAGTATAGCTTATTAATAATTAAAAAGCACACATGGAAGCACCAATCAATTTTTTAAACATAATTTTGCTTTCTTTCTACATAATCCCTTGTACCTATGTAGGCACTTATATTAGCGGATATATTATTACTATTTTTCAAAACTTACACACCTTTCGTTTCTAATGTAATATTCTTTCTTCCAGTTTTATGTTTTTCTAAATAAATTTCATTTAATTTTTACGTTACAGACCTAAACCATCTATTTCAATTTTTTTAAAATACGGGCCTGACTTCTCCAAAGTAATGGCGGCCGCTGGCTGAGCGACAACAATGACGACACCCCGAGTTTGTATTCTCTTACTTGGTTGTTCTCTGCGACTACACTACACTACCACGCTATGAGTGCTAATGCCAGCACAATTTGCAACACTTAACAATACAATTAGGCCGTTATCTGCCGCGATTGGGAAAAATTCTGGAAGGGCTTGTACCTACAACAGGAATAAATTGTGTACGCTAATACAAGTCATGTACAACACCCGCACCTCACTCATTCCGGTCGGACAGGACTCAGGAGGCCAGCAAAAAATATAAAGACATTGATGAGAAATCAAGAAAACGAGATTTAAAAAGTAATTTTGAACGCCACTTATCTTAACAACTTTGATTAGTAAATTATCGCTGGTTCTGTCGCGTTTGTCGAACCAGCCTGAACTCTGACTATTATTAAAACTGTTGAACGAAATCAGATATACGATTTGCTTTTACGATTTCGGGCCGATAAATCAGGGCGTGATGCGGGATGGCACCGGCGACGCAATGGGGGCTCGCGGACCGGCGGCCGCCGCGGCGGTGCCGTCGCGGCGCCCCCGCACGCCATCGCGCATCCCAGTCACGATCCCTTCAGAAAGGACCTTTCTGTCACGCGAGGCGATGCCGTGAATATGCTTGTATGCGAACGATCATTTCTTTTTAGATGCCAGCCGAATTAATGGCATATGCATCTATCTACATGGGCGTCGTTGGGGAGGGGGGAAAGGTGGGGCATTTGCCCCTCCCCCTGGAAGTTTACACAAATAAATCTTTTGCCTACTAAACTCTGCTCCTCAATTCCCTCGTCTATATTCTATATTTTTTTCGGCTCTTAGCTCTTAAGGCCGGTCCACACGCAACGATGTATCGTACGATTTGCATGCGCAAGTAAATCGTTACAGATAAATCGTTGTGTGTGGACAGCAGATTTGCACAAAATTTAGAACTGTGCAAAGTTGGACGTCGGAGTTGAAAGTCTGAGCCGAAAAGCATAGATTTGGGAGATTTGCGCATGCAAATCAAAACGTGTGTACACTTGTCAGAGATTTGTACAGTTTTTAGGTGCGACGGTAGCTGACTCCTACCTATTTTTAGTCCGAAATTATCAAATTATTAAAACTAAAACAATAACTGATTTATTTTAAATTTGTTAAAAAATATGTCGACCATTTCGCATAATTTTATAATATAATTCAATGGTTAAATAGACTTCATTTCAATAACCATGCTTTAGACCATCTAGTTTCTAGTTCTGTTTAAACGTTTCCTGATTTCCCTCTTCCTTTTAACATTTTAACAAAACGTCATTATTCTCCAAAAACCCTTCCTCCATGATTATTGTATCAAGCGAAAATTGCAGCTTTACTACGATAGGTTGTTATAATGTGGATGCACTGAATTTGTAACGATTTATCTGTAAGGATTTACTTGCGCACGCAAAATCTTACGATACATCGTTGCGTGTGGACCGGCCTTTAGCTCTTACCTCTTACTATAGAGCCTCCCATCTGCAGTGAAAGATTTTCAAAAACTTTTTTTAGCCTGTAGTACTTGCAAAGCCCTACAATTTGGATTATAAGTTTTTAATAGTCCTATTTCATGGCCTACTGTTATTAAAAAAATACCCCCAAAAACACAAAACCATATTAGGTTTTTTTTTAAGAATTAAATGGATAGTGCCATCGAATTGGACATAGTTCAAAACTCTTGGTACATAGTTTCAATATTCTAAGTTACACAGGGTGTTCACCAAATGGGGCAAAAGTTCGAAAAAATTGGGGTTTCCGAAGAACTTTATATAAACCTCCGGGCATATTTCAAGAATATTTTTCCGAAAGTCGATTAACCTTAGCCTAAGGTATTATTTTATTTAGTATAGCTAATGTAGCCGTACAGGGTTTGTAAAAAAATTTAAAAAAAAACATTTATTTAAAAAATATATTTAAGGGGGGGTTGCCTACAGAGAAAGTGAGGTTAGATTTCGTATTTTTTTAAGTTGTATAGCATAAAATCTAATAACATTTTACCTGGCAAAAATTTAGTACAAACATTTCTGCCTTCATTTTAATCATAATATCTTAAGAACATATACACTGGAATTATTATTTTCCCCAAGGTTTTCATAACCTATAAAACAAAACACTGCTTATAAGATCTTCTGATTCAAATTAAGACAGAAATGTTTGTACTAAATTTTTGCCAGGTAAAATGTTATTAGATTTTATGCTATACAACTTTAAAAAATACGAAATCTAACTTAACTTTCTCTGTTGGCAACCCCCTCTTAAAGAAACAAATCGGGGTTTTACATTAGGCGCTAGGTGCTAGACGATACCGTTTTTGTTTTCACGGCATTTATGACTCTCCTGATTTGAGTGTTTCAACTTGTTGAATAAAGCAGAATTAAGTAAGGATAGAGAATTATAAATGTTAAAATAAAATATGTTTTCCAAGGAAGACTAATAGAATAGAATTTCAATATATTTTTTTCTTGAAATCGGCAGTGAAGTGTTCCAAAATCGTCATTGAAAGCTCAAAAATCGGCACTGAAGTAGCCCATTATTGTACGATTTTTTCAATAAGTAGGCCTTGGCGAGATGTAAACATCAAACGTCAGACGCGGAGCCATCGCCCGTCAAAAGTGACCAAATATTCAAAACCCGGCCAATAAAGGCCCATTTAACTTTTCGTTTGCGAAATTGTTACCTGTAGCAGCCCAATTCTTCAATATACATATTTTAGTTGGTTTGAATATCAATAGATTTCTTATGGAGGCTGCACAACAAGCAGCAGTTTGATTTTTCTGTTCTTTTCGAAGGCGCCGTGTTTTGTCATACTTGACCTAGGTAGAGCGGTCGTCAAAGTCAAGCAACGCCGCGCGCAGTTGGTTCATGGACGGGTGATCCCGTATGATTATTTTATTGCCTAATAAAACATTTTTTTTCCGATTTCAAAAAAAATATAATATGTACATACCTCGGCACTTAAGTTTTTTTATGACTCCTGTGGTTTATTTGCCTCAGCCAGAGGCCTCGGCAACTAAATTCCACATGAGTCATAAAAAGTTTAACTTCAGTGCCTTGGTACATAAATAACTATTAAATAAATGATTCATCATCATCATCAAATTTTAATTTTTTACGAAACACCCTTTATAGCTAGGCTGGCTATAGTGTGTAAAATAATACCTTCTCCGGAAAACCCAATTTTTTAGAACTTTGGCCTCATTTGATGAAAAATTCTGCGAACTTTTATGTAGGAATAATCACGTATACCCCGAATAAAGATTTAATTGATGGAATTCGTTTATCGGGCGTCTAACACGATCGTATGAAAAATTATAACCCAAAATGTAGGCCTCTTCGAGTACTATTGATTAAAGAGTTTTTTGAAAATCGGCGCATCTTTCGAAAAATACGAAATTGTCTCGGCTTAACGCCAAACACACTGTATATTATATGTTCCTAGCATAACGTACAGCAGATTAAGCTTGCTGCCATCTAACGGCATTATTATATAATAATATTTGATGTAAAAGAAATTAACCACATAATGGGGGAAGCCTACTAAAAAGGAAAACGCGAAAAACATTTTTTTCCGAAGTCTAAATAAAACATGGGCCAAATCAACCTTAGTAAAAAAAATTTATCCACAGGTGAAAAAAAAATAGCTTAATAAGAATCTGAAATTAAAAAAAATATAAAATCATCAAAATTAAAAGTTTTAGAAATATTGAGAAAATCCTAAACGATTGATATTTTTTGTTATTTTTTAATTTGGTAGGGAAATATCTTTCTGCTGTGACGAAAGAAACATCATAGTCTATAAGTTAATTTATTACCTTTTTGACTCGCTTTTCGATTTTCCGATGACAATCGTTTTCTCCTTTTGTAAATATCAATATAATGTCCAAAAATGTGTTGGGCCTACCTGTCAATACTGTTTAGAGTTGTTCAAAAATGCCACCAATAACTTGACTATCCAGATTATACACACTACACACAAGTTTATTCTGTTCGTGGACGTCGGAACTTAGCATCCCCGAGCGCCTATAAGAAATCTGTTATAATACAGCTCACTAACGATTACCATATAATAAAACTTTGAATCCATGATGCGATATTTTCAATTTTCTCGTGTAGCAGGCCCATGTTTTAGACATTAATTTTTTTTCGTGTTTTCTTTTTTAGTAGGTCTCCCCCACTGTGTGGTTAAAATGTTTTACGTCATGACTCTAAAAAACATACAACTATAAGTTTTAGTTATGGACAACCTTATAGGTGCAAATTGTGGCAAAATGAATGTAAAATATCTGTACTCCGGTAGTCACGCAAGGATACTCCACTAGACAACGCGATCGCCGGAATTTGCATATTGATGGATATGCGAGATACCATCATAACTCGTTTCCTCCATGGAAACGAATGGCCTACAAAAGACCTACATTCAGATATATTTATATATTTTTTTAAAATTTACAATTTCGATGGCCTACTCTACTATGATTGCTTCCAAAAATGACGAAGGTATATTAAGAATTAATTTAATAAAAAAATTAATAAATACTGTTGCTTTATGCCCTCGAACTTTAAAAAAGTTATTGTTTAGATTTTAACTGCAATTTACAACTATGTGCCCCGTGCCCCACACAATTTGCTTAGTGTTGTTATTAAGACGGGCATGGGCAATAATAAATATTGAAAAGTATCCCTTGGGGGCAGTGATAAGAAATCAAATAACAGAAATGGGCTTTCTTCTATAATCTTCAATCTGATTGATGTTATTTATATACTTTCGGGACTTAACTACTTGCATTTTTGTCTCATCCTCAGATTAATCGACAAAGATTGTTCAATATTTGTCAGTGTAAAAAGATATTAAACTTTATAATAATCTACCAACCAATCTAGGTAGGAACATTAATATAAAGTAAATTTACACATTCTAATCTTTTAAGGAATATATAATAACGAACTTCTGTGGGCACAGATAAAATTATTGAAGATTTTTGTTGTTTGATTTTTGCAATAGTTAATAATTTCATTTGTTCTGAATAAAGCTCATTTTATTAATTTTGACATCGTCGGCCATCATGGATTCCGCAAATTCGCATTTGAACAATCCACATCATTTTAAACGACAAAAATTGAAATTAAAAATCTGTGTGAAATATAATATTCTGGTATTCCGGTATATTTCCAATAATTATAATACAACCCGAGTATTGTGTATTCTCTTAAGCATTTTTTAAATTAACTAGTCCCAAAAACATACACTATAAAACTATTAAGACGGTTAATGCCGTCTTCACAACTACTAGGTTTGCGACCAAAGTTCATTTACATCGATTCACTCCTGTACCTGAACCGGATTTTGAAAAAGTAGGGCCCAAACCCAGAAGGAACCAACATGTCCAGTCTATAAACGACTTCGGAATTTCGTGGTGCACCAAATTCAAAATTGAACTAAATTTGTAAAAAAACAGCAGTAACATTTTCCTCCGGGACCCAGTGTAATATTAGCCAAGTAAGTACCTACTTCTAAACTTTTAGTATCTAAGGGGCATTTAAAGCAAGATGTGCGGGGTCAAACCAAAACGTTTTCGCTTGCCCATTTACCAACGCCCCCGTAACAAAGCAAAATACTGTCCGACGAGACCGTGCAAATTACCGGCCTGAAAGGTTGGCGCTTGCATTCACCGCGAAATTTAAGATAACCGTCTCACAATAAAATCTTTTGTGGCCTCCGCACTCGCGGCGAAAACATTTTTTCGCCGTTCTAATTAAATTTTGTTTGGGCGTCGCTGCCTCCGCTAACTCATTTTGCCGACGGAAGCGTAACTTTACCGGAGGTAAATAATTAGATGTGTAGACGCGAGAAAAGATGAGATAATAAAATAAGTAAGTGGCGTAATCGGCGTCTAGTTGTTGACTGAAAGACTGAAGGTTCAAGTTGAAGGTGTAGCAGAGTTGATTCTTATTATGATTACATTCTGCTTCACACTTCCCACTTCTCGCTATCAGAGCTGGGCAGTAGTTAACTACTTTTGTATTTAACTACGTAGTTAATTACTTTCTCAGGAAAAGTAGTTGTACTCAAACTACTTTTTTAATATTAGTAGTTATACTCAACTACGTTTTTAATTCCGTAAAATACTCAAAAATTTTGTTGAAGAAGTAGTTAACTACCATCTAAAAACTACTTAAAGTAATCTAACTACTATTCAGTAATCTAACTAATTTTTGTTAATCTAACTACTTTCCAGTAATATAATTAGCTACCTAACTTAAAAGTGAAAGTTGAAAGTCTGAAATTTGGTATGTGATATACCTGGGAGAAAAAGTCATGAAAAAGGCAAACAAAAAAATGTAGGGTATTTTTAACCCCTTGAACTCCCATTTTGAACCCCTATGATGAAGAATGCCAAACTATCTCGACCTGTGTGAATGTCAAATCTCATATGTATATCACATACCAAATTTCCGAATTTTATCTTTGCTCGTTCTGGGAATATTTAGAAAAAAACCGTTTGCGAAACTGTCTATTTATAAGAACTTTTTTCATTTTTTTGGGTCGCAGAAAGAACGAACGGATTATGGCAGGCTAATTTCTAATAGGTACCTATTTTCATAGCACACTGCAAAACATTTTCAAAACTATTTTACTCGAAAACGGTGCGTGCTATCGAAGTTCAATAAAAGCATAGTTTTTTCGTAGAATACCCTGAATTTTCATAATTTTGTAAGAAATCTGGAAAAAGAGCACACACAAAAAATTTGTGGTATTTTTAACCCTTTGACCACCAGAAGGAATGTCAAACTATATCTATCTCGGTAAATGTCAAATGTCACATGTATATCACATACCGAATTTCAGAATTTTATCTTTGTTCGTTCTGGACATATTTATAAAAAAACCGTTTGCCAAAGTGTCCATTTTGGGGGCTATAGCCCCCTTAGGGGTCATTTTTGAGGCCATGTCGAAGGCCATGTTTATAGGAACTCTTTTCATTTTTTTTGGGTCGCAGAATACGCTGGTAAATTATGGCCAGGCTAATTTCGGGACACCCTGTATATCGCTGTACTCATCACTGTACCAAAAATGTAGGGTTTAATTTATTAGAACATTTTTCTTTTTGTTTTTTTTTTGTTTTTTTTTATTAATGGTCAGTAATCAATAAACTTACTTGTCCTACCAACTTTTTTTTAAGTAGTTAAGGCTCAATGTTCAGCACGTATGTGGTGATTCAACATTTTGACCCGTTATTAGGCTTTTTGCGCAAATGCTAATAAAGGCCATTGTGATAAAGATATTTTAATAATTTTTGTCTCAAAATGTGAGTAATTACTTAGATTAAAATTTGTATTGACAAAAATTTAAAATTTTGCGTGTTACTCGCTACAGATCGAAAAAAGCCATTTTATGGGTCAAAATGTTGAATCACCACGCACGTGCTGTACATTGAGTCTTAAGAAAGTAGTTACCATTTTAACTACTAACTACTTAGTATCACAGACCTATAGGTATAGTAGCGAAGCTATTATAGGTCTGTGGCACAGAAAATATACATATTTTCTGTGGTCTGTGGTATTATCGTATTTATTTGATTAGCTGCGTTCACACCGGCGCCTTCGCCATTTATTTGAAACCTGGCTTTTATGATATAGACAGCAGCGATGCGAATAAAGTATGAATGAAATAATTACACATTATAAGTATAATTTTTTTACGATCTAACCTAACATTATCTAACTGGGGGCAACAAAACTAGCTAGTTTCTTGAATTTACATAATTTACCACGAGTATGCATAGCCATGGTGAATTTAAAACCTAGTTATTTACTATAGATATTTACGCTTTTCCGAAATCTTTGCTCAAATGACTAAAATTGTATTCTAATTCCATTCCTATACGGACCGATTTGCTTCGAATCTGTTATTTTTCTAATATCCGGTTAATTTGTGATACTCCTAGATGAAAATCGCGGTAAAAAACAATACCGGTTTGAAATGCGTCCTTAAAATTATATGTTTTCGGATTCAGGATGAACAACCCCCATCGACAGTCAAGCTATATACGGCCCTGAGTGCCAGCTATTTTTTCGTTTGAGGGTATCCATCCATAAACAAAACAGCAGCGAGAAGAAAATAAGGCTCTTGGAATTGTAATGATGATGATGATGCCTACAATATGTACAATGTAAGAGTTATTGTTATAAACGATACTTAGGTACCAAATTTCGAAAAACCTTCAGATCTGTCAAATGTGGTGCGTACTTTTCGTTGATCCATCCTGTATTTATTTATTTATGCGCTCAATGCACTAAGTACCCACAATCTTTATAAACCATGGCATCCGTGATATCTGCTAACTTTTATGTAGGAATAATCACGTATACCCCGAATAAGGATTTAATCGATGGAATTCTTCTATCAGGCCTATAACACGATCGTATTTGACACCCTTGGATTTTTCTTTTTAGGATCTATAAGAAGTTACGGTCAATAAAATACATTATTTAGATTCTAGAGGCAGTCCTTATTTTTGGAAATAAAATAAGATACTTTGTATTTTATTTTCGTGCTTATACGATTGCGCCAATGATTTGATGTCAATTAAATTCAGTCGATAAAATCTTCTATTGCCTTTTGATGTAAAGGGTTTTCCAATAAGAATGATATGATTTTGAAATGAAATATCGACCATGGCTAAAATGTTGTACCTGTCACTAGTTGTCATTTTTGTTTGGTTTACTCTGACAATTCGTCTTGGCTAAATACAGGCTTTAAGAACGTTTGGTTATTATCATTTTCCGCACTTTGCGGAAACTATGGACCACCAATCAGCCTCCTGTACTTGCTATTCGTCGATATGGTTAAAAAATTTGAAAGATTTTAATCTTAACAATGCAAAAATATGAGCTTCGAATACGCCGAATACATTGAATACCTACGTCGAAATCCAAGACGCGTAAGGAACATTGCGCTGTTGATAGCATTGCAGAATTATTGTAAAAATTCATCGATCTCTAGTTTTGAGGAAGTGTAATATCTCCCGCACTAAAACGGAAAAATCGACTCTTTTAGAATTCGGCTGCGTATAATAAAATAACTAAATAACTAGATTTTTAAACTAAAATAGTTTCTTTAATTTTAGCGCGATCATCAACAAATTGGGTGCATTCGGTCAACTACCTTTATAGAATTTGTTCAAAAGGTGTTTTTGTTACAAAAGTGTGCAATAATATGTCAAATCATAATCAAAATTTTAAAGAATTTAAGGAATTTTTTTCCTGGGCGCAAATGACAACTACTAATAGCAACCACGGTTAACATTTCATTTCAAAATCATGTTATTATTATTTGAAAATCCTTTATTTACATTTATTTTGTAGATATTAGTTAATAGACTTTTATGTTTCTTATTTTCGTGACTGTTTAGCATGTTAATCATAGTATTACAAATATATTGTACTGAGTGCGAACCCGTTGACTGAAATTTTCAGTCAACGGCGAACCGTTTTTTTTTTGTAAGGTACCTCAATTGACTGCCAGGAAAAGATATCTTACCTACTTTATTTATTTATAACAACACAAGCATATGATCATTACGAAGAAATTCTCCCATGCTTTTATTATTAGCTGCAATGTTATAATTAGTATTAATACTACATACAGTTATGAACAAACAATACGTCCGTGGGACTAGAATACCCGTATGTAAATTCTAGCTGTAGGTGAATATTTTTATAAACAATTACTTTCCTTGATTTAACAGAAAAGTAGTTTCTAGATTTCCAGAAAAGGTATTTTATACTTTTACCATAAAAGTCGAAAAATATTTGAAATAATAGCGCCGAGGAAGTAGGAACTATAATTAACACAGTATAACACTGTGGAAATAGTCTAAAATGAACAATTTCTTTAAAATCAGACTACTTTTTTGTTCCGTATTTAAAACAATAAAATAAGAAAGTGACAAAAAGGACACCCGCCTTCTATTTTTTTATGTAATCGTGAGTAACTATAACATACTTATGATATTATTTATTATAATTCTATCGTAAAGTTGACTCTTGTAACTGGCTGGAACATATTTCATAATTTAAGTTTCTCGATTCAAGCGTTTTTGAGATAAAAAAAACAAAACCAATTTTTTTATATAACTTTGTAGGGGAAGCTTCATTCGGAAAATTTTACATGGAAGACAACCCTAACACCATCTGTAAAATATAAAATCATATATTGTAGTTTTTTGTTTTAATTTTTAAGGTGCTACTTTGATTATAATTTTCTTGTACTTTACACTACTGCTGCATGTAGTACATTATGTATGTGTTTCCTCCCTACCGCTCCAACAAATGGTATGGCCCAGCCTTCTTATATAACAGTACATTATCCATTTATGAAGATCATCAAGTTTTTACCCAGTCAATCTAGAAACGACTTACTACTCAGTGTACCTATAGCAAAATAAACTAATATGAATAAGTTCTCTGGAATTAGTTCGCACGCCGCGTCAGTTGTACCGTTCGTGTTGCAATAAAAAGAATTTTCCGCAAGCAGAGTTTGTTCTTGTTTTCAACGCAGGTTATAAATAGAATGTGCGCTTCTACATGGGAGTCAAACGGTACAAGTATTTTCGCAGTCTTCGTTGAGATAGAGCTTATTTATTGATCTGCATAAATACATCATCAAATTCCTGTTTGGAATTTTTTGCGCTGTTGTGGCTACCCATCAGGGTTTCAGAGGTGATGCCTTATATGCCAAATTAAGGAATATACCACTTATACCAGTGAAACATCTGAAACAGATCTGTATCAAAATCTAAGGAAATAACAACTGGGGATACCAAGCTTCCTAAATACAACCAATGGAGGAGATTTTACGCGCTTGTCACGCCATTTCTTTTTATCAATATCGATTTGATGTTCCGCAATAAAATATTTAAGTGTTATGGCATTCATGGCCGCCATGTAGTTATTACAGAAAAGCTATAAAAATAAACCATTATGAGACATTTTTCTATATCTCAGAAATATAAAGGAAGTGTTACAAACTTGGGGAAGTATCGTTTTATGGTAAAATTGTAGGCGTGTGGTAAAACTTAGAAACCAGAAAAAAAAGTTCCAATAGGTCAACTCACAACTCGAATGTATTATTTAGTCAGTTCTTCAAAACTAAAATTCTACGATACGACGAACATTTTTTGTAAAAAAACATATTTATTTGGCGATCGTAATAAAAACGAACCTCTTTCAAACTAAAGCTGCTTATTGTGACAAAATCAGTGTAAACACAATAGATTTGCAATAATTTGTGGGTTTTAAAATTAACGTTCAATATTTTCTCTCGAAAACTGGAAAACGATTTAGAATTCCTACAAAAAGTAAAAATGATAGAATATACAATAATTATACACAGGCGGCAAAAAAATTAAAAATTAGAGGTAGACATAAATGGTTACGAATTCGTTTCAAAAAGTTAAAATGCAATTTTAAACATTTCATAAATTAATATATTCCTTAATTTCTGTAGCAAGTATAATAAGGAAGAAGTACCTATACATTTATTTAACAATATAAAGATATATGAAATGCCCTTTCACGTAGGCATACTGTATGCAAAATATTATTTAAGATTGTCAATTTTGTTATTATATTATGTATAATAGTAATATGATTTCATATTATGGCTAGAGATTCATGACTTGACTTGATATTCAAGCTACTTGACTTGACTTGAAATCAAGTCAAGTTCAAGTCAAGTGAATTAATTATTTCTCAAGTAATTGAAAAATCAAGTTTTTCTTGAAGCTATTTGATTACTTGATTTTTTATCAATTTCAAATTTTATTATCAGTTAGGACAGTTGGGTAAATAATAATAATAAACCTTTGCATTGTACACTTTTTTGCAAAACTAGGAAAGAACAAAAATAAACTATTTTAAGTCCGTACCAAAACTATGTGTATAGTCTGTGTAACATACTTCTATTTGCTTCACGTTAACACCGTTCAAAGCACTTTTTTTTCTTAATATATAAACATTTTTCTCGGAAACTTGGTTCTTAATTTGCGTGTTAATAATAAATAAACATGTTCACAAGTAAAAGTAAATTTTATTTTATTGCCAATTTTAGAGATTCATGGCTTGACTTGATATTCAAGCTACTTGACTCGACTTGACTTGAAATCAAGTCAAGTTCAAGTCAAGTAGTAATTTTCCAATATCAAGTCAAGTCAAATATTTAATTTGTCACAAGCTTGATTTTCAAGTCAAGTCAAGTTATTTGTTAAAATGTCAAGCTACTTGACTTGATGAAACCCTAATTATGGCATATATCTGCATCCCCTGGTGAAACGATTTCGGGCCGCCACTGGTAAAAGGGTCTCTTAAAACTTGGAGAAGAAATACGATATATGCCGTTGTAAATCTCCCTTACGGAGCCGATATTTTTCGTTTTATCTCACGCGTTGTTTGGGAATCGCCCTAAATTCTTGTTTAAGCCCTTGAGGGGACTCTGCGCCCGGGCATGTTAAGTGCCGTTTTGGAACAGATTAAACTGCAGGGCGCCTTGTAGTCTGGCCACTTGAAACAACTACGGCGCGCTGAATCTTAAAACCTGGTAATAGCGGCTCTAGACCGCTTATAAAAGCCATGACTTCCGGTTCCGCTGCGGGTATATTCAAACTGCTAAGAATATGCTAGAAGGCTTTCACACGATGGTATGGCAGGAAATTTTTAAGAAATTACTGAAGCTCCTAAATTCGCATGTTTGGAACGTTTGGAAATCTATCATCGAAAGAATATTTTTGAACACAACAGTGAAATTCTGTCATCAAGTTTTATTAAATTCCACATTCATAACAAAAAGTTGAACTATCTGGCAACTGTTTTCACTCCGTACCTCTCAGTTGAATGTTTTTCATTTGGACAGCCCTAAAAATTAAGTGTTTCCACTTGTATAAATTCCGACAGCCTTTTTTGGTACTTCGCTTATGTGCGCGTTGTTGTATTGAATACATTTAAATTGGAGAAACGCTATATATGCAGCTGTACACTGTATTCTTAATTTACTTCGAGTGTTCCATAGCATCTGCAATTTTCGATTACCATCTTCGGAATGGTAAAGTTACATTGTGTTATAAACAAAAGAACATTAAAATAAACCACAAGTAGAAGTCTCAATTGGTATATATTTATTGCTTGTGGTTGGCCCAGTAACTCACCAACGCATCAAAATAACCATATTATGGGTAGATATACAATGTGTCCACGGCAAAGCGCGGTATTATAGGTGGATATGATTTTTTTGCATTACAAACACAATTTTTTGTATTCTGCTCTTGCTTCACCCAAAAACTATTTTAAAAATCGCATCAGGTAAAGTGCCTTTTCTGTGCGAAATATTGAAAAATTTTATTAGAAAAACTTGCTCAGTATTAAAAAATATGACGTTGTATCAAATTACAGAACTAAATATTGTTTTATATATATTTTTAAATATTATAAATATAATCATAACTTAATTTTATTTATTCTACCCGTGTTCCTCCATTTAGAATAAATAAAATTAAGTTATGATTACATTTATAATCTTAAAAATATATATAAATAAAAAAATATTTAGTTCTGTAATTTGATACAACTTCATATTTTTTTAATTCTAAGCAAGTTTTTCTAATAAAATTTTTCAATATTTCGCACAGAAAAGGCACTTTACCTGATGCGATTTTTATTTCTAACCTGCTACCAGGGCCCTCTATAAATTTTTTAAAGTCTAAAATTAGTTTTTGGGTCAAGCAAGAGCAGAATACAAAAAATTGTGTTTGTAATGCAAAAAAAAATTGTCATATACACCTATAATACCGCTTTGCCGTGGACACATTGTATGTATTTGTAAAAACCAAACATTGCAAAATAACTTCACGTTTTCGTACAAAAAAAGTTACTAAATTGTTCTCTACCAACTCCTATAATTAAATACCTTGTATAGTGTGCCTTTGTCTGTACAACAGCCATAGGCTATAACGGCCATGTGACGTTTTCAAGTGCACAAAGAAAAGGTTAAGTTAAATATTCTCGAGTGAACTTTTCAGAGCACGTCTTTGGACTTGCATATACGCTGTGGCATAATATAATATTAAATAGGATACATTCAATTCTCTAGCACGGCTTTTATGTATTTATAAACAAAATACAGTGCGCTTTCGTGCGTTAATGTTTTCCGTCTGCTATTACATTTTAATCTCGCGTATTTTCACATACCTAGGCTCGTGGGAGGGTATTCGGCAGGGAACTTTTTTTTATATAGTAAAGGCGTTTTGTGGGTTTCTGCAGTGGTTTGTATATTTCCGTCTAATAAGGGAGATGTGTGCTTATAATCCATGTTCAGAAAAAGGGGAAAAGAACACCAGCGCCGTAGATAAGGCCCTCATCGCGAATAAAAAACAAAGAGTTTAATTTTTTCGAATGATGTGACTTGCAAAAAGGGCTGATCAAAAGTGGCGCTCACTTCTGGCCAACGAAAGCCAGAAATGGGAACGGACGATTTGTTTTTACCTCGACTGTAATCTCGCTGGATGTTTGGTAAAACATCGTAGGCTATAAATTTTGAAAATTGGATTTTTTTTTTGTTCAAATAGTCGTGCTTTGTTCTCCTCCTTTCTTCAAACCATTGTATCGTAATTCCGTTCAGAAATTTTTAAGTATTTAATTAAATTTTTGTCCCATCTTACTTTCGTCCAGGGACTCTTTAAAATAAGGGGACCCAGCATGTCACAGTCTATCACATAGGAAAAGTGAAGCCTTGTTTTCTGTATATCTCCAAGGAGACCACATAAGTGGGCTGGTACAAGGTTATGTTATATATGTCAGTGTCCAACTGCCATCAAGTTTTATGTGACATGCCAGTGCCATAGATTCCAAAGGAGGCAAAATATTTCCCATCATAATTCACAATTTTTAAGTTTTCAAACTTTCAGATAGTCAGTTAAAGGTAATGCGGCCGCCTGTAGTAGTCCCAATAATTGCAACCAGATTTTTCTTGTCTCACCTTTAGTAATCCTGCAATTCCCATTACGTGGGCATTACGTATAAGTAAGTAGTTCAAAACAAAAATGGTATTTCCTAAATATTAAATTATTAAGCAGGTAGCTTCAGTCAGGTCTTTCTTTAAACAGTTTTTATCAACAACTATAAGTTTATTTTACGTTTGTGAGGTACCTTGGGAGAGAAATAAAATTACAAAAATGAGCACCGAGAAAAACTACATGATTAGAACTAAGTACAAGACCTAATCTTATTAGTCCATCCCGAAATCTGTGAAAGTTCTTTGGGTAGATACATTCAACAAGGGAAGAAAGTTCAAGTACGTACCTATTATACCTACATAATATTACAAATGGTTTGAGGAACCTGGTAACAAGGTGCAATAGCGACAAATTCTCAAATAAGCAAAATCGGCACTGACTTACCTTACTTAAATTCCTGGAAATAATTGCAGGAAGCCAAATTCAAATATAATATAAATTTGATTCATCTGGCACTTGCCATATTCTGTGTTTGTTGACAGAACATTGTCAAGTCTAATTTTTAGAAATCATATTAATTTTTACTAACAATCAAAGTACCTGTTATATCCATAGATTCTCCAATAAAATGGCATAGTTGGCATCATTGAGACCATTAGAATGGGGAAAGAAACGGCCTCACTTTGGAAAGTATAATGCTGGGTCCCCTTACTTTAAAGGGTCCCTGTTTTCGTCAATTTTTATTTTCTGGTTGTCGGTTACGATCCATTTGTTTCCGACAAAATATCGCTAATAGCATTATTAAACATCAAATGCGTATCTTAAGGTACTAAGGTGCCAAATAATATGCCCCAAATTTCTATCAGGAAATCAATTTTTCGTAAATTTTACCCGACGCGAGGTGTCGCTAGCATTTGCGAGGATATAGAATTAACTCGAGGCATGTACTAAAACTGTACAAAACAACTTTGCATAGCTTGGCGCTCCAATAGCGAAACTATGACCGGTGAAGTTCAAGTTTATATTGAACCACCCCGTATAGTAGTACTATCCGCGCGACTGTGCGTGGGTGCAGGCCCCCAACTCCTCTCGTCCTTTTCGCAAGCGGTACGAATGCGAACGGAGCGAATTGGCAGTGACCTTCAACTTCGCCAGATGCAATGCCCTGCCCGCGCCATGAACCTCTGCCACTATCGCCGTGCCCACAGTGCGGGCTCTTTGTTCTTTCTTGCTCCGTGTTCCTCTATAATGACCGCCGTAGCGTGTGCATAGTACGCTTCGCTTCTTCCTCCAACGCACGCATCAAGTGACCATAAAAAGCAGAAGAAGTTGGGCGGTATAGTTGCATAATAATAAGTATACTGGTACCCGTACCCACCTCTATTATCTAACTCCATATTCCTGGTACCACTACTACGAAATATGACACCAAATAGGAACGGTTTTGGTACTACCAAAACAAAGACACGTGGTCAATACCAAAACGACCATGATTTGTTGACAGAACAAATATTATAGGAATAGGACATAGGATAATATAGTAATTGTGCACACCGGAAAATAAGATATAACCACCTAGGTAAGTGGTAAGCTACTGAGTACTGAGCGCTGGCAGAGGCATGAGAAATGCCTACCTGAAAATTAGAAACGGCTTCTTCATTTATATTTTAGTTTGTCTGTGTCTCGACTTTATATAGATTGCAGGGACAAAAAAAGCGTAACTGCATTGAGTCGTCCTGGATCTACACACGCAAAACCATTGACATGAACGGGCCTAACGTACTTTGGGGGCTGTATGGCCATTACTTTTGCTTTTCTACAGGCGGCTGAATACGAGGGGGCATCGGACGATAGTCAACTGGACTTAGTCGGTGAAATAATAATAATAAGCCTAGGATTCACGCGTGAATTTCACTCAATGGTTCGTTTAATTTTGATTACCGTACCAATTCAGTTGTAAGTAATCGAACGTCCAGGAAGTTCTCGACGTAGACATTTGACTTTTAACCTCGAATAATAGTTCCAGAAGAATTTATATTTATGGAAAGTAATTAACTTAAATCCTTATGGGGACGCCATATAAAATTCACATCAATTATATTTACATGTAGGTAATTATCAATCAGGTTTGATTAATTAGATGGCATATTCTCATATACAGGATGTTTTTTTTAGGTCTACCACCGCCATTTTCTCGCTTATTTTACGCCCTACAAAAAAAGCGTGGGAAACAAAAATGTTGCAATTTTTGACAGCTAGGTGGTGCTGAAAAGAAATCGGAATCCATGGCCAACTTGTCGCGCAATATTAAAAAAACCTCAAATTGAGCAAAACTATTAATAGCCGTGGAATATTTATTTTAAGAGACAGAGGAAAACTTTTATATTGAAAATTGATGGCACTGAGAAGCTTTATCCATCCACATAGTCAGATAGTTTCAGCAAACTACACAGGGTCTTCGGCGCTCTTGAGGCTATGAAAATTTTTTTGTATTATTTCTTATTACGCGATTTTCTCGCTTATTTTAGGCCGCACAGAAAATACGTAAGAAAACAAAATATGGCAATTTTGGTCACCGAGGCGACTTTAAAAAAGGAATGGGCCTGCATCGGAACTCTTCGCGGTGTACTAAAAAAACTTTAAATCGACAAAAATTTTCATGGTCTCAAGAGAGCCGAAGACCCTGTGTAATTTGCTGACACTATCTGACTACGTGGATGGATAAAGCTTCTAAGTGCCATTAATTTCCGATATAAAAGTTTTCCTCTGTCTCTTAAAATAAACATTCCACGGCTATTAATATTTTTGCTCAATTTGAGTTTTTTTTTTAATATTGCGCGACAAGTTGGCCATGGATGCCGATTTCTTTTGCAGCACAACTTAGCTGTCCAAAATTGCAACATTTTTGTTTGTTTCGGTTTTTTTGTAGGGCGCAAAATAAGCGAGAAAATCGCGGTGGTAGACCTAAAAAAATCATCCTGTATACTCACTTGAGATTCCAGGTTAAACAGTAGGTATCTAATTTCAGTACTAGTTCATTTACAAAATTATCTGAACACTTAGTTTCATATTTCGGTGAATTTTAAAAGACGTATTTTGTGCATTCCAGAAACGAAGTACGATAAAAAAAAATGTGTTTGTTCTCTGAGATATCCTTTACAGCACGTTAGAGCATTATTAGAGTAAGTACTTTTGTCGAATATAGATTTGTTTCCACAAGGAGTCAGCAAACAGTTTCTTACAGCTTGCAAACTACGTTGTGCGCATGTCAGATTTCGTCAGTTAGTTTCCAAATCCAAACTGTCAGGAACTTTTGTGGGATCGATCAGAAAGGAACTGCGAAGGAACCTGACTATTTCTGACTGTTTCTGATGCCTCTGAAAAAATACCTTATGAGTACTTGGGTCTGAAATGTTTATATGTGTGTTTATATGTATTATAGTCCTTGTAATTAGTAAGCATTGTTTTTCGTGATATGATATTTAATGTTTCAAATTAATGGATTCATTGTTTTTGACGAATAATTAAACTTATGGTGTTATTGAAATGTTGGCATCTTCTATTGCTATATTATTATGTATAAAATTCTGTTGATACAGTCAACCAAACACACTTTTTTATTCTGTTAATAGAAAATATAAAACGTTACCAGAACACACCGATATAACGGAGACTAACTTTAACTAGGTATTCAATCAACAGAATATTTCTTTATGTAACCTTTGGAACTACAAACGTAGATCGAAGCTTGCTAGAGACTTTGCTCTCTCAAGATGCCTAGAATACTGGAAAATATTCAATAGCTAAATAGGTATAATAGTTCGAAGTTTGTTTGTCGTCTCCTGCTTCTTCTCAGTTATCGATCTGTTTACGTGTACACTCAGACTAGCGAGAATAGTCCTATGAGAAACTATTCCATCGAATGTATACGATTTTTTTGAATTGAAAATTGGAATTATTGTTTTGCTGTGCCATAGGGTCAAATTCGCAAACAATGTTATCCTTTGCTATATGTATTTCGTTAAAAAAAAACAGTATAAAACAATTATTCTAACACTCGTAGAATGAGAGAATGGAAGAAGATATACATTTTGACTTCCATATAAATCTCTGTTGGGGTTCTATTCAAGCCGAAAAGCACTAAAAGCATAAAAGTGGGGCGCAGCAATAAAATAGCCCTGTGGTGACAACAAATTGGCCCTACCAACTTTTCCCGGTTTTCGACTGCACGGGATGTTCCAAAATTGGTGTTCTGAGATAACGGGAAGACGAAAAAAATATCTGAACAGGTTTAAGCACTAAACGAGCCCTGATTTGAAAAGAGATTTTTGACAAAAACAAACATTTTTTAAAGGTTTACAAACGGAATGTTGGAATATAAAGTGTATGTTTGTATAATCATAGTTGTTGTTTTTTTCTCGGATATTTTTATAATAAAAACAAAATCATGAACATGGTGGAACATCATAAGATTAAACAGTAAGTTTTTTCTACTTAAATAAAGAAGAAACTTCATTCATCACAATAATTTCAATTTTCAATATAATTTCTGCTTTTCGAATTCTTTAATTCGTCTGATCATAACCGGATTTCCAGTTGTTAGACGTCGCACTTTTAACAAAGAATATATTTAAATATTTCCAATTTCTGCCAGTCGAATTTTTATTAAATTTTTACAACATTTTAGTACAGGGTGGCCGGCATGTTATGCCCTAGATAAGGGATCTCCAGAATTTAGAGAATTACGGAACATAGTATTCCTACAAAAGTTGTTTTTATATTTTTACAAGCTTTTATTTAAGTTTTGGATATTGCGAAATTGGCGAAAAACACCAAAGGTATACGTTTTTTAAATAGAATGTCCCTCTTTTTTATACACTATGTTTCTCACGCTTAAGAGAGAATTTGATTGCTTTTTTATTAGTTTGAAGATCGGTTGCAGCGTTGCTAAGTTGTTATTAGATATTTCCTGAAATCGCAGACATTTGGAAAATCAATGATATTCTCGTTGTTTCTGCTACATACTTTTCAAAGTTGATTTATATGAGAATAACTACCTATTAGTGTACCCCTATATAGTATGGTGCAGCCAAAGTTAAATTTAGGTATACAGGATGTTCAATTATGATGGCCATTTCCTTTTTGAAAATATACTTCGTAGAAAAAGATATTAGATACAATATCTTCTAAAAAGTATCTTGGATACTTTTTAAAAAGATCTTTAGATCCTTAAAAAATATGATTTGGGATATAAGATCGTTTCATAGATGTAAGATCTTTTATAGTACGTATCCAAGATTTTTAAAAGTCTGTTACAATTACCTTTTTAAAGAGAATCTTAATTTATCAAAACAATCTTAGAATTAAAATGATCTTAGATTTTTAAAACCAACTTATAGATACTTTTTAGGGCGTTATAAGATATTAAAAAAATCTTCGATACTTAGGTACATTATTTAGATACAAGATCATATTAAAAGGTCTTCGACACTTAGGTACCTATACATTTAGATACAATATCAGATCAGATTTTTGGAGATACTTAATCGCCTCAACTTTTTTTTGTTTGAAAGACCTTCAAAAACTACTTCTTTTGACCTTCCTACCGTTTTCAAAATGCCACTTCGCGGCCGGCCACGATTTTTTATATCCTCGATTTTCGCGAAACCATTTTGCGATTTTTTTATTTCAAATCTGACAGCGTTAATCGGGTCTAAAACCCCCGCCGTAATACCAAATTTGTACAAAAAATATAGCTACAGGGAGTTCCATTCTGCAGGGTGTCAAAATAGGAATTTTAAAGGCATCTGGCGAGTCAAGCGTGCCATGGAATCCCCCCAAAACAGTTGAATGGTCAAAAGGACCACAACACAATAATATACAGGGTATTTTTCTCTGGGCCATATCAAGACGTGTTGTCGAGTTGACTGGCGTCCGGCCGCCGGCCGGCCGGCGGCATGTGGCTGCGCGGCGGGCCGGGCCGCCAGCGGACCCGACCAGCCGGCAGCTGCCGCCTCGCTCGCTCCCGCCGCCAGCCGTCCGCTCCGCGCTCCGCCAGTCTTCGCCGCGCCGCTTTCGGGGGTTGAGTCGAGCCGTCTCTCCTCGTGTCTGTCGCGTCCGTCCGTCCTGCTCTTCCTCCGACGCGCGCGATGCTGTTCGAAAATCCGCCGCCAGCCGGCGGCCCAGCCTCGGCCAAGTTGTTTGCGCCGTACGGGGTGCCACCCCCGGTGTTGGCCGCCTCCCCCGCCGCCCTCATCGCCGCCGCTGCCGCCGGGTGAGTCGCCTCATCCGGGGGGTTGCTACGTCGCCGCTGGCTTGCTTACCGGATCGGCCTTGGTCGGTTCGATGCTCCGAAACTACCTCCGGCTCTTTTTGTTTGCCTTCGCCAATTACACGGTGATGCTTTGCTTTTATTTCGGGTACCTATATTCCATTCCTCTTCTCCACCAAGTATTATAAGGTGTCTTACCTACCTACCACGACTCTCGAGAGATCTTTAAAAAAAGATTCCCAAGAGGTAACGCAGGCCGGTCGTTGTTTACGTTTGCGGAGGTCGTTATCGTTATTCTCCTCCTAAGCGCCTCGTATACACGTACGGCTATGTAAATTTCGTTATCTCCGGCTTTTGTGCCTCAAGAAAACGGGTTTGTTGAAAGGAAGTGGTTACCTACGTCTGGTGGTTGTTCAACTCTAGAATTCAATTCATACAACAAATGTTCACGCACCGATCGCATTGTATAGAGAGGGGACATGTCGGGATTGTCGGGTTTGTTTGTGTTCGATTGTTTTGTCCATAGGTCCGGGTTGGGGTTATATCGTTCTCCTAATTCGAGCTCGCGCATGCGCATTAACACCCACGTCAAATTTACGTCTATGCGCATGCGCTTAACAATTACAGATTTCTTTCTGCAGCAAGGCAGCGTCAAATGATAAGTAAAATCGGAAACGCAGACTAGTTGTTACACTCTGTACTAGAGTATCACATGAAACCTCGAATGTAGAATAAATCCGTGAAAATTTTTATAGAAAAAGAGAAATAAAGTTTAACGGTTTGTTCCTCGATTTGTTCTCATAGCTGTCAGAAGTAGTTGCGCAGTTGGTTTCTGATTGATATGTGACCTTGAGTGGCTCCTCTAGGGTGTAGTTTAAATGCACTGGTTATAAGAAAAACAGTAGGTTTAACTAAAGCTATATAGCTCCTAGCCCTAGCTCCAACTACTAAGTAAGCACTAGCCGAGGCACTAGCTCTCACTGCAGTGGCGGTCCCAGGTTTTTGTCAAAGAGGGGACTTGAATGAACAGAAAATATAGTTTATATCCGTAACTAACTTTGTCGATGGGGAGTTTCACAAGTTAAAAAAAATATATTTCCGGCTACAAACCGCGCCGAAGGAGAAAATTTTCCGAATTTTCAAGGCCAAACACCGTTTAAGTAAACGAATGAAAAAAATTGCGTAAGTCAACTGGTAATATTTTTTCTTTAAAGGTAGCTACTCTCATATTTTTTGGAAATACAGTAATGTTAGCAAAGTAACTTTTCTTTATCTGTATCAATGAGGAAAATATGCACAATCCGGCAACAAGGAACCAACACCTGCCCCTCTGTGTTTAAACTTGACCTGATTGCCACGCCATCTGTTGGAGAGTACAATTAGCTGCATTCAAATTCTTGCGTACCTACATGGAAGCACAGAATAGCCGTGTGGCTATTCTGTGATGGAAGGAATCCCATCTACTTTCTTTCGTGCACTCTAAAATAATACATTCAACCAGGCTTCTGTTGCCGTAGGCTATATTTTCTGTGCTATTATCAATGACAACATTGGCAAACCTTAGTGTAGAGATGGAAAGTTCTCGAGAACCCAAAATGGACGATATTCTACATTTTGAGAATTTTCTGAGAATGAACCTTTTAACTGCATGCGGGTTAATTATAAAGGCCAATAATGTATCACATATTTAAAGTTACTATGTACAATTTAAACAATATTCTATTTCGAATGGTAATAAAATAACAAAACAACTACCTATAGAAGTAAAATTATTAAGTATTAAGTTAGTGCCTATAAAATTTTTGAGAGATCGTATAAGTTAATATGTTCTATCAAAGGGCCACATTGCCACATTTATCTAACTTCTGAATACAACACGTTTTTCTGACCAATATCACCAATAGAAATTAAATTAATTTTGGGGTGTTCCCTTAGTTGTTTTTTTAAATATTAAAGGCGAATAGTTTAAACGAGGCATAATCTTCTAACATCTGACGTACATAGAGGGCCCTCTAGCCTAGCCCCCCTCTTGGGACCGCCACCAGTAGATAGTTCTGGCAAAATTATGCAACTACAATGGTGAACAGAGCCCTCAGAGAAATAACCAAGGATAGAGGGAGTAAGAACAAAAAGTAAACAAAGCCAACATCTTTTTGAGTGATGCCGCGTACTCCATTGTTTACAGCATTTCATTTCAAAATATAAGGGTTTAATAATGAGATTCAATGAAGGCACACCTCCCATAACGCTAAATTAACAAATGTAGTTATTAATTTCTTGTTTGTAACAATTTTAAACTAAAACTAAATTGCAGTGTAATTATAGTATCTAATTATCATTTTAATAAAATCGTCACAGATACCTCAAACCGCCCGACATGGCAACGCTGCTTTTGCTGCCGCGGGCGCCGCGTCCGTTAACTCAGCGATATTTGTTTTGTGTATGCCCAGCATGTCAAGTTTTCCGATTGTTTACGTATGGATTTTTCCCGTTTTTAATTGTTTTTCTGTTAATTTAAAGGCTATTTATTAGTATTTAGGATATAGTGACTGATTTTGTATACAATGGGACGCAGAAAGTGTGTGGTATGTGGCTAAATTGATATTTCTCAGGACATAACCCACTTTAGTCTGTGACATAACCTATCTCAGGTAAACGTTGTACACACGGGCCTAATGTTTGTTTACTTCGGTAAATTTGCATAAGATGTTGGTTGACTACAAATGTATGTATTTTGAGGCTGTTGCTCCCTCTATCCTTGGTTATTTCTCTGAGACAGAGCCACATGCTTGCCTAGTTTATGTTTCCCCTACGTGAACGCAAGATTCGAATTGCCCACGAGTTCGTTATTATAGTTCAAAACTTTTGGATTATATGGAGGCCACTGCAGAAACAAACTTATTTTGTTCATTTTGTCCGGACGTGCCTGAGACCCGAACAAACGGATTGCCGTTTTACCTACCTACTTATAATAAGGCGTTATAACTTTACTGTTACATTGCAAAAACTATCTCCAGAGCTCGAGGCTAGGCTACCTAAGTAGATCCTTTCATTTGTAGGTTAAAACTCGGAGTTAAACGTAAGAAATATCTAGGCATGCAAATTTTTGTAGGTTATGTTTACATTCTTTGGGATTGGGAAACAATAAAACAACCTTTTACAAATTTGACCTATATAGAACTTCGTATACGAAAAACGCTGCGCTATACTTTAGTGATGGTGAAATTATGGTTTACCACGCCCTGGGCGACCTCGAGCTCGCCGATTATTTTTTCTGTGGGCGTTCTTTCATTCTTATACTTCAAAATCTCATACAATTTATTTGCTTAATACCTGGTAATTGTAATACCTCTTAAACTAAACCAAGTTGAATGAATGCGTTATGTCCATCCTGAACATTTTTTTCACCAAATTTCTTATACTGCGGAGATATCGACATAGGAGACATACATATTTTACCTGAGTACCTACAATAATTATTAAAGTACCTACATAATAATAATCCTGGTAATGCTCATCACCTACATACTAATTAAAATAAATGCAAAGGTAAATTCCAGAGGAAAATTTATCCACGTGGATATCCATATCTGGGTAAATTTCCCACTCTGAGCAACTTTCGAACTTTATTTAACAGACCACAACATTTTTGTGAATGTTCATCAATAAACTTCATCTAGGTACCTACTTCGTGTACAATTTTAATTTAAGATGAACTCTATTATTCATTATTCAATCCTAAAAATCACAAGTAAGTATGTGGAATATGCGGTAAGCAAGCCAGCTGTGCAAGTTCAAAATACCGTACTTGCCTAAAATCGTATAGCAGCTAGGTCTTTACATCAAAAATGGCTGTCAATAATTTACCTTTAATGCATGTTTTGTTTTTCATTGTTTATACAAATTAATAATATTATTCATAGCTTATTATCTAGGTGTCGCATACGTCATACTAGAGCACTTATAGAAGTACGATTTACTTTGCGTATAAATTTTGATTTGAAAGAATTATTTTTGAATTTTTTTCTGTTATAGTGTATTATTTAGATATTTAAGTGGAATTGTTAGTGTATAGAAAATAGTTCAAGCTACTAAACTACTCGCCTAAGCGAGTGTCTAAATAACGCTTTGGCAAATTAACAACGCAATTTAAAAGGGGACGCAAAATTGATAAAACCGAGGATAAAACCTTGCTTGCAAAATACAACTTTGAAGCTAAATTTTCCAAATGATCGAAAACCCATTCTGCAATCCCCTCTTAAGTAGTGTCATGACTGTTAACCATTGGGCTTTAGCTTATTATTAAATAAAACAATAATTTTCGGCAATGACCTGCAAATTTTCACGAAGCACTATTCTACCACATTTAATTTTACTTCATCTTCGTCGTAAGATAACAATGGAACTGGGTAGGTATTGAAAGCCCCTCCCTCGATCCAAAAAGGGCAAAACTACCTGAACGAGATGATCTTTGGAAAAAAGAGGCCCCTAAACTTATTCAGTTCTACCTGAGGTTCGGGTCTGCAACAACGTAGTGTTCCTGGAAAGTCGGTTTTACAGCGTCTTTGTGTTTCTCGCCTGGGTAAAACGCACGTGAGTAACAGCAGTTTCATCTACCTACTAATTTATGGCGTTATAAAACGAAATTCTTATGAAATTGTATCGGGGTTAGTTTTTGAAAGAGACCTTATATAAACATTAAATATTTGCCATAGACGGTTACGGTAAACAGGCGTTCTCCGAATGTAAACATCCTTTTGTTGTCTTTGGATGTTGGAAATTTATGCGTGGTGTGCACTGTGTTGCCCTTGCAAGTAGGTAATGTCTAAAGAAAATTGAGAATAAGTTTACGAAATCTCGACAAAGAAAACTAATTTAAGTAACTTTGTTTACAGCGTCACTGGATGCAAAAAAAAATGTGGAACCGCATCGGACTAGACATTTGAATAAAATTTACAATTCAATATTTCGTGAAAACGTTTGCAAGCACATGTCGACGGTAGAACAACTAAGTAGGTAGGCACAGAACAACTAAAGCCACCTAATAAAGCGTTAACAGGCCTAGTTCTTGCCTTTTTTTCTATGTGTCCTAAAAGGATCAGGCAAACTGTAAGAGAAACGCGAGAAGAAACAAAATCTCAACATCATGAACTGTCAGGGGCGGTCTCTCGTCCTTATCTTGCTCTGCTTATATATACACTTTGAGTACAAATTTAGATCGCCTTGGTCTTTGAATAAAGAACCACAAGAAGGAGCAAATTCGGGCTTAACGCTCGACCGGGATAGTCTCTCCAAGTATATGGCCGCTTCCATTTTTACAGTGGCGCGCACCTTATCGAGGCAGAAATCCTCATTTTTCGTGAAATCGGTACACCTACAATCCAGGCAAAAAGTTATAAGGCACGTTTAGGTCTTTAAGTTTAAGAATCCTTGATAATACAGCAATTCTAATTTTAAATTTCCAATTATGAAGATGTAGGTACAAACGCCACTTTGGTGCATGGCATCAAAAGTTAATTTAAATTACAAAATTACTTACCGATTGATTTTTATCCTCAAACATTTTAGTTTTGGCGATCAGAGAAGTGCCACAAACCGCACAGCTAAGCATAATAACTAGAAAAAGTATCTAAATACTAGAGGCCCTGTATGACACGAAAAGTGACATTTGTTAAAACGAATAACTGTCACTTTTCGTGTCATACAGGGCCTCTACTAAATACTACGTACTGACACCTATCATCGTGTCATATTGTCGTATGATAATATCACAAGTGCCGGAAATTTTATCGATTATTTCCCTCATACTGCTCGCATCCAATAAGGTAGCTCCGTCCATAAAAATCCAACCAATCATATGCCTCTGCTAGCGATAATAATTGCACTTGTGCAAATTATCGGGGTAATACCACTTGTGCAATTATCACTTCGTTGCTTAGCAACCGCGAATCTGTTGGATACAAACACGTACTTCTTAAAGTTTGTGTGTTTCACACTGTTCTAAATTATGCAGCTTATAAATTATGTCGCGGTACTATTAAGCATTGTATCAATGAATTTATATAACTTTTACATTGCTAAATTTTTGTTATTGGACCTCCGTCTCCGTTTAAATCAATGAATAAAGAACCCCAGGAAGGAGCCAAAGCTCTATGGGCATTATAAAATACGTGAGACGGAAATCGCCCTGTATGGAGACTGAATTTTGACAAAATATTTTTATATTTGACAGTTGTCACGGTGGTTTGTGCTATTAGATATTTGTGTAGTTATGGGATAAGTACTTTTTGGAGATCTATTATGGTTAGCTGTGCAGCCTGCGGCTATTCCGTGACTACCAGAATAAAATGTTTGGGGGATAACACTCTATCGGTAAGTACTTTTGTAAACCGGAAACGGCATGTAGCCATATGCAGAGACTGGACCGCGGTCCAGCGTAAAGCCCAAATATGCTCCTTCTTGGGGTTCTTTATTCATAGGTTTAAATTTATGACACATTCAGAAAATAAACCAACGCTGACAGAGTGTAGGTATAATCGCATATGCCTTGGATATCCAAGCGTCATGTTTGTTTACTCGAACGCTACAGTCGAAGCTGTCAATAAAATCGTTCAAAATGAATCGTTTTGGAAATGTAAATATAGAAAAAATTAATACAGAAATTATTAAATCGTATTCGAGAAATAACCTCGACAAATACCTACCACTCGTGCCGGAAATTTTTCTAGATAATTTTATTCTCAAGCCCTATTTTGCCCATTAGCAAAACCACTCGTACAAATTGGGATTTTATTTTCAGAGAAAATAAAAGACCAATTTACACTCGTGATCTTTCTAGACAAAATAGCGCTTTCGAAAAAATTATCGATAAAATTTCCGGCACTTGTGATATTACATAGGATAATTTGCACAAGTGCAATTATCGCTAGCAGAGGCATATGATTGGTTGGATTTTTATGGAAGGAGCTACCTTATTGGATGGAAGCAGTATGAGGGAAATAATCTGGTCTAATCTGTGATATTGTGTCAAAACTTGGTTCCTACACAGGGCGATTTTCGTCTCACGTCTCGTAATACACATAGAGCTTTGACTCCTTCCTGGGATTCTTTATTCAAAGGCCTTGGTAAATATACTTTTTATATTTAATACGCATTTATGAGCGGTCGGCTTCTTTAATGTAAACATTTCGAGAACGGGACAACTATGTACTGTTGGTCAGAAAACAAGACAGTGGATTTTAAATTGACAATAGTCATCTTCCTAGCGGGTTTACTTAACTGTTGAGATTTCTGTTAATATAAACAAGGGGAATAGTCGAGGGAATAGTATATATATATATATATATATATATATATATATATATGTAATATACATAATATATCTGATTATTTACGAGGGCCCAACGGGCCCAACGCAAAATAGTCAAAAGAGCTACGCAATCACATAATAATATAAGTATTGTAAGTAAGTAGTTTTTTGATTACTTGTCGACAAAGCAAGACGATACGACGAGGCAATATCGCGACTACTAGGAATTCCCAGGCATCATTTTTCCCTGGCTTCTACCTATATTATTTTCCTTTATGCGTATATAGCCGTTAGTTGGTTTCCTCCCCTTTTCCGTCGGTTAGAAGTCTTCCAAAGGATCAAAGGTATAAAATTACCTTAGGGATTATGTTATATCCGATTTGTGTCTCCATGATATAAAACACTATTTTAAATTGCGTCAGAACGGTTTTGTATTTTGTGCAGTTTTGCGTTTGTAAGGATTTTTTGTTAGAAATTGATCGATGGTTGGAAAAATAATTGCATGCTAGCTGGACCGATTTACAGTAACAAAGTTCGTAACTTTCTCTGTGACGGTTTTTAAGCCATTACTAATTTTCTGAAAACTGAAAATAATTAAGTATGAAACTGTTTACCGATAGGCACAAAGTGTTTAACTCGTTGTTTGATATAGCTCGCAATATTGTATATCAGTAGGTGGTAGATTTATGTAAATAATTAGCATATTCGTGCGTAATGCGTAAACTACAATAATAATAATAATAATTCACACCCTCACAATCGAGCTCACAATGCTCCAAACTAGGAGTACCCCAGAAGCAATCATGTCATGCTTCTGCGGGGGAGGGGTCGCAATTTCTATTATTTCTAACCCTAGAAAACCGTAGTAATCCCAGCAACCTAACAAAATCTACCTATATCAGTTCTTGATATACCTAGGTACCTTTCATGAAACAAAAATTCCCGATTTTATTCAAACTGTAAATTTGCTTTGTTGTAATTTTCTTAATATATTAAAATTTTAAGGTATAAACATTTCTCCCCTGCAAGTTGGTGGAGTTTTTAATAGGCTATGCAAATAAATAATGATTTATTTTGTCTTTATCAGGATCTTTATTATTAATTAGTAATGAGTGTGGGTAATAGTGAAGCTTATCATTAATTTAAATAATGCTAACAAAATTTAAAAATATATTTTACGTTTAACGCAATTTATATTGTTTAACAGCAAAAATAAATTTTGACTTATCTACAATTTCGAAAAATCAAAGAATAATAATTGCTATAGAAATATACTTTTGCGTATCGCTATCGATTTATTTATCTATTGTCTAACTTCTAACTAGCATGCATATAATGCATTTAAATGAAAAATACACAAGCATCGAATATTTTATTTTGCCATTCCGTCAGTACGCTTTTATTTTCATGCAGAATACTATGTGATGAAGATAAAGTGTGTCCTCGATATAATATAAAGTATATAAGCGTTGACTGACGTATTTATAATATATCAGTCAACGATATAAGTATATAATATGTAAGATGTACATATGAGACGCTCGCACATAGACGTCAGAAACAAAATGGTTTATTCCAATTTTTAATTTTCTTTTATTGATTCATGCCCCACACGCTCAAGATTTGTCATGCGATACGTATCCAGAAATTTATAAATTATTCTTAGTATTCATTACCATAACAATGCTCCGGTAATTTATTATTTCATAATTGGTATATCACTCCAGTAACATAATAGGTACTATTGTCTTGATGATGTTTCTTTGAAATATGAGTAAAAAGTTTTATTCTGTCCTCGAACCAAATTTATTTTGCGCTACCTAAAACTCCAGTTAATTTTAACCTCATTTCTAAAAATAATCACGTCAATTAGACGAGTTGACAACGAATACTTGCGCGTATTGAAAAAACATTTCGTCGGACTAATTTGTCACTTTTCAGTGCAGACTACGCCCATTTAACCAAACCAAAATTAAGTACATAGAACTTTATTGTGGTTGCGGCATACTTTACAGTAATACAAAAACTCACAGAGTGACATTCGCTAGTTCTCCCGACCTGTACTTGTACCTTGAACATTTGTAATCTTCGTAGTTGGGACATTCCTCAATTCTCTTCAAAAGAACCTTTTTCATTTCTTCGTAAGCTTGGTAAAGGTGTGGCTGAGGTTCCCACACTTGCGTACCGGCCCAAAACTGAAAAATGATGCATATCTAGATGTAAATATGAAAAATAGTGTTCGAAACACATATACAATATTGAAATAAGTACGAGTAGAAGAGCGTCTAGAGCTGTAGTGAGTAGGTATTAGTGTTAAAAATTGTGGTTTAACTATTGTACAGTTTATTGGTATTTCCCCTTAAGCTATATTGGAGAAGTTTACATGAGTAAAAATATATTATTGGTCAAGTTTAGAAATACAGCGTAGATTGAATTTTGTAGAGATAGACCGTAATACTTTCGAGAGAACAAATAATGGTACCTAGGTATCTGTTGTTATTGTTCGATCGCTCTGTTACTAACCTTTGTGTATAAACTCTTCAATTATTACTTTGGGAGTGTATTAGATATGCCACAGCAAGAATCTACGTATGTTATTAGTAAGCAATATAAAAAGGCTAATAAAATAGACCCTAAATTACGCATAAAATTAGCTAATCATAAATATTATGTAATATCTTTCTATTAAATCTCTTGTAAAGAACCCATAAAATATATGTTATCTTTGTAGATGGCTGTTGAGGAGATATTTTTTAACATGCGTTTTTTACTTAATCGACAATGTCCAAATATTGGATGGCTAGATCAGAGTCAATTTTTCGTTAAAAAATATCTTTTGCACACGTATTTTCTCTTTTACATTGTAAATGTTTAACATAGTACTAAACTAGCGATCTTCGTCTTAGACACGGTAGCTGAACAACCATACCCCATGTTTTTTTACCACTTACTGCATCACTAATGTTTTTTTTACAAATTCTCGCCTTGAGTAGATCTGTTGCACGAAAACCTAACTGGCAGCAGAACTGGTGAAATCAACTGATTTGTTTTTTAATTTAAGTGTCGCAGGCGTAACGAATACCCGTGGATTTGAGAAGAAGATGGGAAGGGGAGCGCTAACTTCGCACCGACGCCACAGGGTAACCTACAAAGAAGGTAAACTGGTCCAGACGCCATTTTGTAGCCAAAATTCGTAGCTTAGCGGTACGGAAGTTCGTTTAGAATTGATTAATTCGTAACGTTTTCACATTTATATTGCCTGATTTTCGTGTACTTAAGTTATTGGGAATAGCCAAGCAAAGCATGTCCACATTCGAAAACTGTAAATCTCAATTTCGACTTAAACAGTCCACGGAATATCTGAAGCAAGCGAGCTATATTCACTGCTTCACATTTCATGATGACTTTGTTTATTTAACGTTCAATATTTTCAAGTAAAGTGTCTCTGAAACGCTTAACTAAACTTCAGGGATGAATTCTCAAAATACAATCTAAAAGTTAAAATTTCTTATGTGTTTTTTATCGAGGTATATTATTGCTGCGTTTTTTCAGGTGGAGATTTAATTTTAAATTAATATCGTCTTAAAATACAAGTAATACCTACCTAATTTACAATAGAACTACAATGGATTCAGAAATTTGAGAAATTATCGCTGTCAAATATTTTTCAGTAAATTTTGGATATGATTAACCATAGAGTAGGTCCTGATATTTAAAAAATATAACCTTACTAGTCGAATTAAATTACGGATTTAAGCTTGCAAAAAATTGTAACATTATGAATTAAAGTGAATCCTATGTATTTTGAGGCGGTCTTTCCGAAAAAAGCAAAAAAATGTAGCCCCGGGTCGAAATTGCCCAAATTTGAGGTTATGTTCATTTTTCAATTTTGCGCAGGCGTATCTTGGAAACGAATCAATATTTTGAAACGGGGTTTACACCATTTTAAAGCATAGGAAAAATGGCAATTTTCATGTCCCTTGAAAAATTTTGATCCGAGGCACCGTTCCCGAGATATAGACGATTGAAATGTATGTAGTATTTTGAGAAAAAATTGGGTGCTGAAGGCCGAAAATTTGACCAATGTGAAAACAGCCACGGTCTACCCAGCCACGGTTTGCAATTTGGCAACACTGTAAAATTTCTAGCCACACTCAGCCATGGTTTTATATATTTCAGCCATGGTATGTAATTCCGCGAACACAATATACAACCATCTATCACATTCCCGCAAGTCAGTGTCGCGGGCTTCATTTTTTGAAAGGGGGTTTGAATATAATAAAAAAAATTCTACAAGAGAGACCAGTTGACGGCCCGGGATATCAAGTAGTGGAATGTATCCAGGGTGATCTGAGGAACATCCCTCTACCTCCCAAGTCAGTGTCGCGGACTTCAATTTTTTTCAGGGGGTATGAGTATAATAAAAAAAATTCTACAAGAGAGGCCAGATGACGGCCCGGGATATCAAGTAGTGGAATGTATCGAGGGTGATCTGAGGAACATCCCTCTACCTCCCAAGTCAGTGTCGCGGACTTCAATTATTTTCAGGGGGTATGAATATAATAAAAAAAATTCTACAAGAGAGGCCAGATGACGGCCCGGGATATCAAGTAGTGGAACGAATCCAGGGTGATCTGAGGAACATTCCTCTACCTCCCACGTCAGTGTCGCGGACTTCAATTTTTTTCAGGGGGTATGAATATAATAAAAAAAATTCTACAAGAGAGGCCAGATGACGGCCCGGGATATCAAGTAGTGGAATGTATCGAGGGTAATCTGAGGAACATCCCTCTACCTCCCAAGTCAGTGTCGCGGACTTCAATTTTTTTCAGGGGGTATGAATATATTAAAAAAAATTCTACAAGAGAGGCCAGATGACGGCCCGGGATATCAAGTAGTGGAACGTATCCAGGGTGATCTGAGGAACATCCCTCTACCTCCCACGTCAGTGTCGCGGACTTCAATTATTTTCAGGGGGTATGAATATAATAAAAAAAATTCTACAAGAGAGGCCAGATGACGGCCAGATGAACGTACCGAGGGTGATCTGAAGAACATCCCTCTAGCTCCCAAGTCAGTGTCGCGGACTTCAATTTTTTTCAGGGGGTATGAATATAATAAAAAAAAATTCTACAAGAGAGGCCAGATGACGGCCCGGGATATCAAGTAGTGGAACGTATCCAGGGTGATCTGAGGAACATTCCTCTACCTCCCACGTCAGTGTCGCGGACTTCAATTTTTTTCAGGGGGTATGAATATAATAAAAAAAATTCTACAAGAGAGGCCAGATGACGGCCCGGGATATCAAGTAGTGGAACGTATCCAGGGTGATCTGAGGAACATTCCTCTACCTCCCACGTCAGTGTCGCGGACTTCAATTTTTTTCAGGGGGTATGAATATAATAAAAAAAATTCTACAAGAGAGGCCAGATGACGGCCCGGGATATCAAGTAGTGGAACGTATCCAGGGTGATCTGAGGAACATTCCTCTACCTCCCACGTCAGTGTCGCGGACTTCAATTTTTTTCAGGGGGTATGAATATAATAAAAAAAATTCTACAAGAGAGGCCAGATGACGGCCTGGGATATCAAGTAGTGGAATGTATCGAGGGTGATCTGAGGAACATTCCTCTACCTCCCACGTCAGTGTCGCGGACTTCAATTATTTTCAGGGGGTATGAATATAATAAAAAAAATTCTACAAGAGAGGCCAGATGACGGCCCGGGATATCAAGTAGTGGAACGTATCCAGGGTGATCTGAGGAACATCCCTCTACCTCCCACGTCAGTGTCGCGGACTTCAATTATTTTCAGGGGGTATGAATATAATAAAAAAAATTCTACAAGAGAGACCAGATGACGGCCCGGGATATCAAGTAGTGGAATGTATCGAGGGTGATCTGAGGAACATCCCTCTACCTCCCAAGTCAGTGTCGCGGACTTCAATTATTTTCAGGGGGTATGAATATAATAAAAAAAATTCTACAAGAGAGGCCAGATGACGGCCCGGGATATCAAGTAGTGGAACGTATCCAGGGTGATCTGAGGAACATCCCTCTACCTCCCACGTCAGTGTCGCGGACTTCAATTATTTTCAGGGGGTATGAATATAATAAAAAAAATTCTACAAGAGAGGCCAGATGACGGCCAGATGAACGTACCGAGGGTGATCTGAGGAACATCCCTCTACCTCCCAAGTCAGTGTCGCGGACTTCAATTATTTTCAGGGGGTATGAATATAATAAAAAAAAATTCTACAAGAGAGACCAGATGACGGCCCGGGATATCAAGTAGTGGAACGTATCCAGGGTGATCTGAGGAACATCCCTCTACCTCCCACGTCAGTGTCGCGGACTTCAATTATTTTCAGGGGGTATGAATATAATAAAAAAAATTCTACAAGAGAGACCAGATGACGGCCCGGGATATCAAGTAGTGGAATGTATCGAGGGTGATCTGAGGAACATCCCTCTACCTCCCAAGTCAGTGTCGCGGACTTCAATTATTTTCAGGGGGTATGAATATAATAAAAAAAATTCTACAAGAGAGGCCAGATGACGGCCCGGGATATCAAGTAGTGGAACGTATCCAGGGTGATCTGAGGAACATCCCTCTACCTCCCACGTCAGTGTCGCGGACTTCAATTATTTTCAGGGGGTATGAATATAATAAAAAAAATTCTACAAGAGAGGCCAGATGACGGCCAGATGAACGTACCGAGGGTGATCTGAAGAACATCCCTCTAGCTCCCAAGTCAGTGTCGCGGATTTCAATTTTTTTCAGGGGGTATGAATATAATAAAAAAAAATTCTACAAGAGAGGCCAGATGACGGCCAGATGAACGTACCGAGGGTGATCTGAGGAACATCCCTCTACCTCCCAAGTCAGTGTTGCGGACTTCAATTATTTTCAGGGGGTATGAATATAATAAAAAAAAATTCTACAAGAGAGACCAGATGACGGCCCGGGATATCAAGTAGTGGAACGTATCCAGGGTGATCTGAGGAACATCCCTCTACCTCCCACGTCAGTGTCGCGGACTTCAATTATTTTCAGGGGGTATAAATATAATAAAAAAAATTCTACAAGAGAGACCAGATGACGGCCCGGGATATCAAGTAGTGGAATGTATCGAGGGTGATCTGAGGAACATCCCTCTACCTCCCAAGTCAGTGTCGCGGACTTCAATTATTTTCAGGGGGTATGAATATAATAAAAAAAATTCTACAAGAGAGGCCAGATGACGGCCCGGGATATCAAGTAGTGGAACGTATCCAGGGTGATCTGAGGAACATCCCTCTACCTCCCACGTCAGTGTCGCGGACTTCAATTATTTTCAGGGGGTATGAATATAATAAAAAAAATTCTACAAGAGAGGCCAGATGACGGCCAGATGAACGTACCGAGGGTGATCTGAAGAACATCCCTCTAGCTCCCAAGTCAGTGTCGCGGATTTCAATTTTTTTCAGGGGGTATGAATATAATAAAAAAAAATTCTACAAGAGAGGCCAGATGACGGCCCGGGATATCAAGTAGTGGAACGTATCCAGGGTGATCTGAGGAACATCCCTCTACCTCCCACGTCAGTGTCGCGGACTTCAATTATTTTCAGGGGGTATGAATATAATAAAAAAAATTCTACAAGAGAGGCCAGATGAGGGCCCGGGATATCAAGTAGTGGAACGTATCCAGGGTGATCTGAGGAACATCCCTCTACCTCCCACGTCAGTGTCGCGGACTTCAATTATTTTCAGGGGGTATGAATATAATAAAAAAAAATTCTACAAGAGAGGCCAGATGACGGCCCGGGATATCAAGTAGTGGAACGTATCCAGGGTGATCTGAGGAACATCCCTCTACCTCCCACGTCAGTGTCGCGGACTTCAATTATTTTCAGGGGGTATGAATATAATAAAAAAAATTCTACAAGAGAGGCCAGATGAGGGCCCGGGCTATCAAGTAGTGGAACGTATCCAGGGTGATCTGAGGAACATCCCTCTACCTTCCACGTCAGTGTCGCGGACTTCAATTTTTTTCAGGGGGTATGAATATAATAAAAAAATCTACAAGAGAGGCCAGATGACGGCCCGGGATATCAACTAGTGGAACGTATCCAGGGTGTTCTGAGGAACATCCCTCTACCTCCCAAGTCAGTGTCGCGCACTTCAATTTTTTTCAGGGGGTATGAATATAATAAAAAAAATTCTACAAGAGAGGCCAGATGACGGCCCGGGATATCAAGTAGTGGAACGAATCCAGGGTGATCTGAGGAACATTCCTCTACCTCCCACGTCAGTGTCGCGGACTTCAATTTTTTTCAGGGGGTATGAATATAATAAAAAAAATTCTACAAGAGAGGCCAGATGACGGCCCGGGATATCAAGTAGTGGAATGTATCGAGGGTAATCTGAGGAACATCCCTCTACCTCCCAAGTCAGTGTCGCGGACTTCAATTTTTTTCAGGGGGTATGAATATAATAAAAAAAATTCTACAAGAGAGGCCAGATGACGGCCCGGGATATCAAGTAGTGGAACGTATCCAGGGTGATCTGAGGAACATCCCTCTACCTCCCACGTCAGTGTCGCGGACTTCAATTATTTTCAGGGGGTATGAATATAATAAAAAAAATTCTACAAGAGAGGCCAGATGACGGCCAGATGAACGTACCGAGGGTGATCTGAAGAACATCCCTCTAGCTCCCAAGTCAGTGTCGCGGATTTCAATTTTTTTCAGGGGGTATGAATATAATAAAAAAAAATTCTACAAGAGAGGCCAGATGACGGCCCGGGATATCAAGTAGTGGAACGTATCCAGGGTGATCTGAGGAACATCCCTCTACCTCCCACGTCAGTGTCGCGGACTTCAATTATTTTCAGGGGGTATGAATATAATAAAAAAAATTCTACAAGAGAGGCCAGATGAGGGCCCGGGATATCAAGTAGTGGAACGTATCCAGGGTGATCTGAGGAACATCCCTCTACCTCCCACGTCAGTGTCGCGGACTTCAATTATTTTCAGGGGGTATGAATATAATAAAAAAAAATTCTACAAGAGAGGCCAGATGACGGCCCGGGATATCAAGTAGTGGAACGTATCCAGGGTGATCTGAGGAACATCCCTCTACCTCCCACGTCAGTGTCGCGGACTTCAATTATTTTCAGGGGGTATGAATATAATAAAAAAAATTCTACAAGAGAGGCCAGATGAGGGCCCGGGCTATCAAGTAGTGGAACGTATCCAGGGTGATCTGAGGAACATCCCTCTACCTTCCACGTCAGTGTCGCGGACTTCAATTTTTTTCAGGGGGTATGAATATAATAAAAAAATCTACAAGAGAGGCCAGATGACGGCCCGGGATATCAACTAGTGGAACGTATCCAGGGTGTTCTGAGGAACATCCCTCTACCTCCCAAGTCAGTGTCGCGCACTTCAATTTTTTTCAGGGGGTATGAATATAATAAAAAAAATTCTACAAGAGAGGCCAGATGACGGCCCGGGATATCAAGTAGTGGAATGTATCGAGGGTGATCTGAGGAACATATCTCTACCTCCCAAGTCAGTGTCGCGGGCTTCATTTTTTGCCAGGGGGTTTGAATAAAGTAAAAACAATTCTAGAAGAGATACCAGTTGACGGCCCGGGATAGCGAGTAGAGTAATGTGTCGAGGGGTCATCGACTTCAAATCGATTAAGCGCGATTTTTCGTTGCCGTTTCCATTCGTCGTTGCCGTTCCCGCGGTGACTTAAACGCGCCCTGTAGTAGCTACACGTATATTTCTGTTTTATTATTTTGCATTTTTTGGATTGAATATGTAAAAAAATGAACCGTGTAAAATTTATTTGTATTTCGATGCATGTTTTTGATCTTCAGAATATTTTAAGTCCTGAGAAAATGCATAATAATATAAATGAAAAAGTAGATACGTTTATAAATTCGGGCTGCCGTTCGCCGCTCCCGTCCGTTGATCACCTACACCATTCGAACATGACGAAGTTTGTATAAACTGCCTCCGTCGCCGTTCCAAAATTCAACCAATCAGTTAAGTACGGAGAAGGTATCAGAAAGTCACATGATCAGGATGCTTCAAATTCGATGACCCCTCGACACATTACACTACTAGCTATCCCGGGCCGTCAACTGGTCTCTCTTCTAGATTTTTTTTATTATATTCAAACCCCCTGGCAAAAAATGAAGCCCGCGACACTGACTTGGAAGGTATAAGGATATTCCTCAGATCACCCTCGATACATTCCGCCACTTGGTATCCCGGGCCGTCAACTGGTCTCTCTTGTAGAATTTTTTTTATTATATTCAAACCCCCTGGCAAAAAATGAAGTCCGCGACACTGACTTGGAAGGTATAGGGAGGTTCCTCAGATCACCCTCGATACATTCCACTACTTGATATCCCGGGCCGTCATCTGGCCTCTCTTGTAGAATTTTTTTTATTATATTCAAACCCCCTGGCAAAAAATGAAGTCCGCGACACTGACTTGGAAGGTATTGGGAGGTATTGGGAGGTATTGGGACGTTCCACTACTTGATATCCCGGGCCGTCATCTGGCCTCTCTTGTGGATTTTTTTCATTATATTCATACCCCCTGAAAAAAAATTGAAGTCCGCGACACTGACTTGGGAGGTAGAGATATGTTCCTCAGATCACCCTCGATACATTCCACTACTTAATATCCCGGGCCGTCATATGGCCTCTGTTATAGAATTTTTTTTATTATATTCATACCCCCTGACAAAAAATGAAGTCCGCGACACTGACTTGGGAGGTAGAGATATGTTCCTCAGATCACCCTCGATACATTCCACTACTTGATATCCCGGGCCGTCATCTGGCCTCTCTTGTAGAATTTTTTTTATTATATTCATACCCCCTGACAAAAAATGAAGTCCGCGACACTGACTTGGAAGGTATAGGGAGGTTTCTCAGATCACCCGCGATACATTCCGCTACTTGGTATCCCGGGCCGTCAACTGGTCTCTCTTGTAGAATTTTTTTATTATATTCATACCCCCTGAAAAAAATTGAAGTCCGCGACACTGACTTGGGAGGTAGAGATATGTTCCTCAGATCACCCTCGATACATTCCACTACTTAATATCCCGGGCCGTCATCTGGCCTCTGTTATAGATTTTTTTTTTATTATATTCATACCCCCTGACAAAAAATGAAGTCCGCGACACTGACTTGGGAGGTATAGGGATGTTCCTCAGATCACCCTCGATACCTTCCACTACTTGATATATCGGGCCGTCATCTGGCCTCTCTTGTAGATTTTTTTTTATTATATTCATACCCCCTGAAAAAAATTGAAGTCCGCGACACTGACTTGGGAGGTAGAGATATGTTCCTCAGATCACCCTCGATACATTCCACTACTTGATATCCCGGGCCGTCATCTGGCCTCTCTTGTAGATTTTTTTTTATTATATTCATACCCCCTGACAAAAAATGAAGTCCGCGACACTGACTTGGAAGGTATAGAGAGGTTTCTCAGATCACCCTCGATACATTCCGCTACTTGGTATCCCGGGCCGTCAACTGGTCTCGTAGAATTTTTTTTATTATATTCAAACCCCCTGGCAAAAAATGAAGTCCGCGACACTGACTTGGGAGGTATAGGGATGTTCCTCAGATCACCCTCGATACATTCCGCTACTTGATGTCCCGGGCCGTCAACTGGTCTCTCTTGTAGAATTTTTTTTATTATATTCAAACCCCCTGGCAAAAAATGAAGTCCGCGACACTGACTTGGAAGGTATAGGGAGTTTCCTCAGATCACCTTCGATACATTCCGCTACTTGGTATCCCGGGCCGTCAACTGGTCTCTCTTGTATAATTTTTTTTATTATATTCAAACCCCCTGGCAAAAAATGAAGTCCGCGACATTGACTTGGGAGGTATAGGGAGGTTCCTCAGATCACCCTCGATACATTCCGCTACTTGGTATCCCGGGCCGTCAACTGGTCTCTTTTGTAGAATTTTTTTTATTATATTCAAACCCCCTGGCAAAAAATGAAGTCCGCGACACTGACTTGGAAGGTATAGGGAGGTTCCTCAGATCACCCTCGATACATTCCGCTACTTGGTATCCCGGGCCGTCAACTAGTTTCTCCTGTAGAATTTTTTTTATTATATTCAAACCCCCTGGCAAAAAATGAAGTCCGCGACACTGACTTGGAAGGTATAGGGAGGTTCCTCAGATCACCCTCGATACATTCCGCTACTTGGTATCCCGGGCCGTCAACTAGTTTCTCCTGTAGAATTTTTTTTATTATATTCAAACCCCCTGGCAAAAAATGAAGTCCGCGACACTGACTTGGGAGGTATAGGGAGGTTCCTCAGATAACCCTCTATAAATTCCGCTACTTGGTGTCCCTGGCCGTCAACTGGTCTCTCTTGTAGAATTTTTTTTATTATATTCAAACCCCCTGGGAAAAAGTGAAGTCCGCGACACTCACTTGGAAGGTATAGGGAGGTTCCTCAGATCACCCTCGATACATTCCACTACTTGATATCCCGGGCCGTCAACTGGTCTCTCTTGTAGAATTTTTTTTTATTATATTCAAACCCCCTGGCAAAAAATGAAGTCCGCGACACTGACTTGGAAGGTATAGGGAGGTTCCTCAGATCACCCTCGATACATTCCGCTACTTGGTATCCCGGGCCGTCAACTAGTTTCTCCTGTAGAATTTTTTTTATTATATTCAAACCCCCTGGCAAAACATGAAGCCCGCGACACTGACTTGGGAGGTATAGGGAGGTTCCTCAGATCACCCTCGATACATTCCGCTACTTGGTATCCCGGGCCGTCAACTAGTTTCTCCTGTAGAATTTTTTTTATTATATTCAAACCCCCCTGGCAAAAAATGAAGTCCGCGACACTGACTTGGAAGGTATAGGGAGGTTCCTCAGATCACCCTCGATACATTCCACTACTTGATATCCCGGGCCGTCAACTGGTCTCTCTTGTAGAATTTTTTTTATTATATTCAAACCCCCTGGCAAAAAATGAAGTCCGCGACACTGACTTGGAAGGTATAGGGAGGTTCCTCAGATCACCCTCGATAAATTCCGCTACTTGGTGTCCCGGGCCGTCAACTGGTCTCTCTTGTAGAATTTTTTTTAATATATTCAAACCCCCTGGCAAAAAGTGAAGTCCGCGACACTGACTTGGAAGGTATAGGGAGGTTCCTCAGATCACCCTCGATACATTCCACTACTTGATATCCCGGGCCGTCAACTGGTCTCTCTTGTAGAATTTTTTTTATTATATTCAAACCCCCTGGCAAAAAATGAAGTCCGCGACACTGACTTTGGAGGTATAGGGCGGTTCCTCAGATCACCCTCGATAAATTCCGCTACTTGGTGTCCCGGGCCGTCAACTGGTCTCTCTTGTAGAATTTTTTTATTATATTCAAACCCCCTGGCAAAAAATGAAGTCCGCGACACTGACTTGGGAGGTATAGGGAGGTTCCTCAGATCACCCTCGATAAATTCCGCTACTTGGTGTCCCGGGCCATCAACTGGTCTCTTTTGTAGAATTTTTTTTATTATATTCAAACCCCCTGGCAAAAAATGAAGTCCGCGACACTGACTTGCGGGAATGTTATTAGAGATGGTTGTGTGTTGTGTTCGCGGAATTACATACCATGGCTAGAATTTATAAAACCATGGCTCAGTGTGGCTAGAAATTTTATAGTGTTGTCAAATTGCAAACCGTGGCTGGGTAGACCGTGGCTGTACCATGGCTGGAATATATAAAACCATGGCTGATTGTGGCTAGAAATTTTACAGTGTTGCCAAATTGCAAACCGTGGCTGGGTAGACCGTGGCTGTTTTCACATTGGTGAAAATTTGAATGTTCGAACACTAAAGTTTTCATAACTTTGGTAAAAATTAAGATATTTGAAAAAACAAAAATGCGTTTTGATTGTAAGGGACGAGACTATTGATATCCAGAGGGACGCAAGAAAAATCCCAAAATTGGGCATATGGCGGAGGGGCAAAGTGTACCCATGACCTAATTTCATTGGTTGCCTGTAACAGGCAAACTATTTGAAATTTTTTAATGCCACTTACAGAGCTTACTCTTGAATGCCCATTCTTATGTTCGTATGAGTTTTACCGAAATCGGACTATAATTGGCAAAGATATCAAAGAATTAAAAAAAAAATTTCCCCAAAAAAAAATATTTTTTTTTGAAAATCTAAAATAGCACAAAAATGCCAAAAATGCACCCAATGACTAGAATTTTTTTTTCAGTACCTCAATGTGTCTAGAATACCACTACGTTATAGAAAATTCGTCAAAAATATTTTGTCTATTTTTCTGACATTGTTCATTGTGTGAGTACCAAAAAAATATGGTTTTTGGGAAAAGTTGCCTAAAATTGGCAATTTTCAATTACTTGGTCTGAAAGGTGGGCAAACCTAAATTGGATGTCGTCTCAACATGTGTACGAAGTTACAAGTCTGTATGTCTATTCTAAGTTGTAGAATTCTCCCGACAAAAGTCCCGTTACACGCGCTCCGCGGGATCCAAAAATCGTAGTGTCACTATTGAAGTAGGCACCATAAGGGACTTTTTTTTATTTTTGGATAAAATGTTAATTTGACTTTGCCATCGATTTGTGCTTGTCAGAGGATGAAAATGACGTCACGAGAGTCGACCACGTGACTTGCGGTATCTGTCAAAATTGACATTTTTTTAAATTATCCAAAATCGGCTTTATTTGACACATTTTGGATAAAAGTTATTAGAAAAAGTTGTTTCTTTTGCAATTTTTGGCCTACATACCAATTTTCAGAGACCCTTGATAACATTTAACTTTTTGCGTGTTTTTGTAAAAAAAATTCCAAACATTTCAACTAAAATGTATTTATTGACAGTTGTATTTTTACCTAACCTAACCAGTTGATTTCTTAGAAAATCTCTATTTGGTTTAAAAAATTATGTCAAGCTTGGTGCAAAGTTGATTTAATTTCAAAGGTTTGATGAACACAAACCTAGTCTATTTTTCACGTCGTTAAATACTTTCATCTAAAAGGAGTTATGTAAAGAGAATACAAATAAATGAACACATTTGGTTCATTTGGAAATTAAATTAGCGATTCCCGATGGAAATTTATCTCTGATAACAGTTTAAGTAAAAAAAATGAGCAGGCTATGGAGACAGTAACTATTGCCTACATAATTCCTTTTAGATGAATGTATTTAAGGACGTGAAAAATAGGCTAGGCTTGTGTTCATATTTCTCATCATTAAAAATGTAATTGAATACATTTTAAGCCTGTCAAACCAAAATAAGAAAATTAAAATTGGGTTTTCTTGCGATTCCCAATGCAGAAAAAACTTTTGGTCATGTTTTCGCATACTATTGCAGATTTGGGCATGCGACCTATCACATTCAAAATATATCCGAAAAATACTCATTTTTTGGTCTTAGGAAATTGCTCATAAAACAAAAACGGTTTTCTCTTAAATCCAATATTTTCAATTTTTTCGAGTAAGAACAAGCACACTGTCGACCTTTTCCGTAATTTGGGCACCTCCCAGACAATAGCGCAATTTCGTTTTGTTTCCATCTACAAGAGTGCCTGAAAATACATAATAATCAGTAGGTCAAAAAAATTGATGTTTTGCAAATTTTTCGCAAAATATTACAGATTTCGCCACCCGACCTATCTCATTCGAAAGGTAACCAGAAAATAAGCATTTTTTGTTTAGCATATATATCTTCTCGTATTTCAAGTTTTTTTAAAAATCACGAAAAAAACAGATTTTAGAGAACAAAAAACAAACTTATCACCAAGTTGGAACTTACACACAGGCTTAGGATTAATTTTTTAAAATTATTTACAATATATTTTTTGTGTATTTTTTTGCGCTCTTTCCGAAGGTGAAGTAAGCTTTCTACCAAAAAAATTTTTTTTAGATAGTCCCGGAAAACCGCGCCAAAATCGCACGAGAAACAATTTCAAAAAAAATTTCCCGTTCCGGTTTTGTTTGAAAGCCAAAAAAACCCAAAATCTCCCATAGGCACATATTATGGCCTAACACTTATAGTTTCGCCACAAATTCAACGTGAATTTCGTGTTCATGGTTCTGATCAAAAAAACGAAAAAAGCAACTTTTTGGTATAAGCGTCTCTGGCGGCGAGAAATACGCCTTAAAAATATGGGTATATGAATTTCCGAACTATTTTTGCCTCCTCTTTCGACTAGTGCATTATTTTTACCATAGGGGTAGTACTTGGCGAGATAATTAGCAATTTTCCATGGGAAAATTCGGAAAACCCGGTTTTTTCCAATTTAGAAAATTTCCACCCGGGGCTACATTTTATTTTTTATTTTTTTGGACAGAGCGCGTCAAAATACATAAGATACAATTTGTTTCATCCAGTTACAATTTAATGCAAGCTCGAGGGGTCTTTTTTTCGTAATTTAATTAGACTATACTTGGTCTTAAAAAAGAAAACTTAGAGGCGTTTGTTCTTTATTTTTGTAGTATATAAGGTATAAACTAGCACAAAGTAGAATAGAAACGCACATCAAGAGGCACAATTTTTTAAATAAGTCGAACCATGCTTTGTTTGGCTACTTAGAATATTGTATGTTTGGTTGTCGCTACTTTTTGGTCGCCTTGTACAGAATTCAAATTTCGGCTACTACTAACCTGCGACAATCATGATTTTAGTCATTTTCTGTTTTAACTTTTTCACTTTAGTTTTTATTTTAATATTTTCGTTGTTCAGGGTCCCATGATACAAACATTCGTTCAATGGTGGACTACTTGTAACATCTTTACTGTGTAAAATTTTGCATGCATTTTTTTTTAATTATTCATTGTATTTATGCACTTTTCTGGGATATGTAATTTGAGACACCGCTTAAGTGAGCGTATTTATTAACAGCACTTTATTTTTCTTATTCTTTCGCTAACTAATAAGTAACTCTTATTACAGACATATTATGTTTTGAACCTCGTATATGACGTGCTGTCCAAAATTGATTGAAAAACATCGGAAATTCTTTGAAAAATCACTATTATCATTGGCAGTAGTTCTGAATAAAGAACCCCAGGAAGGAGCAAATCCGGGACAGTCTCTGCCTCGGTCTCCGCATATGACGGGATGCCGTTTCCGTTTTTACAGTGGCGTGCACCTTTGAGTTGTTTCGACAAACTAATCGAGGCAGAAATGTTCATTTTTCGTGAAATCAGTGCCTACAATACGGGCAAACTGTTATAAGAAACGTTTATGCCTTTAAGTTTAGGAATCCTTCATAATATAGCAATTCTAATTTTAAATTTCCAATTATGAAGAAGTAGGTACCTACACAAACGCCTATGCCACTTTGGCGCATGGCCTCAAAAGTTAATTTAAATTACAAAATTACTTACCGATGGATTATTATCCACAAACATTTTAGTTTTGGCGTTCAGGGAAGTGCCACAAGCCGCACAGCTAAGCATAATAGCTCGAAAAAGTATCTAAATACCACATACGGATACCTATCACCGTGCCAGATATCAAAGTATTGTGTCAAAACTTGGTTACTACTCAGGGCGATTTCCGCCTAACGTATTTTATAATAGGTACACAGAGCTGTGACACCTTCCGGGGATTCTTTATCAAAAAATCTTGCCACACTCAATTAATGAAGCAACGCAGTACTATGTATACATTCGAATATCAGCCATTTTTAAATTGGTAGTTATGGTAAATAAGGGAAGGCTACAAAGTAATTATTTTCTAAAATTTATTTGTGGCGTAAACAGATCCATTGAATTTTAATTGGGTTTTTCGCCACCAAACTGGTTAAAAAACAACTTTTTCAAGTTGCCTGGAAAATTTAATAAATTCTTACAGTAAATGAACTAAACTTTGAACTTGTAACTCAAAAAATATCTTCAACAAATTTGTTTCCTGAGCTTTCGGAGAATAAATATTCCTCCTTTCTCAAAGATCCTGTCATGTCAAAGTGGAATGACAGATTAATATTTTTCAGGTTAAAATGTCATGACAACAGAAACAATAACCTAGCCACCTGTCTGATATTGTACCCTGTGTTCTACCTAATTATTTATACTAACTTCTCTTTGAATAAGTGGCAATGATATTTTACTGAATTCCACAAACACAGTTGTCTGTATTTCCTAGAATAAATGCTGATTCTTTAATTGTTTGTCTATTTCCTACTTCTTTGAGAATTGGTTTGGAACTATCCCACAAAATCCTATGATTGTTATTAAAGGAGTGTTATATATTTTCGACATCGAAATTTGATTTTGCCTGATAAAATTTTTATGTTCTTTTAAACGAACGTTAAATGGCCTACAAGTCTCCCCAACATAGAACTTTCCACATTCGCAAGGAATTTTATAAATGCAATTTTTTGAACTTTGTACCTCATTAAATGGTTTCGTTTTAACTAGCATCGATCTCAATGTATTATTGGTTTTAAATACTGTTCTGACATTAAAACGATTGCCTATGCGTTTTAGCTTATCTGATAGTCCAGGAATATAAGGAATAATTAAATTTACTGGTCGGTCCACCAGATTTATTTCTCTAATTCTATTAGCATTGTTATTTTGTTGGCAATCCTGAAAAACTTGCTCAATAAATTCAGTAGGATAACTATTCTTCTCAAGAACCTGTTTTATATGTTTAATTTCCTCCTCAAATTTTGTGTTATTAGAACAAATCTCTTAGCCTTTTAATTACTCCTTTTTTGACACTAATATGATGATTGGAATTAAAATGGAGGAAGATTTATTCTCCGAAAGCTCAGGAAACAAATTTGTTGAAGATATTTTTTGAGTTACAAGTTCAAAGTTTAGTTCATTTACTGTTAAGAATTTATTAATTTTCCAGGCACCTTGAAAAAGTTGTTTTTTAACCAGTTTGGTGGCGAAAAACCCAATTAAAATTCAATGGAGCTACAAAGTAATGTTACTATAAATTCCACTTTTGCAAGTATAACACTGGAATTTTTATAGGTATTCTATTTGGTTTTTGAGTTTGACGTTACCTTTCGCATGAAAAAGTAACAAGAGAATTTGCGATACTTTGAAGTTGTAAATTATTTGCCGATTATTAAAATTACGTTTATGTTCATACATATAGGTATGAATGTTTCACAAAAAATGGCTCACAATTTCATAGTCATCATAAATTACTAAAACTAATAAGTAGTATATTTTGTGCAAAAAGTGTGGTAATGTGGTAACTAAGTTTTTATCGTATGCGAGTTCAAGTACGAGTCCATTTGCAGATATAAGAAAGTGCTTAGTTTGGTTATCTACTTTATTTGGAGGTATAGACGACGTGCGGCCATAAAATGCAGATGGACAAATTCAAGACTAGGCTTAGATTCATTTATTTTTGTATCTTGTAGCCCTTGAAAAACTACATTTTAGAGCAACAGATTTCTAGTACAAACACAATGCCTACTTTACAATTTTTTAGCGAAAATTCGATAAATCGTGTCGGCGATTTTTTCTATTTGTATTTATAGTATGAGAGTATGAGAGCCGGCAGCATGATTTCAACTCTCATAATATTATAGAATAAGATGTTATGCAAAATGTAGACAGTATATTTCTTTACTTGAAGCGAGTAGGTTGCCTCAATGAATATGGGCACGATCATTTAAAGAAGTTGTGGTTAATTTTTAGGCAAATCTACTCTCATATGATTATAGAACAAAATAGGGAAGAATACCCATGGAGCAACAACAAAAAAAAGAGTCCCTTCGACCTTGAGAAATCCGATAGGCGTATTTTCGGGGCCCCGAAAATTCTCCGCTGTTAAATACGGCGCGAAAGACGGGGGCAAGTCTGGACCTCTGGGACGCGAGTTGTGTGCGAAGTCCCGCTATACAGCCAGTGTCATATACCGTTTGAGGCCCAGGAAAAAAATTTTCAAACGCGTTTTTCGGGAGATCTCCTGTTTTCGAGTTATTAAGGATTTTCTACGAAAAAAACGACCAAGGCAGGTGGGACGCATCTCTTTTACGTGATTGTTCGGCATTTCTCGACACCTAAAAGCCAAAGTGCGAAAACGGTCAGAAATTGCCCTTTTCGCCGAGCTACCGGTAAAGTTATTTCGGCTCGGGGCTCTGGGGTCGGAATTTTTAAAGTTTCCCTCAAGTCTTCAGGTGAGGTGCGGATGCTTCCGGTGCCCCCGAAAAATAAAAAAATGAGAAAATCACGCGATTTCTATAATCTTACGAGAGTTGAAATCATGCAGCCGGCTCTTGGACTATTAGTGTCCCCCAAAGCAGGTCTGTAAAAAATTTCATCGGAAAGTACGACATAATAATGGTTGCGTTTAAGACTCCCAATCATACCAAGCGCTTTGATTGCAGCGCTTTCTACTTTCGTTTGCTAGCGCTAGCATTTCGTTAAACGGCTATTTTATGACAGTAAAGTTAGCGCCCGAAATGTCGATATATAAAAATAAAATAAGCTCAAATACAGCCTCAAAAAAGTAAATCACATTTTACAATGGCTTTCACCAGACCACAATAACATAAATAAAGTCAATAAAGGGAACTGACAGAACAAAGTAAGGTTAGAATAAACCGCTTATAGCAATCGCGAGCGAACAAGCTCAAAATTTTTACGCTTGCTAATTTTGCAATCCGCTGAAATCTAGCGAAACCGATCCAAGCGCGCAAGCATCAATCCGCTTGCAAGCGATTGCAATCGCTTTGTCGTCTTATTAAACGCGCCCAATAATTCTGCTAATCAATATAAAATTTAATTTTGTCCTTAGGTAACTAAGGGATGAAGAAGAATGGATTTTTGTTTGTGGGCACAGTGAAAATATTTAGATAATATCAACTTCTTTAAGAAAATTTTATTTATAACAAATGCATTCAGTTAAACGGAGGATTAGTAGAAGCGACAATGCAATTTACTTTTAGATTATATTCTGTTGCAGCATACTTTCCCAACAATATAATTTGTCTTGGATTATTGTTATTATTTTAATTTTATATCATGGATAACTTGATCTGCATAATACACCTATTATTGACAAAATTTAATTTTTAAATTTATTAGCAGAATTGTTATTATGCCGTACTTTTCGATGAAATTAATGACGTTCATGATTCCTACAATTTTCGCTAAACAAAAATTGGAAACTAGGCCTTGGCTTTTGTAGTCGAAATCTATCAATGACTATAAAATGCAGTTCTACAAGGTCTACAGTAATTTTAAAAAAGTTGCATTACAGTCGCACGTCATACTGTAGGTACGATATTTTTCATTTGTCTATTTATTTAAAATAAATAATGCCTCTGTTACTTTTTCAAATTTACACCTCCCTTTTACTGGCGACAATACTGTCGGGATCCTTGTCATTAAAATGAAATCATTACACCACGAAGTGCGGCAAGTTTCCTATTACCGCACGGGAAAATATGATACCGCACTATAGATAGTGTGTGAAACTATTACCTACCTCACAGTGGTAGATAAAGATGTTAAAACTATCAAATTAAGCAGCAGCTAATAAAATTTATTGCTATCCCGAAACGAGCAAAGTAATTTGAGGTAACTAGATGTAGTCATGCAACACGCAATATTCATTGCCAAAATAAAAAGGTTCTCATGCTTTTCAGTCAGTCAGAAGTCATTATATTAAGATGTCTGTGGGTTGAGCGGTTACAGCATTAAAATATTTTCGAAAGCCCCTCATACAAAACAAACAATTTATCCGTTCCTCAGACACCGGAACGGCATCCACGAATCTCGGAAAATATCGCTGCGGAGAAGGCCCCCGGGGCGAAACGCTTTTAATTTCGAAAGCACAACCGATGAAATTCATATTTCCGCGATTCATATGCAAATTTCAGTTCGCGAAGGGAGAGGGCACTTCTCGCTCTTTCGGCCTGGGTGTATTGATTTGGCCGCGGCGGCGGTTGGCGCCCTCGCCGAGTGAAGCATCTTCCTAATACCCGAATCGAAAATATCGTGCCCCCCACGGCAACTGCAAATATCGCAATAAGGAAAAATCCGACGGAGGAAATTGGCAATCCATGCTTTCACTTCTCGCCGCAACTCGTGCTTTCCCGTTCAGATCAATACACTGCAAAACGTGTTAGGTTAGGTACGCTAAGGGCCTCTTCGGACTGGCAGAAATCAGCCGCGCAAGGGCCACTTTTATTGGTTATCGCTATACAGGCCAGGGAAAATAGAATTTGACTTAGAAAAAAATATTAACTGCAATTTTGTTTTACCATATCAAAGTTATAAGTAAATACGTTGGTAGAAACCAAAAATTAAACATTTTGAAAAACGGAACCTTGAGTTACCTCAAAAAACACCTATTTTTCGTTCGAAATTTCGAGCAAAAATGTTAACTGGATTTTTTAGACTCTTTAGGTAAAAAAACTTCCCTTGCTAACATATATTAAGAAATTAAACATTTTAAGAATATGGAAGTAACTTAGATGGACAAAGAGGGATAAAAATCGGATAATTTTCTATTTCGGCAAAAGGCAAAAATATTAACTACGCGTTTTTATTGCAGATGATCATTCCCTTTTACAAATAGAATGTAACTTATACAAAATTAAACATTTATCTGAGCCGCATGTACGTCAGCTGTCACTTCTCATTGGTATAGACCAAGCAAAAATATTAACTGTTTTGTTTTGTTTACCTTTTTACAAAATAACTATATTGAATCATATATAGCGAAATTAAACATTTATTTACGGCGCATATAGGTCAACTGTCACTTGTCATTTTTTTAGGAAAGCAAAAATATTAACGGTTTTTTTTGTTTAACTTTTTACAATATAACTATATTAAATCACATATAGCGAAATTAAACATTTATTTACGGCGCATGTAGGTCAACTGTCATTTGTCATTTCAAAATACTTCCGTTACCAATTTTTGTTTATTTCAAAAAATTTAATAAGACTTAGTATCTATCCACTTACAAAGTTTAACAAAAATCACCCAGTTAATAATTTTGCTCTCAAAGACAGCTTCAAATTTCTTTAAAATGCGATTTCCGGCGAAACAATATGTTTAATTTCAGAACAAACTGTTAATACTTGATTTTTAAGGTAATTATAAATAATAAAAACGCAGTTAATATTTTTGCCCAACAAAATATTACGCAAAATGTCATTTTTACATCATTCGGATACTTGCGCAAACGTAATCTGTTTAATTTATCAATCTCCACTTTATATACCTTACTTACTAATAAATGCAGCTTAAAATTCGCAGTTAATATTTATGCCGTCTTTATAACAAGAAAATGTATTTTTCTAAAAAACGCCCACACGCGTATATTTATTTTGTATAAAAACAATTCTGGCGTTCATTTATTACCAATATTTTGTGATGGCATTATAAAAATGCGGTTATGTTGTCTAGGTTTCCGTAATTTCCCTGGCCTAATAGTACAGTCGATCAAGGGGGTAGATCGAAAAAATTCAGAGAATACTGAATTTTTGATATGTTGGTATCGATTTATTCCGTTTCCTATTGGTGGGACGAAAAACAGTAGGTAAAGACAAAAATTGTAGACCTTGGATTTTGCAACATTTTTTGCTTCGTGTCGAACTTTCTGTTGTCCGTTCCCAAAAAGATAGAGGGCAACAAAGTTTCCAAACAGTTTTAGAATTGTTGTGTATAAAAAATTTCGGAATTTTTCGTTAATCACCAGAACCATAATACATTTTCAATTTCAATTTATGAATAACATTCAAGAATCAATGGTGAAAGCCGTCATAACTGCATAGATCCCACCTCAATATTAATGCCTAACGAACATAGGACTAGCTGTAACCCAGAAAAACTGCTCTTTTGAACGACAGAAAGTTGGGCCCGCAGCAAAAAATGTTGCCAATTCCAAGTTCTGTCATTTTTGTCCTCGTGCTTTTTCCCCCCGACCAATAGGAAACGAAATAAATCGATTCAAAATTTTTTCAAGTTGGCGATGAAACGGGAAGGTTTGGGGATAGGCCAATTTAGGTTTTCACCTTTCTAACCACCACCACTAACAACAAATTATGCTTTCCCGGGATTTTTTCGATCTCGACCGACAGACTGACTGCACTACTACGTCATCGCACAAAAGTGCGCTGTCAATACAACAGTTGACTATATAGATATTTCTTTGTGATTCAAATTATTCTGGGAGAACAAATAATGATAGGTACGCAACGGCAATGAGCCGCGAGCCGTGATACTTTATGGGTGAAACTGGGTGGTCTTCGAGCAACTAACCAATTTCCAGTAAACGTATTGATGTAGAATTAAGAATTTCGATGTTTTTTGTTTGAATATCTCAGCCTCGATCTCAGCTTAGATGTGTACATATTTATGGAATCCACATTATTTATTCTTTAAGTTGAGCATGCCACAAGTCTACAATTTGTTCAAGTATTTATAATCAATATTATTCAATATTGCTCATTTGTGCATTAATGCAACTATAGTTCTTAATAACGCCCAATAAGTAGGTGCAAGGCCTATAAGGATATTGGTATTCACCTGCATCCCACTTTACCACGTTTCTTTTTGCTGTAGAAAAAAAAATGTTTCACATAAAAATAATTCGGGCATTTCAGTAATTCGATAACAAAAAGTGGGACACTGTATATCCAAAATCAAGTTGTATAGTTCGATTTAAGTTTTCAGACTCAGTCTGCAGTAAAATAATTGAACTTTTCGTTTTGAGTTATTGAAAAATTAGTACATTTTCGAAAAAATATCGTTCGCTAAAATTTAAAATCATAATTTTCATCTTCATAAACATAAAATTCTAAAATTATTACCTGTTTTTGTAAAAGGGATATGCCAATTTACATACATAAATATCGCAAAATATACAACGTGTTTCTGTGGAGTGTAAAAAATATTCTTTATAAAAACTTTTTACTTTGCAGTAATGATTCTAGAGGTTCAAATCTTGTGGCCAACACCTTTAAATTCAATTTTGAAATACTGTCTATCCGTATCTAAAAATATACCTATTTTTTAAAAAATAACAAATTACCTTCAAATTTTCCAGAAAATATAAAAATACCACAAATCTATAAAACTAAATAAACTGCCCAACACTGAAGTACCTAGTTCAGTTAAATTTTTTGATGGATTTCTGATTGAAATTTAATAGAATATTGTTAAGTACGAGGTTGCGAGAGTTTAAAATGTCGTTTTGTTGAGAATAATCAACCAGTCGAGAAAATCATTATTCAACAAATTAAAAGACGAAGTACAAACAATTTTAGATTTTTTTGGTCTTGTATTGGATTAACTATCAAATTTTAAGGGTCTTGCAATGTTTATCATAAAAGCAAGGTGTCAGAGGAACGGATAGAGTTGTAATTGGCATTTGAATTTTATATTATAAAGAACCAGAGATGATGCTCCCGACCAGTTTAGGAATATTATATAGATGTAGAAAATGTTCTTCTAAAAAAGGGAACTGCCGTGGGCGAAGAAAGCGCATTTAAATCGATTGGAAGATATTCACCGTCCTTTGTGCATATAAGTATCCTCTTATTTCCCTACTAGATACCCAGACGCTCAGACCCGATGCTTCCTTTAATAATAATATTATATACCTTGTGCCGCGCCCGACCTAAGGATCCCTAATCGTTATTTTTAGTTTATAGTTATAGTTTAGTGGGTTGTTATTTGTGGATAAAACCTAGTTCTAGATAGTAAATAGATATTAGTGGTGGTGCGGAGTGCCCAGCCACAGATGTGGTAGTGCGGAGTGCCCAGAGGGGCGGATGTTTTCGGCCGCTTTGGACGAAACCAACGGAGCGACCGGGGGAGGTCGGGGACAGTCGGAGCGAGGCGGCCGGGCAAGGAAGTGAGTGCCTGTGGGCGCACCGCGGGCGATCGCGACATCGCGACAGCGGAAATCAAGTGGAGCCTGACTGGTACCGACTACCGACTGATTCTTCGTGACAGTATAGTGTGTGGCCGGCGTGGCCGCTGTAAGGGATTCCAGAGCGTTGGCTGGCAGGAACCTCGACGGTGAAGACGAGAACGAAGTCAACTGAAGCAGTAATCCGAATGCGCCAAGGCTGTTGGTGCATCTCACAGTATTTGGGAGTGTTTTGGCAGTGGCCTAGCGGGGAACAGACAGTATACCTATTGCCAGGTTGAAGGAGAGTTTGGGGTCGTAAAGATCTCCACACACGGACCGCGTTTGGCTAGGGTATTAACCCCCGCCCAGGACTTATGGTGAGGTCTTTCTGATGGGGTTAAACAATTTTATAACTGGACAATTCATGACTAGTCGTAAATAAATGCTTAAATTTGATTACGCTTTTTCAATTTGCGCTCGCAGCTGGAATCCACGCTAGTCGGGTACGCTACAGTTCCCGCTCTACAACTGTAGTCGCGTGCATTTGGCGCCCAACGTGGCTGCGAAGCTGCAGGTTGGATCAGTGTTGTTAGGTTTCCTTTTATAAATTTGAATTAGAGATAATTCTGCATTTATTTGTTTTATGTGAAGTCTAATTTCATTCAACAAAATGCCGAATGAAAATAATGATAGGGGGAATGGGGTTGAAGAACCGTCATCGGACCAAGTACCAAATGTTGATACACCACGTACTGTTGAAGACTATCTGAGCCAATTAGCTTTTTGTGTTACAAATCTCAGCCTAAACTTGAACCAAGCTATGTGTAAAATTTCGACTGATGTAAATTCCATTAAGAAAACTGTAAAACAATTAGAATCTGACAAAGATAATAACGATTCGGGAGATCTAGGTTATGGGGTGTTAGGGTCGGCACGACCCCCAGCTAAAACCGTTTCTTTTCAAAATGAGGTGGAAAATTCTGTTTTAAATGAATCGTTGGGGAGAAGATCTGTTGCCCTTTCTCAGACTTCGCATTATTCTTTGTTGTGGAAGGAATTGGGGGGTTATAATTTACAATTTAAACCTGACGGAAATTTGCATCCGGTTGCCTTTGTAAAAAAGTTAGAGGTTATGTTTGAGGACGCTGATGTGCCGGAAAATAGACGCGTACAACTAGCAGTAGGAGCGCTTCGCGGCTCTGCGGCCGACTGGGGTCAAATCAAGGAACAACAATTCCTAGATTTTGGAAGGTTTAAGGAATTATTTTTGCAACGGTACTGGGGTGTTGAGACTCAGCGAAATATGTACCAAAAATTGATGTATAGCGAATGTAACACGGGTTCTAGAGCCGACTACTTTTTAAAATTGTTTATGGAGGCCACCTTTCTAAACAGCCCTCCAAATGAAAGGGAAATTGTTGATATGATTTCCAATCACTTTTCTTTGGACATTCGCAGAGGAATTTTGAGTGCCGGACTTAAGACAGTCGATGAAGTTGAGGCGTACCTGCGCAAGATGGACGCATTTGACCGCGAAGAGCAGGTTAGGCGCAATGTTAGTAATCAGAGTAACTGGCGGGAAAATCGTAGAGTAGCAAATCCGAATCCGATTAGTAGTGGAAATCAGGGACGTGCGGGACCGGTTAGGAATGATGTTAGGAATGATGTTAGGAATGAGGCAGGAAATGAACAGGGTGCGCCTAGGGCAATTAATAGGTCGATTTTCACTTTATTTAACAGCAGTCCTGATGAATTGCTGCAGGAAAGCGAACCACAGGTTATGAGTTCTAAGAAATCGCGCGTTCGACCGATTTTGAATATAAAGGTTTGTGGTATTAGGAAAAGTGTCTTAGTCGATAGTGGTTGCGATATGTCGGCAATAAGCGAGGACTTTTATAAGTATCTTAAGGCAGAGGGTGATCAACCACTCCCAGTGTTGCCAATGAATAGTGTAACTGTGACAGGCTCGATTAAAGCGCCTTCTGTAACGGTCAATAAGCAAGTTTTTCTTACTTTTAAGTTTGGTAATGTGGTTTTCGACTACCCTTGCATAGTCGTGCCATCTCTATTGCGAGAAGTGATTTTAGGGTGGGACTGGATTGGCGATAATTCCCCGGTTACAATGGATGTCCCTAGATCGAACCTTTCCTTTATGTTGAAGGGAACGTTAGTTTCGTTACCATTTGGTGGAACTAGCTCTGTGGAATCGTGTGAGCTGAAGGTCGCCGTGAACGAGGTTCAATCGAGTAGTGAGAGGGATGTTATTTATTCGCTCCCTCTTATTCAAGTCTATGATGAATGTAAAATTAAAGAGGTTGCAAATCAGTCTCCTTTATTGGACGATAGACAGAAAAATGAGTTGTCAGGTTTTCTAATGTCTTTTCAAGACATATTTTCCGATAATCCAGGTAGAATTTCGAAGTATGAACATAAAATTGAGCTCAGGGACGAGTCTCCTTTCTATCTGAGATCGTTTCCCGTTCCACATGCCTATAAGGAAGAAGTTGATAGGCAGGTGAAGGAAATGGTAAAGTGGGGGGTTGTAAAGAGGGCCCAAACCGAGTATATTAGCCCTTTGGTTGTGGTGCGCAAAAAGGATGATTCAATTCGCGTATGTTTGGACGCTAGACACATAAATAAACGGATGGTTCGGGACCACGTCACACCTCCGAATCCAAACGAGTTCATTGGTCATTTTACGCCTGGGCAGATCTTAACTTTAATCGATTTGACTGCTAGTTACTGGCAGATTCCCGTTTATGGCCCTCACCAGAAGTATTTGGGCTTTGCGTACGGAGGCTACACCTATGTCTTCACGGTTTTGCCTTTCGGCTTAAGCACATCGGTAGGTAGTTTTATACGAGGTTTAGACATAGTTCTCGGCGAAGAAGTCAAAGGGTTTGTACTGGCTTATGTCGACGATATACTCGTTTACTCTGAGTGTTACAAGGATCATTTGGCTCATCTGAATATCATTTTCAAAAAGTTTAGAGAAGTGGGCATTACTGTCAAGTTGCGGAAATGTGAATTCGCTAAAGAAGAGTTGAGGTTTTTGGGTCACCTCCTAACACCCAATGGGATTAGTGTTGATCCAAATAGAGTTAAGGCTATCCAGGATTTTCGTAATCCAAGAAATCTCAAGGAACTTAGATCCTTCTTAGGGTTTGTTAATTATGATCGCAGGTTTTGTGAGCGATTTTCGAATCTGACCGTTCCCTTACTCCCCCTGTTGAAGAAGGGTAGCCGTTGGAGCTGGAAACCCGAGCACCAAGAGGCGTTCGAGGCAATTAAAGCGGGTTTTTGTGATGTCGTAATGCAACACCATCCTGACCCTACCAAACGGTATTTTGTACAAACTGACAGTTCAGCGTACGGTATAGGGGCATGCCTCTTCCAGCTAAGTGACGAAGGTGAAAAAAATATTATTGCTTTTTATAGTCGGACTCTCAAAGGCGCCGAACTAAATTATACTGTGACAGAGAAGGAAGCATTAGCTGTTATTGCTGCTCTCCAACAGTGGCGTGTGTTCATTTTAGGTCGTGAAACCACTGTCATTACAGATCATAAAAGTTTAGTTTTTATGCAATCATGTAGGTTAGTGAACGCGCGTATTTCTCGATGGATCCTATATGTCCAAGAGTATTGTTTCGATGTGTTGTATTGTAAAGGATCAGAAAATGTTATGGCAGACATTTTAAGTAGGTATCCCATTAAAGGTGAGGATTCGAAACTAGAGGAAGTTCCTGATTGGGGGAACAAAAAGATTATGATTGCTGTGACTCAGACAGAAAAGTTGGAAAAGGTTCTTAAGTGTCAATTTCGTGAGCTAATACCTTTACAACAAGAAGATGACTTCTGTAAACAGGTTTTACGGTGGTTAGGAGATGAAGGGTGTCCACCCAGATTTAAGAAATGGTTTATGGTACATGAAGGTGTGTTATTTAGACGGGGTTCAACTGAACTTCCTAGTTTTAGGGTTGTTATCCCTAAGGGTATGATTATCTCTCTTGTAAGGGAAGAGCACGAATCTAATGGTCATTTCGGTTCGTCAAAATGTTTCGACTATTTGGTAAAATACTATTACTTCCCGAGAATGAGGAAACGTGTCCGAAATATAATAAGTACTTGTGACCTGTGCCAAAGAAGTAAGACTTCTTCTACTTTACATGGCGAAGCACACAGTGTGGTTCCTAGAGGTCCAAAAGAAGTGGTTTGTCTCGATTTAGTTGGTCCTCTACCAGTGTCAAGTGCAGGTGTCACAATTCTTTTAGTTATTGTTGACGCTTTTAGCAAGTTAACGAGGCTATATGCTCTAAAACGAGGCACGTCTCGATCTATACTGAGTGTTCTCACTAATAAATATTTTCCTGAAATAGGGGTTCCTAAGACCATTCTTAGTGACAATGCAACATGTTTTTCGAGTAAGTCGTGGTATAAAGTATTAAGGGATTTAGGGATAAAGATTTCGCATACTTCTGTGTATTACCCACAGGGTAACCAAACCGAGCGAGTTAACAAAGAAATAGGGAGGTTGTTGCGGTCTCAATGTTATCACAAACATACTAAATGGGCTACCTGTTTAACTGAAGTGGAAGGTTGGCTTAACAATGTCACCCATGATTCGACTGGGTTTACTCCAAATGAGGTGCATTTTCAGAATTCACGGGAGAATAAGTTCCTTAAACTTATTCCCTATCCTGAATGTCCAGAGAATGTGGGGAATTTTGTTTTCCTTGCACATGAAAGGTTGACTTCCAAGGCTCAGAGACGCCAGGCGCGTCAAAATAAAGGGAAAACGTTTGCAAGCTTTGTTGTCGGAGATTTGGTATTGATAAAGGCACATGAGGCGTCTTCAGCAGCAGATCGTGAAATTAAGAAGTTTTTCCTTCTTTATAAGGGTCCCTTTACTGTAAGTAAAGTAGTCGGTCCAAACTCTTACGCTATAACTGATCAAGTAACAGGTACTTTCTTGGGTAATCATAATATCCAAAACATAAAGCCGTATCGACCAGCTATTGGTGGAGCTGACTTAATTTAGTTTAAGCTCCCTCAACCCTTAATGGTTAGGTTTACTTAAACTGGGGGGTGATGTGCCGCGCCCGACCTAAGGATCCCTAATCGTTATTTTTAGTTTATAGTTATAGTTTAGTGGGTTGTTATTTGTGGATAAAACCTAGTTCTAGATAGTAAATAGATATTAGTGGTGGTGCGGAGTGCCCAGCCACAGATGTGGTAGTGCGGAGTGCCCAGAGGGGCGGATGTTTTCGGCCGCTTTGGACGAAACCAACGGAGCGACCGGGGGAGGTCGGGGACAGTCGGAGCGAGGCGGCCGGGCAAGGAAGTGAGTGCCTGTGGGCGCACCGCGGGCGATCGCGACATCGCGACAGCGGAAATCAAGTGGAGCCTGACTGGTACCGACTACCGACTGATTCTTCGTGACAGTATAGTGTGTGGCCGGCGTGGCCGCTGTAAGGGATTCCAGAGCGTTGGCTGGCAGGAACCTCGACGGTGAAGACGAGAACGAAGTCAACTGAAGCAGTAATCCGAATGCGCCAAGGCTGTTGGTGCATCTCACAGTATTTGGGAGTGTTTTGGCAGTGGCCTAGCGGGGAACAGACAGTATACCTATTGCCAGGTTGAAGGAGAGTTTGGGGTCGTAAAGATCTCCACACACGGACCGCGTTTGGCTAGGGTATTAACCCCCGCCCAGGACTTATGGTGAGGTCTTTCTGATGGGGTTAAACAATTTTATAACTGGACAATTCATGACTAGTCGTAAATAAATGCTTAAATTTGATTACGCTTTTTCAATTTGCGCTCGCAGCTGGAATCCACGCTAGTCGGGTACGCTACAGTTCCCGCTCTACAACTGTAGTCGCGTGCAACCTTTTAACGATCATCACCGACCGTTGCTCTACACAATTCTAATACTCCCATCCTCCCGTGTGGCCGTTGAAGAAGAAAATCAATACACAAGCCCTGAACATTGAGAGTTCAATGAAATCTTGAAAAGATGGCGTGATTAGGCGAAATGTAAGAAATTGTTATCCTACCTTGTAACTTATTTACAAATGATTCAGTAAGCTGATAGAATATTATACATACGGGTGTCCGGGGTTTTTGTAGTCAAACTTTGACAATTTATAGATAAAATAATTTTAGAACAAAAAGTTCATATAAACCCTTACTTTTCAAGATACAGAGCATTTAAAAATAACAAGGACCCTTTAAAGTAAAAGAGTCCCTGAAAAATAAATTATCATATTTTATTTTTATCTCTGTAACGTAGAGATATCGAGTTCAAAAAAATCTTCAAGGCCCGCAGGTGCATGTAAACACGTCATCTGTCCAATTTTAGGAATCCGCTACAAACAACCATGCACGAAAATTATTTTTTCCAAATCTCTCGAAAAGTAACACAACCACGAAATTTTATAAGACTCTCTTAGAAATAGGTGTTAGAAATTAAAATATTAACCTAATTTTTTCAAAAGCTTTTGGCGTAGAAATTATGACTATACGTTTATCTCGTGACAACTCGATCGGATTGAAATGGATCCGATTGAGTTATGTCAAATCTTTTATAATTCTACGTTTACATCATCAGTATTGAATCCTACGGTTTTCAATCCTCTCTAGGGACATTAACTTATTATACTTACTCTAACTCTACAGTAGGTTGGTGCACATTCTGGCCAACTTTTGTTTGGAAATAGCGGCTTTACTTGAAATTTTAAATATGATTGAATTTCAATCTGTAGGGTTTACGCCGTCTATTTGAGTCCGCTCCAGTGAATTCAAACCTCTCTCAATCGGATCGATCGCGTCGAGATAAACGTAGTGTATGTTTAAAAAGAGGTGGGTGATAATTACCCCCCCCCCCCCCCCGCGCGCGCCACTGTTAAATCTAGATGGACATTTATGCAGCATGCCTGTGGGCCTCGAAGGCCTTTTTTTATAGATACCAAGTTCGAAGTCGATATCTTTGCTGAAATTAAAAAAATCAAATATGAAAATAATTGCGTTCTTAAACTGTATCTCCAAAACTAACGGTTTATACACTCATGCTTATAGGTACATTTTGTCCAAAGTCCAAAGTGACCTTTTCCAGAAATAATTATTGTCAAAGTTTGTCTACAAAAAGAGCGCACACCCTGTATATTATTTGCAAACAAACGCTTTTTCAAGTCCTTTGAACCTCCTTTAACTTAACTGAATTTCACAGTTGCAAGCGCAATATGATAAACCGCTTCAGTTGTTATCCATTTTAGAGATATAGAAAAGGTATAACCTCTGTGGGCGAATAAAACGCATTCGAATCGATTGAAAGATATTCACGTTCGTGGCGTCCTTTGTGCATAGAAATACCCTCCCATTTCCCTTCCAAATACCCAGACGCCTGCTCCCTTCAATACCTTATAACGATCACCGACCGACCGTTCCGTTGCTATACACAATTCTAATGCTCTCCATGTGGCCGTGGAAGAGAAAAATCAATAGTCGCCGCCTGGTTCGAATGCATGTGCAAATACTGCGGTCAAGAGTCTGGCGTGCCGGTCGGGACGATTCCTCTCTCATACCGAGCCGATTCTAAAATTACTCGACCCATGCGAACATCTCGATTACAGGCAATATTACGTTATTTGTCTTTTTTTCGGTTGGCGGATAAATGAGGTAAATGCGGGAAGATGAGTGTTTACGAAGTTACCAGTTACCGAAGCCAAGCACAATAGCTATATTAAAATATTAAAATATATATTAAAATCCAGGATGTAACAATTCCCTTCAGCGTATATGATTTGTTCTGAGTTCAAAGAGGAAAGTACATTTAGACGGGACGATAGTGACAGATTTTTTGGACGTGATTTTACTGAGTATGCCTTTCAGAGGGCATTATATTGCGTATATTCTTCAATAATAAAGTATGAATCAGAGAGTTATCCTGGGTTCTTCATATGGATAAGTGAGTTTTCATTTATTCGAAAAATATGCGTTTTGATATAATTTTAGTCAGGCTGCCATGTGTTTTATAATGAAGTTCAAAATAGAAAACTCGTCATAAACTATAGGCATACCGTTAACGTAGACCCAAAGGGCTATTATTGTCACGTAAACTTGTATTTTAATACCTGATTTTTTCACGTTTCTGAACAGGCTACCAATCATAAGTATGTAAGTTCTTGTCATAAAACTGCCGAAGAAAAGATGGTATACGTTTGCGCATGTCCAAGTACACTTTACATCGAATAAATTGTTTAATCGATTAAATAACATTCCTTTCAACTGTACTTGGACACGCGCAAACGGTATGCCATCCTTTTTCCGGCAGTTTCATAACAAGAACTTGCATACTTCTCATTGGCAGCCTGTTCAGAAACGTGGAAAAAATAATTATTAAAATACAAGTTCACGTGACAATAATAGCCCTTTGGGCCCACGCTAACCGTTAGTTTTCCAAGTAGTTTTCTATTTTGAACTTTAAAAAACACATGGCAGCCTGACTAAAATCACATCAAAACGCATTTTTTTTTTTCAAATAAATGAATACTCAGTTTTTCATATGAAGAACCCAGGATGACTTTCTGATTCATTATTTTATTGTGAGAATGTACGCAACAGTAATTTAAAGGATCCCGTGGAAGAAAATTTGCTATATTAAAGAACTGTATGGCCTGTGTCTCCAGAGCTTATGTTTTTTTTTAATGTTATCTTTGAGTTTCTCGATAGTTCCAGTGAAGTTGTAAGCTGTAATTTTTAGTTTTGACCATTTATGAAGTTTATTGACTTTATCTTTATGCTATAACCATTAACCAAAAAATAAACTCTAACAATTATTGTTCTTCTTTCTTCAGCGCAAATTTATTCATGAAAATATCCTGTTAAATCTGAATTACGTTTCTTATTTTTTTAAACTACTTCCAGATCACCGAGTACTTTTTTTGCAAAAATCTTTTATTACATAGAAACAATGATTTAACTTTAAAGAATGACCTTTTTCGAAAACTGAAAAATAAAAAAATATATAGTACATGCTGTATATAACAGGAGGTTTCAACATAAAAATTTCTTCAGAACATTACAGTATTATAAATACCCGTCAAAACGATTATTTATTCCCTATAAGAAGCAGTTTAAATGAAAATAAAAAGTAGTTTTTAATGAAATTGTAATATCTAATTTTAGTTTTTACATGAAGGAACTTTAAATAACAAAATTTCAGTTTAGTTTTTTTTATGCAGTTCAGTATTCAAGAAGTGTAATATCCCTAGAGATTAGTAAGGGAACCATCCTAAGATCTATAGCTATTAATCTCAAATTTCACATCTGTTTGTTGAAAAACTATTGTCTATTATATTACTCGCTATTTTTTTAAATTTTTTGGAACATGCTGCATAAGAAAAATATTTAGAGTCAAACTATAGTTTAATAATTATTATAATGCTATTAATTTGCCTTCATACAAAGAATTATTTTTGGCCTGACGGTTTGCCGAATCGAGTGAGAAAATTATTGTAACTCTTCTGCTAAGTTGCCGAAAGACTAAAAACTTTTAACAATAAAACTCATACAAAATATACAATGATGCAAAATTTTAATGTATTTACTACTAACCAAAATATGAACGTTTTTAATTTTATCATATGCTAGGAATATCTGCTAGGGATTTACTAAATGTTTAAATTTGTCTACACACATTTGTGAAGAATCAATAAAAGTTATACAAATTATTAAAATTATGTTAAATCAGTAAATGGAGATCTAGTGCACGTGTTTTTAATCATTCCATTTTGGTTTGGTTTTACCATATAGGCGTTGACTGACTTTTAATACGTCAGTCAAACGATATAGGTACATACTTTTGAAAAAATAGGAATTGAGTAAGATTATTTCGCTTCTTCATGTTATTTATTTGTGCTGACAAACGAAACCTTTCCTAAGGGAAACAACATGGTGAAAACCGCCTATTTTCTGGAAATACTATGCCCCTTAGAACAAACATAAGATGTCCTACTCTAGGCCTGTTGTATTATAATACCGATTTAATTGCTATTCATACACAGAAGTAGACAAATAATTTTGTACTTAGTTTTATTATTTAATCAGGTGCAAAAGTCATTGGGGTTTCAATTTAACACGATCGGCATAATAGAAAATCAAAGAACTAGTTAAGTACCTACTCTTCAGAGATGAATGCAGAAAAAACTTTCAAGCACCCATATTACGACCGAGGTTCTTATGTCTTATAATGTTTCTGTTATGCTCTGTTTTGCTTATCCCACAAAACCGAGAATCAATACAGAGGCCTCGCTCTCTTGCCAAGCGGACCGCTTCCCCAAATTAAGAAAATAGAAAAGTGCATAATCACAAGTGGCTTTATATCGTAGCCTTTAACGATGTTAGTGTCACGGGATTCCAACGTTCGGTTAGCTAATGTGCCGTGACAACCTAATCTAGTTCTGGTTTTTATTCTTTTGTGTGTGGGCACAACCTCCGTCGCCGCGGATCGATCCCAGAAGGTTCTCTTGCGTCAATCTGCTTCCTACGCGCGCCGCCAGATGGCGCCCGCGTCCCGCCTCACGGCGGAGGTTGCAACCACGTATCGATCCCCCGAAAGGGAGTGTTAGGTCTACGACAAAAAGAAATGCTAGTGGTTTAGGGGGGAAAAGAAACTATTGTGTACAGGTCGTTGTGCCGATTTATTCTACTCGCTACAGCTAGATAACACACGTAAAGCCGCCTCTCGCTACGGTGAGGTGTGCTAATAATAGGGGGGGGGGGTGTAGGGGGAACATCGACTACGCTACGGATCTACGTAGGGCCCCGAACGCTCGCCCATCGTCGGGCGGGCGCTACCTTGATGCCGGCGCGGCGGGTCTCCGTCGGCCTGCCGACGATCGCCCGCCCGTCCGTGGCAATGCCCTGAAGCAGCAGTAACTCGAACGCAGTACTGCTGTGACAGGACAATATCACGGCCGGACGGGTGTGTGTGCTGCTGATGCGGTGGCGGTGACTGCAGGGGGGCGGCGGTCGGTGGCGGCGAGGCGTCGCGACGCGGCGTCGGGCTGGACTGAGAGCGGCGGCGGGCGGCGCGGGCGCTGCCGCCGACGTGGCAACAGCGCGCGCCGGCCGCGCCGCGCCCTCGGGGGGTGCGCGGACGGAGGCAGGGGCGGGGGCGGCCGGGGAGGAAGGGTGGGGGGGGTTAGAGGGGTCCCGCGGGACTTGCGGCCGCGCGTGAACCCGGCCGAAATCGGGACGTAATCTGCCGGGTTTCAATTTTTTAAAAAGTAATCCGGGCGGGATGACATAGTTTTGCAAATTGCGTACACAAATCGCCTGTTTGTGTGGGCTAAAAGGCAGTTCTCGAGTTACTTCATAGAAAAATTGACAAATTGTTATACCTATCTAAACATAAATAATTAGAGGCATTGTTGAAACCAATGACGTCAGAACCTATAGACAGGTTTGTTTTGATAAACGCTTGACGCCCATAACTAATCACAATCTAAGCGCTCCATTAAATTATTCCGAAAATGTCGCGAGATTGTCAGAAATTGCCCCTTTTTGTCGAGCCGTAGCGAACTTATTTCGACTCTGGGCTCGGAGGCTGGCGTCGTTAGACCATCCCCCGAGTCTTCAGGTGAGGTTCCGATGCTTCCGGCGCCCACAAACAAGAAAAAACATGCGATATCTAAGTGTGATTCTGGAGGAACTATAACCGGGAATCACCGGGTGTATAGTTGGTTGATGGTTGACTTTCTGTCTTTGTTTGAAGCATGTTTTTAGAGTAGTATGGATATATTTTATCTTGGAGTCAAAATAAATGGCATTTTAACAATGGGGCACCACGTCTATAGGTTTTGACGTCATTGGTTGAAACCGTCTATAAAAAAATCCCGGACACCAACTTTCCAATTAAAACTAAGACTTAAAATTCTTAGGTTTCGATACTAGTTGAAGTATAGACATTTTAATTTAGGTATACCTACAGTGTGTCCGTGGATGGAGTCCCCAAGAAGGACAAATGGACCAAAAATTTCATTTTTAGACAAAAAGTCATTCTTGATAAAAGTTTCTGCTTCTCGAAAAAGTATGGTCTACGGAGAGAATTTTGGATTTTTTTATACAGGGTGCCCAAAAAATACAAAAACATGAAATACCATCAAGAATATTTTAATTTATTTTTAAAAATATCAAAAACTTTTACTTTAAAAGTTGTTTAGAATTAAAAGACGTGTCAGATTGTAAATTTTCAAGCAATTCGGATGACTGATTTTTTGTTTTTTTTTTACGTATTTAAATCAAAGTCGGCCGATTTGCTTGAAAATTTACAATCTGACACGTCTTTTAATTCTAAACAACTTTTCTAAATAAAAGTTTTTGATATTTTTAAAAACAAAGGAGTTCCACACTTGGCAATCAAAAAAATCGAAGTTGGCTGATTTGTTTGAAAAGTGACAATCGCACACATCTTTTAATTCTAAACCATTTTTCTAAGTAAAAGTTTTTGATATTTTTAAAAATAATAGTACATTGTGTACCTAGTAGGAAAAGCTGAACATTCCCGGACGACCGTAAAGATTGCCTGTCGAGGCGTAAGCCGAGACTGGCAATACGGAGTCGGGGAATGTGGCTTTTCCTACGAGGTATACATACTATTTTTCCGAAAATCGAAAATTACTCAAAGAACATAAATTATTACAATCAACTTGTTTTTAGTTTATAAATAACTGTAAGGAAATAATATTTCCTTACAGTACAAAAATAAATATTTCCTAACAGTTACTTTCCGTTGCCTGGCAACGACTAAGTGCAAGGAAATATTGACTTTTTCTTTCAAAAATGTCAATATTTCTGATTGATTTTCGGAAAAGGTAGTTTATTCTTGATGGTATTTCATGTTTTTGTATTTTTTGGGCACCCTGTATAAAAAAATCAAAAATTCCCTAAGTAGACCATATTTTTTCGAGAAGCAGAAACTTTTATCAAGAATGACTTTTTGTCAAAAAATGAAATTTTTGGTCCATTTCTCCTCTTGGGGACTCCATCCGCGGACACACTGCATATATTTATGTAAAATATTTGGTTTACCTCGCGGAAATGTCAACAATGGCCGTGACAGTCTAAGTGTAGCTTCTCTATGGTCTAGATAAACAAAAGTTTGTAGTCATCCTAATAAGCATCCACCTGTATATTCGTTTGTCAGTCAGGATAAAAGTTTTTGCTTCTGAAAAGATACTATTTTATACTTCGCTGTTGTCACCAAAATTAATAATGATGTCATTTTCACCCAGGAAACCACCCTTTTTTTCATTTTTGTTAAAAATAATTGGGAAATTATTAAGAATCTTAATATGTGTATATTTAAATTGCCTAATAAAATTGATTGAATTTTTGTCGAAAAATATTTATATCGTTTTATCGTCGATTTAATCCTTTCATAAACTCCTGGGCAGGCCCTAACAGTGGACATAGCCTATGTCACAAAAGTACTTTATTTATAACATAATTATACATATTTTCTATATTCTCAGGCTGATTCAAAAATATTGTACAGAATTATCCACTATCTACTCTGTTATCAACTCACCTTGGCTGTTTGGGATAGTGTAAAAACAGGATAAATAAAAATAACCCACTTATTGTCACAAAATATACAGATATGTACTCGTATTAGCAAGCTCAAATGCAACTAGTTGTGAATAAGAACAAAAACCATAGATAGATATAGATTACAGTTGATACTTTAGTATCTAGAGAAATTACTAGGTATATGTGCATTACAAAAACGTATTGTTTATTATAATCAGTACATTATTTTTACATAAGTGTACCACTTGAGCGTCGACTTTTACTGGAAAATTATATTATATGTATATTTACGGAAAATGCGTGTATAAAATATTCCCGGAAAGTCTCAAAGTCTGAGAAAGACTAGACTAGATGGAGAAAATATATCCTTTTGATAGAGATATATGCGTCTTGTCATTATTAATAAAACTATTAATGTTCAAAATTAGAATCAGGTACGTGGTTTTGTTTTTGTCTTTTTACAAAAATTCTTACCGTCAATAATTATGATATTGATTTTTGTGGTTCGGAACAACTCCGCCACTGGTCGCAGGGAGCTTGACGTTATCAGATCTTATTACGGCAGCAACCCGAGTGGCAACCTATCCAGATATTTACGTAAATTTAGAATGACCTATTAGGTATCAGATTCAGTTGCTAAAAAGTTTTAATGTTAATAATTACAGAAAATTATTATTTCGCAATACCAAGGGAGTTTCTCTACCTAGGAAAAGGATTTTCTTACCGCCGACCATGGCGCAGACTCGCCCTGTGCCCCCTACCGCTGGGCAAGATGGGGTTAATAATAGAAGAGCAATAGAAGCCGCCCGGGAGATAGCAGACAGCTAACTTTATACCTAGCGGCGAAAAATGTTGCCGATAAAGTACGGGTGTTGAATATTTAACGAACTCTAATTTGTTCGACCTTAAGAAGCGTACCGAATTCAACTGAACATGTCCATTGTTCCAAACGATATAGGAAATAATCATCTTAAGAAATTTAATCTCAATACCACAGATAGTCGTCTGAGCCAATTCGTCTGTCAAGTTTCGCATTTGAAAATGGACGACGAAAATTTTTAAGATGGAAGGAAGGCCGAGTGTATTATTTTTTATGAAAGAAGGAAGGAGGGCGTGGATCTGCGTTCATGTATCGTGTAAGAAATCATAGACCTCGGGGCTGACCCAATTTGTTTTTTTTTTCTAAGGTGGTGATAATGTAGAAATTGCATTGGCGAAAATGAAGCCGCATAAAGCAAAGGATTGAACTGGATGCTAGCAATAATTATTGCCGTTTGGCCTCGACTATCCCTTGGTTTGGTATTGTAGTTTTTCTTCACAATGCAATATATGGCTAGCAGTGTTTATGAAGAAGTGATCAATATTCATATACCTACACCTACATGATATTTTTTATTGTTGTTATTAATAATAGTTCGGAGAAAATTTTATACTGGGTGTCTCAGAAAATAGTGTGAAGGAACATCGAAAAATAAGACGAATAGTTCATATGAAGGAGAGGTCAAAACGCATACCTAAAGAGATATAAAATTTAATTTAACTTTTGACACTCTGTATCTTTTTAGGTGTACGTTTTCGATCCTACCTTTATATGAACTTTTCATGTTACTTTTCGATGTTCTTTCAGCCCTAGAAGCCTGTACACCTTGTATATCTACATCTACACCAAATAGTTGTTTGTGAAATACACAACTTCAACTCGATGCAAAAAGGACACTTTTGAACATTAAAATTGACGTGACACTCACCTTATTTTTAAGTTGTTAAGAATCAGTTTGCTTTGATGCATTTTGTTTATCATGCCTAAGTTGATTAATTAATAATTTTTCTTCTATCTTCTAAAGTTTATGAAACGATTACATGATAGTTACATCAAGAAATTGTTTCAGTCAATTGAAAATCATCAGGAAGAGACCATAAAATATTATATAAAAAGTCGCCACAGACGTCACAGCTGATTGTTGAAAAACTAAACTAAGCATGAAGAAATGTTCGAAATTTATTTTTGCCAAAAAAAACTGGTTGCATAAAAAACGGCATTGAAATCGAACAAGGTTGAAAATATAATTTAACGCGTAAAAAATACTATGAGAGGTTTGGATGTTGCATAATGGGGTCTTTTAAAAGTGATCTTAAATAGAAGCATCGAAAATAGTTTTAAATCAAGCGTTCCAAATTGCAAAAATTGAAAACTGCTCACTTAGCCAATTTAAAAGTAGCTTTAGCGATGAAAAAGCTAGAAAATAAAACTTCAGCAATAGATGGAAAATAAACAGGTACCTAATGTAGGTAATATTTCTACGAGCTTCTGGAAAATCGAACCTTCAATTCTGTTTGAAGTAATATCATCTGTGGTAATATTAACTCACGTAACTATCTAACTTTTTAATTTTAACCACAGGCGTAGTGGAATCTTAATTCTGATATATTTTTTTAAATGTTGCTTCCGATTTACGAAAATCGAGTTATTTTTCCCAAATAAATGTAGATATTACGTTCTTCTGTAAACCATGTTTATGTATTCACAAGGTGGGTACACTAAAAACGGTGTATATATATGATATTATTTTTTACATACTGTAAATTATTATACCTAACAGCAGACAGTAAAAATATGAGTTTTTTATCGAGTGATTTTTATTGCAGCTGTTGCCGGTTTCATTGGGTTTATGTACTTGTAGTAATTTACAGCCTCCAAATATTGAGCAAGGCGAATATGGTTGAAATCTAAACTTGGAAAAATATATAGTTTGTTTGGTAAAAAGCTATTTTGGATAGAAAATCAACGTTTTTGAAGCACATAATTCAATTTAGTCGGAAGTATATATACGAAGAATCCCTATGTCTGAGGAAATATACGGAGCGATCTAAATAAAATTGCATTGGACAAAATAATGGTCTGATGCCGACCTGAATTTGAAGCGTTCCATGTTCATGTTTTTACCTTGGATTCCGAGCGGAAGACATTGGGAATATCACAAATGGAAAAATCTTTGACGTTTTGCGCTCTATCTTCGACCCTATTGCGAAATCGTAGAAAATTATAGGGTCCTTTTTCAAACAAAAGGTCAAACTTGGATTGAAACGAATTAACGCAGTCAGTTTGAACTCTCACATTTTTTGCCTCTTGCAAAAATGAAATGTTCGCTGATTTTTAAGCCTTCAAGGTCAAACTTTGATTCACCTGTCTCCGAAAGAAATTAGCACAGACAGTTCGATTGTTCAAATTCTCTTTATAAAATTTTATAGAGAACAATAAAGTACCCTGTAATTTTTGACGATTTCGTGATAGCACAGAATGAATAGCTTTGCAACAGAAGCCTCCTTACGGACCTTCCATTTCAATTTACAGGAAGACAGACAGTATTTTAAGCATAAATTTGGTTCTAATACAATCTCTTTGCTATGTAGATTAACATAAAATCAAATAAAATGCACATTATTAATGTCTTTAGAAGATATTTCGCTAAAAAGCGAGTCTCCTTGTGACACATGTCGCTAAGGAATTGTCTGTATTACTCGTTAGTCTGTGGTGATAGGGTCGGAGAGCGCAAAATATAAAAAATTTTACCATTTGTGATTTTCCCAAACCTTTCCGCTCGGAATCCAAGGTAACAAAATTGAATGCTTCAAAGTCAGGTAGGAATGAGTAAACAAAACAATACCGAGATCTATGACCATTATTTGGTTACCTATTTTGTCTTTTGAAACCAAAAGTAACATCGTCGGCAAGATTACGTAATCAAGTACAGTGGTTTTTGACTTTAAAGTTTTAATTTTCTCGCACATAACATAACATTTTTATATGCTATGGCCGAATAGAAATCTAATGTTATTGTTTTTTTAATTACTTATATATTTTATTTTTCACATTTCAAAAAAGGGCAACAAACGAAACATCAGATTTGCCATAAAACTTTGGCCGAGACTTTTTTGTTAAGAATTAAAAAAAATAAACTTTGGAAAAAATTAACGCACCAACATAATATATCCCCACAAAAATTGCATTTTTTATAATAAATTAAATAATGGAAGAATAAATTAATGGAAACTAAATGAAAAGCCACAAATTGCATTATTTAATTAGTTTAACAGTAGTAAATGTCCAAAGCCTAACTATTTATATTCTTGGCAGACGCGGAAAATAATTTGAAATTTTGTATGTTGGTGCGTTAATTTTGTCCAGGAGTATATATCCAAATATGGAGGAGATATTCTTGTAGAAAATACATTTGGTGTGTATGCAGTTACCGATAGAATGGAAGCAACAAATGAGATTTTTTTTATTTTCCCCCAAATTAAAAAAACTTACTGCATTATGGATATCCTGAAACCAAAATAAGGCCCGAAAAACTGGAAGGGGAGTCTAATAAAACTTAAACACGGCACACGAGTAAAGTAGGGATCCTTATTTTGCGTCGTAAAGAAAAATTGTAAAAGACAAAGTTGTTTTCAATGAACAAACTTGTTTTTTATCATTAGTTGCAGTTTTCTCATTCGCTCGTGAAGGAAATTTTAAGCCACCATGTGGCAGTCACCTTCTTGATTTGCTTCGATGTAACGGGTGCACATTGTTGTTGCTTCCTAGGCTAGGAACTTGCCAGTGCGAAATGAGTGCAAACGTGTTTTAACTTTAAAAAGTTTATAGTTGTGTATTATAATAGTATAATTTTGAATAATGGGACACGTAACGTAAGAATCAGCCCTTGCACATTGGTAAACAAATATTTGTTTTCCTTTGGAGTTGTGTATGTTGAATGATTATTGATTACAATGCCATTCGTTATTATTGGTCTAGTTATAATTTTGTCTGGGCTTAAATCAATTTATGCTGTGTAACGAATTTGGTTTGAATATATTTAACGATTCGAAGAAAACAACGAGATATAGGTATAGATACATGAGCAAAGGCAACTTGTTTTGGTTCATGATTTTAAAAAGATGTTATTGTTGGCACATTCAAAGTTTCCAGTTTTTTTTATACGATATAGGTTATTTTGTAAATATAATAAGTATCTCAAAGCATATATATGGCATACAAATCTATCAAAAACCTATTTATTATGCATTACAAAATTGGAAAGACTGAATCATTGATTAAGAGACTGAATTTAAGAAATGCCAATGTAAACAAATTACCTCGTCTTCTTCCCCCCGACCCGTTAATGTAGAAGCAAAACAAAACCGTATTATTTGTATTAGAGTGAGTCATCTATTCCTTTATATCGTTGGACATGTCACTCTAGTCACGGCCATCTTTAAAAGATGGCCGTGCTCTAGTTTACTTTTGAAGTCAGACCTTCCTCTCCCTAGCATTCATCAATGGACGAGTTGTCTATTCCTAATATACAGGATGATTTTTTTAGGTCTACCACCGCGATTTTCTCGCTTATTTTGCGCCCTACAAAAAATTTGTAAGAAACAAAAATGTTGCAATTTTGGACAGCTAAGTGGTGCTGCAAAAGAAATACGTATCCATGGCCAACTTGTCGCCCATTATTAAAAAAACCTCAAATTTAGCAAGACTATTAATAGCCGTGGAATGTTTATTTTAAGAGACAGAGGAAAACTTTTATATTGAAAATTGATAGCACTGAGAAGTGAGTCAGATAGTTTCAGCAAATTACACAGGGTCATCGGCTCTCCAGAGACCATGAAAATTTTTGTCGATTTAAAGTCGCCTCGCTGACCAAAATTGCCATATTTTGTTTTCTTACGTATTTTCTGTGCGTCCTAAAATAATCGAGAAAATTGCTTAATAAGAAATAAACAAAAAAAATTTCATAGCCTCAAGAGAGCCGAAGACCCCGTGTAATTTGCTAAAACTATCTAACTACGTGGATGGATAAAGCTTCTCAGTGCCTTCAATTTTCAATATAAAAGTTTTCCTCTGTCTCTTAAAATAAACATCCCACGGCTATTAATAGTTTTGCTCAATTTGAGGTTTTTTTTAATATTGCGCGACAAGTTGGCCATAGATGCCGATTTCTTTTCCAGCACCACTTAGCTGTCCAAAATTGCAACATTTTTGTTTCTTACGCTTTTTTTGTAGGGCGCAAAATAAGCGAGAAAATCGCGGTGGTAGACCTAAAAAAAATCATCCTGTATGTCGTCGGAAGAATCCGACTATTTTGCGGTTTCCTGTCGCCTGCCGAAGAAGAGTTTTTAATTGTTCCTCCCCATCCTACCCACCCCCAAATACCCGGGTGGGGGAGGGCAAGCGTGCCGCCGCCACTGGCGCGCTGGCGCGTAGGCGCCCCCTATCGATCCGCGAGGGGGCGGAAGCGGGAGAGAGAGGAACCAGACTTACCCTCCTGTTGCGCGGATTGAGCAGCAGCTCGGTCATCATCCCCTGCGTCCTGCTGTGGCGGGTCCTGGAAGGGGAGGGGGGTGAAAACGGGGGTATATCATTGGAGGTGTGTTGGAGCGCCCGAGGGCGTGGGACGTTCTCGGGAGAAAGTATTTGATTTGGGGGGGATCGGACACATTTTAGGTGTGAGTTAGCGGGAAATTGGCAGCGGATTGTGATCAATAACATAATTATTATTTTTTTGGGCGATGCCACAGTCCTGTCGGGAATAGGCGGGTTTATTTATAAAGTGGAGTATCGATTTGTTAAGGGGGTTAATTCGAATTTTCGCGTTAGTAATAATAGAATTTAAATAACCCACACATCAATATAAAAAGAAAACAGAATGCTTATTTAGAGTAGAGATGCGCCAAATATTCAGCAGACCGAATAATTTGCCGTTCTTTGGGCATTTCCGAATATTTGGCAAGGCCGAATATTTAGCAGTATTTTCCAAAATAATAGAAATTGCATTGTCAGCCATTGTGACGCAGAAATCAAGATTCGCGGTATCCACCATAATGATATGAATTTTCATTTTAAAATATCATTTTCTATACAACGTTGAAGTCTTGCTTTGCTACCAGAAACTGACTCACAGTATGGTGACATTTTTAGGGAAGAAAATTTGTATGCTATAAAAAACAGAATTTCTTCATTAAAACTCGAGTTAAAACTATATCAAATTTAGTTAAATTATTTTTAAAATATACAGAAAGACTGGGCCACTTTTGAGAATCTTGATTAGGCCACGAATTAAAAAAATACTTCTTAGTAGATGGCTAAAGCCTTAAAGTGAGAAACAAATTTTACCTTTGTGTTCTAGCGAGATCATAATAATACTCATATAGTCCAAATGCCAATGTCCAAAAATCGATGAGCTTGTTTTTTTCCATTTTTGTTTGCGTCCTTGAGTGAAAGTACCGCTAAGTTTTTGTTGCTAACGCGTGATGTCACCGTTATTATACTCTATTTAAACTATCCATCGCAATTCCACATACGGGTACGAAAAATACAGCATTGAGATACCTACTCGTTATAATAGTGAATTTTAATAATGCTAAGATATATTAATGTATTTTTTTAAGTAAATTAACACGAAATATTTTACCTTCCTTAATATATTATAGGAAGATCGTTAGGATCGTTAGGAAGGAAACAATTATAGCTATTATCATACTTACAAAACTACATCTGTTCTGATGAACCCAGCTACTGATGTGAAGGCCATCCAGCAAACATCCGCAAACGCCAAAAGTACTATTGGTACGGTCTAAAAATAAGTATTTTTTATTTGTAGGAATAGGAACCCTATTTTTTCAGCCTACAGGAAAACTTCGTTAACCAGTCCATAATTTTCTTATTGGCAACCGACCAAGTAAATTACATGCCTTATATGTTATAGAATATTCGATAATAAACGATAGTTTCCTATGCCTGTAATATTATTTTTCTGTTTCTTACACCATGACATTTTATCATGTACCTATTTTAAATGAATTATTTCCTTATTACATGGATTTTAAAGCTGCGCTTGTGTGTGATTGAACTTAAAAAGGATCTCCGGGTAGGACTTTGAAACAGGAAAACTTTACTATTTTATTAATCTTTAGATCTTTGTCAAAACAGATTTTTTTCACTTTTAAAGCCCATCCGGGGATATACTGTACAATATTTGAATACCGCGTCATTATAAAAAATACTGCGAGTCAGGGTTGCTTTGATTAAAATCAATGATTTAAATCGCGATTTTAATCATTTGATTAAAATAAAAAATCATTTGATTTAAATCAAAATTTAAATGTAGTTACATTATGTAAAAAACCACGCCACTGGCTGTGTAACTGAAGAGGAAATGAGCATACGCAAGCAACTGCATACTGCAGTAGCATCTTCGGCAGGAGTAGAGCGTATCTTTTCATATTTTAATTTGGTTCATAGCAAATTAAGAACTAAGCTAGGTACCGAGAAGTTTGCAAAACTTGTCTTTCTGCTGAAATCCTTAAATAAAAAAAACATAAGTAAAACGTTTTTGTTATCTATTTATACGTTAAAAAAATCAAATATAATTTCCTGATAAAATAATAAAAAGAGAACCACTTTAAACAAAAAATTCCATAATATAGATACAAAAATCATTTAAATCCGATTTGATTTTTTCTAAAAAAATCAAAAAAATCAGCAACCCTGCCGATAGTATAGAAAATATCCAGGTCCTGAACTAACATCATTATTTTTATTTTAGTCAACTACTGTAAGATATTGTAACTTATTGCCGTTATACTTCTATACTATTGCGAATTTCGCTTTTTATTATTATTTATAGTGCCAAGTGTTTAACATGTGTAAAGCTTTCAGAACATTTATTTATTTTATTTACTAAATGTTTGTTTTCGCGTGTCACTGACCTCTCAATTCTTCCACGTAAGTGTCCCATGGCATTATTAATAATAATTAGCACAGCTAGGTCTATAGAAACCAAATGGCAGAAAATCTTGCAAAATGTGTGTACCAAAAAATTGCAATAGGCAAAAAAATTTTTTTTGAGTCAGCACAATTTGATGGAATTCATCAAACCAATCACAAGTATAAATATTTTTGAACGACCCATTGGTGGATTCCATAATTATTTGTGCTGAACTTAAAACTCGCCCTGTATTGATATAGCTGACAAATTAATGATTTTTGAGCAACGAAACTGATTTTTATAAATTTGCAATATGTATTCTGCTTATTCAAAATTCTTCAAACCTCTAAAACCGATCTAAAAAGATAGATATAGCAAAGAAAATATTTATATTATTTGTTATAGTACCTATCATGAAATACGAGTGTGCTTATAGACTATTATAAAAACCGGTTAAAAATTTCCCGATTACGGCTTTCTGTTAGCAAAGCAACATTAAAGGAACAAAGTTTCTCTGTAAAAGGTTCTTTAAATTATTAGTAATAGGCTTATGTAGTTTTTATGAAGCTACTAAAATGGTTTACAGGTTCAGTTTGGAAGGGAACATTGCCGAAACGTTTCTGCATACTAACAGGATTTGAAAAAATTATTATTAATAACTAGTTGAAAACTGTGAGTTACGCATTCTCTGTGAAAGAAACTAACGTAACAAACCAAATTCACGTACTAACATTCCAAAACATGTAAAAGCAAATGTGCTAATGTTCCCCTTCTGTCTGCAGTTCTGCAATGGGTGAAGGCAACGGACTCCTAGAGCATGACCTGCATGGTGGCATGGTGCCGCTGAACGGCAGCCACTCTGGGTCATCCGGGAGGAGCACCCCGAACAATTCCAACGATCCGGCCCCCGGGAAGCTGTTCGTAGGGGGGCTCAGCTGGCAGACGTCAAGCGAAAAATTGAAGGAGTATTTCGGCATGTTCGGAAATGTCACCGATGTGCTGATCATGAAGGATCCTGTCACACAAGTGAGTAAAGATAATGCACTACTGTAAGGAACTAACTCACCACTCGGAATTGTAAAAAAATACCAGAACTAAAGCGAATAATGGTTGCATTCCCTCTTATCGAGACAATAGTTAATATATCATAAAATTGAACTAAGCAGAATGTGAAACACTGAACACCCGCACTTGCACAAATGGAAATTGCAAACTTGCGACTCTTTCGTCAATTAACAGTATTTTAAATAATGATCTATGGGGTACACCAAACATCTGTCCTATTGTGGAGTAATTATTCTTTCAGCTATCTTGCACCATATACCATGTATGAGCAAATTCATGGATTTACATTCTACCAGTTACAAATTATTTTCAGAACTCCTTCAATAGAAGATGCTTTTTTCTAGGAATATACCTACTGCTAGCTATGGGTAGGTATCCCCGTTACATATATATATATATATATAATTTATATTCTTATTACACCAGATGCTGATACCAGCGTATCTAGGTTCCCATGACCTTTTTGAAAAAGTAAGGTCAAACTTTTTTTGTTTCACCTGACCCCCAAGGATCATGTAAGTTGTCTTCAATCTCCATTTACCTCTCAAGTTCTTTGTTCAACCCCTATGATACTCCAAACTGGTTTAGATTTGAGAAACTGCTGTCCCTGGCAAACAGGTTATGCTTATTATCAAAGCACACGCAAATTTTTCATTTAGGAGGTTCACCCTTCATGTACCGTCTACTTTGTATATATTCGTATTTATTGTTAACATTATTTGGGGAACATGGCGCAAAAGCGTCGACCTCATTGTATCAAATTAAAAATCCAACCGATGCTATGGAAGCTCAAACATTTTTGCTTTGCCTTCTTATTCTTCAATTGACTGCAAATCCAAAACTCTAAGCCATTTTCGTCTCCTATATTGTTTGTGGCATTGCGGTCTCTCCATTTAATTCACAAGTCCACTGTATAAATCTTAAACATATTAATCCTTACAGTGCTTTCTCCCTAATCCTAATGAACCTTTTCTCTTCTTTTCATTCAAAAGTCATAAATTTCTTTCACCCATTAAGTTTCTGTAGTAAATATCAGTTACTTTAATTGGCATGCGGTCCTTATAAGTTTGCGTTAATATAACTATTCCATTCACACATTCAACATGCTTGTACAATATACTTACCTACACATTGAGAACCCCATATGAATTTTAATTATTGACAGTCTTTTCTGCCACTATGTTTATGTCATCTCTAAAATTGATGTTGTTGCTTATCAGCTAATTGATTTTAGAATCAGAATAATCTAGTATAGAGACATGTCTGTTTCTCATTGACTCATCTAACTGACATCTGCCGTTCTCTTTCAGAGGAGTCGTGGCTTCGGTTTCATCACATTCTCAGAACCTTCGAGCGTCGACAACGTACTTAAAGTCCCTATCCACACACTAGATGGAAAGAAGATCGACCCAAAGCACGCCACTCCTAAGAACAGACCAAAGCAGCCCAACAAAACGAAGAAAATCTTTGTCGGGGGCGTAAGCCAAGACACTTCGGCGGAGGAAGTGAAGGCCTACTTCAGCCAGTTTGGTAAAGTCGAGGAGACGGTGATGCTTATGGACCAACAGACAAAGAGACACAGAGGATTCGGATTTGTGACTTTCGAGAATGAAGACGTGGTAGACAGGGTGTGTGAGATACATTTCCACACGATCAAGAATAAGAAGGTGAATATCAAAATTTATTTTGGTGTAATATTAACTTTCATTTATGTTATCCGATTTGGAATCACGTCTGTTGTATATTCTACTTAGAGTGTATTTGAGTGTATTCAATTTTTTAATTCATTTAAACTGTTTATTTCTAGTAAAACTAATATTGTTCATTAAGATTTTTTCAACAGGATTTTCTAGCAAAACTTTATATCGGTATCATGTCAATCCTGATGTCGAACATTGAAATCCTTTTAAAATGAACATTTCAGGGGAAACCGAAAACAGAATGGGAATAAGAGGGATAGGAAGCTGCCCCCCATTGTCGATCTAATTTTAGCTGGGAATCGAATCTACTCGATTCCATTTTCGAAGTTTACCGCAAAGTGAAAAAGCGCAGAAAACTAAATTTCCTTTTCTTGCGGCAAATAACGAGGTGCTGAAATGAGTTTAGCACCCCAACTAACAGAAAATCTTGGCATTAAGTAGACTTCTAAATGTGTTTGTATGAACTAGGTACACTCTAATTGTATTTTATGCCTTCCATGAATTTAAAAAGCTGTCGGTACCGCATGAAGTATTAATTAATTAGGGGGCTCCTATGTGTGTGTAAACATTTGTATGTGCCTAAAAGAGAATACAATTGACAACACTAATTGTTGTTAGTACCATATATAAATACATAAGTGATAATAAATTTGTCACATTCAAAGAGATTATCAATATTGCACATCATCATACTAAAGAACGAATAATTCTTATTTCTAAGTCTTCGACAAAAAATAACTTTTTTATTATAAAGTTCTGCTTCCAGAGGGTATATAAAGACAAACTTTAAAAAATAATAGCATAGCTCATTAATTTGTAAAAAAATAGATGTAAATACAGTATGTTCTGTTTATCATGGGACATTTCTTACTGGGAGATTCCTCCGAGATCAAAATAAGTCTGTTTATCTGTTTATCCTTTTCAGGGTATTAAGTTTTTTTTTTTCAATATAAATGCGATTTTATGTCTCCTTGGAAATCTATAATTTCTCCCCAATTTGAGAACAAAAATCGAAAAATAAAATAAATATCAACCCCCGACTCTGTTGCCTGGTTGAAGAGCTCTTGATAAATGCTTTAGAGTGATACTATATATATTATGTACAGGGTGAGCGAAACTCAACGCCCAAGGCCTAGAGCGGGAACACGATAACTGAAAATAAAATTTCGAAAAGGGGTTCTTAAATGGGACATACTAAGGTCCAATTATGACCAAAAGTTAGCTTTTTGGATGTTTGGGAAAATGGCCGCTGTGACGTCATCGATATTATTTTTCCAGAAACATACCATTTTTATATTGAAAGTCCTTATCATTCTCCACAACTTTTGTAGGAAAAGGTTCTCTGTATCTTTTATGATTCAAAATCTACAGGGTCAAATATGTAAAAACATGGAATTTTTTCTAATCATTTTCCGAAATATAGCTAGCTATGGAAACAATCCATAGTAAGAAATTATTGAAGAGTATATTAGGGTGCCTTGCGCACCCTTAAATTTATTCAACTGGAATATTTAAAAAAAATTTTAACAAACAATAATAGCAAACAAGTTAGTAACAAGCACAATTCATAAATTTAAAAAATATATTCCAGTTGAATACATTTAAGGGCGCACATACTCTTCAATAATTTCTGACTGTCAATTGTTTCCATGGCTAGCTAGATTTCGGAAAATGATTAGAGAAAATTCCATATTTTTTACATACTTGATGCTGTAGATTTTGAAAAATAAAAGATACAGAAAATCTTTTCCTACAAAAGCTCACGCTATACATTCGGTTCAGTAATCATTTAACAATAATCAAATTAAGTAATATATTTGTTATTGGCAATAAATAAATCAAAGCAATTTTCCAGAGCTTTTTTAATGATGTATCACAAAGTGTACTATGGCATTTTGGATCATTGAAACTTTTCGAAAAGTCAAGCTGTATGTCAGAACAAGACGATTTTAAATTGTATTAATTGGAAAAAACCGTTGTTTTTAAAAGAAAAATGCAGTGTGGCAGAATTTGTTGGAAATATAAGGTGGTGGTACCAATTATCGACACCATAAGGCCAAGTGTCAACTTCACAATGCCACTGCAAATTTTTAGAATGAATTAACATTATTATCAATTCCAATATGTTTTACTGTTTTATTAAACTATTACTTGGTAATTTATGTTTGCTCTCGGATTTTCCGTTTTGAAGCAAATAAATTAAATTTCTGAAATATACCTACTGACCCTATTATCGACAGGTAGCAAAGCAAGAAGTGTAAGAAGTGCAAGAAAAGAATTATATAGGCTTACTATGTTCTAAGTGAAACTTCTCTAGAAAAACGTGGTTTTATGGACACGTGGTGTCAGCTAACCCTTATAACGAACATTTAGATTATGCACGTGAGAACGAAAGACAATTTTATTATATAAGTAAGGCAGTGTTTTATAGTTAATAATTCTATGGTAAAAACAGGCTGAGTGAACCCATCGCCTACCTTCCATATTCAACCATTTTGATTCCAACAACTTATGAGAGATCCTCTCAAACTTTCGTATTCCATATATTAAACGGAGGCAAGAATTTTGCACTTTTTGAATTCTATATTTTTGAGTTTGAGTTAAACAATTACCATAAACAACATCCGCATGGTTGAACATGGACAGAACCTAATATCGACACCAACTGAACTAATTATCGACATGAGTAAAAAAACAGTTATTTTTAACAACATTATATTGAAAACATTTTAAAAATAACAAAATTATTTTTTTTTCAATGGTATTAAGAGTAAAAACATATTGCATTGATTTTTGATAACTTTGATATTATGTCTTCTAGCAGTCACATTAGTTAAAAGTATTGGGATCATAAACTACATACATTTTTTGGTGCTGAGAAATCCATAATTAGCAAGACAGAACATTCATTTAACTAGCGACTGCTCTACATTTCGCCTTAGAACAGTTTTTGGCCACATTCTCTAAGGATTCTTCATGGCTGCAATTGGAATAAAAAGGGTGTACCAATTACCAATAGATATCTGAACCTATTATCGACAAGGCTTTTTCCCTTCATATATCTTTTTCCCCGATAAAAAATCCCTATGTCGATAATTGGTCAGTAAAAAATATATGGTTTTCACTATGGATTTGTCTTAGCATAAACAAAATTATTACTAAAATGTTTGGATTACTTATATAAGTTTGTTCATCTTTATGGATCCTATTATCGACACTTATGTCGATAATTGGGCCTAGTCCAAGTGTACCAATTCTCGACACCTTAATATTTTATGAAAATCGTACTACAGCTTTCATATTAAGAAGAAAATATCTCATTTTACATAATATTAATTAATTTTAAATATAAACCCACACTACAACTGTACTCCAGTATATTATCCAGGGTGCAAAAATCTGCTGACCTGTCTCTTAAGGTGGCGAGCAATGGCACATACTTGAATTGACTTGACGCGCACTGGTTATTTTTGAGGAATTTTGTTTCGAATAACGAAATCACTGCGAGCATGCACATTGTTTCATTTGAACGGTAATGAATGAAAGAACCATAAACATAAGTGAATGTAAATGTTTATGAATATCTTATTTCATTCAAAAAAACGGCCAAAAGTGTCGATGAATAGGACACTGTCGATAATCGGTACCAATTTCAAAAGGAAAATAAAGTATTCTAGTGATTTACCACTGAAATATTATTTGTCTCCAAGAGTGAGCTTCCAAAGCTCGCTTTTAGAAACGTCCCGTTGTGCTGTCTGTATATTCTCTGTGATTTTCCCAATCCATTATTGGACGGTGTGTGTTGATGTCAACATTATAAGCATCTCATTTGTTGCAGGTGGAATGCAAGAAGGCCCAACCCAAGGAAGTAGTGCAGGCCAGTGCCCAGCTGTTGGGCAAGCGGCTGATGCTAAGCGGGCTGGGCATGCGCATGGCCGCCCCTGTCGCCGGTGCCGTGGCCGCTGTGAACCCATTGGCCGCAGCTCAGGCGCAGGCTCATGCCCAAGCTGCCGCGGCGGCCGCCGCGGCCGCTCAGGCTCAAAGTGCCGCCGTCGCCGGATATGGAAAGCTGTTCGGCGCTTACCCACCGCTGGCCGGATACAGGTAAGAGTTGTGTTCTAAGGAGTGCTCCAACCAGCACAACTATTTCAATTTATCGACATTGATTTTAACAAAGTATGCTGCAGTCTAAGCTACCTTTTGTCTATGTCTTCGGGAAATATGAGAAACCCCTTCGAAAGGGCCCAATTTGGAACATCCTGTACATATTTTATTAAATAACTAAATATTGTGATCTTGTTGAACCATAAGATTGTTTATTAAAACTTTGTAGAGATGGACAAAGGGAAACTTTCCAGAAATGTTCCTAGGAAGAAAATTCCACACCTACATTATTGAAATTTACTTGCCATAGCAACCCAAAACTTCAACGAATGTTCTTATATCCAAGATTGTTCTAAATCTTTTAAAAACACAGTAAATTATTGTTCTATATTTTAAATGTTCTTTAACTTCTAACAACGCGTTTTCTGGAAATTTATATGTAGACTGGCTTTTCTAAAATTTCTCATATTTTTTATATTGACCTAAGGGAAGGCATCTCACAGACACTACTATTTCGATTGGGTGATTATTCCATGGCTAGCTAGGATTTTTTTTAACGTGGTAAAGTTTCAGAATACCGTATTATGTATTTTTTTATTAAAAATTTGGCGTTACTTCAAACCTCTGTAAATCAAATTTAACAGCAAGAAACGATCGGTTTTCTTTTTGTAACGGTTTCATTACAACAGAAACTGTCGTCCATGTCAAGCAGTTAATCACTTAGGTTAGGATATCAAGTGTGTCTAGAAACATGTACAAAATAAAAATGAAAATGTGTTTCCATCTTTCTGTTTTAACCATCTGATGCCTTAAATTAAATATTCACAGCTATATTTGTTTTCGACTTTTCTGCTACACTTAATCTTTCATTTTTTTTTTGCTCTTAATATATCTATTGCTACGGATATGATCTGAAATTAACCAAAATTCTGGTTTGGTGTTCCGGAAGTAACCAAACGGATCAGAATAATGTTTCATACACTGGAATAGTGTATGGAAGCACTGGAAACTTTAAACACTGCTCCCAAAAGCAACACAAAATTACAGGAGGTTTCTGATTTCTTTCGTTAACCAATCGGGTAACTCTGATTACCAGTTGGTTTATCAAATTTTTTTGATATTTTTTTATCCTCAGTCCCGAATATTTTCAAAAAAATATAATAGTTTTTTAACATTTGAAATTTAAATTTTAGACTGCTGCTATTTAAGGTTTATTTGAAAAGAAGACTGGATAGAGATTTTTTTATTTTTTCTTGCACGTACACAAGTGAAAATAAGCAATAAAATATAACGATTCAGTTAGTGAATTTGAACATATTTTCAATGGAACATCGAAAGTTTTTGAAGTAATTTTTACTCCGTATGGTTGAATATACAGCCTGTTTCCTAAATAGTATGTAGTAGAAAATTTGATGATGTGTTTGAGGTATTTTATGAAAGAAAAATTATTTTACTGAACACTTGTTCGTAAGTCCCTGAGATACAAAGTTGAAATTAAAAAAAAAAACGAAATTTTGTAAACATTGTGCACTAATGCTAAAAATAGTTTCTGTTAAATAAGTGCCTCGTTGTAATTTAACATTATTTTTGCCTGCAGGTACTCTCCGTACCCGATCCCGGCTGCATTAAACTCAGCTGCGGCAGCTGGCGTACAATCCGCTGGCGCCGGGGGCCCGGCACCCAATGCCCCGGGCGCCGGCGGTGCCGGTGGCCCCCCGCTGGCGCCACCCGTCGCCGCCAGCCCCTACCAGGGCTACAACCTCACCAACGTTGACATGTCCAGTTTCCAGGTTGGTAATCTTAGTTTTCATGTTCTATTTTGATTTCAAGTGGACATTTGGAGACACCTGTACTTTTCGGCACAGAAAATATAGCCTTCAGCGACGGGAGTCTGATTAGCATAGGGCGGGTGAGATAGCCATATCGAATTTGGTTCGGCTTCTTAATAATTGATGGCGCGTGGATGCGGAATCGTAGAATTCTGAGTACCAAAATCGCTTTGAATTTTTTATTCCACTTTAAAATATTTTGGGGTTTTGTTTATGGATACTCTAGTTAGCCAATGTCAGACACGGACATAAGTATGTGACAGAAATACAGTAGATACAGGGGACAGATTGTGCAAATAATAAAGTTGTCCAGCTATTTTTTTGGTAGATTTTACAAAAAAATCTGATGACAGATGACAGACAACACCAAGTTATAAATTGGTCGTTCAACATACCACGGCAGCGATTACAGCGCTCTCAAAGGTTGACAGATAGCGCTACTTAGCGATTACAAAAATTCGGCCTGCGTTGAACGCAACCATTGGCTAACCAGAATTTCCATAAATAAGGCAGAAAGTAAACAAACTTGACAGATAGTACAGATTTCTATTGTATATTTGTCCCATAGTATACTTAGGTAAACTTTAACATATAATTTTTCAATAAGAAGAAAACTTCAAGCACCCTGTTATCTTCTGTGAAACTATGGAGGGTAGAGGTAAGGAGGATCATCTCTGTGTTATAAAATTGTCCTTCAAAGCCATTAAATTAAGATGGCGCTGCTGTTGCCCCCGGGTACCAAATCTACCGAGAAATCTACCCTCCGAACTTTGCTACTTTCCACTCTGCTAGAGATGTGTCAATCGTGAATCACTGTGATTCGATCACTTTAAAGTATTAATTGACCGAATCTCAACATATCGAAACGATCAAATCATGATGCAGTCGGTTATTATCAACACTCCGCAGTCCACACATCGAACGATCGACGATCGAACAAACTAAGACCGAACGAAATTATTCGATATTTTTTGAAATCGGTCACCGATCGATTCGGTTGTAGTAAAATGAACGAATTACCCATCTCTACTACAACCGCTAAATTCGGGTCATACCCGGGGAGAACACGAGCGACATCCTTATTTAATGCATTTAGGCGACAGTTTTTGAGCCGAACACCCATATAAGATGGTCCTCCTTACCTCTACCCTCCATATGTGAAACATTGAGTTGGCAAATTATTTTCTTAAAATAGAGAACTTTAGGAATTAGCTTTTTAGGGCTAGTATGTGCCCGAGATAACGCTCAAATGTGAAAAGATTAATCGGTAGAGTTGTTTCCGTTTTGAGAGTGGCTTACAGTGTGAAAAAGATTTAAAGACCGAGAATTTTATTTGTATCTATAGAGAAAAATTAAAAATGTACAATCTGGCCACAAGGTACCCTTATTCGCCTGTAGGAATCTACAGTTGATATTATTGCTGTGCCATCCCTTATAGAGAGCAGCAACTGGATTGCACACTTGGAAAGAAATCCTACTTTTTAAGCCAGCTCCCTTTATTGCATTCTAAAATACTATGTTGGACCAGGCTTCTGTGGCGTAGCTAAAGCTGTGTACAGACCGAGTTCGAGAACCGTTCTAGAGCAGTTCGCAAACTTAGTGTAGACGCGGGTTCGTGAGCAGTTGGAGAACCCTTTAAAGTTCGAGAGCTGCTCGCGGAAAGTTCGCTCGATAGGCGGTAAATTATTGAGATCAAAGGAATTGTTTGCGAGCACATATTGGTGGTGTGGACGTCTCGTATGATTTTATAAATTATCATTCCAAGAGTCGCAGTTCAATTGAATATTTTTTGTCAAAGTGAAATTGGAGTGACGAGAAGAAGATGCTCTATTTGTGGTGTTTTTGTCTTGAAAAAGCCTGTGAGGAGATATTTTTTAGCATTTCGTTTTTATAAGTACCTGATTGGAATTTTTTGGATTCCACAAGTTTGGATGCAATTAATTTTGGCCGATTAATTCGATTATTTTCTCGTCACTCCACCCTATTTCACTTTGACAAAAAATATTCAATTGAACTGGTGGCAGTTCAATTGAATATTTGGAATGCTAATTTATAAAATGATACGAGACGTCCACACCGCCAATATGTGCTCGCGAACAATTCCTTTGATCTCAATAATTTACCGCCTATCCAGCGAACTTTCCGCGAGCAGTTCGCGAACTTGAAAGGGTTCTCGAACTGCTCGCGAACCCGCGTCTACCAAGTTTGCGAACCTGTCGCGAACTGCTCTTAGAACGGTTCTCGAACTCGGTTTGTACGCGGCTTTACACAATACAAAAAATCTGAAATGTAAATTTTTAAAAAGTTTAGTGCTTAAATGAGAGACACTGCCTAAAATTATTATCACTACACTGCCTTCATCATTTGAAAAACTGATTTAAAAACTTTGTAAAAATTAACACCTATTTGAGTTTCAGCTTTGGGTCACAACTTTATTTATATTTAAGAATATTAATATCACAGACCTATATAGCTAGCGAAGCTATATATACAGTGACCAGCAGAAAGCTTGCACAAAAAATATATTTTTTTCTTTTTATTTTGCAGGAGCCATAACTAAACTACTGTTCAAACAAATTAATTTTTATGGCACTCACGTTTATAAATGATAAATTCTCCCTGAAACGGAACTGGCATATTAAATAAAGTTGTTTTATTTTCTATACGGGGTAAATCATAAAAAATGCCAAAAAGGTGTTTCATGAAATATAAACTTGAAATGTCATTGTTTATCATTTTATTCTAAACAACTTTTTATATTACATGTTTTCTCTAAAATAAAAAATAAAGAGTCCCCTGTATACGAAATGAGATATTTAAAAATTGAAAACCATATTTTGTGTTGGCGGAAATGGGATTGGTATCAATAAAATATCTCATATGGTGCGTACTTTCTGCCGGACACTGTAGGGTGATAATAATATATTAAAATTAAAATAACCTAATTTGCTGTTCCAACTTTGAAATACACTAAAGAGAACAATTTTCTTCTCATAAAATACCATCATATTGACGTAAATGGTCTTTAAATGTGTGTAGTACTTTTCTTAATGAAAGGTAATTATTGTCAAACTGAGAGAAGGACCTTGTGTTTCAGGGTGTTGACTGGGGAGCGATGTACGGTGTTGGCATGTATGTTTGAATCAAGACGACAAAAACTTGCTCATTTTGTTATGAGTGTGCTGTTGAACTTCCAAATGGCATGCGTTCAAATTGTCACCGGCGGCGTCTCGTGCCTACTTACTGTGTTTTTATATTAGTTATTGGATATTTGTACATATAGTTCATTCACGCGCAGCTTGCACTCCTGATCCCACCACCTAGTTGTTAGTTGTATGCTGTGCGTCTGGTTTATACTCCTAAACGGCAGCTGAATTTTTTGGCTGGGATTTGGAACATTGTGAATGAATTATAGAATCTCATTTGCGACATGCTGTGGGCAGTATTATTGTAAGCTTTGTATTTTTATTTAAATTATCTTATTTATAAAGATGCCGCATTCTGCTCATTTAGCATTTAGCAATAACTCGCAATAATCAGTATTATAAAGGAACGCGATGTCGTTTGAATTTCCGTAACAATACATCGTATCGAATTATTCCTCTGGATGGCAATAACTATTGACAATTATTTATGAAACGACCTAGGTTGTGTTTGAGTGTACTTAAGCCCTTTAAATTATTGCTGTAGTGAGTACTTAATTCGTTTCCCTTATCTTTTTTTGAAGCTGGTATTATGTGACACTACCCTTCAGTAAGCTACATAATGATATTAAACTTAACTAAGCTAATGGATCTCATTTGTTGATTTAGCCTTTAGGTCGTTGGTGGCTTATTTGCAAAAATGCCGACAGTAATAAATGTTCTTTGTCAATTCTCAATCAAACTTATTTTTATACTATTAAGGTATGCTTATCCTAAATGGTAAGATTGTAAATATATTTGCATGAAAATAACGTGTATAAATTTGAATGTCATTCGCTACTATCAGCACTTAAAAATTAGCGTTAATATAAGGAAATATAATGATATGATACATATTAGAACAACAAAATTATGCGGTAAGTTTTAAGAAATTAGAGGTACTTAAATATAGCATTCCAGTGAAAGATTATAATATGCAGTATTAAATATGTAGTGATTTTGTTGGCATTTTTGTAAATAAACATCTGCAATAGTTTATAGAATTTATCATCGGCAGTTCATTTTACCATAATCACACGGTTAAGCCATAGCTTGCCTATGAGCTAGCGTTGGCTCCTCTGTTTTTTATGCCGCAGATCTAGTCAAGGCACGAAGTAGAAGAAAACTCATTTTAACGATCACATTGTAGACAGAACATGCCTACATTCCTCAATAGCTGTGCATCGAGTTCTTAACAATTTTAAAAAAGTAGCCATGCAACATGTAAGAAATATAAATCTGTCAGTTTATCTATTATTTATTTCGTTATCGAGGGCTTGCACAGGAAATAGTTATTGCAAGATGAGTTACGTCAGAGAGGGATACTTACTAACTTGAGACTGATAACTTGACTTCTATTTTAGTTTATTATTATTATTATTATTGCAGAGTGTTTTAGGTTCTACATATTTCCAGCATGTTGTTTGGCTGAAAAGTGTGATTTGCGGACCAATGCGTCTGTTGCCTGGCCCCTGTGCCATGGCGCAGCGGAACTAAGAGCATACACCCCGGCGACGGGGAAAATGGACAAACCTGTATATGATATGTAGCTATGGCAGCTAAGCACTCAATAAAGACATACTACTTAGATTGAGATAGCGATGTCTCCGAGTAGTGAAAGGGCATGGTAATGTCATTGTCGAGGTTCCTCGATGTTTGTCGCTGACACGTTTGCTGTCTAATTACACACGCGAATGATATGCCCCCATAAATTCACTTTTGAGACTCTACCTGTTACAGCATCATGTAGGTGTTGCATTGTTTAATCACTCGTTTCAGAGAACTATTTAGATATCAGACTATAGTTGTGACTAGAGATGCAAAATGCTCGGGCATTTATATTTTGAGCATTTTCAGCAATAACTAGCGAGCACAAACAAGAATAACCAGCATAGATAGCTGCTTCATTATAGCAAAATTGTCAGCTTTTCTCGGAGGTTAATAAATAATGTCTTTTCTGAAAATTCTCGAGCAGGTTCCTAAAGTGTTCAAGAATATTCCCAAAGTGCTCAAAATGCTCAAATATATATCAGGAATATAATGGCGCTTGCCTTTTTACTCAGCTTGTGTCTCCGTCTTTCGATGAAGCGCCAGTGTATATAGTAGCATCGATGCCACGTAGATATTGAAAATTCACACAATGCCAAATTCTCAAAATGATGTCACCGTGCCTTTCGTGCTCCCACTTTCGAGCATATTCAGCATTTTCAAGGCAGAATAGGTGTGCGCATGGGGTAGGCAACGTTCACGAACTTTCTCCGTGAATGAACGGGAACGTTCCCTCCTTCGCATCTCTAGTTGTGACTACTGTTGATAGTTGTCAAATCTTCGAGGCTCTATAGAACCGGCAATGTAACACAGATTTTGAGCTCTGCAGACTGTAAAAGTCTACAAACTATGCAAACCGCTACTACAAACAAACCCAAACCAAACCTCTAACCAAAGTTAAGAATCTGTCATCAATTCGCAAAGTGAAAACTACTGTAGTTAATACAAGATATTTACGTAACACCCATCCACTTTTGGTACTCTGTTTTTGCAAAAATAACACTAGAATTTTTCTAAGATAAGAAATTGAAATCACCGAATCAACAAAAAAATCACGTATGGTAATTTTTATGGACACTAAACCTTTTGTTTGGAAAAATGGATTATTTATCCATGAGCACAATAGGTATTATAATGTTGATTTTTTGACATGTGAAGCACATTATATTGCATTTCTTTCTTCTGAAAAACAAATATTCTACTTAAGAGGGGGTTGCCGACAGCGAAAGTGACGTTAGATTTCGTATTTTTTTAAGTTGTATAGCATAAAATCTAATAACATTTTACCTGGCAAAAATTTAGTACAAACATCTCTGTCTTCATTTTAATCATAAGATCTTAAAAGCATATGCACTGGAATTATTATTTTTCCCAAGGTTTTCATAACCTGTAAAACAAAACACTGCTTGTAAGATCTTATGATTAAAATGAAGACAGAGATGTTTGTACCAAATTTTTGCCAGGTAAAATGTTATTAGATTTTATGCTATACAACTTAAAAAAATACGAAATCTAACGTCACTTTCCCTATCGTCAACCCCCTCTTAACAACCTTTGGTTTAGTTGCCTTTTTTAGTAGATAGTTTTCACTTTTCTGGATAAGGACCTACACTTTGAAGGACCAGATGTGGTGTAGTACAGTAAATCTAGATCACATTTATATGTGAAACTTTAATTTAATTCCATGGAATTGATTTATGGACCAATCAAAAGAAAAAAATCTTCGAAATAACATTCTAAAGAAGTGACCCAGAAATTAATTAAAAACTACTAATTATTTGTGCTCCAAATGTCAATTGCAGATATGAGTGACTTCATGAAAACGATCTTCAGAAGTGGATGTAGCCTAATGGGTTAAGGCGCGTTCCAATGAAAGATTAATTTATCTAATTGTAGGTTCTAATGCCACAAGATGCATTTTCTTTGTTATTATTATCAACAAAAATAAACGTTTTATTATTTACAATAGTAAAGGAAAATAGTAAACTATGCTGAAATAAATGATGCTTTCATACGAACATGCCTTTACCCGTCCACTTCTGACGATTGTTTTTATGAAGTCACTCATATCTGAAATTGACATTTGGTTCACAAATAACTAATAGTTTAAATTAATTTTTGGTCATTTCTAAAAGGGTACCTCTTTAGAATATTATTTCGGAGAATTTTCTCTTTCGGTTGATCCATAAATTATCACTAGGGAATTAAACTAGAGAATATGTTCTAAAATGACTACTGGTGCGTAATTCATTAAGAATTGAAATTATAATTTCAAGAATTGAAGCTCAGTTCTTTGGATTTATTATGAATGCTATGATTGATTGAGATAATAGCTAGGATATAAAATATAATGACCATGTAGTCTATTTAAATTTATAAAACTGGCAGAAATATTAGGTTAGAATTGAAATTATAATTTCAAGAATTGAAGCTCAGTTCTTTGGATTTATTATGAATGCCACGATTGATTGAGATAATAGCTAGGATATAAAATATATGACCATGTAGTCTATTTAAATTTATAAAACTGGCAGAAATATTAGGTTAGAATCTTGTACATTTAAAACAACATTAAAAGAAAGTGGGGGTCATACCATTCTACTCGTGTGACCCATAATTGGTGTGCATATAAGTATGGCAGCCAACTGTTGTTGTTCGATGACTTTCTATTTTCTATAATATTTCTCAGTATTGACTCTTGACTGATTTGCTCTTAGTTTCGTGTCGCTCATAGTAATTTTAAAATGTTCATACTGATGTTTTTTATATTGTATTCTTAGTATTAGGGTAGCTTTGAGGACAGTGAAGAGGCCACGCCTTGTGATAGTTGTTAGGCAGGCGGCAGATCTGCCCTCGCTCATCACACCACGTTTGAACCGGGATGCAGTATCCGCTTTTCTTTTTTGTCTGTCATGGTCACTTTTGTGCCAAACGATGTTAGGTTAAGACGTGGTTTGACGTACACATTATAAATTATATCCAGTTGAAAAGCAATAAGCGTTGTGAAGAGCTGAATGAACCCTCTATTTTTGTATCCAATTATAAATGTTAAGACAAAATACGTTTCGTTCACTTGGCAGAAGTGAATCCCAAAGACATGAAGCGAAAGCATTTGTAAATACGGTAGTTTTCAGAGGGTTGGTTTGAAACATAATAATAACTAACATAATATTAAAATACAATGACAAGAGCAAAGTAGGTACGCAGTAGGTACCTAATTTGTTACTTACACAATTTGTGTCTAGCTGTCTGTCGTATGTATTTTAAAGTTACTGTAGCTACATAAGTACTGTATAATTTTTCATAGTTACTAGACTTAGTGTATACGTAGTATGTATCTCTGTGTGTAGTGTAGTGCGGCAACATTTTTTTGTCGCAGTTGCACTTGTAGTAGAGCCGTTTCGAATAAAGTAGTTTCATAAAGTAGAAGTTACTGCTTGATCAAATACCTTAATGACATGCTTACTTATTTCTCTTGTACCTAGGTATGAGCTGTTTGACATGGGTCACATCATCCACCTCACATCTTTGTCTACTTTCAGAACACTGCAACATTTCATATGTAATAAGGTACCTACCCAAGAAATTTTCTATATCAATGTTACGCACTCTTTGCCATTTCTCTGTCTTTTGTATTTAATAATGTAATTTTTGCCCAATGTCAAAGTTGCTAAAAATATGGCAAATAGTGCAAGGACCAAAAAGTAAGTGTCCTTTTCTCTATTATAAGTACTAATTATAGATAAATATATCTTTTTATTGCAGATTACAAAGTTACAACCACTAGTCAATAGCACGTTTGAAATGTGGTTGGCCAGTGGGTGACAGTATAAGAGGATTTTTTTATTAAAAATTATAAATATATAGTAATTTGAGTTCCTAGTGTTCGATTCGCTCCGGCAAAATGGTTGTCTATGGCGGTAACACTTAATGAAGGTCATTTCTAGCAAAGTTGACAAACATACCAAAGGAAATTGTAACCTCAATTATAAGCTGGATTATCAAAAGAAAATCAAATTGTTCATTCTTAAGTTACGGACTAACCACACAAAAAATTGACAATTTCTAATTTAAACAAAATGGCGCATGGTAATGGATATAACAGTGCCAAGATGGACACTATATAGTATTTCCTCATTTTGCTATACAGGGTAGTCAAATTTAACTTCAAAGCTGAGATGATAGTGCTTTGTAAAATAAGGAAAAATTTTGTCACCCCTGTTTCTACAGGGGTTATTAAAATTTAACTAGATAATTGAAACTCTTCAAACAACCAACATATATTCGAGTACTTTTCCTGTGTATACAAGAATATAAAAGAATACCAATATTTCTATGATAATCTCGCTCTTTGGCCAACCAGCTACTATAGGCAAGGCTCGTACCTCGGAGAAACAACCTCGTACTTTATTACATATCCAATGTAAAGTAGATAATAAAAAAATTCCCTGGATAACCCGAATAAAACTTAGTTCCCAATAGGGTTCAGCACTAGCGTGTGCTGCTAGTGCCCCCCCCCCCCCCAGTGATGGCCGTGATTGGTTAATATTTTGAATAGCCTAGTCTAATCACCACGCTTTCTGTGATAACAGTCTGGTCACACACTGCACGGTCTGTGTCTGTAGTGTATCCGTGCCTTATATGCCGCTTGACGTCAAGCGCGTACCATCAGGAAAAATTGCAAGTAAAAAAAAACGACAGCCGGGTGATGATTTACTCGAACTTGTAGTGAGACTATATGCATGGTATCTATACTAGGTAGGTCAGGTATAAGTCATTGTTCGGTATTGCTAACGATTTCCCTAAGTGTTGGCAATTCAAAACGCATGGAACATAACATTTGCTGATTATAACCCTTTAGGAAAAATGCTTATTTGTGTATATGTGAGGAGAGCTTTTAAGATAAATCTATAGTGTTTATATTCGTACATGTTTACAGAAATATTTATTATTTGTAATTTGCTGCAACCACTGGTCTAGATTGAAGAGAATGGTGATACAACTCGATACATAATTTTAATTTGGAACCTAACGGAAAGTAATAATAAAGACTGAAATATTTATATTTTGTAAGATAGGGGCTGTTTAAAAGACAATAATTAGCACTATTTCAAGTGTTTGGTAATTTGTGTGCCATATATAGGCTCTCCCCAAATTGACTGTAATGCTATGTGTGTGAACGACAAAAAATTGAAGAGTTGGAACTTGTCATTTTGGGTTTCAGGCTTGCTTTGCTAAAAGCAAAGAAAATAACCTTTATCAGAAGAAGATGTACAAAATTATAGCCGTATGCCGAATTTTGAAGTGATTTGATTTTTGTGATTTTTTTAAGCGATAGTTAAGGTAAAGCTCCTTTTGAAGTGAAATGTTTCAATAAGAAAACATTATTCGGGAAGGGGATTATGCCCATTTGTCAAATTAAAAAAAAATCTTTGATTTTTTGGTCTTATCTAAGAAAATAATAAAATCAAAGTAGACAGATTGCTTTAAAATTCGACACTGGATCACAATAATTCATTTCTGAATAACATTTTCTTATAAAGTATTTCGATATATCTTGGACAATAAAGGGCACCTAAACTATCACTTAAAAAATTGCAAAAATTAAATTTACATTTATACAAGGGCTTAACTTTATACTCAAAACAAAACTTTTCATAATATCATTTTTCTATATCTTTTACAGAAAAGGCACTTAAAAAAACAAAAATTACTCCTGTCAGGCGATATCTGTAAAATAAAAATGTTCCTCGAATTACTTTCTAACAAACCAGGACTGGCTCCCCAAAAGGCAAATTTCAACTATTAAATTTTTTGTCATTCACACTCATGTTTTTTAAATTCATTATAATTTCAGAAAAAGTTTTCGAATTCAGGCATTTTCCCCCTGGGATTTGAAGTTTTTTAGAATTTTTCAAGTTACCTACTAACGAATTTTAGAAATTTTATTTGAATCGCAAAAGTTTTCTCATTTACTTACTGGGCAAAAATTGTTTTGTCAGTATTTCTGTGCAAAAACTAAATGATCTCAAAAAACCTTAGGTTTTCCTAGAGTCCCTGAAATCTAGAAGAGTCGGGTAATACAATGCCATTAGATTTTTTTTCTGTGCTTTAGTGCCAAAAATTTTCTATGTATCCGGGACAACCGGAATGATTTTTAAAGTTACAAATTCTTGTCAAGTTGTGCCATACACTATTTTCAGATTGGTTTTTAGTTCTCAGCAGGTTCTGCCAAGAAAGTGATCCAGAGTTTAGAATTATTCGCCATATGTGCCAAAATAGGGTCTAAAGATTATAAATAGTTTGTAGCTCCCCACGTGTTAGATTTCTTACTTTAATCCATATTATTTTTACATATTACCCGACTTTTTCAATAAAGGCCTTAGGTTTTTCCTTTAGCAAACTGCGGGAAATACTAAATTGAAAACGCTTTTTGTACCGCATGTGACCCGTCGGTCAGTAGTTCATTAAAAACTGAACACATAGCTTCCATAGGTTGGTAACATAGAATGGAAATGTAAATATATAGCTCAAATACCTGAAATACCCACAAGTATTACCAATTAATTTTCCTGCTCCGTCCTCTCTAACTAGGTACATTTTACATACTAACCAGCACGCCCAAAAGCACAAGTCAAATGTTCGAGGTGCTCTGTTAGTTTGGTTGCTAGGTGTGAAAGTGGTTGCTATTAGATACAAAAAAATAACAAGTTGTCTAGCAACACTTACGCCACAAAGGACCTTAAAACCATTAATAAATACGAAACTTGTGTCAGTTATAATATGTTTCACAACAATTGTTTTATAAACTGGTTTTTATCAGAAAGAATACATATTATGCCAAAGAAAAATTAATAATATCAATATTTCCCCAGTGTCAAAAGTGGCCTAATGGATCAAAATCTATAACTTATAAATATATACTTAGCGCAGGGTTAAAGCACCTGACTAGTAAATCGTAGGTCCCAGGTTCGAGTCCCACACAAAGCCCCAACTTTTTTATTTTTCTTTATTATCTCTTCATTCTGCCTCTTATATTATTTATCACTGATTATCATTTTTAGTAATTAATGAATGCTTACTATGAATATTATTACTCACAATCTACTTAATAGTGTATTCAAAGTTTAATTCAAAGTACCTAAATGAAATTGTCCGTAGCAGGAAAAAATTAATACTATCTGTTTAATAGAAAAACATTTGTATCAAAAATCGATAATATTTAGTTTACGATGCTCAATACTTCAGGGTGTTCCTATCTAGTATAGACTACCATACTTTTAACATTGGTGATAGAGGTAGGACATAACGGCCTGTGAATGTGTATGCAGTAGATGTCTGTCATGATTTCAGTAAGTACTAATCGAATTTACACTGAAAACACAAGAAAAACCAGCGTGTATAAACAAATTTGCCTTGATGTCTTCCTGATCCCCAAATGTGAGGGTTTCTTCAATTAATACCGTATTTATTGTTAGTGGTTAGTAATTTAAACAGGCCTAATTTTCTAGCTATTATGTATATCCTACATATCTTCCCATATAGACTTAAAAAAATGTAACGTGACAATTTTTAATGGATCAAGTAAGTAGTTTATTTTCAAAATTGTTGTATATACAGAAATCGAGTACTTTTATCAGAAATTATCGATTATTGTTAACGGTTATTATCAATAGATTCCAGGAATATTGTAATATGCGATGTACAAACTTCTTTATTCCATAGTTTTTAAGAATAAAAAATTAATTAAATTAGAATGCAATGTTTTCCTGTAGGTAGAAAAGAAATCATAGTAAGTATGCATTATTCCAGCACAACTACTAAGTCTTCGTTTGGTTTAAAACAAGGTAAGTTCAAGTACTAAATTATTATACTCACACACATCTCTTTCCTATAAAATCCCAGTGTAAATGGGTTTCGCTGAAAATTATCACAGAAGCTATAAGTATTTCTTATTTCCAAAAATCACATCTTACCGTTTTTGAGATCATTCCCAGTGCGGGTCTATTCTGAAAATGGTATAAACCGTTTTTAGTAAAACAATAGTCGAACAATGAAATATGCAACTTACGAAGCTAGTTGTAAACCTTTCCATTTTGACTGTGGATTTAAAATACCGATTGCACAAGAGACAATTTTGTAAGTTTTTCTTTATTAAAAATTTTGACTTCAAATAGATGAACTTTAGTTTTTTTTTAATTTGACATAATTTCCATGGAAAATAAATAGGTATCATTTATATCTTACAATTAACAGACCTGCTCCTGTACAATATAATAAATAAAGCAAATTCTATGCACAATAATTATAGTATCCATAGTTCTTTCATTTCTTGCAATTTCATCAATTCATGGCATAATGTAAAAAAATTAATTTCTCCACTGGAAAACTTTGTAATCTTAAAATATGTTGCAAATTGTATGTAGGTATATTTAGATACGGAAACGAAAAACTAGCACAACAAAAAACATGATATTAAATTTACTTATTTCTTATTCCAATAAAACAGAGAAACTAATATCTTTGTCTATGATCATTGGCGAGTAAAGGATTATTCCTTTACTATATTATGATATAAAATTCATTTGGTCCAAAAGTATTGTTTTGGAAATTTAAACTTGATAAATTCAACTGCCGCGCGACGTCGGTGGACTAATTTAAAATTTTAAACCAGACAAAAAACAAAATAGACCAATAAATTTAGAATGCTAAAAGTGCGCATGACGGCACGCGCGTCCCGACGCTAGGCGTCGGTATCGACGGCCCACAGTTGTTCCAGTTCCAAATCATCCATCCAGAATCTACCAAGCCCTTCCTAATGTTTCTGGAGCGGTGCTATACGGCTATAAACTGGGTACGATTCTTTAAACATTCTTCCTCAATGGCCAGAATTTACTTTCTAGGAAATGGATTTTCGCGCCTCGTCATCCCCACAGCATTCCGAAGTATTCTCCGAAGAACTGGATAATTCATCTGCTAAAGAAGGCACTTTACTGAGCAGCACAACCCTTAAACCAAGTTTTAAAGCTTCTTATGTTCCGGTACAAAACATAACGAAACCAATAATCAGGGGACAAAAAACGTTTGCATTTTGGACACTGGTATGTCTGCTTTTTATGCTGGCAATTGGTAATTTGATTCTAACAGTTACAATACTTGGGGTTCTCAAACTGGGCCAAGGAATGCAAAGTCTGGAATTAATAACACAGTTTGATACTATAAAGTTCTTCGGCGATATTGATTTAGATCATATCTACAAAAGTGATGGGTTAATCGAAGGCTATGAAGGCGAGTCTGTGGAAATTGTTGCAGAAGACAGCTCTATAATAATAAATTTTGCTTCGAAAAGTGCCAAAGCCAACACGAGATTTAAAATCAATGAAACCGAAACATCATTCAGAGGCTTCAACTCGTTTTACATCAAAGATAAGCACGATAGGAAATTATTTAACGCTAATGAACCAGATTTCATTGATATGAAGAATGTTAACAACCTAAACACAAAATATGTGTCCACTAACAAAATCCGCAGCCCAATCGATCACAGTTTGAAGATAGGAGGTGAAAATATAAACCTGAAGGGTGCTGAAGGTACCAAAATGGAGGGGAAGGAAATTATTTGGCAGGCAGATCAAGATATCTATTTGAAAAGCATGAATGGTTCAATAGTTTTTAGTGGTGAAGAAGGAACATATATTAATATAAAAAAGATACCAATAGCCAATAAGCTACAAACAAGAAGTTATTTGACATCCCAATTTAAAATATGTGTGTGCATGCCTCAGGGGAAGCTGTTTAGGATTCCCATAGCGAATCCTAGTGATAGAGTTTCGTGTCTTTATGTCAGCGATAGTCCTTGTGTGTAGAATTCTGCATAATGGATTTAGGTAAATGTAACTAATGTGTAACTTCGTGGTAAAGGTAAATGTAACGTAAAAGTTTAGAGCACTTTATAAATTTTGAATGCATCTGCCAGGTGAAATTAGATCAACGATGGTAATGTTTCAAAGTTTACCTACTTTATTGCCAAAATTGAGTATACATATAAAAATAATATGAACACCAGAGCTTATACTATATCGTAATTACAAAATCTTAGTATCATAAGTATCAAAAAACAAAAATAGGTATAATGTTCAAGAATGTAGAACAATGTACAATCGTAGATATGACCTCAGATTGTATTAATTACCTAGGAATTATAAGATAGGAGATAGGTAGGTCGCAGAACATTTTTTACTAGGGAAACTTTGAAAATTAGTAATTAGTATACAAATAGATCCAAAAGTTCGTTGATTTCGAGACACAGAACAATATAGTCAATTGTGTCAACAGCAACAGATGGTGACACTTCAGATTTTTAAATATAAAAATTTCAAGCAAAATGTGTACAATTATTTCTGTGAACAAGTACCACTAATATTCATACCCCAGGACCTAGATAATGGCAGTTGACATATCAGGGGCTAGTTTCAGAAGCAGATTGATGTCAAGTTGATAGCTATAAAGTTCTTTATAAACTCATACATTTTCAGAAGCAGTAGGTATCAAGTTCTATTCTCTAAGATTTATCACAGACAATTCAATGCCTGCCAATATGAACCAGTGAAATGACTATTAACCAATCAGTTATTTTATTCCAAATTCCTAGTAACAATTCCCTACCACCAAAAAAATTAAACAAAATTAAGTAAATGCGTTTTATAAAATTTAATTTGTTCCGAAAGTTGCTCTACTTTTGTGGGACAGTAGGAAGTAAATAAGTTTCCTAAAAACGTAGATATTGGAATTGCCATAAAGGAAATATCGTTTTGAGATTTAATGTGTCTAGGAAAACAGTAATATGTGCACCTACTTATTTAATTTTTTTACATACAGTGTGTCCCAATTTGATACTGGACACCTCAGAAATATATGAAGGACAAGGAAAACAAATGATCTTTACTTTTTTATTGGTAGTCCCAAGGGAGAGTATCTCGTAGGCGGTGGTATTTGGATGGGGTAATTATTTCATGGCCTGCTAGGATTTTTTAAAATAGCAAATTTTCAAGAAACCCTATTAGGGATTTTTTAATGACAAAATGTTATTAAGGAAACTTGTTCAGAATGAAAAACTGAGTATAACTGCAAAATTTCAAAAGTCTAGGCCTACTTTGATTTTTAGCTTTTTTGCCTTTTTCCCCTACTTTTTTTCTTAGAAATGTGTCTTTTCTGGAGCTTTCACGTCAAAATATTATTAAAGAAACTTGAACATTGTGAAAAAATAAAATTTTGACGTGAAATCTCCAGAAAGGACACTTATAAATCTAAAAATCAAAGTAGGTCTAGACTTTTGAAATTTTGCGAATCCACTCAGTTTTTCATTCTGAACAAGTTTTCTTAATAACATTTTGTCGTAAAAAAATCCCTAATGGGATTTCTTGAAAATTTGCTATTTTAAAAAATCATAGCAGGCCATGAAATAATTACCCCATCCAAATACTACCGCCTATGAGATACTCTCCCTTGGAACTACCAATAAAAAAATAGAGACCATTTGTTTTCCTTGCCCTTCCTATATTTATGAAGTGTCCAGTATCAAATTGGGACACACTGTATTTACAAAACATTTGAAGAAATCTTTTAACGTTTTTATATAATATTTTATACCCCTTTTATGCCTGATTTACTGTTATTTTTATAATTATATTTTACTTATAACATTTTTCATTTTATGAAGAAACCATCTGGTTCTTAACATATCTACCTAATGTGATGATTTTTTAAACCTGGAAATTAATACTGCAATCTAATAGGGTCTTTTAACAATACACAAGGATTGAATAATTTTTTAGCCCTGAAGACATTGAACCAAAGCTTGGATATTTGAAAGAAGTATTTAAATATTTTTTGGCTGAAAACCCATTATTTTCATTTCTGCAATAAGCCATAATAATCGTCTTTATTGGCGAAGTTTAGCTCAAAGCATACATAGTTTTAATATTTTAGTTTTCACATATTACATTAATATTTTAGTTTTCACATAATATTACAGTTTGTGGTGAATTCTGATGATTTTTCTGTGAGCCAAAATCGAAGAATAAGATCTAAATTGCCACAGAATTTTTGAAAAGGTCGCGCTGTCGTCATTGGTTGTGGTAAAAGTCCACAAAATAATTATTGTTGATGTTTTCAAAAATTTCATTCCTAAAATGCCCTCACAATTTTTTAATACTTACCTCGACCCGGTACAGAAATTTGGAACAGGAATAATTATGATTTCCTCTACAAAAAAACAAACAATTTTTCAATTATGTGCTAGTTTTATTTTTTGTCTTTGTATTGACAACTTCTGGTTACTTAATTAGAATATGATTTTGAAAATTAATGAATCTAAATACACGAAGGAACATTCTTGTGTTCATTAAATTTTATTTGCAAATTTCTTACAAACTGATGAAAACATGAACCTTCAATTATTTCAAGACACGATTGATCCACCAACATCACAAACCTAAATACTAAATACACACATCAAGCTTTAATTCTCTTGTGTCTCCATACTTTCATCCACCTCCGCCTCCATATCCTCATCATCCTCTTCCCCCTCTTTCTTTTCTGGCGGATTCTCATACGCCTTATCCAACGGAGAAACAACGACCCCGTCCCATACCGACATCTCCTTAGCTATATTACTATTTCCTTCCATTCCCAAAATGTGTTTGTATCCACCGTGCGCCAATACTCTCAGCAAAGTCTGTGCAGTCAAACAACAAATATCTTGTTGTTCCAGCGTCAATACCGTGTGAATTCTCATGCTGACACCTTCACATGGGTCGGTAATACCTGCAGAACCAGGTAAGAACAATCCCGCCGAGAGCAGTTGGAAAACTCTGCGGAACGCCACGTTTATCGGCAACGCTTGCCTGCTCGGATTGTTCATGATCGCGAAATGTGCTAGCAAGTCCAACATCCAGGGAGTCAACGGTTCGAAACCCTCAAAACGGGTCTTCAGATCGCGCAACAATCTGATTAACACTTTAATAGACGAGTGGTGCGCATTTTCCTCGAACCATCTGCTGTGGCGGATGGCTGCCAAGTGGCTCAACATGATTTTTTGATCGAGGTGGATTTCCGGATCGAGCTTCCTTATATTGTGGTGTAATGTGGTCACCATTACACGAACGCAAGCGAAGGAATTGCAAATTTCAATGCCACGTTCGTTTGTAGTGTGAGAAAGTTGCTCACCTTTAGGGACGATTTCATTTTTCATGAGATTCTTCAAGTCCTCTCGCACTTTGTTGCCAAGAGCCTCCACAGCTTCCCTCGTTGGAAGGGTCTTCAAAATGACAACAATGTCGGCAACGTTGTGGCCGGTCACCATTGTGCCTTTCTTGAACGAACCGACCTGCCTGACTTCATCCAATTGCTGTAACCATAATGAAAAATCAGTAAAAAAAATTGTATTTCCACACTTTTATTGATTTATTTATTATTTACTCCCATAGAGTTTTAAGTGATACAAGTTTATAACCATTGAGGTAGTCAATGTTTATAACCAACAGAAATGTAGGCAATTTGGTTAATAACTCTGTCGGAGGTGTATAACATTTTGCATTTTGTTTTCGGAGTTAATTTTTTAGTCTATTTGCGTTGAAAATGTAACATCTATGCCGTTGATGTAGTTTCCGATTTAGGAACTAGAGTACCGTCTCTTCAGGCATCACTTTGGCTTAGTAAGTGTAAAAAGTATTTGAATCAGAAAGTTGAGTGAATGAATACAAAGAGGTGCAACAGCACCATCAATCTGAGTTGGACCAAGAACAATCGATAATGAAAATAAAGTTAATTTAGCGGGGAGATTGCACAGCGTTACATTCTATTTGATCGCAAAGCATTGTTTACTTACACAGGCATCGAAGGTCCCAGGTGCCACCACCAGGTTATCGAGGACAGTCTGTATTTTTGTGACCAAGTTCAAGATAGCAGTTCGCTCGTTGGGATTCGGTGACAAGTCCCCATTTCTTTTCAACAATGCCTGAGTGAACGCGGTTTCGTCGGCGGCTGCTTTGCAGCGGGGGAAAGAGGACTCGCAGAGAGCCAAATCGAAGGGGTGCCTGGGCAAATACATCTTGACTTTGTAGGGTGGCCGCCCCATTCCGCGGTTCATGCCGCCGCGTCCCCTCATTCCTCCCCTGGCCATTTTCGGTAACCTACAAATTGAGAATTGTTAAAGAGGGAGTTAAAACTACGTATTTCGTTCACTTACGTGGGTCGAATTCAAGAAAAATCAGAAAAATTAACCGGCACGACGTCTGCAGAAAATAACCCAAGCCACGCCAAATTAAAATCGATTTTGGAAGGCAAGGCAAGGCAGAAGGCAATGCAAACAATTTAAGTCCCTAAAAAGTTACCAGTGCAGTGACCAAGGTTGACACACGCAGTGAGGCGGCAAATTCAAAAACCAAAGAGGTTTGTTGTGTGTCGTCGCCTGCGAAATACTTATATTACTAAACCGGCGCATTCACCAGGATTCCCCTTAAAAAATCATTATTTTCAAATTCATCTGGACAATTAATAGTAGATAGGTACGCCGTCGTAGCTAGGTAGTTTTCAAAACATCTAAAATAATTTTTATATTCAGTAATGGCTTCATAAATAGAAGAAAAGAATGGACCATGGACCCTGCTCGTAGAAAATGCGAATATGTCCCTGAAATTTAGTATTCCCCCTAAAGATAGCGCTGTACCATTGAGTAAAAGAATATTATTAAAATATATATTCTTTTACTCAATGGCTGTTTACGAAGTTGAAAATTTACCTATATATCTAAAAAATCCTCATCTTAATAAGTAAGCCACATTTTAGAAACATGTTTTTATCAATCATAAAGTGACACGTCACTGCCGTTCGCGACACCCTGCATCATTTGCAGTTTTACGGAGCCTATTGTGGGAACACAGAAAATATCGCCTATTTATGTTGCGATAGTTAAGTGTATACTGTGGTAATATGCACAAAGGACCAGTGGCGTTCCTAGATGTTTGGCCGCCCGTCTGCAGAATATAATAAAAAATTTCTTTCGGGTTATAAAAACTAGGCTTTTCCGTCTCTTGTAATTACCTACGAGGTAATTGCAAAAATTATTAGGTGGGTATAACAAAAATAATAATAGGTATTCTCAAAAATATATAGTGACCGGCAGAAAGTTGGACACAAATAGAAAACTTTTTTATTATTAATTTATCAGAAAATTTTATTCGAGATACCTAGATTCAAAAATGTCAAATAACTCAAGAGTAAAGTACCCTTATTTTTTAAAATACGGTAAAAAGTTACTTACAAAAGTTGTTTGGAATCAAAGGTAGATGTCATATTTAAAGTCACAGCCCCCTAGTAAAAAAAAAGATTTTTTTTGTATTTTTTCGATTTTTTACAAAAAAGAAACAAAATACCGCAAGCGCAACTTATTATCGGATGATACATGGATTTGTTACTAAACTTTAATTTTGTAAGATTAGCAGCTAGAAATTTAAATTAATCGAAATCAGAGTTTAAAAATATTAAATTTTTCAATTTTTGTGTCCAACTTAATTTCTGCCGGTCACTGTATTTATAACAATAAAATACCACAGGCAATCAGTCTTATTATAATGAGTAATATGTTTTGGGTCTGGTAGAATTTCCAGACTGAAAGGAACAAGGTAAATGTTTCTTTAAAATAGAAAATGTTTAAAATTAAATAAATAATTTTCTAAGAAAAAGAAACTAAAAATGTAAAAATAATTAGGTTTACAAAGTAATAGTGTAACTGAAAATAAATATATTTTGCATCGGGAAAAAATACAGGTAGGTACTTAAGAATAAATAAAACATTTTCTTCTAAATGAAACAAAAAAATAAAATATTTCTAAAATATTGGGGTTACCCCTTAGGTACAAGGCACAAGATACAAGTTAAACGAATGGTACTTTTCTGGCTTTAACATTGGCAAACTCTGATATATCACTGATATTTATTATATCAAATAGGATACTTTCAATGGAAATTGTTGCTAAATCTCTCCTGGCTCATAGAAGACCTTAGATAGTTTTTTTATAATTTTTAATTTGGAAAATGATCTCTCCGAGGATGCTACGGTAACTGGCAAGCACAAAGTATTCGGCGGACGGCGGAAAATTATTCGTGAGAGAATTTTTGAACAAGTACTCTAAAATAGTTCTTGGATTTGCAGTATATTTTGATGGAAGAAAGATATTAAATTTTTTTAGCTCACTATACAGGTATGAAGCGTCGATATTTATATCCCCTACGAAATTTGAGGCCTACCATAACGTCACGCCGCGCCGCGCCGCGCAGTTGCCCCAGAGCAAAGACCAGAATAGAGGTAGTGCAGTGCCGACGGCCGACCGACGCCGCCAATGGGTTACGGGTTCATATCAATATGGTGTTGTTGCATTGTTGACGATATTCTTTTTAAGGGCGAATGCAAGTAATGCAGAGACTTACTACCTTTTTTCTGAACAAATATTTTCTCGCGACGGAAGGGCGGCCTGTGGCCGCCCCTGGATTTGGCCGCCCGTCTGCGACGCAGACCTCTGCTGCCAGGTCAGCTCGCCCCTGCAAAGGACAGCAGCTCGAGGGATACGCTCGCTTTCCATTTGAGGCAATGATGTCAAACCGATTTCTACCGGGATCACTACGGTTTTCTAGAGTTTCTGCAGTACTTGAGCTAAATGCTATCCTTGTTACATCCTGAAAAACTCGGTTCTAGCCGCAAATGGCGATAGTAAAAATTCTTCTATGGTTTTACTCCTAGTTTGGAGTATTCTCAGGGTGAGGGTGAGAATTGTTATTATATTATTATTTAGTGTGTTTCGCTATTTCAAAAGAATGCTGGTACTTTTCGCTCTTTTTTCTACAGAAAATATTGATTGTTTTTTTTATTTTACTTTAAAATTGTACAAATCCGTAAAATCTTCATTTTTGGAGATAATCACCTAAACTCTTTTTTTGCCGGAAAGACCTTCAAAAACCGCTTCTTTTGACCTTCTTGTCATTTTCAAAATGCAAATCCAGAGCCGGCTGCGATTTTTTTATATCCCTGATTTTCACAAAAACCATTTAGCGATTTTTTTATTTAAAATCTGACCACACAGCGTTAATCAGAACACCCCAAAACCCCCCATATACCAAATTTGAACAAAAAGTATACAGGGAGTTCCATTGTGTAGGGTGTCAAAGTAGAGCAAAGTAGGAATTTTAAAGACATCTGGCGAGTCAAGTGTGCCATGGAATCCCTTCAAAACAGTTGCATGGTCAACAGAACCACTCAAAATGTTGGTGTGAACAGATTTACTACAAAAATATACAGGGTATTTTTCTCTGAGCCATATGAAAATTCTGAATTTTTATTAAATTTTATACGGGCCAGGAGTGCTCTGGAATCATTGAAAAAATATTAATAAACGCAAAAGAAATTCATTTCTTTACAAAATGCCAACCAACAAATAAAAACAATTTAAATTATTGGACCTTTCTCAAGAAACTCACTGTCTAAGATGTTACATTTTCTGTGCGTTTCCTGTTGTGGCAAATCAGCCACATTAACTGATATGGACTTACTGACTGGCAGGCTTCTGTATTTTTTAGATTTAGTTCGTTTATAGTATGTGGAGCGATTTTGATATACTCAATTTTTGACCCGTATAAAGTTCCAAAAATTCAGTAATTTGAGATGGCACAGATAAGAACACTCTGTATATTTTGTATTGGACCTTTGCACACCAATACCTTGAGTGGTCCTGTTGGCCATTCAACTGTTTTGAAAGGATTCCATGGCACACACTTGACTTGGCAGATGCCTCTAAAATTAATATTTTGCTCAACTTTGACGCCCTGTATATTTTTTATTTAAATTTGGTACATAAGGGTTCTGAGATGTTCTGGTTAACGCTGTGGGGTCAGATTTTAAATAAAAAAATCGCTAAATGGTTTTTGTGAAAATCGGGGTTATAAAAAATCGCAGCCGGCCCTGAATTTGCATTTTGAAAATGGCAGGAAGTTCAAAAGAAGCGGTTTTTGAAGGCCTTTTAAACAAAAAAAAGTTTAGGCGATTATCTCCAAAAATGAAGATTTTACAGATTTGTACAGTTTTAAAAGTTGGACACCCTGTATATTTATTTAATTTGGAAGCTATTTACGGTGTTTAAACAGACAATTATTTTTTTGGAACAAAAAGAGTGATAGTCGACCATATACAGTACTGTTTCGGGACTGTAATCCCTCATCAGTATGGCTCACCCGACTATATCACGTGGTAGACAAACGTGCCTACACGATAGATTTACTATACATATAAGGAATCAATCAATTGCCGAAGCAATTAATTGATCATGGAGTATTATAATGATAGCACACCCGAAGGTGCGGGACAAAGCCACTGGTCTTGATCGGCACCGTCATCTGCCGTCTCCACGGCGTCGGTTAACCAACCGAAAATATCGATAGAACAAATTATTTTTTTGGTTAAGATTCGTATTGAAGTCCAAAAATACAGAAAACGGCTTCAATTACCTATATCACCAAAGAAGTAGATTCTTGTATGCTCTCACTATTTTCAAATTTTCCACTCGCGACCAGAAGAGGTCTCAAAACTGTATTACCTACATATTATATCGAAATGCGTCGATTTGAGAACTATGCTGGCGCTGGCCGACAGAAATATGATTAAAAAATGGGATTTGGCCAAGGAATAAGGTACAAAATACAAAATCAAAACATTATACTAAGTTACGCATATTTATTTTCCATTCAATTTTTAATTGGGTTTTTCGCCACAAGAACCTGAAACAATAACTGATTAAAGGTCAACTTTTTCAAGTTGCCAGGAAACACGACTGCTTGATAAGCTTTGGAAACTTTAAAATAAGTTGCCCTCTAATCAGTTTGTTTCAGTTCCTGGGGCGATAACCCAATTAGAAATTAAATGGATCAGTTTACACTACAAAGAAGTTTTCGACAATAACTATTTCTTTTGTTGCCTTTTTAATAGTAGATTGGGGCATAAGTATTTTATAATAGGTACCTGTATGAAAATAATATTGCAAAAAATAAGTAAGTAGGTATATGTGTATACACATACCTATGCACTTTTTCAATACACTACTGCCAAATGTTTTCTTCTATCCAAGGGATATAATGAGACACCTTTGTGTACACACCAGGCCTGTTGACTGTTCCACAACCTATACCAAACGATGTCAATCCCACCAAATTCAAGCGACCGTTTTTATTTATTTGCAATGGTCCTCCAGAATCACCCTAGAAATTTTAAAAAATAAGTTTTACCAGAGAACACCTTGTTCTCTGGTTTTACTCTCTAAACTCAACATCTTTTTACCTGGCACGTATCTTTTTGTTCTGTCGTACTTCCAGCGCAAACTTGAGTTGCATCGTCAATGCCATTAGGGAGTTCATCTGCAGACACCTTCTGATAAGTTTCCTGGCAAACTGCACTGCTAAAATACTCCAAATCAACTTTCTTTAATATAGGACTGGAATTTCCGTTGAAGTCCGTTTTTCCCCATCCAGTTGCAATCATTTTTTGGGCTGATAGATCTGTGTCATCTTGTAAACATATTGGACGAATGTAGTCCGAGAACTTGGCCGGTCTGTCTAGTTCCAGAAGAGCGATGTCGTTGTATTGGGAAGGACTTTGAAAGGCTGGATTACTGATTTTTCTGACCACGGTGAATTCTTCTCCCGATTCTTGCAGGTTGTTTGTTCCGAGCTTCACATATTTAACTTCTCCTCTAAAAGTTGTAAAAAAACAGCGAGTCATTGTACGCAGGCCTACTTCATTTTGTGGTACTCGTGAATGGAAAATGTGTGGATAAAATAACAGTTTCTATGATTGCAATAGGAACGACTACTTACAAAATACTTGACGAAATGCAATGAGCTGCAGTAACAACAAATTTTTCACTGATCAGGCTTCCTCCACATAGCCACTGTATATCGCTCTGATCTCCAAATCCTAAGGCTGCCTAAAACTAATTTTCTAGACCCAAATTTAACTGCTATTAACATTTTACCATATGAGGAAATTCCTTTGAGGCCGAGTTTGTTCCACCAACGACGAATAACTTTGGACCGTTCGGGTTTTGTGCTGGTTGAGCATGGTACTCGGCACATTCTAAAAGAAACGAAGATGAATCTAGTGTCTGGTATAAAGAGTCGTGACATACTTTTTTGGTACAAAGGAAGGTTGACGTCGTTGTCTTTATTTTCGACAGGAACTGTAACAACAGTGGGTGGGGGAGGGGCAGTAGGAATGTGAGAAGGTTCCGTTGGAAAAACTATTGGGTTATTATTTTCACTTGGTATTGGGGCAGCGGTAGGTGGAGCAGGTGCATTTGTGTCAGCGTTTCCAGGGGGAGAGTTAGTCGTTCCTGTGAGATCCGTTACAATTTTTTCAGAAACGGATAATGCGCAACATACACTATTGGCTTCTGAACAGTTATTTTGGACATATTTTATTATTTTAGGACACAAATTTAAAGGAACGCAGTGGCCCGTAATGCCATCTTCAGTTTTACATATTTGCGGAACTCCTAAAAAGATTCATTATATCACTTAGTAAAAACGTTTATTTTTACTTACTTGCATAACAAGTTTCAAATAATGCAAAGCAAACAAATAACACCACTGAAGCCAGCGACCGCATAGTGTAAAATGGGAACAAATTATTTTTAAAAATATATGTAGTAGAGGAAGTCTCTTATTAGGAAAAAAATATAGGCCTATGAATGATTCAGATCTGTGTACAAGTTTTTAATCGACACACCATTTGTTGTACATTTCTGCATACGGGGAATTTCGCGCCGGTAGTTTACATTTTGTTTTCAGTTTTTTTTTCTAATTCATTATTCGTACAGGATACGATCCATCCAAGAGTAATACCCCTTATTTCTTTATATTTTCATATTTTTTACTTCTGTATCTCGAATCACGATTACAACGATATAAATATGTCACATGTTGGCTCCAATCATTTGGAACATATACCTACACGATTACATTTTTAAAATGTTCAAATCGGAAACATGAGTAGCCATGGAAATTACATACATACTTCATTATTTCACTAAGGCTAGGCCCTTATTATAGCTTGTATCTTTGTTAAAGCTATCTGCGATGTTTTATTTAGTACCTATACTTAATTAATTTTCCAAAAACGACCTGAAGTCATTATGTTGCACCAGTTGCAACTGGGTGGTCTTGTTTCTATTTTAACTAAATAACGAGTTTCCAGTAAATATATAATAAATCTCTCCTGTCTTCTATTTAAATATATCAGCATGGAAAATACAAATGAACAGGAATAATTCTCTACATTGTTAAAATTGATAACACAAGCAGCGGTATGACGTATAAAAACAGTGTACTACATAGTGTTTTAATAATAAAAAATAAATGAAATTAAAATTACATGTTTCTCTAATAAATTATCTCGCAGCTTTATATCCCAAGTAGCACAAATTGTTTTTTAAAAGCTGTAACAGTATCTATACCGCTTTTTTATATAGCCTCAAGCTATATAATTAGGAGTTGTAAACCTTCTTTCAGCACTAATAAAGTATCAATATACCAAAAAAGGCCCCCGTTTATACAGCTTTTAAGTTCTATAAAGGGTTATAAAACAAACTGAAATAGTAATTAAATTGCTTCTTTACTACGTCTTTTCAGCCCTTATAAAATATGTTATACAGCCACTAAGCAGTTGCTATATTGCTATATTCTTTTAATTGTTACATTAGAGGTATTTACATGATACAAACAAGATTTATAAAACCTTAAAAAGCATATATTGGCGAACAAATCTTTTAAAAAATCATTTTTGCAATAAAACGGCTATATTAAAGCATACAATTTCTGTGTTCTCACAATCACAAACAGAAATATGACGACTTTGTTGAATAACGAAGTAGAATCTGGTACCTACCTAATAGGAATCCGCCAGAAGACTCTTTTGCCTGTATATTATTAATTTTATTGCTCGCCCTGGACTCGAAATTCATCTGCCAACAAAGTTTTATGGTAAAACCACTTATTTTAGTGTGAAATAACAACTGCCCCTCGAAAATTCCTTGAAATTAATTTAAACAAAAAAATATATTTTTTTATTTTTTCCCGTTTTTTTCACAACTCCTGTATTTAAATAAATTGCGTTACATATTCTGAATGTATTGTAACTAATTATCATAACAACAGTGCAAAAATTTCCTTCTAACATTAAAAAAATTATTGAACATATCAATATATGGCCGCCCTATCACCTTCTTTTCCACTATACAAAATGGCTTCTTTCAAAAAGGACACCATACGATCACTTATAAACCGTTTAAAGAGCACTATTCTGCATAAAGGTGTTTTTATTGTTGTATAGCCGCTTATTAAGCAATTATAAATTATCAGAATCTATACTAAAGCTATATTAGAAGCTATTTGTCTTAAATAACTATATTGCTGAGAAATTATACTTTAATCACGCTTAAAACTCTATAGTATCCAGCCACAATAAAGCAAAAGTTGGAGTATTAGATTACTTTATAGAAGCTCTATGCAAGTTTATATAACTCTAACAAATCTGTTTTACTTATTCTATATAAAGGCTTCTAATACCGCTTTTACGAAGTAAAAATAATGCTATATAAATGGCGCAGTGAAACACCTTTACAAAAATGCTGTAAAGTTGTTTTAATAGCAACGTTATTTGGCTAATTTACTGAATAAGCAATTTGGTATCATATATTTCCTTAATATAACCAATTGGCCGTATTAATTGCTGCAATATACTTTTTATAAAGTTTTAAGCAGAATAGCGCACCGAATGTGCTACTTAGTTATTCTGGCAACAGGAAAGAAATTACACACTCGGATTGAGAGAGTCAATATGGCTATTGTCAAAATACGTCATAGAAAAAAAACATTTTTTCTGTTTCCTCCTCCGTAAGTACACTTTACATTCTCGCCAGCATGCCCAAAAGTGTAAGTGAAACTTTCGAGGTGCCCTGTTGTAGTTTTGTTGCTAGCTGCGAAAGTAGTTTGCTAGGTAAAAAAGGTACTGCCTAGCAAACATTACGCAGCAAGGACCTTAAAACCATTAATAAAATAATATGTAGCAATATACGAAACATACGTTACTTTTAATGTTTCAAAACGATCGTTTTATAAACTGGTTTTGGTCAGAAAGAATATATGAATTATTATGGGAAAGAAGATTAGTAGTAATATAAATATTTCCGATGTATCAAATAATCCTAATAAATCGTCAAGGGTTCAAGTAGGGCCGTATCTGAGGGGGGTTTTGAGGGTTCAACCTTATCCCCCCCCCCCCCCCGAAATACCACCATTTTATATGCTTTTGCACCACCACTAGAACGAGCTCCCCGAGCATCAGTGAGTGTAATAATTTAATAAAGTGGTTTTCCAGTAGAGCACGGAAACCCGCCCGAAAACTGCCATCAAAACATAATTTTTGGATCAGTGCAGTACCGAGTTTTATCATCAGAATATGCTTTCAAATAAAATAATAGGTGCATGGTTGCGTGCGCCATGGATTAGGAGAATAGGGGATTCCCAGAGTCTCTTTTGTGAATATTACTACTAATTTGTATTTGAAGATTTATTTATTATGAAAGGCAAGTGGCGCTAAGAATTTTTTTAGCATACCTACTGGCAATTTTAAAGGTGTCGTCAGGCCAGGCGAAGAATGTGTAGGAATATATCCGCAATAATGAAAAATCAAATAAATAGAAAAGGGATAGGTATAAATGCGAGAAGGAATATTCAGCTATTATTATAATTAATATTTAATATTTTTAATGTTTTAATGTTAAACTTGTTCAACTTAAACTGGTTTCAGTTTTTTATTAAAAACCATTTAAAAACAGTAGTTTTTTTAAACCTTAAAGATATTTCAACTTCACCAGCCACTGGTCTAACCCCTCCAGGGCCGGCTCTAGGCGGGTGCGAACGGTGCAGCGTACGCGGCCTGCGTTTTGACTGGCCCCGCGCCTCCCATTTATCCAGTCAGTGGTGTGTTTAAAAGGGCGGGGCCGAAACCATTTCAGAATTTGAAAATATCCACTGCAGCTTGAAAATCTGAAGATATTGGGGTTTCCTAAGACTAATTTTAAGTAATATTCCTTAACATTTCTAAAAAATTTCGCCTGCGGCGCATTTTACAGAATTATTTTAAATGCACTTGTTTGAAAGAAATTCACAAAAATTGTCCCTCCCCACCCGAAATTAATTTCTATATACGTCACTGAAGTGATCTAAACTCATCGCCTCCGCCTACATTTTTAAAAAGTGACATGCAAAAAATATACCATTCTAGTGGCGTATCAATTTTCAAAAATTTGTATAATTCCTTGCCGGGGCCCCGCACTTTCATCCTGAACCCCCACCAAAAATTTTCGCTAGATACGGTCACACCTTTGAATAAATAATCCCTTTATATCAAGGTCTATAAGTATTATAAAATACGTGAGATGAAAATCGCCTTAAGTAGTGACCAAGTTTTGACACAATATTTTTTTATCGGATACGGTGATAGGTGTCAGTATGTGGTATTTAGATACTTTTTCCAGTTATTATGCTTAGCTGAGCGGCTTGTGGCACTTCCATAGACTTGGCACTTCCCTGATCGCCAAAACTAAAATATTTGAGGATAATAATCCATCGGTAGGTAATTTTGTAACTTAAATTAACTTTTGAGGCCATGCACCAAAGTGGCATAGGCGTTTGTGTAGGTACCTACGTCTTCATAATTGGAAATTTAAAATTTGAATTGCTGTATTATCAAGGATTCCTAAACTTAAAAACATAAACGTGCCTTATAATCTTTCTGCCCGAATTGTAAGTACTGATTTCAGGAAAAGCGAGGATTTCTGCCTCGATTAGTTTGTCGAAACAACTCAAAGGTGCGCGCCAATGTAAAAACGGAAACAGCATTCCGCCAATTTGCTTCTTCCTGGGGTTCTTTATTCAAAGTCCCACACGCAATGCAATTTTTTTTATTATTTCTGAAGGTTGCCTCTTTACATTTATCACTGATAGTGGTTTTTAGCAATTGAATAATGATTTCTATAAAGATTATTACTCACAATCTATACCATAGTGTATTTAAAGTTTACTTCAAAGTACATAATAATATATGTGTGATATGAAATTGTCGGTAGCAGGAAAAATGTAATACATTACACAAAAGCTCTTTTCTTACCTCGGAGGTATGTACTTTTAGGGACCGAGGCAACGCCCGCGTAACCTCGGTCCTCAAACCAAAAAAATGCATCTTGCAATGTATAAATACGTAACTGTTTTATGTTATGTACTATGTTTGAAAACTAATTTTGTCAAAGCTGGAATTCTGCGTATTCATTGTTTCAACAAATAAAAATTCTACCGCTACTGTTGATAAGGGTCATCTCCCCAAACCATTCTTTCGATCCATGGAACAAACGAAGATATTCTGGTGTATACTCCTGGCGAATACTCTAGCCCGCAAGTCTTCCCAAACGAAGTAAGCCCAACAATGCTGTACATGCAGTACGGTTCTTTTAAGGCCACCTACAAACAAGAAACCAACATTGTGTTGACTAATATTTACGCCAACATCTTACGTGCAATGGCCCTCCACTATCCCCTTGACAGGTGTCTTTGCCGCCATCTTTTAAATTTCCAGCACAAATCATTATGTCTTGCAAACCACGTGGGAGGCTGCCCTTGTCCACCACGTATTTCCTGCAAACATCTTGTTCGATTATCTCCAAGTCGACTTTCATCAGTTTTGGATTACCAGTTCTATCGACTAAAACATATAAACATTAGTCACAATACAAGCTAAAAATATTTGCTACAAACATTGGTCCAGCTTCCCAAAACCTATGGCCCCAACATACTTTGACTGGAGGTGTTCTAGAGTGTTCAGACATGCAGGTCTAACGTAGGCGCTGAACTGTGCAGGTCTTGCAAGATATATAAGAGCGATGTCGTTGTAAGCGGACGGTTTCTTGTATCTAGGATGTGGAATAAAATGATCCACTATAATTTCTTGCATGTAGTGAGGGCTTTCGTTTAAATCTACTGCTCCCAGCCGGACCTTACGCGGTTCGCCACTACAAAAAGAATTAAAGACGTTGGTGATTGTTGTTGAATGGTAAATAACTAGATGGCCAGGGAAAGATGATAACTGAATGGCAGTGACTTTAGTAGTAATGTAATTTAAACAATGACGTCAGAACCTATAGACAGGTTTGTTTTGATCAGGGACCCTTTAAAATAAGGGGACCCATCATTATACTTTCCAAAGTGAGGCCGTTTCTTTCCCCATTCTAATGGTCTCAGTGGTGCCAACTATGCCATTTTATTGGAGAATCTAAGAATATAACAGGTACTTTGATTGTTAGTAAAAATTAATAATGGTTTCCCTGAATTAGACTTGACAATGTGGTGTCTACAAACACGGAATATGGCAAGTGCCAAATAAATCAAAAATTATTTTATAATTTACATTGATTTCCAGCGAATTTAAGTAGAAATATGGTAAATCAGTGCAGATTTTGCAAAAAGCTTAATTATAAGCACCCCCACTTAACTTTCCACAGGTAAGAACCGATGTAGTTCTAGAGTACAGGTTACAACAATTTTCAGTGGCGTGTTTCTAGTCAGGAAAGTAGGTACGTTTAATCAGGCCGCAAAATAAAGTTTATAATTATTTACAATTTGTCGCTAATGCACCATGTTACCAGGTTCCTCAATCCATTTGTAATATGTATAATTGAACTTTCTTCCCTTGTTGAAATGCATCTACCCAAAGAACTTTCACTTTTATTTGTCTCCCAAGGGTACCTCACAAACTTAAAATAAACTAGTATGATAAAGTCTTTCAAAAACTTTGTAGAATGTAAAATACCATTTTTGTTTTGAACTAACTATAGGTAAGTATAGGTAATGCCCACGTAATGGGAATTGTAGTATTCCTAAAGCTGATACAGGAAAAATCTGGTTAAAATTATTGGGACTAGAGGAGGCCTCTTTATCCAAAAGAGTATTAATTTGCTCTGACCATTTTCGTGCCTGCGATTTTATTAACAATCCTTCAGGCCGAAGGCACTTGAAAAAAGGTGCATTACCTTTAACCGAAACAACTGAGTTTCTGGAAATTGGGAAACTCAAAAATGATTCGAATGCATATGTTGCTGAGTCCACAAGAAGAAGGTAAATCATTTCTAGAATTAAGAAAATAAATTGAACGACACATTTATAAACACTACTACTTTCAGAGTTAAGTCACAATTGGGACAAAAGAACTTGCTTTCGATTACCTCTGGGTTTCTGGAAATTGGGAAACTCAAAAATGATTCGAATGCATATGTTGCTGAGTCCACAAGAAGAAGGTAAATCATTTCTAGAATTAAGAAAATAAATTGAACAACACATTTATAAACACTACTACTTTCAGAGTTAAGTCACCATTGGGACAAAAGAACTTGCGTCTGAACGTCTGAATGCACACCTGAGTCTGAAGACGACACTGGTGAACCTAGTAGGAAAAGGTAATTTCATATTTCAGACAATAAATATATCCACATAACCAAATATATGTACAGGGTGTGTCAAGGAAGAATCCCACCCCATTAACTTTTTAATTTTTCAACATAGAAAAAAACGTTTCAAATGAAAGTTGTGGGGAATTTTGTGTTTTTGATAGTGTCAACCGTTTTTATACAGGGTGTCTCAAAAAAGTAGGGCAAACCAGATTAATAATTGTACATTCAAAATGAAGAAAAAAACGCCAAATGGGCATTGAACAACACATCATTGGTTTTCTTGAAATAAGGTGTCCAAATTTTGTCGAGTTCAATCCGTTCCGTCTCCATTGTTCATAGATTTTTTTCTTTTGCCTTTTTGTTGCAGAATAAAAAGATGCACTAAAATGATGGACCTACCTGCAAGACCAAAAAGTTACGAGTAAAAGCACGATCCAAAAACAGCGCAGTTGGCGCCCTCTGTGAGATACGGCGAAATTTACACTTTCAGCTTATTCTCCATATCTCCATTCCCAAAACACAGCAGTTCAGTTCAGCAGCTTCATTATTTTGGGAGATGTAGCCATAATTCAATTTCAAAAAAAGAACTTCAAACAACATTTCTATAAGGCATGTTGGCCTCAATACCTATTTTGGTGCCCCCTATCTTCGGTTTCGGGATTTCCCATTCTCAATGAATCAATCTGTATAATTTGATAAACAGCTGATAACACGCATGTGCGTAAAGACAGGAAATTAAGTATAGTTTTATAAATAAAAATGTAAAAATTGTATTTATTAGATATAAGTCATATAATATGTTCAACTTCAGCTTTATTTGTTTGTATGAGTGTTCAATATACATATTTTTTAAATTGAATTTGACTTTTTATACTTTTAGAAGCTCATAATGAAATATTATACATGTACATATATATCAAATTCAAAATTGTATTAAACAGACATCGATTCAATGGGAACTTTTATACGCTATTATTTTTTCCAAACGTTTCTTGTTATAAGAACTATATAATAAGGGTAGGTACTTAACTTTCTAAGATTTTTAGATCACGTTTATAGCTAAATTCATTATTTTATAACGAGACAGCCATAGGTAAATATTCCAAGTCATTTTTATTCTGTAAAATTCGAAAGTTGGATGTGAATTATGATGGGAAATATTTTGCCCCCTTTAGAATCTATGGCACTGGCATGTCACATAAAACCTGATGGCACTTGGACACTGACATAAAACATAACCTAGTACAAGCCCCCTTGTGGTCTCCTTGGAGTATATAAAAAACAAACTTCCCCTCAAGGCTTCACTCTTCCTATGCGATAGACTGTGACATGCTGGGTCCCCTTATTTTAAAGGGTCCCTGGTTTTGATAAACGCTTGACGCCCAGAACTAATCACAATCTAAGCGCTCCATTAAATTATTCCGAAAATGTCGCGAGATTGTCAGAAATTGCCCCTTTTTGTCGAGCCGTAGCGAACGTATTTCGACTCTGGGCTCGGAGGCTGGCGTCGTTAGACCATCCCCCGAGTCTTCAGGTGAGGTTCCGATGCTTCCGGCGCCCCCAAACAAGAAAAAACATGCGATATCTAAGTGTGATTCTGGAGGAACTATAACCGGGAATCACCGGGTGTATATAGTTGGCTGATGGTTGACTTTCTGTCTTTGCTTGTAGCATGTTTTTAGAGTAGTATGGATATATGTAATCTTGGAGTCAAAATAAACGGCATTTTAACAACGCGGCACCATGTCTATAGGTTTTGACGTCATTGAATTTAAACATACTCCGGACTGGTGCCACAATGACCTGCTGTAAGAACGGTTTTTGAACTTATTAATGTACCGCCACACGCCCATACCATTTTTTGTCTGATATTTTTACCAAATCCAATAGCGGCCTACAAAAACGTCTTGTATGATCATACGTTGTAAGCAAACGGTTTTCCATTAAAAGAGACGTCATTTTAGAGTAACCCAGAAAAAACTATTTAAAAAGTTCCTATTTTTCCGAAGTTTATGGCACAATCAGCATGATTAAGATTGAAGTAGGTTATGTACACAAAAAATATTACGTATAAATACGCTGCTTTAGCAGCAATATTTTATTTTTCTCCGTAAATTGTTCACCATATTTATTGTAATGAATTTTCAATATTTCCCTGTTACTAAAGCCTCTACATCGTTGTGTATTGACTATATAGACTACAGTGGGAAAATCTATTCCTGTTAAAAATACCGTGACATTTAAAGTCACCTCTTAATGGAAATCCCGAAAACAAGATACACGTGACATTTTCTCTTACCATATGTGGAAATTCTTTTACTTTTGCCTCCACACCTCCTACTATCAACGGAGAAGAGATAATACCACAAACATCTACTCTTTGATACTTGGGTCGAAGAGATAATGTTTGAGCTGGCTCCATTTGATAGACTTCTTTGGAATATTCTATGCATTCTAGAAGTTTCGTTAATAGCGGAAGTGTTAAAAGAAATTTGCTTACATCAGTACATACCTACCTACTTACTTTGTTGAGATATTCTCTGCGCTAAGCAACAAGTTATCACTATAGAGAGATGCGATGCAACCAACAATATTCGCATAATAATAATGGTAAAAATATTTAATTGTGTGTTATATATTTTGCCTGGTACTTTGCTATTGGGGACGTATTGCAAAATCTATTTATAGGCAGGAATAAAATGTTTATGGTCAATTGTTTGGAATAGTTTTCCACCTTTTTATAACCGTAGCATATTTGGTTATTTATGCTTCAATGCACGAGAGCTTCTTTCGATATCACATTAGCATAGGAAAAGTGCACGTTCGTATTTCAGCTTCGAGAAACACGAAATATCTGGACCAACATATTAATATAGTGTTGATCCAGGAAATACATAATATGTCATATCAGAGATACTTTTGACTTGAATTATGTGACGTGTAAGTATACGTTAACATTGATTGATTTTGCTATGTTCGTTGTGCTCATTATAAATAAAATGACTAATTAAATACATTATCTTCGGTATTTCAATATAAAGTGTTTCTTGTATGACCAAATAAGTAATCTGGCATTTCACGCTCTGAAACATTCACAGAAAGAATTGATATTTATCGAATTTAGTAGTTATCTACAGTGTGTCTTCGTTTGCTTGTGAACACTCCAAAAATATATGAAGAGGTGTGAAAAATTCGGCATTTTTTTTAGATTGAGCTAAGGGAAAATATCTCACAGACACACTATTATTTCGATTGGGTGATTATTCCACAACAGAATATCGAATTAGGGATTTTTTTTATTGAAAATCTGACTCCCATAGAGTCATTTGTCGTGTCGTCAAAGCCCCGTGTAAGTACTAAATTTTACGAAAAAAACCGATCGGTTTTCTATTTGTAAACGTAAATTAATTGCAGCAGAAATCACAGCCCAAGCCAAGCAGTTTATCGCATCTGTGCCTTGAAACATGGATAAAATAAAAATGAAAACGAGCTAAAAATTTAAGAAATGTGACTCATAGTTGGGTAAATTTTGTCTGATACTTTCTAGGCATACAGGATGTTCCAAAGTCAAGAGTCCAAACAAAGCCTATATAGGGGACATCACTATAGGATGACCTTAAAGCCATATACAGTATAAATAGGGCTATATTATAGGGATATAGCAGGGTTATAGGCTCGGATATAGGGTTATCCGATGTTTGACGGTCTAGAAGTTACTTGACCTTTTGTCATTTCAGAGAAACTTCGTTCCTACTTCTCCGCAGAGAGATCACTTATAGTTTGTTAGAACTGGTGAAAGTATTGAGTTGGAATTTGCATAGTCTGGTACTGTAATAGTTGTAATAATATGGCCCAACTTTTTGATATACAATTACTCAATTATTGCAAATATAATGTAATTTTTATTTTTCACGGAGTTAAGTGCTATTGTGCAATAAAAATCAAGATTCAAAGCAAAATTGTAGAAAGTTGGGTTATCATAACAAAGTGAACATTAACATAGAAACTGCATTGGGGAAGGGCGGTTAGTCTACAGCAAAAACTAAGTACCTACAATGAAGTTTGTTAAACTGTCGTTAGTGTTGAAGAGTGCACAATGGTGAAAAAATTGGTTACTTAAATTCGGTAAAATTGGAGGGGTTATGAGAAAAACAACACAGCATTATTTATCATAGCATTTATTACAACAAAGTTTCAAGTGTTCTGCCCCTGGCCGAAATAGTAGGTACCTACAAGGTGTCCCAAATTGGATTGAATTGGATTAAATGGCGCAAACCCCATCTCGATTAGTTTGGGAGATACATGGCGTTTTTCTTTTTTCGCGTTTCTTAAACGCGCCATAATTTTTTTGTTTGTGAATATTTTCAATTTCGGAAAATATATTTTTTATTTATTTCCTAAAGTATAATTAGTTGTGGTAGAAAGATATTTTCCTTGGGTAGCGGTTTCGAAGAAAAAAAAATCCCAAATTTCGTTATTGTTGTGATTTTTCCGTAACCCCAATTTTATTGAATTTCAGTAAACCGATTTCTTCACCATCGTGTACTCTTCAACATTAACGACCATATAACAAAGTTTTACGGTAGACAGTGCACGTTTAGTTTTTTTCTGTAGATTAACCTATCCCCAAGGACCACCCACCCAACTTTCTAAAATTTTGCTTTTGAATCAGCAAAAATAAAAATTGCATATCTGCAATAACTGTGCACAGTATGTCCTTGGATAGGTGTCGGAATAAGTGTAAATAACAAAAAAAAATGGATTTGGATATTTTTTCTTTTCGTTTCTAACAATAATAGTATTCGATGGCGGTCCTTATTTCCGGCTATTTCTGATTTAAAGAAGCTGTCTAGAAATTGAAGATGTGTCTGAACGCACATTTCCGGCTATCACTTTAGTTTTAACTGAACAGGTGAAAATAAGAAAATATCGCACAAATAATCAAAGTAGGCCGAGTCGCCTCAAAATTGGGATTCTGGCGTAACTCCTTATTTCAAACAACTTTTCCTGATAAAAGTTTTTCATATCTATGAAAATAATAGATAATTGTAGTTTACTCGTGGGCATATTTTTAAATTTACCTCCAAAACACCCGGTATTTTGATTAATTCGACTTATTTTGCTTACGTCTCATTGTGAGATGCAACTCCAAAATTTTTTGTTATTTACACCTATTCCGACATCTATCCAGGGACACTTGAAGGTCACCCTAACCATGTCCATTGAATAAAGAATTCGTACCTTAATCAATGCCATGTCCCCTATACATAGGCTTCGTTTAAATTACTGACTCTGGGACACCCTGTATTTAAAAATGTCTTACTCTTTGCTATTCGAACAATGAGCAGCTGTCACCACGTGCTTCTCAGCAATTAAAGTTCCTCCACAGTTCCATTTCATTTTCGAGTTGGCAGTTTTTCCATATCCAATCACAGCCTAGAGAAATGAGAAATACAAAACGAAAATTTTCACCACATTACCGACCATATGAGGGAACTCTTTCTCCCTTGACTCTGTTCCTCCAACGATCAAAGGCGTGCTTATGATTCCACAAGTATCTACCTTTTTGGGGGTTGATTTTAAGGTTAATGCTAAAGATTCTTGAAATTGGTATACACTTTTGGAGTATTCGATGCACTCTGAAATTTCATAAAATTACGATAAATAAACACAATTTAGAAATTATTCTCACTTTGCTGAGCTACTGAAACACAGAAAGTCGTAGTTAGAAAATTATAAAATAATAGAAAAGTTAATATCATGGCAATACTTATACTCTCAGAATTTGCAGGTGTAAATGAATAATTTAATTTTTTTTATTTAGACAAATATTATCGAACAATGAGTCCATTATAAGCAATTGACCAATTGTTATAGAGTCATTAATTAAGTTTATTAATCACTTCTACGACACTTAGATGTGTACTGCGTGCTGCTATACCTACATAATAGAACTTACTGAATATTGTAATAAATTTCAGCAAATAATATGTCTATAATGCTTGTCCTTGTGTATTATACAGCTGTAACTTTAAATAAATATGCAGGAAGGTGGTTGTATATAGTTTCAACACATGATTTCTGCAGGTCGTTACAAAAAGTATTAATCAACATGCGTTTTCCACAGATTTTTTAGAACAACGAACGGTGCTGTCCACTTTGATTCGCAACTTTGTTATGTATGTTTTGATATGTAAGGGTTTTTAGGCCCACTGTTTATTTTCTTTAATTTTTTAACTCTTGTACAATTTTGATTTAGTATTTGGTTTATGAAGGTTCGGTAAATTACAATATTGTGGGTAATTCCAAAACCCACAACAAATTTATCGAATTGATTTCGATATTTCAAAGTGCTATTTTTTTAGAGATACCCAACCTAAATCTAACAAAAAATCTCAAACAACTTAATAACTTATAGTATATCCTTTATTAAAAAAATTAAAGAGAAGAAACACTCGACCTAAAGCTTTTAAAATATTTACAGCCAACAGTAGTGTGATTATAGGTTCATTACCCAGAATGTACATAGATACCAGATTTTCCTAAAATTTACACCTACCACACACACCTACTGATTATAATAGCAAATTAAATAATAATGAACATTTATTAGACATGTTACTTATAGCTAAATAAGTTTTCTAATCTGAGATATCAAAATAAAAAATATCAAACCTCTTAATTCTTCACAGATACATACCTACCTACTCTACACCAAACTGGTTTATTGAAACAAGACCACCTATAGTTTTAGCAATTATACGGGTGCTATAATTATTGTATATTATACATTACCAAGATCGCTTTTGAGAATATACTTAAAGAAGGTAAATTAACATCTGTAACATTTGCAATTTTGGAGAATATAAAAAGGGGAATAAACAGTGAGGAATTAGGAAAACGGTTCCACTTTATTGGCCTGCATACTTACCTATCTGAATTTGAATAGAATGAATGATATTATCGTTTAATTGCTTCAAGATAATCAAGCTAACCCCCGGTAGGTATCTCCAATCTTTCTGCAGGAGAGTTTTCCTCTGTCGAAATCGTAAATACACCGGTTTACACACAATGCATCGCCTATATCACTCCCAAAGCAATAAACATAAATATCTCGGCCTCTCATGATGTTTGATCTTGATTTGACAGTGGTACGTGGGTTTTATGAATAGCTCCAAGTGCAGTAATAGAAATTCATAAATAAATGTAACGTGGCATGGCGGAGCCCACATATTGTTAGAAGAAATGAGGTGATATCTCGCATGAGCCAACTCCTAGTTCAATATTCCCGCATTGTCATAGATGCATTTAAAAGAAGAAATTTGAAGATAAAAATATTCATCAGGTTTTGCAATTGGACCAACAGCAACACTCTGATGCTATCTATACTGAAATCTTAAATAACATGCTTATAAAAAATATTTGTTTATTTTGCAAATGTGCCATAAATGCAAAGTGTAAGTTGTGAAAGCAACAAATAGTTTGCATATGGGTAGTTTTTATTTACATAATATTATAATATTCTACTTTTGACACCATTTTGGAGAACATACCGTGTTTATTGTCACTTGGATATAAGAGAAATTTTTAAGAGTATTTCAAACAACATTAAAACCGATATTTGCCGTTCAAATAAGTCTTGAATTACTTCACTAAAAGAAAAGCAAATAGTGAATGTAATGGACCACAGCGAATCAACCTACCTATCTGGCCAAATGCACAAAGTTGTCAGAATGTAGGGACAACAAACATTAGAATTCAAGAACAATGGAAAAATAAACTTTATAGGGCCGGTTGGTGCTTATTGTACATGATACTATAACAAAGAAATCAAGACAAAATTAGTGGGCAAAAAAATCATCAAAATTGAGTATCCATACCTATAGCACCTGCCTCAGGTTTTATTAGGAATTCTGTGATTAGAGTACCTATAACCAGTAGGGAGTAATAGAGGGATATAGGCAATATAGGCCTATTTTGAGGGCGAAAAGGGCTTTTTTGGTTCGTCTTTGGAGGTCTTGGACTATTTTGAATATTAAATGTGGAATATTTGCAAAAGGCACAAAGGAATCGAATTTAAGCTTCATTTTAGAGATCTACGTGTCAAACTATGTTGAAAAATTCATTTTCAAGGCAAGTTACATTTTGTCAAATTCAAAAAAATATTTTAGCGCAACTTTTTAAGGTATTTACAGCATTTTTCTCTATGATGATAGTTCTCGTAAATATCCAACTTTTTGGAGTATAATTCATTTCATAATAAACGAAGCACAGTACAATTTTGCATCTGGAAAAATTATTGTGTACCGTTTCTAGTATTATGTAGGTAGTTCCTATACCTACTGTATAGGGTGTCCAGATTTGGTAGTAAATGCGGGGTATCTCGGTTATTTTTAGAGAAAGGGTGTTGCGGTTTTCGCGAACCGTTGCTACTATTTTGTGAAACGAAAGATACCGTAAACAGATTTTTCATGGCCACCTTCGTTTTTAAGATACAGGGCGAAATTGAAAATTTGCGCTTTTGGGGCATACCTCGTATCTTGGAAACGGTTAATGATATTGAAATGGCAAAAACTGTATCTTATAGACATTTTCACATAGAATTCAGTGCCGTATTCAGTTTTTTACTAAAATTGATAGTGTTCGATATATGGACCAAACTTAGGTTGTTGTAAATAGAACACCCTGTATATTTTCTACTAGTTATATTCAGATTATCGTGAGCGTTACAAAAATATATCACTATGTAGTTATTATCTATATTAGGCTCTAAAAATAACCGAGAAACCCCGCATTTACAACCAAATCTGGACACCCTGTACCTTATAATACTAAAGTATATTCTAATACTTCTTTAAGCTTACTAAAATACAATGAGTTATAGGCATATAACTTCTCTTGGATCCAATACCTTCTATCCGATCTTTTATTTCATACCACTACAACAATAATGATGAGATATGAGGTAAGGATGCATTCTTCCTGCAAGTTATTTTCTCTTCGTTGAGTTATTTATAGATTTTCCCAGGCATCCCTATATTTATAAAGTGACTTTTATAAATGGCTTCTTAGCCGCCCAGCCGAGCGATTGTCTACGGGATTAACAGGTAAAAAATTAAAAGTAAAAAAATATTTAAAAAAAAAGCTTTTATTTAAATGCGCTAAAAAGAATAAAAGAATCTTTTCTTTTAAAACTTTTACTATCAACTTATAACGTCATTCCACAATTTATATGATATAAAAGCTTGTCGCGAGATTTAAGTAGTGGTATTTACTTAGTTTGAAAACTTAAATCTCGCGACAAGCTTTTATATCATATAAATTGTGGAATGACGTTATAAGTTGATAGTAAAAGTTTTAAAAGAAAAGATTATTTTATTCTTTTTAGCGCATTTAAATAAAAGCTTTTTTTAAAAATATTTTTTTACTTTTAATTTATTTTGTAATTTTTAGTTTGGCCAGGTGTCTGAGTCTATTCATCTCAGTTAACGCATCATTGTTGAAAGGTCGTTTGCCGGTTAGTTTAGAACAGTCTAGCTCTTCAATGAGGAGACCTTCTAATGATCTAACCCTACTTAAGGCCACGTATGCTTGACCAGGCGCGAAGAGCTTGGAGCCTAAATATACAACGAGACAGGTTGCAGACCAATGCTGTTGACGCCTATCTCACCAAACTACACAAGTCAAAGTTAACTAGTCCGCCATCTTGGGTGTTCCGCCATGTTGGATTTAGAATGACGTCACACACATATAATCATGCATTGTCATCCAAATTAAACGTGTGTACAAAATTTCAGCTCGATCGGTTGAAATTTAACTAGTCCGCCATCTTGAGTGTTCCGCCATGTTGGATTTAGAATGACGTCACACATATAATCATGCATTGTCATCCAAATTAAACGTGTGTACAAAATTTCAGCTCGATCGGTTGAAATTTAACTAGTCCGCCATCTTGGGTGATCCGCCATGTTGGATTTAGAATGACGTCACACATATAATCATGCATTGTCATCCAAATTAAACGTGTGTACAAAATTTCAGCTCGATCGGTTGAAATTTAACTAGTCCGCCATCTTGGGTGATCCGCCATGTTGGATTTAGAATGACGTCACACATATAATCATGCATTGTCATCCAAATTAAACGTGTGTACAAAATTTCAGCTCGATCGGTTGAAATTTAACTAGTCCGCCATCTTGAGTGTTCCGCCATGTTGGATTTAGAATGACGTCACACATATAATCATGCATTGTCATCCAAATTAAACGTGTGTACAAAATTTCAGTTCGATCGGTTGAAATTTAACTAGTCCGCCATCTTGGGTGATCCGCCATGTTGGATTTAGAATGACGTCACACATATAATCATGCATTGTCATCCAAATTAAACGTTTGTACAAAATTTCAGCTCGATCGGTTGAAATTTAACTAGTCCGCCATCTTGGGTGATCCGCCATGTTGGATTTAGAATGACGTCACACATATAATCATGCATTGTCATCCAAATTAAACGTGTGTACAAAATTTCAGCTCGATCGGTTGAAATTTAACTAGTCCGCCATCTTGGGTGATCCGCCATGTTGGATTTAGAATGACGTCACACATATAATCATGCATTGTCATCCAAATTAAACGTGTGTACAAAATTTCAGCTCGATCGGTTGAAATTTAACTAGTCCGCCATCTTGAGTGTTCCGCCATGTTGGATTTAGAATGACGTCACACATATAATCATGCATTGTCATCCAAATTAAACGTGTGTACAAAATTTCAGCTCGATCGGTTGAAATTTAACTAGTCCGCCATCTTGGGTGATCCGCCATGTTAGATTTAGAATGACGTCACACATATAATCATGCATTGTCATCCAAATTAAACGTGTGTACAAAATTTCAGCTCGATCGGTTGAAGATATCTGCTTCAAAATTGAGTTGCAAGATTCCACCCGAACAAATTACATACATACATACATACATACATACATACATTGCAAGTTAAATAAAAGCTTTTAAGAAGTAAACGCGCCCGGTTTATGAAAGACTTTCGTCGGTGCCATGGATTTACCAAATCGGGCAGACATGTGAAACTGGTCCCACGTGAAGAACACGTGAACAACTTATTAAAATGAATGCACTGGCCCGATGGCCTGATCTCAAGTGGAAGGCCGTGATAGTGATACGAATTAAAATTCGGTTTTGAGTCGCCGGAATACAGGGTGCACTGAACGTAATGGATGTGATTATGTTATCGACGATTTCAGAACAATGAAGTCGAGAAATTTATTTGCAAAGCGGGAATTAGTAGCTATACCCATTTTAATAACAGGCAGACAATAGGTAAAATACTTCTTTTGCATAACTCCACACACCAAAATTTGTTTTTTGCACTCGACGCGCGTTTCGCTGACCATGTTAGCTTCCTCAAAAACCGACCAGCAATTCAAAATAATAGTTTTCCCATTTAACTTTACAAATAAAAAAAACGGTACCTTATCCCAAGTCTATTCTTCCCAAATTACAGGACACTAATGGAAACAACAGTTATACCTACCGTAATAACGCATTTCACATTTCTCTGCGCAAACACAATATGTTGTCCTAGTAAACAGGGCATTATGATATTTATGAATGAAGCAATAAATTTAAAAGATGTATGCTATGCATGACTAGGCTACAGGCTACGGCCCCTAAAGGCCTATGGCGACTAAAAATTGCAATGCACATTCTCAGACGACCTAATCCCAGTATCTGCTGTCGCGCGGAGCAGTTGGTATTTAGGCGTGCAACAGAAATGAATTGAGCAGATCCGAAGAGGTTGACAGTTAACAAATAATACGCCGTATGCGGTTGATGGGGACCACACCAACCTGTTTATCGTTTAGTTGCATATTATTCATTCAAATATCGCCTTACAGCATGTCTACATTCTATTTACATAATGAACTGATGCTGCAGTTCTCCAGGTGCTTATTCCTGCATGGGCGATACTTTGCTATACATAGGCAGAGCTCGTAGGTATTGCCGACGCTATAAAATCATATATGGTACCTAGTTTGCGTAATTAATTATCAACTAATAAAGCCGCATATTATCAAATGTACAAGCAACGACCAGTACAAGTTAATTTGTAAACCCGCGCATACTTAGAACTGGTTTGTTTTTTCTACGATAAGTAAATAGGTATCTATATTTGGCAAAGTATATCTTTCTATAAATAGTAGCGTCTTCGAAAAGTCGTCCTCAAACAAACACGTGCGTAGGCAGTGATTTGTCTGTTTTATTTTTATTTACCGCTGTACATTGTTAAAGCCAGTTGTGCCTATAAATATCCAAACAAATTCTCTCCAGTCATTTTAAACACTTCCGTTTGGGGCCTCATGATTTGATTATCTCTAAACTTAAGAATGAATTAATGTGGGTAACCACACATTATACGTCGGGAGGTGAACTCGTTTTAAAGTAAAACAACACTTTAAAATGTTTGTAACAGTTATATTAACAAATCTGATTGTAGAGTAGGTAAATTAACCAATAAAATTACAAGACATTCTTAGATTTTTGAAGTAGGGGCATGGCATTATAGAAACCTAACTGCCGGAAGTGCTCTTTCGGGAACACAAAAAACAATCTAAGTGTCTTGATTTTTATTCACGTTTTCCGCTGCATTTCTTGTTTTTAAAATATCGGCATCAAGTAGCTATGTTGCCTATTGCAATAAAAACAATACACGTAATATTAGTCTTCAAGCACATCATAGAAATAACATAATAAAAAACGATAATGTATCATGATACAGACATTATATACAAATGAGGCGAAAGATCACTAATATAAAAACAAATAAAAAAACTAAAAACTTTACTGCGAAAATACTCTTTTAGGAAGCACACAAATCAAATATATACAAAATGTAACCCTAAAATTCGCAGCAAGGTTTTTGGTGAGCATTGGAGTTGCCTTACACATACTACAAGAAAATCGTAAAGGAACTAACGGTTGACTTAAGCAGACTATCATGTTAATAAAGATCTCTTCTCGAATACAATATTCATAAAATTTTGACCATTTATGCAAATTAAATAAAACATAAAACTCTCATATCAGTACTCTTAAAATATTACAACTTTAATCAGTCTTTTTACAAAAGGTACAGACGAACGATTCTTTTTCCTTTCGTTTCAACATTCTGCCCTAGTTTGGCACTAGACAAAAATCTCATAATTTCCGAAATTATTTTTCTCTTTTATTATCACAGCGATCTTAGTCACAGACCAAACTCTCTCTTAAGATTAATAGTTCTCTCGAGTTTCACAGAAAGTTAGAAATGAGGAAAGAAAGAATTCCAAATTTGACATCCATAAGTCGACAAGTCTACGTCTGGAAGATTTTAGAAAGGTCTTCCAACCATCTCTCTAGATGGCTCTTCGTATATTGGCACCACTGAATTCATTTTCGGGGGCTGTAACAAGGAAATGTATGGATTAAATATAGCATGTTATTAGTATATTTCATAATGTTAGTATAAGTATGCAAAAATTGATCTATTCAACAAAATATACACCACAGTACCTATCTATCTAACATAAAGGCAAATTTTGTTTCATGTCTACTCAGGCAATAGGGTGGGTACTTGACTATTTTTAAAAGGAGCTTAAAGCTAGTTATATAGTTTTTTTTCAGCTGCGTGCCAAAATTGCTTAGAAAAGTACTGTATTGTGATGTTTACAAATCAGTGATGTCATACGTGTTTCTAAACAGGTGGCTAAAACCCGTTTTTAAAAATTAAATTATAGGAGAACTTATTGTGGTTTTGCAGCTGCAAATAGATAAGAAAAAATAATAGTAATTGCCCCCTCCCCCGCACAAGCATTCAGTTGCTTCTGGGGTACTCTTAATTTGAAGTGTTGTGACGGTGAGAATTATTATTATGGAAGGTATTTTAGTCCATTTAAATTTTCATTAAGAAAACGTTCTAAAGAACCCCATTACATAAAATATTATTAAGTCATTATTTTTAAATGATGAACGATATTAATCGGAGAATTTCGGCCTCAACTTCGTATGTACAGTGTGTCCCCGGATTGGTGCAATGACTAAAGACTGTTGTAAAAGACAAAAAAAAATAGAGTTGAAATTTGAGCTTCTCTGGTTCAGCCTTGCTTGTATTGTAACTAATTTTTGACATAATTTTAGTTTAAGAAAACTTGTCGGGAATGAAAAACTGAGTAGGGTTTCGGGTCTAAGCCTACTTCGATTTTTGCCTTTTCCCCAATTTTCTTTAGAAAAGTAAGTAGGTACCCTTTTGGTACCATTCACATCAAAAACTTGTTAAGGAAACTTGTTCGCGATAACAAACTGAGTAGGTGTGAGAAATTTCAAAAGCCTAGGCGTACTTTAATTTTCTTTTACATTTTAACTTTTTTAACAGAAATAAATTAAAGTAGGCTTTTGAAATTTCTCACACCTACTAAGTTCTTCATCGTGAACAAGTTTAATAATAATAATAATAATCTTAATAAGATATTGTCGTAAAACCTATAAAAAACGGCACTTTACAGATGTGAAATAGTACTTTTTTTGAAACTTCCAAGACATACGTGATTTTTTTCGAAACTAAAATTATGCCACAAATTAGTTTCAAATCAGAAACTCAAATTTCAACTCTACAATTTTTTGTATTTTACAAGAGTCGTTTAACCTATCCGGGGACACCCTGTATATGTCATATGAAATTTCTCTGGGCGGAGACCTGTTTCACCCATATGCATATTATCCATAAATGTTTTCTAAATCTAGTTTTCATAAACAGCTGCATACTAAATTTCAATACTGTTGTTTGATAATTTTAATCATAAATATTTATATAATACAGTTTCAATTAATTTTCCACTGGAAAGGCAATGAATGCGTTCTTGATATCTACATACTTACATGCAAAAAAAGAAGGACACGACATTTAGAAAAAAACGAGAATTATCTGTTATCACGTTCATGTTGTGAATAATGAGGTCAACACTTACATGTTTAGGGAACTTTAAATTATTTTCAAAAGATTGAAGATTACTGACTGGTTCATCAGTGCAATCTATTACTTTATCTTTCAGAACTTAAATCAATTAAGGCTATTGTTTAGATCGCTTAGACCACAAAGGGAAACAGGGAATACTACAATTTTCTTCAATTTGTTTTTTGATATTTTTCGTAAGGTAATTTAAAATTCGAAACGGACCTAATTTTTGTATTAGTATAACAGTAAAGCAACGTGTGGATTTTATCGAATAGCGGAAGCAAGAAAGAATACACAAGATCGTCCACAAAAAATCGAGCGTTAATCTAAAAGCTGTTATAGGCAATGGAGCCGAAATAATAGTAATTGCCACCGCTCCCCGCACAAACATGTGATTCTAGTTTGGATTATTATTGTGAGGATGAGAATTGTTATTATTATTATTAGCACTATAGTTGTTTGTGAGTTGTGAGTTAAAGTAGTAGAATAATGTGTTGCCCGTAAGAATCAAATTAATATGTGAAAATTGCCAAAGCCATGACAAATAATGTGATAGGTACTATTCTCCGAAAATTACTAATAAATTATTTATGTGATTAAAGCAACAATTTAGATTGACGAGTTCTGCTAGTTAAATAAAGACAATCCGGAGCTCTTTTATTGCAAAATAAGTGCACTTTTTAACGTTGATTAGCAAGTTGCTATAATAAAAAAAAGCGACAAAAACCATTCATAAGATATACTAACGATTAGATTCCAAGTTGTTGATGCCATTCATCATATTCCGGAGTCGTTTACGAAAAAGTGAATTTACCAGTAGGGGTGGTCGTTATGAAGGTGAGTCCAGCTAGCGAACTCCGACCAGGAATCCATCTTGGCCTGGCCCAAGTCCGCGGACTTCCTCTGCGCCGGTTTCGGCAGCTCCTTTGGCGGGTTCTTGTACAGATCGTCGTTCGACAAGGACTTACGCAAGGGCGCCACCGCCCTCTTTACTATCGAGTAATTTTTGTTGTTGTTGTTATCCCAATAGTCCTTCCCGTCGCATCTGAACCTAACGCAGAATTCCAACTTCCTAGCTTTCGGCGGCAGGTTGATTTTGAAGGAGAACGTGTCGTGGAGTATGTACGCGGAGTTGACGTTGTTGTTGTTGGGGACGTAGTTGCAGAAAGCGTCTTCGTGCGTCTTCCAGTTATTTGACGATGTCCTTATTATCACTTCTTTGTGAAAAGACAAGTTGCTGACTTTTACCGTTCCCATTATTTGTTCGTCTGCTTCTTTCACTATTATATTTTCGAGAGAAACTTTTCCGGCATCTAACCTCCTTCTGAAGTCCACGTAATCGGACGCGGGTTGAGGAAACGTCACCTCCCAAGGTTCCTGTTGGGCCTCCGGCTCTGCCGTAACGCCCTGAGTGACCTCCGCTAAGAATCTCGTGCTCCACAGCGGGGGCACGTTCGACGGTTCAGACATCACCCTCACATGAGTGAGTGACATTCCTTTGTCGTCCGCGAAAACCACCTTCTTTTTCATTCTCGTGGGACTCGGAAGGTCGTCATCTCCAGAGCTGGAGTCGTCCGCAGGGCGGATGACTAGACAGGGGCGCCTGGGGAAGCTGTGCGGCGGAGGCATGGTCGACGGTCTGTCATTTGTAAAGGAAATCGTGTGGTATAGAGGCCTGCAGTGAGGTCTTCTGATCGGATCGAGGCAGAATGTTGGGTAGTCGCTGAGGAACCCACCGGTCGGTGGGCTGTGGCTGAAAACCGGGGGACTGTGTGACACCAGCATTTCGTAGTCGATGGAACACATCGGCAACTGCAAGAAAGGCAAAATTGTTAATAGTAAAACGCTTCCATAAATTATCACTAAACATAATTTATTTCCATTTAAATAAAAAAATTAGGTTAAAACATTTGCATCTTGCTAAAAATGTACAAATTCGTTACTTAGTTCGTTCATAAATTATAGGCACAGAAGTGAAATTAAGGATAGGTGATAGCTCACTGAAAAACAACTTTCTCAATTTTTTATGCTTAAAATAATTTGTCTTGTAAACATAGAATTATTGTAACCCAATATCGTAAAAAAGTAACTAAAACAAGTAAATACAATTTTTGAAATGTGCATATACCATATAACCTACAGGCACAAAATAAAAATTTTAGCCATTTTAAGAGTACATAATGGAGGTAGGGAGGGGTTGGTGCCCTAATCAAATTTACACGGAAGTCACGAAAAAATTACAAAAAAAGTACCAAATTTTACTGCTGATTGTGATTTTAGAGTTTAAAGAGCTTTATTTTGATATGTAGATAAAAAAATAGTCGAAAATTAAAAAAAAATGGGGAGTGGGAGTTTCATGTCCAGAACCTTATCACACTATCTATAGAGGGTGCCCCAAAAGTAATGGGACATAGAGCAACTGCATAATATTTTGGGCCAAAATATGACGATAGAGGCCAATATGCCTTATAGAAAGGTTGTTTGTTTAAGAGATACAGAGCGTTAAAGTTAATTTTTTGAAATAGAATTATGGCTACATCTCCCGAACTATAATCAAGCTGCTGAACTGAAATTTGGCACTGCTACGTTTTTGGGGATGGAGAATAAGCTGAAAATACCAATTTTGCTGTATCTCACAGAGCGCGCCACTTGCGCTGTTTTTGGATCGTCCTTTTACTCGTAACTTTTTTGAGGTTATCTTTTTGGTCCTGCAGGTCCATGGTACAGTTGATGTGTAGCATTTGAAGGCGGTAGGTGAAAATTTTATGTTTCGAATATTGAATATAATATTGAAGTCAACGCAAACGGTTGATATGATCGTTATGAAACAAGAGTAACTTTTTCTTGCAGAAGGAAAATATGCACTAACATGATGGAACTGCAGAACCGAAAAGATAACTTCAAAAAAGTTACGAGTAAAAGCACGATTCGAAAACAGCGCAAGTGGCGCCCTCTGTGATATACGGCGAAATTGACGTTTTCAGCTAATTCTCGCCAAAAACACAGCAGTGCCCATAAATTTCAGTTCAGCAGCTTGATCAGTTTGGGAGATGCAGCCATAATTCTATTTTTAGTACGTCAGCTTTCTGTAAAAGCACATTTGAGATCCATGGTCTACTTTCCGAGTAATTTTTGAAAAACCCGAAAACTGTCGAATCTTCTTCGGCTTGTAACTTTTTTGTTTCAAGAGTTACCAAAAAATTTACTAATGGGATTTGTGGGCAAAACTGATTTCTTCAAGTCTACTTTATTATAATTCCATAGCTTAGTGGGTGCTCTCTTAGCAGCCACCCAAAAAATGTGCTCACTTTATTGTAGCGGTACTTTCATGTTTTCAGTAAGTTTTTTTTTCACAATATACTAACTGCACATATTTTCTTGCTAAAGGGAAAAGCAAAATATCAACATAATATATACAGGGTGTTTCACATTTCATAAAAAGCAAAGAAATTATCTGATTTATTTTCAGTTGAAATTTCTTTAGCATTATTTAATTTTGAACAATTTATATTTTGATACATTTTTTCCTTTAAATATAAAAAATTATGATATGGTATAATACTTTACAGGTTTCAGTAGCATTCTAGTAAAATATCTACCACCAATATGGCGTGTTCCCTAATTTCCATTTATAACCCAAATCCATAGATTTATTCTAGAGAAAAAAATATGTTTTTTTGTATTTCACAGATTTAATTTGGAGGCTACTTATGTCCTTTTTATGACGTCTAAGCAGAAATTTATTTCAAGCACAAGTACTTTGTATGCATAGGTAATCGTGATTGTCTCATTAGTAATAATTAAAGTTATTAGTGCAATAAGGTGTTAACTGACATTTTTTACAATTCGGGCATACCTACAAAAAGGTGCAAGGTGTTAAGTGCTCCATTGTATGCGTCAGTGAAGTCTACCGACGCGGTTTAAAGATTTGTAGTTACAGTTAACACCGAGGTTAACACCTTCTTTGACCAATAGTTTTGACCGGGGCTACTAAAAAAGAATGGCACAGAAAAACAGCATGTTGTTTTTCTGCGGTTGGAAGACATACAGGGTGTAACTAAACTGATGGTCAAAAATGAAACCACGTATTCTTGGAGTCAAAATAAGGGCACTTCTTCATATATTTTTTTCTCCTACGGGCCATAGTTTTTTTTATACAGAGCGTAGAAGTTTGGAGAAAAATACACATATTTCTTAGTATTTCTAGAAGTATACGAGATATTTTCTTCAAACTTGGCGTGTCACATGAGCAGATGAGCCGCCAAACTTAAGGTTGACATGAAGCTTCTGAGGCTCCCAGTTGCGGAGATACAGGGTGTTAGTAAAATTAATTAGTTCAGAAAAATATGAATACCCTGTATAATCGCATTTTTTTAATTTGTTTTGAATGGTAAATTCAATGGTTAACAAAAAGTATCTCTTAGTATTTTTTCATATTCTTAGCCGTTTTTTAATTATTTTCAAAGAACGGCAATGCTGCAATAAACAAGTCATTTTAAGAATAAATCTAACAATCTGTGGATGTCATTTAAACTTGGCATTATTTGAATCATTTGGCAGCCAACTTTGCACTTTAGTATCAATATTTTGAAAAATTATATTTTCATTTGAAGAATTGACTGATATGCACTTTTGCTATGGACTTGCGAATGGCAATAATAAACATGCGGAAACGCATAGTTGCGTGTATTGAAAGAGACGGCGGTCATTTCGAACATTTAATAATTTAATTTTCTAATAGCAATACGTTTCTTTTATTATTGTTTTTGCCTTTGTATTTTGTTAAATAAAGTTTAATTGACATCCACAGATTGCTAGATTTATTCTTAAAGTGACTATTGTTCATTGCAGCGTTGCCGTTCTTCGAAAATAATTAAGAAACGGCTGCGAATATGAAAAAATACTAAGAGATAATTTTTGTTAACCATTGAAATTACCATTCAAAACAAATTAAAAAAATGCGATTATACAGGGTAGTCATATTTTTCTGAACTAATTAATTTTACTAACACCCTGTATCTCCGCAACTGGAAGCCTCAGACGCTTCATGTCAACCCGGCTCATCTGCTCATGTGCCAAGTTTGAAGAAAATATCTCGTATACTTCTAGAAATACTAAGAAATATGTGTATTTTTCTCCAAACTTCTACGCTCTGTATAAAAAAAACTATGGCCCGTAGGAGAAAAAAATATATGAAGAAGTGCCCTTATTTTGACTCCAAGAATACGTGGTTTCATTTTTGACCATCAGTTTAGTTACACCCTGTATAGTGGTTTGCGCGAGGGTTTGCGGCAGTTCCCAGGGTGATTATGTTATTCTAGACGCCGCTCCGCGCCCTCAGCCCTCAGAAACAGAAATAAATTTTCCTTATCGCAAGCATAAGAGAATGTCTATATATATATATATATGTGTACCAGCATTCCTGATAAGCTCACGAAAGTATATGCACGCAAGTGCGTTCGATTCGATTTCTTGTTGGTCTTGCAGACCGAGAGCAATAACAATTTCATTTCCTCATAAATTACTGCGCCATATATGTCAATGAACAGGAACAAGTGGGCAGACTTGTCTCCCAGCTAGTGGGGCCATACATCAATGGATTTTGTGAAACGCCTCGCCTAACCGTATATATATCTAGCTTGGAGCCTAACAATGTGTGTTGGTCTACTTGGCACTTCGAAGATTGCTATCGTCGACATTCCCCTTAAATCAGTGTCTTTAGATCGCGACACTGATAACGGCGACGAAGGAAATTCTATTGAAGCAGGAAGAGAGATTGTGCATTTCATTATCCCGCCTGTGTTGGCTGCTCTTTAAATTATTGGCGAAAATGGCTCGCTTAAAATTGGAACATATTTAAGTTTTTCGTCGACGACATGTAGTGTCAGAAATAAATTTACCTACACTCTATTCAATCAAAATGCAAGTGGCGCGTAAACATTTACACGATGGAAGCACGTGAACAATTCTGAGGGCTAATACGAGGCAGGGCCGCATTAAGGACGATCTCTGTGAATTTTATAATATAAAATATTAAAATAATATGCCCCAGTATTAAGAACTTTAAAAACAAACTTTTACGGCACACCTAGTCATTCACTTACCTGCAAATTTCTACTATTAACACAAATCGTGGCTCCAACAGTTAATAAACAGCGAAAGAATTATATCGGAAAAAATTAAAAGTCCCCTTGCAACTCAATACACCTCTGTAATAAATATCTAAATAACGACTCGCTGAACTCGCCCGCCGGGAAAAACTTTATTGCCAACTAGCCAATAGCAAGCCGATCACGTGCGTATCACGCTCTAGCCATGCAACAATTTTTGTTTATGTTTGACTTGCGTTTAGTTTGAATAGAGTTTACCTAACTAAACTCTGTTTCCTACATGTACAGTCGCGGACAGTTGGTATCGAACGACCTGAAGAGGTTTCTCGTGGCTATCGTTACAGGGCGCGCGGAGACGGCAACATCGCGCTGGAGTCTGCAGCCGGCCGGTCTGCTAAAAATAGAACCATAAAATGCAAATTACAGCCTCCAGCCTCTCACAGCAAAGGAACAAAATTCGAGGAAAATGCAACTTTGTGCTGGTAATAATTCCAACCCCAGTGTTGGTATTTAATATTTCGTACTATTTTATCATGTTACTATACCGTCTAGTATTTATGATAATGAAATAAAAAAATAATAAATATCAAGGCTGAGATTAGAATCAACACCACAATAAAAGTTGCTTTTTCTCGAGTTTCCTTCCTTTGCTGCCAGCACCCTGTATTAATTAGGAATATGAAATTAGGTAAATCCATAGTCAATTTGAGCCACAATAGAATTCCGAAGAATTTCTCAAAAACAATAATTTAATATACAGGGTGTCTACTTTTAAACATATGCAAATTAATAAAATCTTTATTTTTGGAGATAATCCCTGAACATTCTTTGTGTGAAAGGCCTTCAAAAATCGCTTCTTTTAGCCTTCCTATCATTTTCAAAAGGCAAATCCAGGTCCGGCTACGATTTTTGAGTGTTTTTTTATTTAAAATCTACCAATACAGCGTTAATCAGGATCCCCCTAAAACCCCTTTATATACCAAATTTGAACAAAGAATTTAGAGAGAGATCTATTCTACAGGATGTCAAGGTTCAGCAAAATAGGAAATTTACAGGCATTTGGCGAGTCAAGTGTGCCATGGAATCCCGTCAAAATAGTTTAATTGTCAACAGAACCACTCAAAGTGTTGGTGTGCAAAGATTCAATACAGGGTATTTTTCTCTGCCCTATCTGAAAATGCTGAATTTTTATGACTTGACTCGCCAGAGATGCCTGAAGAGGTTTCTTTAAATTTCCTATTTTGCTCAATTTTGACATCCTGTAGAATAGAACTCTCTCTATATTTTTTGTTCAAATTTGGTATATAAAGGGTTTTCGACTGTCCTGATTGACGCTGTGGTGTCAGATTTTAAATAAAAAAATGGCTAAATGGTTTTTGTGAAAATCGGGGGAATAAAAAAATCGTAGCCGGCCCTGGATTTGCAATTTGAAAATGGCAGGATTGCTAAAATAAGCGGCTTTTGAAGTCCTTTCGGACAAAAAACAGATCAAGCGATTATCTCAAAAATTAAAGATTTCAAGGATTTGTATAATATGTTTAAAAGTAGATATGGGGGCTCTTAATATTAATTAGAAAATGTATGGCACAAAATTAATGGATTATCGGATTACCTGAGTTGAAATATTTTAGCATAGATATTTATATCTTTTTAAATAGGTATTTATTAATTATACCTACCTGCACTTAATATAACTAAATTTAGGGGATTAACTTAATAATTGTAATATTGAATTGGATGTAGATTTTGAAAATATCGATTATACCTGCTCCTAGCCCTTTGTATAAATACTAAGGTGGGTGGGCTAAAATTATTTAGTCAGTATCCTAATTCGAGAGAGTAACTAACAGTGTTCGTTATGCCTCGTTTGAGTGAATCCGTCAAGCACCGTATCATCGCCAAACTACAAAATGGTTGGGCTATTTCCCGACTGGCCGAAGAATTTGGTGTATCTAAAAGCACCATTTTCAATATAAAGAAGAAATATGACGAAACCGGAAGCGTGGAAAACATACATAGAGGAGGAAATGTGAAAATTACGTCTGACCAACAAGATGAGCAACTAGCTAATTTTTGCCTTGCAAATCCGTTTAAATCCGCCGTTGAAGCAGTATCTGCAACACAATTTCCAGCAAGTGTTAGAACTGCCCGAAGGAGATTAGATGCAGCCAATCTGAAATCTCGCACGGCCAGCAACAAAATTCAGCTGACCGAGGCTAATAAGGAAGTCAGGTTGCAGATATGCCGAGAGTTTCAGCGTTTACCGCCACATTATTGGGAGAAGGTAATATTTAGCGACGAAAAGATCTTTCAAAGCCATTACAATGGCAAAGTGCGAGTATATAGACCTTCGGTGAGTTCAAGATATGACGAAAGATTTGTGTCACCCAGGAAAAGGAGTGGGCATTTTTCCGTCAACATATGGGCCTGGATAAGCTACCGTGGACCTGGCATTTGTTGGAGAATCGACGACCGCTTCACAGCAGCTCGCTATTGCGAGATACTCGAAGGCGGATTGTTACCAACTGCAACGGAAATGTATCCCGATGGCTTCGTTTTCCAGCATGATAACGCTCCTGTGCATACAGCAAGAATAGTTCGCGAATGGTTCACCGAAAACAACGTAGAAAAGTTGCAATGGCCGGCGAAGAGTCCTGACTTGAATCCCATTGAGAATGTGTGGGGCAGAATGGCGCGGACAATGGAGAACTTCGTACCCGAAAATAGGGAGGCACTTTGGCAGAAGATTCAACAAACGTGGGATGAAGTCGTAACCCATGATCTCTGCTGCCAACTCATAGATTCGATGAGCAGGAGAGTTCAGAAAGTCATCCTATCCCAAGGTGGGTATACTAAATATTAATATACATATAATATAATAATGGAAAATGCATTTGATTTCTTGCCTTTATTTAATTATGTTATAGTCATAAAGATTTTAATGGGTTGATAGTTTTTTCGGATTCTTCCTGTGTCGGTGGTTCTAATAAAACTTCGTAATCATTATATCCAGCTTGTGGAAGTCCTCAATCACCTGAAATTATTTTATTTTATCCAGGTAATCACATTGAGGTCCAGGGAGGTGTGTAAAGCTTGACACGTGTCCCTGCTGTGTGTCTTCTGATGTTATTGATAAAGGTATGCAATTTAAATAATAGAGAGTTATTGCAGAAATAAATAACGTCGCGCTCTTTTTTGACGTTATTTTGACATTTGAGCATGCGCAGTCGTAGTTTGACATAAGGTCGTCCATAATAAGGTTATTTTCCTTTATTTTTGTTTATTGTGTATACCATAATATACGTTATTTTTACCTTATTTGTCACAATTCTTAAAATAAATTCTGATTTGTCAGAAAACGCTAGTGTTCTGTGAAAGTAGGACTTAACCTAAAATGTTCGTTGCTTGTTTGCGTTTGCACCTTGTTTGTTTTCATTAGTCTTTCACCTTGGTGTTCCGTGGTTATTTGGCTGTTTTCCCAGTTTTTTCCGGAGCAAAATTATAAAAGCACATAATATTCTAGTGAAAGTGTAGAAATACAAAACAATAAAGTAAACGTAAACAAGCCCTTAATTTGGATACATAAATTACGACTTGCAATAACTATTGTCAGAATCATAAATAACGTATGAGAGTATTCAAATAAGGTCGTCTTAAATACTGCTTAATGCCAAAAACAGTTTCTGCAATAACTCTCTATTACTCTATTAAGTTACAAGGGTAATTTTATGTCTGTGACCCCCTAATCTCATTTATCTGTTGAAGGGCATTTTATGAGAAACAATGGAGCATTGCAGCACCACGAAAACCAATTTATTAAAACTTCTGACCAATTTCTTCAAAAATAAGAAAAAATAAATAAAAGGGACACCCCTTTTATTTTATAATCATTTATGTTTAGGACTACGAGACCTAACAACTAAATGTTGGAACAAATACTTATTTTGCAAAGAAAAGAATAATTTATGAAAATCCTTTTAATTAACTTTTTTAATTCTAGGGTTATTAGCTAAATATATTTTTAGTGTTACTACATATTTTTTTATTATAACATAAAAATATATTTTTGTTGCAACGCAAAATATTTATTAACTTAATGTCTAAAACCGCTGACAACTATACTTAGTGTATTTGGAAATGAAAGGAGGCCATAAATATTGATTGAGAAGGAAAATTCGACCATTTCAGTGGCGTGCTCTTTTGCTAAAAATCTGATGAGGATAAATACGCAAATTAATATTCGGGCGAGTTATGTAGTATTTTATGACGGACTCTCGAGCCTCTGATAAAGAATTTGCATTTATATTTATAATAAGCCATAAACCTTCCTTTCATTTCCAAATACACTATGTATATACAGTATGTCCACAGAAGAGGTGTTGAATAGGAACACTTTCTTATCTTTAATTTTACCGCAAAAAGTTACTCTTGATAAAAACTTTGCTAACATTTCTTATGTGGAAATAAGTTGCTAGGAAAAGTTGTTCAAAAGTAAAGGATACTCCATACTACCAATTTTAGAAACAATTGGCACACTTTGATTTATTTGAAAAACATTTTTCGCTTTGGCCCTATCACTGCATTAAATATATTTTTTTTATGTAAGTAAGCTTATATAAGCATAATAAATATGGCAATTTTAGACGGCTAGGTGATGTTAAAAAATAAATCGGCATCCATAACCAACTTTTCACGCAATACAAAAAAAAACTCAAGTCGACAAAAATGTGAAAACAAAACTATCAATTTATTTAATTTTTTTTTGATCAAACAAGATCTTTAATATGAGAAAATTTGTCTTTAATTTGAATAACTGTTGATGTTTTTAATTGCTATTTCGACTTCACACTTTAAACAAATTAGCGGGAAAACTAGTACAAATTGTATGAAAATTTTCTTTTGTCAATGTTCTTGCGTGATCTAATTGCCGCTAATCTCCAATTAAAATTTTCCCTCGACTTTCAAAATAAATTGATTGTTTTCAGATTCTTGTTGATTTAAGTTTTTTTTTGGTATTGCGCGAAAAGTTGGCCATGGATACCGACTTCTTTTTTTAACATTAACCAACTATCTAAAATTTACACGTTTTTGTTTCTTAAGATTTTTCAGTAGGGAGCCAAATAACTACTTTAATAAACTAAAACAATGGCCTTTAATAACTAAAACAATGGCCTCAACAGAGCCGAAGAGCCTGTGTAATTTTCAGAAACTATCTGAGCACCCAGTTGCATAAAGCTTCTCAGTGCCATCAATTTTCAATATAAAAGTTTTCTTCGGTATCTTAAAATAAATAGGTATGTTACGGCTATTTAATAATTTTGCTCAATTGGAGGTTTTTTTATATTGCGCGACAAGTTGACCATGGATGTTGATTACTTTTTCAGGGCCACTTAGCTGTCCAAAATTGTCACCTTTTTGTTTCTCATGGTTTTTTTGTAGGGCGCAAAATAAGCGAGGAAATCGCGGTGGTAGTTTAAAAAATCATACTGTATACTTGTGAACTGTTTTAATAAATAGTTTAATACTGATTCCTTAATTTTTTTTAACCCTTTCGGTGACATCGGCTTAATCGCTTGCAAAGAATTCTCGGAACAAGACACCCGTTCGAACCATCCGATGCCGAAGGCGCGCGCTGTTGCCGTCTCCGCGCGCCCTGTAACGATAGCCACGAGAAACCTCTTCAGGTCGTTCGATACCAACTGTCCGCGACTGTACCTATCCAATGCTGTTTTTTTGTGAATTTGATAAATAAATGTTGATAAGAGATTCTATACTTTAACATTTTCTCTGGCAAAACTAATTTGGTGTAATAAACAACAATAGAAAGAAAATGAGTTTATATTTAAAAACAGAGTACCTACTTAGTACCTATAAAAGAGATATTCAACGCAATGACAAAATTCTACTTCGATTCGGAATAAAACCTTCTAACTACATTTATATGTGTATAGGTACCATCTTATCACGTATATTTTTACACCCTCCCTATTTTCTATATTTTTGAGGTTAGGAAAAAGTTTCAGATAAAAGTTATAGAAGCCAAAGCAAGTTTTTTTTAGCGTTTATTTAGTTCTATACAGGGTGTTCAGAAAAGCGGTGCCAAACCAAACTTATGTTTTCTTAAATATAACACCCTGTATATTTTTAGATATTTTAAATCTGCTCATTGTAACAATTACAATTATGTTTATATCTGTATAATGTAATATGGTTGTTTCAAGCGTTTGGAAAATATTCGACCTTGAAACTTTCAATTTTGCACTTTTGATGTTTATTTTTCGTTAATGAAACTTTTGCATGTAGACCTTATATAGGAAAAAATGTCATAAATGATGATGAGTATTCGCCTTTAAAATATGGATGAACTTTAGAGTGTTTTAAGTTCAATGTAATTTGTTTACCGAATCAACAGGTTGTAGAGGTATACAAATTTGGGCTATGGGGAAATGCAACCATAGGGCGAATACTCATCATCATTTATGAAATTTTTTCCTATACCTATAAGGTATACCCACGACAATGAGCATATTTCAAATATCTAGAAATGTACAGGGTGTTCCACTTAAAAAAACATACGTTTGTGTGGCACTGATTTTCCGAACACCCTGTATAAAACTAAGTAAGAGCTGAAAAAAGCTTGCTTTGGCTTTACAACTTTTATCTGAAACTTTTTGCCTGACCTTAAAAATATAGAAAATAAGAGGGTGTAAAAATTATACTTTTGTAAATCATTACAAACAATGTGCTACTGAAATATTTGGCTTATTTTTTGACATAATATGTTGCGTGTAATCACTGTGCTTCCTTTGCTTTTCCTAAAATAAACCTATTCTGAAGTGATGAGAGACGAATGGGACAGAATTATATAGTTTGAGCCCACCATATTAACATAACTTGGCATTTATTTTTATTTATATCCATAAAAGTATCTTTTGGCTAACTACCTGGAACTTTAAAAATTTTTGGCACAACGTGACCTCTAAATTTAACGTCAAAGTTATCGTTTCGTATAACTTGACAGTGACTTCTTGAGTGAAATATTTGTTTCACTCAGCGTTGAAATAAATATTTCACTCCATGTTTTAGCAAGGTTACGACTCTACAAAGTCAACTCGGTAACGAATCCGAAACTATAAAAAAATCAACACGTAGTAAGTAGTTATCAACCGTTGATTGTACAATTTTTTATTCAACCACAAAATGCATTTATATTGCATTAGATATTAGATTGCAATATAGCATGTATTACAGAAAATATACGCTAATTTTCTGTGGCATGGATCTGAAGAATTAAAAGATTGTTAAATTGTCTTGGGTACTAAATTAATAAAATTTGGAGTGTTAAAAAATGAAATAATAAGATTTTTTACTCGTTGAATAAATAACTATCAATTAAACATTATTTCCTCAAAATTTGTGGCTATTTCTGAATATTAAAATTGGCAAAAGGTCACCTTAGTTTTATAGTTTAAAACAAGACGGCGTTACGCAATTAAAATGTTTAGCTTGCATAAACGGCAACCTTAATGTAATAAACTCTTGGCAATTTGACCAGACCTAAGACAACCTCATATGTAGAACTATACATAGAACTACCATCATTTTTTCTAAGAATTCACAGCTTGGCTCTCCCATAAATTAGATCAACATTTCAAGACCAATATTCTGCAGCTGTGACCTTACTTAGCAATTTTGTCCTCAATTTTAAGAAGTCAAGTCAAGGTACTTGCTGCAAAACGGGTCATTGCTATGTGCCTTATGTTAGTTTTGCTATATTATGAGAACTAGTTAATTGAGTAGCTGCTGGTGATGTACATCTGAAGGTGTCGTGACATGTCTGCATCTTTTTTAAGGAACATAATCTATTTTGATCATCTAATTCTGGTGTGTTATTTTGGGATGGGCGCCACGCTGTAGGCGAGTGAACAGTAGTACTCCAAGCACGTACCGTGTTTATTAAATCATATCATGTAGCGACCGCAATCAATGTCAAAGTAAATTTTTGAAAAGTAAAACCAACAATCTAGATTTTTGCATCAGAGGATTTTTACGTTTTCTAATACAGATGAAATAATGCTTGTTTGTACGTCTCGAGTTAATCCCTTTTTAGATAACTATGAGGTTTATCCAATAATAAGGTTATTTAAATTTTGCATATATTGCACAAATACCTGATAACGACGAATCGAATCTTGGTTGTTTTCGATTTTTAATGATTTTTAAATGATGAAAGCATGTGACTGTGGCAACACCACAAATAATGCAATAAAATCAGTTTATTTTTAAACGATCATGATCAAGATTTATTATTTCAATTAGTTCTTACTATGGAAATAGAATCAATAAATTTCCATGAGTTATTATGGGCAATTTATGATGTTGATATTATTTTATAATGTTCCCGTTTACAACATTCTTCAAATCACGATTATGACATTTCACTGATCACGTGAACAACCTGTGGTTTATGATAAGACATTTTAAAATTAGTGGCACAAGTAAGTAAGGTGTTTTAATTGCTGCCATTAAAAGCTATTAATGCGTGTAGGAGTACCACCTGATTACAAAATATGAACACGAATCGCCATTGTTTGCACGATTTATTCAGGTTATCGGACCATCCCAATAACTCCCAATTAGCTAATTAACTGGATATAATTTTATCTCGGCAAACAAACCTGATGGGGTGATGACAATTATTATTAAGTAAATAGGTATATTATTTTGTGCAGCAAAATATTGAGTTGATATTGTGCGTTTTGTACAAACTCAGTGTATATTTATCAAGCATTTATCATTTTAGTATTCTAATCCAAATGCACTCGAAACAACTTTTACTACTATCCATACAATTTTGACCGTGAAATTTGAGACTATAAGTAGTTCTTTTTTCGCCGTATTTTCCAATTTTGTACCTACTCACATCTGTTATGCCTAAAGAAAAAAAAGAGGATGGTTCGAGTTCTCTGAACATAGGCATGTGGTTACGCCACTGTCAATGCCACGGATAACTTTTACCCCCAAGCAACAATGCATGTATTTATTTTAAAAATTAAAAGCAGCGTTCAGCGCGTGTTAGTGACCTCTATAATTATCGCTTTAAGAATACAATGCACATGTCTGTTTGGAGCTTGCTGGAACTGCCGCGAAGACTTGCATTTTTTCGAAACGCGATCTCCGGTCGGTTCTAGCTTTTCATGCAATCGGAGAAGAAACATCCGTGCATCCTAGGGAGGAGCGCTGCAGCGTGTAAAATGCAATAACAGATGAGCATGTATCATCAGATATTCAGAAGCTACTGCGGCCGAGGTACCTTCTTTTTTACGGCTAGATGATTGCGGCAACAAATTGTCTCCAGTCAACAATTGATGATGCGCTTCTTTGCTTTTATTTCATGTCTGCGATATTTATGTGGACAAATTAACGACGGTGAGTTTATTCACCCGGCACGGCGAACGCGCGCAGGGCTTATCTCGTTTTGCGAACGTCGAGAAGGCGATAAAATGAAACTTTAAGGAAACGTAGAATTGTCACTTGTCAGCTTTGCACTTTTTATACCTTTCCCGCGGTTCAGATCACGGAGAGCTTTCTAACATTCCGTTTGTCTCTTTAGGTGTTAATTTCGAAGAGGCCGACATTGATTGGAGTAAATTGGAGCCAATTGGATGCGGGAACAGATGCCTTCTGAGGATAATAATTAACAATTATCAAGCGTTTGAAATAAAATAACAGTATATGTGGTATATGCCGATAATAAGTTATTGTTTATTTGTTCATTCTTCAGGCAGCGATCGTTAATTTTTATTTCCCGATGTGAACTTCTGTCTGTATTCTATTTAACACATTATACTATTATAATAATAAGTTAAAAGAAAGACGAAAGCTATTTATATCTATGAAATTGTAAAGTGTATCAAATTATTACATTGCAGAAGATGCCCTTTATTGGCTGTTATAACAATAATAATTAAAGTAAAATCATTATATTATGTAGTTACTTCCTTCCTTAAAGAAGCAAGAAGCAATGGAACTTTCTTGGGCTCTTTACGTTTAGGAGTTGTTTGCTCAAAAAAGAAAACAGTGATTGCTTGAAAAATTGAATAACCCCTTATAAGAGATTAAATAGAACGTAATACTTATCCATGCATTGAGGAGGTCTAAGCCGACATGGAATTATCTCAGATTAATAGATAGGAATGTCATTTTACTTTTACCAACATATTATTATCTCTGTCTAGACTAAACCATCTACCTAAAACTTAAAGTGGGCGTCGAAGTTAGAATTTAAAATTTTAGAAATTTTCTGCTCTTTTCTGTAAGGCCAATAATATCATCTACTGTTGAATCGATATGTTTTCAAATAACCTATATACAATTATATACCTATATTATTTATAAACATGTCTGCAACCTGCATCCTGCATCAAAAACTGTACCTATTTTTCTAAATTTGTGTCTATAAATCTCACCAAAATTATACTCCTTACTTTTCTAATTTTCCAGACGGAAAAAATATTTCGTATATTTGTTGATACCGAATTGTATTTTTTTTTACGGGGAAACCAAATTGCCGAGCAAATTGCACAGCCCCGTGACAAACTATTCTCATTTTTTTTAAATAGAACACCCTACATAGTTTTGCATGAAAATTTCAGACTACTTTGGTGCAAGTTTTGGGTACACTAAAGGAGATTGTGACGTCACAGCCCACGCCTGTCAAATATGACATCTAAAATAAAAAATTGAGAAAAATCGGGTTTGCCGTGAAAATACCGTAAAAGTTATTAAGAAAATGTGTTCATATTGTATTATTGTGCCCCTATCCTAATTTTTAGAAATACTTGATGTTCCTGGAATTTAAATTGAAACCATAAAATCCAATACAAGACGATTCTCTTTATGCGCAATAGTGTACCCAAAACATGCACCAACATAGCCCGAAATCCGAGCCGAAATCAGATTTTCAAAAATTCTAATAAAAATATTTTCCCATTTGGTGCAAACTTTATTAATGCATTGTACATTATTCTAAAATTTTGAAAGCCTTAAAAGTTTTAATCATCATAAGGGGCAGATTTCAAAATCACCCATATCACCGTAAAAAATACAATAAATCTCGAAAAATAAGAAATTTAAGGAGGTAGCAATTTTCGGTGGGACTCCCGGCAGGCACTTATATATGTCACAGATATTACAAACAATAATTTAAAAAATATATAAATAACATACTTTTGCAAGTTTATATATGTTGCGTATTGAGTTGTTTTTTATAAAGTTAAGTAGGTATAATCTTTATTATAGGTTTCATAAAATTCCCAAAATCCACCACTTTACTATTTTCTAATCCCTAGCAATAGATTAGGTAGGTAGATATTATAGTGCATTAATTTTTTTTATATTGCAGTATGGATATGAAAATGCTTTTTGCAATTTTTTAACAAATATAGATAGGGGATTGTTGCAAAACCGATAATCTATTGGAGTTTGATCAAGATCTTTTTTTTTTTCTTTACTTGCATGTATTATAATAGTATAAAAATTTGCTCGGTAAAAAATTTCTTTGACGGAGTGGAACTTTCGCAAGAGACAAGAGGTATCGACAAAAAATAAGTAAGGCATTACGAATATATTTCTCCTTTCAGTTTTTATTATTTTATTATTTTTTTATTTTTTATTATTTGTCGAAATTATTTGCGAAAAACTAGAAAAAATCCATATTTTTCGCGACAAATACATTAAAAATAGCCTTTTGGTTGTATTTAATTGAAAAAATTTAAAAAATGAAATGAAGGAAAACATATTTTTGAAAAACTGTAATTTTCAAGTTTTTTGGTAACTACCTCAAATTTTGCACAAAGGGCTAAAATTTCATTCTAAACGATTTTTTCAAATAATTTTTTGTGATACCTCGAAATTTTTTAACCTCACTTTTCTTAACTTAATGGAAGTTTTTTTAAACTGCCGCCATATTGGTGGTGATTTGACATATGCCAAAATCGATTCTTAGGTTATTGGACATGCAGAAAAGATTCTCCGGAATACTTTTTTGGCAATAAAATTTTTTTCGATTTGTTGCAAACTCTTTGGACCACACTGTGCCATATGCCATAATACCTAGTTTGTTTAAGAAAGTAATCTTCAACTAAAAATCATTGATTTAATCTTTTTTTTTAATTTATTAACCAAGTCATTCAAAAAATACCTTGCTTATTTTTTCATGAACACCAAAAGAAGCCGATCAAGTCGAAACTGGACTTGAAAATTGTTTTTATCATGAATAATTCCAAACATTGCTTAGTAACAGGGTAACAGTATCTCTTCAGATTCCATCATTTTTTTTTATTTTTAACTCATCTTTTAGTATTTTCTGCAGAAAATGTTCCTTTCATAGGCTTATGTTAAAGTCTTTCTTTGATTTTGATCATTATTTGCGTCCACGTAAATATGTCATTGTGTCAATCCTTGGATTCACTCTGCGCTCCACCATAATGTAAATAATGCATTTTGGGAATGTATTTCCCAATTTATGACCAAATGATATTTGGAACCTCGACATATAACCTAACCTAACTAAATAGAGTTAGATGGTGGTGGGGGGGGGGGGAGCACCAATTAAAGCGGGGATACAAAAGAAGCAGAGGTGTTTGAAATACGAAGGGCAAGTAGTTTAAATGAGGCATAGGAAATTAGAAAATCACAACAATATCTTGTATTTTACAAGCTTTTATTTAACTTGATCTGTTATTATGTGTGTACAGGGTGTCTCACCACGAACTGCATCGATCGATATCTCAAAAAGTAAACATAGAATTTTTTCAATGAATACTATTCATCTAAAATATTTTCAAAATGGCGGCACTTCCGGTTATACCGAAAGTCGATGACAACTTCGTTATATTAAATAGAACACCCTATATTTTATTGAATTTTTTTCTAGGTACATTTCATCTATCATGTTCTATACCTAAATTAAACCGTTTTTGAGATATTTGCCATTTTAGAGAAAAAATGACAGATGCAGACCCGTACTTAATTGACAGTTTCTTCATAACGGCTACATATTTCTTAACGCGCTCTTGGCATTTTGCAGTCAAAGGCTTGGTGCAGAGAAATACTATGAAGAAAGTTTCCGATCTTGTACAGGGTGCTCACACAAAACTTTAAAATGGAAACCACCATTTTTTTGTAGTAGCCGTATTCAGCACAAAAAATTAGGGCAAGTTTGTGTTTGGTTCCCTATACCTAAATGTTATCATTTTCGATTTATTTACAAAAAACTAATTTTCCACTTCTTCATCAAGGGGGCGTTTTTTTAAGTTTGATAAATCTAGTTAGCCATGGCTGATTATACGATTGTCAGAGAATGATGAAATGTCATTTAGTTTAAAATTATTGTAAACAATGCCGGCACGGTTAAATTATTTAAACGAAGACTATTTATATTTATGAAGTGGAAAATTAGTTTTTTGTAAATAAATCTAAAATGATAACATTTAGGTATACGCGACTGAATTTAAGATGCCAACGCTCCGACGGGACTATGCGAACTAATATATGGGCCATCGTCACCATGTGAACGATGCTAGCCACCGGGTCTACACTGCGTTGTTCTTTGTTCATTGTTGGCATGGCCCATAGACTAGTTTAGCATTGAGCCTATAGGGGGCGTATTTCTTATATTCAATGGCGCATTGGGAACCAAACACAAACTTGTCCTAATTTTTTGTGCTGAATACGGCTACTACAAAAAAATGGTGGTTTCCATTTGAAAATTTTGAGTTTTTGGCATTTTTTTAATTAATATTTGAATAATTTTTTTGTGAGCACCCTGTACAAGATCGGAAACTTTCTTTTAGTATTTCTCTGCACCAAGTCTTTCACTACAAAATGCCAAGAGCGGGTTACGAAATATGTAGCCGTTATGAAGAAACTGTTAATTAAGTACGGGTCTGCATCTGTCATTTTTTCTCTAAAATGACAAATATATCAAAAAAGGTTGAATTTAGGTATAGGACATGATACATGAAATGTACCTAGAATTTTCCGTATAATCCAAAAATGCAATAAAATATAGGGCGTTCTATTTAAAATAACGAAGTTGTCATCGACTTCCGGTATAACCGGAAGTGCCGCCATTTTGGAAATATTTTAGATGAATAGTATTCATTGAAAAAATTCTATGTTTATTTTTTGAGATATCGATCGATGCAGTTCGTGGTGAGACACCCGTATTATTATGTATATGTGGGTCGAATTTTGCAAGCTGAATTAGAACCACTTCTTGACATCCGATTGAGCTGAAATTTTGCATAAACCTGTTGTCCTCTTTTTTCTCAATGTAGCTAGGGAAATTCAAAATTAATTCAAAGTTTGGGGGTTTGAATCCTCAAAACATCTAGGTACAGCGCTGCATGGGCGAATCTGTACCTGTTATATTTGCATGACGATTGTCCACTGTATATTCAATCAATGTTGTATATTCTGCGTTTAGGACATTTTCAGTAAGAACACTTATTTTCAGCCAAAAACCCAGGGCGGTAGCCCCCCTCTTTCCCCTATGTAACGGCTCCCATTTCAACAGATGAATACTGATAAAATAATCCCTTTTGAATTAATATCAAGAAATGGATTAGAGATAATATAAAAACAATAAAGTGGCATACAATTGTTTGTGTAATAATCGCATAAGTACTCGCTAATATCGCTATCCGTCATTTTGTTTTTTTTTAATGTGGTTTTCGTATCATAATTTATTTGTTTTATCAATTGGATAAGGTATCTTCCAAATTACTGAGGAAATTTTGAATTGCCAGTACCTCACTTAGTCACCTACCTACAACCTACATATTGTGAGGAAATATCAAAATCGCACGCACACAATTTTTATTCTGCTTACATTTTAATTATTACAATTATTATTTATTAGATTATGCCCGCAGTGCGAAGCGTAATCCTCATCCCACTCATACTCAAGAATTCTTGAGGCAGGTTAGTGTCTCTCAAACTGCTTTTAAAATTTCAAAATATCAAAATCGCACGCACACAATTTTTATTCTGCTTACATTTTAATTATTACAATTATTATTTATTATATTATGCCCGCATAAAATCTTAAGTGCGAAGCGTAATGCTCATCCCACTTATACTCAAGAATTCTTGAGGCAGGTTAGTGTCTCTCAAACGGCTTTTAAAATTTACTACTGACGTTAAAAACATGATGGATTTTTGAAAGGAAAAGTAGGTAGGTAGGTATTGTCAGAGAACAAGGTGTTCTCTGGTACCTATTGTAGAATATAAAATATACGTGAGCATTTTTTAAAATCGACAAAAAAGTGAAATATGGGGCATCTAGAATTATCGGTTTCCTTGGTACCTATATCATTTAGCATTTAGTAAAGAAATCATTTCTTATGGGAAAATAAATTTCTCTGTACAGGTAGGTAAGTACATACCTACCTACTTCACTAAAATATACTGGGCGCCATAATTATGCTCACGCTAGTAGAAAATCAGCAAAAAATATTTAAAAAAATACAGAAAAACTTGACATACCTGTTCAATTCAAAGTTAAATTCCAACGCCTTCTTCTTGTAACCGGCGAATGTTTCCACTGGTGCACTTTATTGTACTTATTAAAAAAAGCGGGACGAATTTTCGTGTCAGAATAAATAAATTATTAGCCGTTGGCCTGATTCCTATTTACATTTTAGTGGTTGTTTTTTTAGTGAGAGGGTGTGTGATTAGTGTGCGTGCGGGTGCGGAGTGCTCACTGCACTGCGTGCGGGCGGCTTCGGATCGGACTGGGCCGGCCGGTTCGCCCCAGACGCCGGTTGTAGACTTGGCGCGTCGCCCCCACCAGACAGGAGGCTATCACGTGGAGGAGCGAGCGAGGTACCGAAATAATAAGAAATCGCAGGGTGCTCGTTTCTACCGATTATCGCTTATTATCGGAGGCGGCACTTTCCGTTATCAGTCTGGAGTAACTGGGGGTTACCGGTTATCCAGGAAGAGTCAGATAAGACTGTACACGCACGGCTTCTATCTTGGAGAATGATCTGATGTAGATGTAGGCTACGCTCTGGAACCAAAGTGGGGTGGGAACTCTTCGGATCTGTATTGGGGTTCACAACCAAAATTTCAAAACTTTATAATTTGTTTCTTCTAAACGTCGTTTTTTTATCTAACTTGCCTACACTATAAGTAGTGTTCTAGATCACTTTCCATAAATAAATCACAACTTGCCAAACTTTTATAAACATGCAATATGGTTGATGCAATAATTAACTTTCTTACCCTAGTTCTATCTAAATTTGTTGGTATAACGTGTCTCAAATTAGAGCTACGGCATTCTATTCCCTATTTGAATTTCTCTGCAAAGATACTCGTGAGGAAATGTTTATAGCGAAACCCGTAGATACCTATCTACTTCAAGATCTCTCTTACTTTACGGGTCTTGTATCTACTTATATTCCAAAGTAGATAGGTAACCTCTCTGAAAATTCAAAAGAGTAGCAATGTAACAAAAAGATCTAAAACTTGATTAGCTCCTGTTAAGTATAGGTCATGGTATGTATAACTTACTGATTAGCGGTCACTATCGTTATCAAAGTAGATTGGTCCCTTTGAGAAGATTTGTAGGAATGTGCTCCCACATACCTATCTTAGCCAGTGCTCTTTCAGCACATTGATACCAAAGACCCTCATAAGCTCACAACATTGTTTCTCAGAGATGGATTCATGATTCAGATACCTGCAGCGTCGTACATTCGGCGATACTATCAGAATGTCGTATTCTCTAAATTTGTAACAAATTTGACACGTAATATAAACTTTTGGAGCTTAGTAAATATTCAAAATATTTACTTCATTTCACAACTCTAGTATGTATGTATATCTGTAGACCCACTATCTACAATACATAATCTTCCACGTGTCAAAATATGTCAAAAATTTGACTGTAGGTACAGGAACTTACCTACTTAATAAATGAAGATAACGATAATAGTGGAGTCAACTAGGAAAATAACTTCGAAGAAATTCCGGGAGTTTTAGATTTTGTTGGAATGTGTTCGTTCTGATGTCTTGAAACAAAATCCGAAGAGTCCGCAGCGCAAAATAGTGTGCGTTTTTTTTTATTTGACAATAACTGTCAAAAATATAGGTTTTTTGTTAATAACTTATTTAATAATATGCTTTTTTATAGAATTTAAGTAAGACCATTCGAAAGAGCAGGCAATTTCTCAAAAAAAATGTATTTACATTTTTTTTTTTGTAAAATAATTAAGTAATGAATGAGAATTTTTTTAAGATCATACGTTTTCATGCTTCCCCGTATTTAAGAGACAGCGAGACAGTTAAACAGTAATAACTTTTTACACACACAACTAATTCATATGCAACAAAGTTTATTGGAAAGTGACACCGTAAAGCAATTAAAAAAATCTTGTAGCATTAATTTCCATGAAGGGATACGCCTGTCATATTATTGTAAAGTTGACATTGATCAAAATTTCATGCATTTTTACAATAATTGACGTTACATGGTCAATTTGTAATATTTTTGAGCAATATTACAGAATGTTTCTACTAAATGTATGTAGTTTTGAATAAGCAATATAAGATCACGATAGCAAACCTCGTTTGTTTTTTTTTTCACTTTGAACATAGAGATTTTTCATAAATTCTTGCTATCGTATATTTAATATTTATTTCAAACGCTCATAATATCCGCATAAAATTAGATATTGAAACTCAATAGGTGACTTTTAGCTTAGCTTAAAACGTTTGCTTTTTGATAGCATAAGTTATTTTAATGTATTTATCTTTTTCTCGTTTATTTTTGCAGTAAACCGCGTTATAATTATTAATGTCCCAAAACGCAGAACTCAAATTTTTCTTATTTTTAAATCCAAGAATCAAGCTGAAGGAGGTTTCTTACTGGGATGAGACCAATCCTAAGTGAAAGTACACGTTTTAAACTTCCGATTTCCTAGTCAAAAGGTTTTTTCTACATAATTTCCGCTCGTGATTATCAGCTTTTGGAAAAAAAACTCTCTTCATGTGTTCTCAGCTTTCATACAATAATACGAATTCAATAATAAATATAATAATTTCCACTTTCTTTCTCGTAAATACTTCAAACATGTTTGTATACTACTATAGTCCCCATTTTCGATCCACTGAGAACATGCGTTTGTATGTGGGTATGTATGTGCGTATGTTTGTGAGGCGTGTTAGTCGGCAAGTAGTCGGCAGATGTCATTATGTTCCCTTGGAGCACAGCTTGTATTGACATGGGGACGAATAGCACAGCTTAAATATATATATCCCCCCCCCCCAAAATCCAAGCTATATACAGGTGTTTTATTAAGGGTGAAGAGGTACCATATATCAGGAATTAATAGTCCTGGAGCTTTGGGGAAAAATCTTCTTAAGTAATATGGTCACGAAAAATCGCTGGAAATTATATTTAAATTTTATTGCACTCTTCAGCAAATACTGAACAATTTTCGTTAAGGATGTTTCACTCTTGCTCTTCAAATAGAGGTGAGATGGGCGGATAAACATTGACTTAAAAAAATGCTGCTAACTCCGGTTTGGTTTAACCGAATTGGTTGAATTTGGGCTTGTTGAAGAGAGATTTCCTTCTTCTATCAAATGATTGTCCAGTAAGATCATTTCGAATTTCCTGGTCACCGCTAGAGGGCGCAATTCGAAAAATTTCCCTTTTATTACAATTTTCTCCGAAATTTTAAATTCAATGATATTTATTCTGTTATAATCGAAAAGTAGATTACATATACAACAAAAAATACTTTGGTGTTGTGATATCTTCATTAGTTTCGGAGTTATCGCCAAAAGAATAAATATTAACATGTTATTTGAAAGAAGAAGGTAGGTATTTGTTTTCAAAGATTTTCGTGGTCAAGCATGCCATGAAATACATAAATAAAAATCTGCTTGAGCTTTTCGTAAATAGCTAGATTTTCACTTTTTATTCCCTTAAACGTATTTCTAATTGACTTACCTTACCTGTCGTATTGATATGAAATTATTCGGAAAAAAAAATAAAATTCTATTATTCTTTCAATCAACTTCATTTTTCCTAGGCGTCATTTTATTTTTCATTTTTTTTTACTTCATATTCATAATCAGCATCTCAAAAAACATAAAAATATACATTTTCATTGAAAAATAATGATTCTACAATTAATTGTAGACGATTTTTGAGAAATTTCGGTGAAAGATCAATTTTTTGATTTTTTTATTTTTAAAATAAAAAGCGCACTTTTTCAACCTGCGGACTTTTAAATTAAAGTATGTTTGAAGGTGTCTCAAAAGGTTTTATTCAAATCCATGACTTCCCTAATTAATTCCTAATTAACACCATTTTTCGTCTACGTTGACTCCACTATAACATGAAGCCATGGAGTTTGAGACAAATCATTATGAGTGAGATTTCCTTCTTTCAAATAACATAGGTATTTCAAATTTTGATATACCAGGGTGTCCCAAAAGTAATGGGACATAGAGCAACTGCATATATTTTGGGCCAAAATATTACCATTGAGGCTAATATCGTTGACTGATATATTATTAAAGACTGCTCACGGCTGTCACGTCTGACACATTTTCGGCTCACCATGCGCTTTCCGGAGATAAAATACAATGCAGAATACATTGTTAGCCATCAGAGTCATCTGTTTTCCAAGACATAAAACTATAAAACTATAGCCGTGAGAAGTCTTTATAAATACGTCAGTCAACGCTAATATGCCTTATAGAAATGTTGTTCGTTTAAGAGATACTATACGATAAGAGATAAGATAAGAGATACGATAAAAGAAATTTGTTTTCTGAAATTGGATTTTGGCTACATATCCCAAAATAATCAAGCTGCTGAACTGAAATTTGGCACTGCTATGTTATTGTGGATGGAGAATATCTTACAGAGGGCGCCACTTTCGCTGTTTTTGGATCGTGCTTTTACTCGTATATTTTTTGTGGTTATTTTTTGGTCCTGCAGGTCCATCATTTTAGTGTAGGTATCAATTTATTCTGCAACAAAAAGGCACTCTTGTTTCATATCGATCAAATCAACCGTTTGCGTTGAAATTGACAAAACGTGCCCCAAAACACCTGTTGACTTCATTATTCGAAACATAAAATTTTCAACTACCGCTTTCAAATGTTAGATCGTAACCGTACATTAAAAATGAAGAAAAAATGCCAAATGGGCATTGGTCAAAACACCATTGGTTTTCTTGAAATAGGGTGTGAACATTTTGTCAAATTCAATCCTTTCCATTTTGAAAGCGAACAATTTTTGGTACATTGTTCACTTGAAAGCGGTAGGTGAAAATTTTGTTTCGAATATTGAAGTCAACAGGTGTTTTGGGGCACGTTTTGTCAATTTCAAAGCAAACGGTTGATTCGACCGTTATGAAACAAGAGTACCTCTTTGTTGCAGAATGAAGAGATTCACTAAAATGAGGGACCTGCAGATCCAAAAAGATAGCCTCAAAAAAGTTACCAGTAAAAGCGCGATCCAAAAACAGTCCTAGAGTCCTAGAATGAAACTAAAAGAAGAAATTGATGAAAATATTTTCACTATTAATGGTGCTTATAATGTGGAATATTTATCATCTTGTCTAATGTGACTGAATTTTTAAAAAATGAATATTTAGAAACAGCTTTGCTGTATTGTATACAAATGATCCAGGCGCCACAGTCAGCCTATACCCTCGTGCTACTAAAAATGCGAAAATACTGTTAGAGAACATTTTTGCATTTAAAGTGCCTAGTGACTACAACTTTTTTATCGTTTTCTGGAGGTCAACAAACTTGAATTTTGATACCGATACTGCTATTAATCCATCCCATCACACATATTGTACCTATATAATTCTCGAAGTATAGGAAATTGGTTTAGTCATACCACGCATAATAACAAAGCCACCAAGAAACTGAGTGGGTAAATATTTTTCTGTACATGGTATTGATTTCCAGAAACTGGAGAAGCGCCAGGATTTCTTGCTTATATCTAGGAGTTGTTACCTAACTTTTATTAGAATCTATTTGTGAATGCTTCTGCAATGGATCTTTCTCGAACTTTCTACGTTTAATAGCTAACGTCATATTTTAGTCATAAAAATCGAACTCACTGTCACGAAAAATGCCTCTAAAGTTGTTATATCAGCTTTCAATGGACGCGTTTGAACTGTTTTCTAACCTACTGAAAGATTAGAGGATAAATTTTAAGTTTCGGTATTCTACTTACAGTTTTATAATTTTTATGATTAATTTAGAGGCATTTTCCGTCGCATCTTTGTTGGCCTGAGCCCCCCAGGGCCCTATTTTCTTTTAGTATTCATTGTTTTCCCTGTAGAGCTTCCATAAGTTTCTAGAAATTTTCTAGAACTTTATGATTTGTGCATCTGTCATTGGCCAGGAATGTTCTAGAGTAGTTTCCAGGCTTTCATTTGAATATATAGGCCCTGGGAATTGGGCCTGAAGGAAGTTGAAGGTTATAACTCGATTTCAGTGCGATTTTTGGAGCTGATAGGATAGAATATTCTTGGTCAGTGACAGTATCTGACAAGTTTATTTGTGATTTGTGAAGACTAAACAATAAAGGTGGTAACCAAGGCAACGAGTTTGGACTGTGATTGTTGAGATTCAGTTCATTACTATTATTGCTACCTTACAAACAATACTGAATCCTGCATATGGAAAGCAATCTAAAACTCAAAAGAAATGTTTGGAATTGATAATAAAAACAACAGATAATATAAAGGGCATATTGACCGTCAGGTAGTGACAGCTTTAGGTGCCCCATTTTCGCATACAAGCCTCGAAGAGGGTTGAAAAGTACATAGATGTTGAGTATAATGCCGGGAAATTTACGAGTGGTCCCTGGGGATAACATATCGAAAATTCGTTGTTCCTTAGCAGAAATAAAAGGTATTTATATTATTTATTTTTTCACGCAAGCCGTGTTCACTAAATGATTAATTAATAATAATAATAATAATTCTCACCCTCACAATACTCCAAACTATACCCCGATTACTGTAAGAAGTCCCGATTTTGTCAGATGACATTCTCCACAAAGTCCCTAGCAATTTTTTGTTAACCATGGGTATAACATTGGTAGATGTGTCTCAACCAGTTAATGACGTCACTCATTGATTTATGATGTGAAAAGTTACCCAAGTGATACGAAAAAAGAGCATAATAAAATAAAAACCCTATTGTAATCACGATTATGCCGCTACAAATAAAAATAACTATGACTACAACTCATTTTAATAATAATTTAAAACGTCAAGGAAACACTTTCGTTTTGGTATTTTGTAATAATCAGCTGCTCTTGGCAGTGTCTAGGGGCGGACTCACGCAAATTTAGCTTCGGTGTGTCAAAGTGACAGTGAAGGTTTTCCAGATCGTTCAAACTGGTTCAAACATTCGGTAATGAAAATATTCGCGGGTTTTCTACGTTTTGTGAGTTTTACCGTCATCTGAGTTGTTCTTGTTCTTGTTACTTTTCGTATTATTAGTGCAAATGGGCTCGTTACTGACCTCAACTTATGACCCGGTTGCATTTTTTGCTGCATTGATGCCAACTTAGGATATCGAAATTACCAATTGACAGTCCCAGTAAGGACTTCTTAAAATAATTTGAGTATAGGAGTACCCCAGAAGCAACCACCTGCTTGTAGAACCTGGTTTCGGAAAACCAAAGGCTTAAGTGTTCCAGGGCGTAATCTTGTAAGGAAAAATCGAGATTTTGACCGATTTTTCCATACAAGCCCATCGAAAGTATGAAAATGTACATCGTCACTAGCCCGAAAAACATAAAAAAAACATATTATACATAATTAACATCTTATATAGTATACAGTGTGACCACGGATTGAGTGCACGTGGGGTGTAAATGACAAAAAAATTTCGAGTTGAAATTTGAGCTTCTGGGGATAAGCCCTGCTTGGTTTTAAACTAATTTGTAATGTAATTTTACTTTCGAAAAATCACGTATGCCTTGAGAATTTTGAAAAATAGTTATTTATGTACCAAGGCACTGAAGTTCAACTTTTTATGACTCATGTGGAGTTTAGTTGCTGAGGCCTCTGGCCGAATATTTGGTCACTTTTGACGGGCGATTTCTCCGCGTCTGACGTTTGATGTTTACATCTCGCCAAGGCCTACTTATTGAAAAAATCGTACAATAATGGGCTACATTATTGTACGATTTCTGTGCTTTTAATGACGATTTTGGGACATTTTAATGCCGATTTCAAGAAAACTAATTTTCCACATCAGTAAAGTGCCCTTTCTGTAGCTTTTACGACAAAATGTTATTAAGGAAACTTGTTCAGAATGGTAGGTTTGCGAAATTTCGAAAGTCTAGGCCTACCTTGATTTTTTGGCATTTTTTCCCACTTTTCTTTAGAAAAGTGCAGTTTGTGTAGTTTTCACATTAAAATGTTATTAAGAAAACTTGTTCAGAATGAAGAACTGAGTATGTTTGCGAAATTTCGAAAGTCTAGGCCTACTTACTACTATTCTGATTTTTAAGAGTTTTAATTTTTTTTAGCAGAAAAAAATCAAAGTATACCTAGGCTTTTGAAATTCTTTCACACCTATCCAGTTTTTCATTGTAAACAAGTTTTCTTAATAACATTTTAATGTGAAAGCTACACAAAGTGGACTTTTCTAAAGAAAAGTGGGAAAAAATGCCAAAAAATCAAGGTAGGCCTAGACTTTCCAAATTTCGCAAACCTACTCAGTTCTTCATTCTGAACCAGTTTCCTCATTAACATTTTGTCGTAAAACCTACAGAAAGGCCACTTTACTGATGTGGAAAATTAGTTTTTTCAAAATTCCCCAGGCATACGTGATTTTTCGAAAGTAAAATTACGTCACAAATTAGTTTAAAACCAAGCAGGGCTGATCCCCAGAAGCTCAAATTTCAACTCGAAAATTTTTTGTCATTTACACCCCACGTGCACTCAATCCGTGGACACACTGTATATTAGATATAGGAAAATCGAATATTCCATATGTTATTCCCAGGAGCTACTCGTAAATTTCCCTTCATTCTACTCGGCATCGATGTACTTTTCAACCCTCTTCAAGGCTTGTATGCGAAAATGGGGCACCTAAATCTGTCACTACTGTCTGACGTTCTAATAATAATAATGAGTGACGAGGGAATTAAGGTGGATTTATAAACTCGACGTTTGCGTTGGCGCTCGCCGTTGCCGTTTGCGTCTAAAATTCAATCCCAATTTTTTTCGTGTAACCGTTTATAAACGCCGCCGTCGAACGTTGCCGTCTGCGTCCGATGCCGTCCGAGATAAACTAATTTCATCTTTCACGTTCCGTCGTTCACATTTCTGGACGCAAACTGCGAAGGTCACCGTCAACTTCGAGCGCCAACGCAAACGTCGAGTTTATAAATCCACCTTTAGTGCCACCAAATAATTAACCAATTCATTTAAACTTCACTAATTTGCAAAATTTATTAATTATTATTCAAACATATCCGCATAATTTTAGGCAAATTAACTTTCGAAAAAAAATTCAAAACAAAAGTTTCAAGAGCTATCAATTATCTTGGAATGTTTTGATTTTTGATTTGCATTATCTGGTCATAATAAATTTTTGGAAGATGTGTTTTAAAAACATCTACCATGCGGTTTGGAGATGATATTGGCATTGAATATTGAATACAGAGTAAATACGGGTTTTCTATAATGGAGTGAACAGACAATTTTCGGAGAGACTGTAAACAAACATTAAACTTCGAAAAGTCACGTAGGTACCTACTGATCCATTCGAAAAACGTGAGTAAGGGGCCTTATTCATCAAATGCCAGTAATGTCTTGCTGAATGCTTTTCTACAAACAACTTTGGCCCTTGGGGATAAGAAAGAGGAGGTGCAACTATTTAAAATGTAATATTTCAAGAAGGGCAAAATATAATATAGCATACCTATACTGTTTCATATCGTTTTAATAGCAATGACGAGTAAATTTCAAAAAATTAATAAAATAACTGAAGCATCCAGTTATCCAAAAAAGTGGACATAATAATTATTACTAAAATGCACTCGCACTAGCTGATCGCGTCATGTATGCGCTACGCGAGGCCAACGATAAAGACAGGCCACGGCGCTAACGCATAATCGCGTAGTCACGTGACCAACTTAGTGCTATTTAATGAAAGGCATTTTTGGAGATAAGTAGAAAAAACAAATTTCGTAACAATTTGGCAAGTTTTCTTTCATCTATTACATTATTGGTTTTGTGCATCCAAGCTTTCTCTAATTGTTTTTTCAAAATTTTCAACCTGCCTTAGCTGTTTTGGGCACTCACAATATTTTGTCACTTCTCAAAAATTGTTGGGACATCACCTTCCTTTAGCTTAGGTGATATTCTCTATCGGTATTTTCCTCCCATAACACATTTGTCCACTTTAATTATTGTTTCACTTTCTTGAAAATGTGTTAGTCACACATACTTAAGGGTTTTTTAGAAATTAAATCTCAGTTGGGATTTGACGAATCCATTTTTGACGGAAATTTTCATCCCGAGTCAAAACAAATGTTTGTTATTGACGAGGTCTCAGTTGTTCGGCAGCGTGAAAGACCGAATAGATAAACCGTATCGGGGCGTGGGTCGACAACGAAAATCAATGGTTACAACACTGATTTATTTCGCACAAGGTGAATGATGAATACAATAACATACCCGAACGTGGTCAACGGGAACGGCTTCCAGCCACCCGGACCGTCTGAACTCGCGGATCTCCCGTAAGCAGTTCACCCCTCTGTGAATCAGGCTCCACTGTCCAATACGGTCCATGTCCATAATAGTCCATTCAGGAATTACGGGCTCCCTATTCTGTGGTTCGGGGGAGAATTCCCATTTACAGCGCTCACGCGTCGGTGCGAGCGGCACCAATACTCTTGGACGCCACGACTCCCACCCAGAGGCCATAATAACACCTGGGCGGTTCCCTTCCGCCAGGACACACGCGCACTAGACACAAACTTGTTTCTAAAATATAAACTCAGACGTTCAAAAACACTTTAAACATTGAAAACTTCTCAAAACCCTAGCTGCCGCTTTCAGTTATGTGACAAATGACATGTAACGTCTGACTGTCTGACTAAGATGGTCACGTGATTTTTGTGCGCCAGGGCCTGTCTTTATAGTAGGCCTTGTTCGCTACGCTACTGACACTCATCCGTGGTGTGTCTATGGTCAAGATGGCGTTAATATTTATTTCAAGATCAAAAGGTTTTAATCTACTTTCTTGCTAGCACAATAGTTTTATTAGATAAAGTTTATATTCCAATTTCACTTAATGATGCTTTCCGCTTCTCGTTAAAAGCAAGCATAAAGCCTCACGTGATGTAATTGTATAGAAGACTACAAGGACGCTATAAAACCAGTCATTAAAGCAATAATGCTTATTTCCGCCCTAATAAAACTGTCTTTCATTTAACACCCTCTTAAGATCAAGTGGCTTTATAAAGTTCTTATTACCAGGCAAAGATAAATCATCTATAAAGGCAAAGCACTTCAAGATAAAAAAGCTCTATAATATAGATCTAGAGGGCGGCTATCAAACTTTATCATAAAACCATTTTGCCTCAAGTAAAGTTTGCATTTATCAGAACCTTTTTAAAGCTCTTTGGCTTTTGTAAGTAGCCATAAAACTCTTATAAAACATACTAGGAGGCCAATTGGCATTTATAATGTTACTTGGGTAGCTGCATATCTGATGTTTTCTTTACACAACCAAGTGAAAGTTCTTCGACGAAGACCAACCTGTTGAGAGAACCGAAGCAGCCGGAGCAAGAGGTCAAACCGTTTCTGAAATCTTAAAAAAATAATAGGGTATAAATAAACCTTTAGAAATAAAGTGGTTAATCTTACATTTTTGTATCTCGTCGAAAACAATAACACCCAATTAAATAAGAAATTGCAGGCTCCGGATTATTGGAATCATAAGCGATATTTTTAGGCTTTTATTAGGTAAGTATCGTTTTTAAATGTTGATACTGAAATATTACGAAATAAAAAGTTGTTCAACAAAGTATTGAATATCATCATTATAGTTCCATATGGGTAATTTTCAACTTCCTACCTTCTCCTTTATGGAGGATCTCTGTCTCTGTATACCTAAACAAAGATGCTACTGACAGAACAGGGTCTTCGAAATCCAGTGACTAGACTAGCTATTTTTTCGAGATGCAGTCTGTTAAATTATTGTATTATTTGTTTTTATACTTTGCGATGGGAAATTCTTCTGATTGTTGGAAGTGCTAACCAGGGATTATCAAAATTTTAAAATGTTGCAAACCCTATTGGAAAAAATATTTTTTTTATTGAGCCTTCTTAACTTTAACTTTAAAGTTGCCTTTTTCACAACCATAGCCTCGTAAGCTTTATTGGCTTGTGGATCTGAGACTGTAAGTCATTTATCTTAATTAGGAAAAATATAGAGGTTGCGTTAAAATGTCAATGTGTTGGTTCATTACTCAGATATACTTAACTTTTGTTTCTGTTTATTTCCAAAAACTTACAATCGCGAAAGCCCCAAATCTCGAATTATCCAAAATAAGCACGATACCTACCTAATGAACCTTACGAAAATATTTATTTTTTAAATAGATTCAGAATAACAAATTTCATTTATTACTTTCGTGAGGATGATTTTGCAGTTTATTACATAAACCTTTCGGTTGAATATAATCACAGAATTTTATAGCAAAAATATTTACATACCGAATTTAATCCTGCGTCCAATCAAACAAGTAAATGTTGAACAAGGCACCTAGGTAGTCATAAAACCTTCGGTATCAGCCTAAAAACTAATAATTACTCACAAAGTATCTTTTAGGCAAAAAGAGAAGAACATTTGAGGAAACAATTACATATTGACTACCAACAGGCATGTCCTAAGCATGTTAAAATAGTCTTAGTCTTAAAATTATTGAAGAAAATTCTGCCCACTACAGAAAATTTATCTGGCAAATATACAGGGCGATTCACGTAAGTGGTTCATTAGAAGTTTACGGGGAAGGAGTGCGAATTTTGATTTGGAATTTCGGTTACACTTATATAACAGGTTGTAAACTTTCTTTCTAAAATATTTTCAACTTCCGATCACTTCCGGTTATACCGGAAGTCGATAGCAACTTTGTTATTTCAAATAGAACACCCCATATATTATTACACCATTTGGTTCCCTATTAAATTCCAAATCTTTTGCCTGAATATAATATGTACCCTATTCCTAACCCTTTTCGAGATATTCGCAAATTTTTGATTTTTTTTGAGTGTTGCAGCCATCGACCATAGTGACGATAACTTTGAAATTTATAAATCTGGAAAACTGAAATTTTGGACTGTCGTAGGCGAAAGTCAACTTTATTAAATGGCCTGTATGCCATTTCAAAATATTGTACAGGGTGTTCGGGAAAAAATTTCCAATATCAACATCGAAATATTGAAAAATCTCGTTTTTTTCAAATGGAACCCATATTTTTTTATTGCACCATTGAAATGCTTGTAAAAAGACAGTTCAAAAAGATATAACACACTATATGTCTAAATGAAGCGGTTGCTTGGTTATTACGCAAAATACGTATTTTTGCTGCTCCATATCAAGAAACAACGGACCTTTTCTAATAGGCGGCCATGAATTGTTCATTTGTGATTGTCATTTATTGTGTCCCAAACAATAAAATATTAACTGTTGACAAGAATGGCTCAAATTAACTATTCTAACGAAGATATTTTGAATATGTTTTACACTCATGGAGAGTGTAAAGAATTTTAGAAAGAACAATTAGAGTTTTTAATTAAAAGCATTTACATTTACCACCTTTGACGAAAAGAAAATTCAGAAAGTTCGAACGAAATTTCACAGTCCATGGCAATATGAATAAAGTGTTTTACTTATATGTAGTTTCTTGTTTTTTCTTCTAGTAACTATTATGTAGTTGTTAATATTATTTAATTTTGTATTGTTGCTTCTCAGGGAAAAATATTATTAAATAGCCCTTAACCTTGTCATATAATTGCGTTATTTCATTTTCCATGGCCCCCTATAATGTGACGCTCCTTGAGAAATGGCATCTTTGTTGATACAGAGCAGAAAAAATACGTATTTTGCGTAATAACGAAGCAACCGCTTCATTTAGACATATAGTGTGTTATATCTTTTTGAACTGTCTTTTCACAAGCATTTCAATGGTGCAATAAAAAATATGGGTTATAATTTGAAAAAAAAAGAGATTTTTCAATTTTTCGTTGTTGATATTGGGAATTTTTTCCCGAAGACTCTGTACAATATTTTGAAATGGCATACAGGCTATTTAATAAAGTTGACTTTCGCTTACGACAGTCCAAATTTTCAGTTTTCCAGATTTATAAATTTCAAAGTTATCATCACTATGGTCGCAACACTCAAAAAAATCAAAAATTTGCCAATATCTCGAAAAGGGTTAGGAATAGGATACACATTATATAGGGTGTTCTATTTGAAATAACAAAGTTGCTATCGACTTCCGGTATAATCGGAAGTGATCGGAAGTTGAAAATATTTTATTAAGAAAGTTTACAACCTGTTATACAAGTAACCAAAATTTCAAATCAAAATTCATACTCCTTCCCCGTAAACTTCTAATGAACCAGTTACGTGAATCACCCATAATAGAGTTCTTCTTCATAGTAGGGAGCTTGGAGCTCATTTCTTCATACATGGATTTTGAATTTTGTAGGGTGAGCAGATTCGCGTTTTTTTAGTCATTTATACAGGGTGTTACTGAACTGATGGTCAAAAATGAAACCACGTATTCTTGGAGTCCAAATAAGGGCACTTCTTCATATATTTTTTCTCCTACAAGCCATAGTTTTTTTTATACAGAGCGTAGAAAGTTTAGAGAAAAATACACATATTTCTTAGTATCTCTAGAAGTATACGAGATATTTTCTTCAAACTTGGCGTGTCACATGAGCGGATGAGCCGTCAAACTTAAGGTTGATATGAAGCTTCTGAGGCTCCCAGTTGCGGAGATACAGGGTGTTATTAAAATTAATTAGTTCAGAAAAATATGAATACCTCGTATAATCGCATTTTTTTAATTTGTTATAAGTGGTGAATCCAATGGTTAACAAAAAGTATACCTAGATTTTATTGTTTGTGTTCCGGCAATTGCGATTATAACCTTTATCTAGTCTAGCAGATAATGGATATACAAGGATGGAGTAAAAAAATCTATCGAAAGATTAAAATTTCTTTCCGTTTCATTTTGGTCCACCCTATTGTGAAAAATTATGTTTGATGCTATTCTAATTATTGTATACCCAATCTCCAGCCTTATATTAAAGGGCTGTGTCCCCTACGGCATTTTAAACAGTCGGCGCCTATGATATCTACATACTTTTATCATAAACACTTTACTCTAGAAAACACGTTTTGTAAAAATCGAACCATGTTATTATTAACCTTTATCTCGGAAATTTCCACCAGACTGCGGCGCCAAAAATATTGCTATACTTTCGAGTCATTATCACGGAACAGTCCCGACCAGACTCGATTTGGTGTTGACGAGCTACTCTCTTCAAGTAGTTTAATCTAATAAATACATGGTGTGAGAGGTCAAAGGCTCTATCTCAAAAAGGACAAAAAGGACAACAAAAAACTAAATATCCTCAGGTCTCAGAGACTATAGATTTCAAAAATGATGATCATTTTTGTAGGCAATTGCTTGAATTTTATTTTGTTTGAAAGGCCTCACCTAACTACCATTTTCAAAATGCAAATCCATGGCCGGGAGATTATCTCCAAAATAAAAATTTTTATTTTTGGGAAACCCCCAAAAGTGTCGAATTTGAGTCACCCTGCACGGACAGTAGTAAATAAAACTGTCAGGCTGTGCTACTATTGCTAATACTATTAGCACAGGTTATTAGAGACTGGCGCCTCATCCCTAAAGAATATTACCTATTATGTATGTGATTCGATAACAGAGGGATAGGGTAGGTCTAATGTGCGTCGATAAAATAACAACTGATTTTGAATTGAAAAAGCTTTTCAACATTTTTCTTATGTAACCCTATAAAAAGAAACACCATTTATGTAGGAAGCATATTTTCCCAATATTTTGGCGAGTAGATGAGAAACTTATTTTTAGTTACCCCACTAATCTGATCCAATAACTCAGCTCGTACTCGAACACCGTACATTTGTCACGTATCGATGTGTCTACGCAAAGGATTTGAGGAAGCCGGCATCGCCAGTTCATTGAAAAGTCTGCCGACGCTCAACCTTCAAATTATTTTTACTACAGCCGTATCTCCACCTTCACATTTTAGTCTAATTATCTCATACAACAGATTATTTCATCAATTTTGTCTAATGTTAGACGGTTCCCAACTTGTTGGTTTATAAAAGTAATTATGAAATATTTTTTTAAAATTAATTTCAAAAATTAGTTCATGTTCATCCGATAATAGTTCCACATAGTTACACGTGAGTGAACGTTTTGTTTCCGCAAAGATATATATATATCTTTGGTTTCCGCAAACATTTTTTACTTGCTAAATCGGTTAAAAATGATCTAAAACGTTGAAAACCAAAGTTTCAGCGAAACAATTTTTGAAGTCTGTTGCCTACAATCGGTGTCGTCGTTGAGTGAGTTATTCCTTCACTTAGCGGTGTCGTGCACGTGTGACAGGTTTTGGCAGAAACAAAATGTTTTGTTGTTGTTGGATTTAGTGATTATTTATTTGTATAAGTGTTAATAATATATGTAATGTGTATGTACACATACATAGATTTTAGTGCGTGTGAAACATCGGAATTCACTATAGCATAATGGATTTTAAAAAAGTGAGGTGGAAGTAGGTAATGATTCCATAGATGGGAGATTTTATGTGTATTTTCCAAAGGATCTACAATTTTAAAATGTTGAGATTTTGTTTAGCTACATGTCAATCCAGCTATATTTCAAATATTTCTTAAGTTATTTTAAACCTTTATAAAAACACTTAAAAATCTATAAAAAATAATTTTGAGGTTCTATTAATTTTGTGGCGTATAAGTTTCGTGACCTGGTAAATTAAATAATGTGGTTGTAGGTTGTGCCTAATTATAACTTAATGTGTGGCTCAATTAATATACTGGCTTTCTAACCGATTTTGACAATTTTCAAGGGAGATTAATTTATATACTAATCATTTTCGAAAAACAGACTGATGTCACACATACAAACAGACAGACATGGAAGCAATATCTCTTCCAGATTGTGACATTTTTCGTAAATCGGTATAATTTTTTGCCAAATACACACCTTTGAGTGGTTTCAACAAACTAATCCAGGCAGAAATCCTCATTTTTGGTAAAATCAGGCAAAGTTGCGGAATTTGATGCCGAGTAACATGGTACAAAAAATTTGGCTGGCTCTTCTCGTTTTGAAAATAATGCGGAAAAACTGAAAATTGTCGTTTTCGTTTTTATTTTTTTAAACGAAAACGAATGGTGCTTGACATTTCTAAGTTAAACATTATTAAGGCACTTTTTTACAAGGACTCTAAATATGATCTCACATTTTTTTTCTCGCCTCCCTGGACGGTCAACTTTTATTTTTCTTATGGGCGCCATATTGGATTTATGCATTTTTGAAAAGAGGATTTTTTCTGGTTAAAATGGTATGTCACACATTATGCTTTACTTTGTTTTTCTTGCCGTAATATCAAATTAATCGTTTTTGCATAGAGTGCCTTGGAAACGTAAGCCCCATAATGTTTGACGTTTTTGCATAGAGTGCCTTGGAAACATAAGCCCCATAGTGTTTGACATTTCTGCATAGAATGCCTTGGAAACATAAGCCCCATAACGTTTGATAGTTTAGTACAATTTTAAATGTCACGGATACTTTATTTTACTGAAAAATGTCATTTTGTAAAAAAGTGCCTTGATAATGTTTAACTTAGAAATGTCCAGCGCCATTCGTTTTCGTTTAAAAAAATAAAAACGACAACGACAATTTTCATTTTTTCATTTTTTTGCATTATTTTCAAAACGAGAAGGGCCTGCCAAAAATTTTTTTACCATGTTACTCGGCATCAAATTCCGCAACTTTGCCCAAATTTAACCGATGCGTACCCGAAAATGCGTTACTGGAATTGTTGTAATTTGTATTCTTTGATTTTCAACAATTTAGTGAAGCTAATCGAAAACGAACACCATTGTGGTTCTTTTTTTAAATCGCAACCTACAACTAATAATAAACATATGCAGTTTCTCCTACTTTCTCCAAGTAGAGATATATGTGCCCTTAACTTTTTCACTGAAATGCTCGAGGAACGTTTTTATATATTGCTTTAATTGCCAATAGTCAATAATAACACTTGAACTAGAGCAAGAACTAGGTACCTAACAATGAAAACTATCTCAGCCCGAGGTTACTAACAGGTGGTGCGTTTCTTTTCAAACATGATAATTAACCGCATAAATATCTACAAGTATTTTTCGGTTCACGATTTAGTACAATCAGCGAGCAAATGCAAAACAATAAATACAGTTGTTGTATTTTTAGGTACCAAAGAAATTAACATTATTTATTACATTACAGTTGTTGAGGTAGGACAAAACCATTCCAAATAAAATCATAATAAATATCCGGAGCTTCGATACTTAACAATGTAAATAAATGCGCATACGTTATTATTTTGTTTATTTGAAGATATAATCCTTACTAATGTCGCAAAATTGTGAAGTCTTCGCCATTCTGCAAAATGGTGTTTCATACAAGGTGCTTTTTGGTACCTTTGGAACCGGTTTTTTATGTCAAGGAGTTTGTCATATCCTTGTCTGCCAGGCCCATAGCAAGCCTTGGGCAACGCGTTATCGACCTTCTTCATGACAGATCAAAATAATGCGTATTGTAATCCTTCCACACCACCCACTGCGAAACTCTATACACAATCGCATTGCTTAATTACTTTCGCGTTTCATGATGTGCATTGACCGGTTGAGTTCGGAAAAATATAAATAAAAGCAAGAAGCATTTCTACCCACGTAATTACAAGTATAGATAACAAGTTCAGATAGTTACATTGCGGACCATGTACGGTTAATGCAACTGTTATTAATAACAAAAAACCAGCTGCATAATAATCTGTGCGCTGAGTGGGTACACATAACTTTGGCCGCTGCACTGCATAATATTCTCGGTCCTTTAATTTTATCAATTTGAAGCCGGTTTTTCGACTTCGAGACGAGCTCATGAATATCGAAAATAATATTGCATAAATCGCAGACTGATTGGATTTTCAAAATCTACATAGCGTTTTTTATTTTATTTTTAGTTCGAAAATTGGCGCCAGATTGTTGTTTTTGGGAAAATACAATTTAATAAGGGGCCCACAGTAAGGAGCAAGTGGCCAGCCGTCGAACAGTGTAACCCATGCAAGTATTGGTGATAATATTATATTAGGCGAGCATGCAGTCACTAGTTTTTACTACAATGTCTCTCGTCTCTGTCTCCTTCATCTCTTTTTCCTGCTAATACCAGGTGCGGTTTAATATGGTTAAAAAAAGTGTTTTGTCTCGTATTTTATTGCCGAGGCGCCTGTTCTCGAGCTACCCTGGTAAAATATAAATGAACTCACTTGGAGCACAGTGATATACGGGGCGCGATCTATTTCATAGCATTTACCACGCTCTGCTACTGGTAAAAATACCAGACTTATCAGCAGAAATCACCCGTATAAAATTCAAAGGTTTTTATGTTTGAAGTAACTTCATTTAAACCATATCTAAAATACCGGGCAAGGTTTGAAATTCAAGAATATTTTCATTTCCGCGAATTTGTTAGTTTCTAGTATTGAGTAAATGTAAATGAATATATTATTATGTAGGTAGTACGAGGATTTTGAAACGTTTTTTTATAGTTTTGTTATATAATATTTTTCATTATAGTGACTATCAAATTTAAAAAGAAGGTATATGTATGTTATGTTAGATGATCGATTACATTTCCATAATTTGAAATTACAATGTATGCACGTTAAGAACTTGCAGTAGGTGAAAATTTTATTTTCCGAATATTGAAGTCAACAAATGTTTTGGGGCACGTTTTGGCAATTTCAACGCAAACGATTGATTTGATCCTTATGAAACAAGAGTACCTTTTTATTGCAGAATAAAGAGATTGACCTGCAACACCAAAAAGATAACCTCAAAAAAGTTACGAGTAAAAGCACGATCCAAAATCAGCGCAAGTGGCGCCCTCTGTGAGATACGTAGAAATTGACATTTTCAGCTTATTCTCCATCCTCAAAAACATAGCAGTGCAAAATTTCAGTTCAGCAGCTTGATTATAGTTCGGGAGATGTAGCCATAATTCTATTTCAAAAAATTAACTTTAACGCTCTGTATCTCTTAAACAAACAACCTTTCGATAAGGCATATTGGCCTCTATCGTCATATTTTGGCCCAAAATATTATGCAGTTGCTCTATGTCCCATTACTTTTGGGGCACCCTCTATAGATAGTGTGATAAGGTTCTGGACATGAAACTCCCACTCCCCATTTTTTTTTTCAAAATGCAATTACAAAAAACTACCTTCAACGCCCTCTATCTTTTAAACAAACAACATTTTTATAAGGCATATTGGCCTCAATCGTAATATTTTGGCCCAAAATATATGCGGTTGCACTATGTGCCATTATTAATAACTCACCCTGTATAAAAATTCCAACCTCGGTCAGTCAAGGTTTGAAAGTTGAAAAACCTTATACCCGGGGAAGCCTCGAAAAAATCCGTCCTAGAAGTCTCCAGAACCACTCTTGGAAATTGCGTGTTTTTTCGTTTATCTCGATTTTTCGGGGCTGGGAAGGGGTAGTTTTTTGCCTGGCAATTTTTTCATTTCTGAGACTCTTTTGAACGTTCTTGTGAAAACGGCGAAATTCGGAGCAGAAACAATGGAGTTATCAATTTTTTTCCTTAAAGGGATGCAGGGGGTAGTTTTGTCCGCCAAATTTTTTCAAACGCGGATTGGTGCGTCTAGAATAACTTAACCTAACCTATTAGGTACTAACTGTCGAATTCCGACTTATAAGTCGGAATTCCGACTTGTAAGTCGGAATGACCTTATTCCGACTTATAAGTCGGAATTCCGAGATGTAAGTCGGAATTCGGAGATGTAAGTCGGAATTCCGACTTAAAGTCAGAATTCCGACTTGTAAGTCGGAATTCCGAGTTGTAAGTCGGAATGACCTTATTCCGACTTATAAGTCGGAATTCCGAGATGTAAGTCGGAATTCCGAGATGTAAGTCAGAATTCCGACTTATAAGTCGGAATTCCGACTTATAAGTCGGAATTTAGTTCGGGAAAAAATATTTACAAGGTGGCCTTTCTACGCTTTCGTAGTAAAGTGTCCCAAAATCGTCATTAAAAGCACAGAAATCGTACAATAATGTAGCCCATTATTGTACGATTTTTTCAATAAGTAGGCCTTGGCGAGATGTAAACATCAAACGTCAGACGCGGAGAAATCGCCCGTCAAAAGTGACCAAATATTCAAAACCCGGCCGATAAAGGCTCATTTAACTTTTCGTACACATTGCGAAATTGTTTCCTATAGAAGTGCAAACCTTCAGTATACATATTTTAGTAAATTTGAATATCAATAGATTTGTTGTGTAGGCTGCACAAGAAGCAGCAGTTTGGTTTTTCTGTCAGAAGGTGCCGTGTCTCATCATACTTGACCTAAGGTAGAGCGATCGTCAAAGTCAAGCAACGCCGCGCGTAGTCGGTTCATGGATGGGTGATCCCTTATTATTATTTTCTTGCCTAATAAAACATTTTTTTTTCCGATTTAAAAAAATATATAATATGTACCTCGGCACTGAAGTTCTTTTTATGACTCATGTGGTTTATTTGCCTCGGCCAGAGGCCTCGGCAACTAAATTCCACATGAGTCATAAAAAGTTGAACATCAGTGCCTTGGTACATAAATAACTATTATCTGAAGGAAAATTTCTGAAAATATATAGTTAAAAGTCAAAAGTTTAACGGTGGGCCGATTTCTATGCACGCAAGTGTATTTCCCAGGCAGTTTTTAGCAACTGTAAAGTTAGAGGAAACAGTATTGTTCTCAAGTTTTTCAAAAAATACTCTTTCGGATTTTCCACTTTTGTGCGTAGGGGGCGATGTTGAAACTTCATCTAATAGAGTGGATTTCTCATTTCTCAGGGTTTCTATAAAATGAAATTCACCCAGAATAAAAGAATACATATTAGCAGATATCTGAGGAGAGCTATACACAGCAAAAATCATACACAACAAAAACAGTTTAATCTTATCTCATTGACATTTTTCCTTATTTAATAATATAACATTAACAATATCCGCTCTTAAAGTGACTGTGGTATCTTATTTGCATATGATAACTTATTTTAATTGGGTCATCATCGGCCAATTTAACCATTACGTTCGAAATGGCCGAAGAAGAATTTTGTTGTTTTACATTTTTTTTCTCTTTTTTTCTGAAGCCAAACACGCACATCCAAGAATACCTAATTATGAACCAAAAAGGCAAGGTAATCAAATTTTATTTAACAGAGAAAATTTAACCACATTCTTTTAAATTCTCTGCAAATTTAATCTACACATTTACCTCTGTTCTCTAAAGTATACCTACTTACCTAAGTAGGTTCAATTGGGAAAATTTTTTGTTTGCAGCACTATTTAAAATTTGACTTTGCCAGCAGTTTGCTTGTATACTAATAAAAAATAACATGTGCAAAAATTGTCACATGTAATATGTTCTTCAAACTGTACTTTTATCACCCTGTAACTTTCTTATTATGTATTTTAAGACCCATGTTTAAAGGGAACTTTTTGTTTAAAATTGCATTTTCTATCTATCATATTACGTTGGCACCCTAATTTAGAAACACCCTGTATAATTCTCTCCAGGGTCCGACTCTTAGCGCAAAAAAATTCCGAAAAATACTTGGGTTGCTAGGGGAACGGTTCAAAATAAAGGCTTCTGATTCCTTGAAACAAGTAAGTGCGAAATGTACAGGGTGATCCATCCAAGAGAAACATCCCCCCTTAACATCCTTATTTTTCAAGTTAAAGAAAAAATTGTAGAGATAAAAGCTTTAAGGTTTTTCGTGAGCTTTTCCATGAACTTACTGAAACTGACACAGGGTGTTCCGTAAAAGCTGGACAAACCAAGCTTATGTTTTTTCACAAGAACACCCTGTATATTATTGCATTTTTGGAATCTACACTTCGTCCTGATTCCAACGACATATATATGTCATATGACTGCTCCAGACGGTTTTACAATACCGGGCGTTCGAACTTCATTTATTTCGTGTTTTCACATCCTGTATCTCTGAAACGAAAAGTTTGCTGATAAATTGAGTATAAGAAAAAATGATAGTCATTTTGTAATCATCCACACAAAAAGTTAAGTTAAAAGTTAAGGGGGGTGTTCCTCTTGGATGGATCACCCTGTACAACAATATTAATTTTTTATCAATTTTCTAAAATTATTCTCTTTAAATTTGTTTACGGAAATTTTATTGTAAAAGAACTTATAGTAAATATCGTTTCAGGAATATATTTTAAAGCAAACTCACTTTATTGTTTAGCTCATAAATTGTATTGTACTTGATGCAAAGTTTATTTAATTTCTGTAACTTAACAAAATAATTTCATTTATTCAAATATACATGTGCAAAGAGAAAAACATTAAAATAATTGTAAAATAATTACTACACATACTTAACTGATTTAAAACGCGCCTTATATTTGTTGAAATATCCAACAAAACACAAGGTAGAAATTAGGTACGGAGCGCTTACGGAGCGCTATAGCGCTCCGTAGTAGGTACCTACCTATTTACTCTAAAAGGAAAGCAGAAGCTCGACCCTAATCGTAAATAATGTAGCTTGTAGCTTGAAACTTGTGAGATATTTTTCTCTTATGAGCACTCTGGTTATTTGCCTCTCTATGATACTCTAGAGATCATTTTTTTCATTTATTTTAAATATTACCTAAACCCTAAACCATTAAATTTATTAATGGTAACCAATTCTTTGTAGTAAAATATGCAATATTATTGAACTCATGATCCACAGGAACATTTCTTATTTTTATTCTCAGCTAATTTAAATTTAGGACAAATAAATCGAAAAATTGAAATCCAAATCACCCAACTTTGTCGCGGCTTTGGCTTATTAAATTTAGATTTCGTTTCATTTTTTAGGTCGAACACAAAGTCGTAATTTTTGAAAACTCTCTAATATAGTTTTTCCCGTCTTTCGACAAATTTAGATCAACTTTGCAAAGGGGTATGTGTGCTAGGTTCAACGGTCTTGATATTTTGTGTTTATCTTATCTGGCCGTAATAAAAATAATTTGCGTAGTTATAAGTAATCTATCCCTGCTATCCCCTCGATTACTTAAGTTTATGGTCATTCTTATAACATGATTTATTGAAAGCTTATGCCAAATGCACAAAAACATATGTCTACGTAAATAAGCATCACCCCACATTTTATTGTCATCGCCAGGGGCACACCATCAGGTATTAGATACCTATATATATTTTAAATTTTAGATTGTATTCCAAAAATATTTGCAGCCAGATTTGCAAATGGCAACAAATATATAATTAGAATGGTAAACAGAAAATATAAGAAGGTACACAAGTACGTAGGTACTCAGGCAGAATTATTCAGATTTTATGAATTTAGTTTTATTATAGTAAAGTTGTTAATTTAGAATAAAACCATATATTTCCATAATGCATACAAAACATACTTACGTCACAATCAGTGGCGTAACAAAGTTTAAGTCGAGAAACAAAATGACGAGTTTTCATACCATATAAGTGGTACTGGTACCTACTATTGATTGAGTAAAGGAAATTATTCCTTTACTCGATGGTGGTACCGAAGTGTTTGTGTTTATGCAGTGCATAGAAATATACTTGAAGGGTACGATAGGCAATCTATCCAATTCTGGATTTTGGTCAGAGAACAGATATTTCTCTTAATTCATTACGCCACTGGTTATAATAGCAAAAAGGAAACGAAACTGTCTAGACAAAGTCATCAATCATCACGTCTATTTTAGATGTCTGGCAAACATATAAAATCAATCAAAAATATTTGAAATCAGGTTTGTATATTTACACGTTTATGCAAAACCGAACAGAATTATAAACGAGCACTTTCAACCTGGATTATTTGTCATAATTTTAATTCTATGAGTTCATTCAAGTACCTAGTTCGAAACTACAGAAAAAATGTAACGTATGCGTATATTGCATAATAACTATGTGCATTTAAAACATACTGAATTTAAGATAATAACATTCATTTTTTTTGTCTTGTTCAGACATAATAATGATACAAAAGAGGCACCTACATATCTCCATTTTTAATATCTATTTGACAAACATGGATAAAAATGATCAATGAAATACTACGTGCCATAAACATCAATATTTGTGTGTTAAAATATATATTTTCATAACAAGGGCGATATAAAAAATATATACTTACGAATATCTAATTGATTAATAAGTTCAGAAAGGTTTACTTGTTCAAAAGACTTGTTTTGCGCGCTATACAGGGTGGGTTTTTTTATGATCAGATGGGGATCTCGGAAACTAGAGGAGATAGATGGAAGCTGAAATGAGGAAAGAATTGCAGTTTTGTATGCCCGATTTTACGGCGCCTCGTGGATTTTTGAAAAAAATCATGGCTAAATACTTACATAATATTCAGAAAAAACGAAATTTGGGCGATTTATTCTTATTCATGCAGCTTCATTGTTTCTGATTTTAGATAAAAAGTGTAAATACCAAAGTTGGAGGGAGTTGTTGTGTCCCCAATGCGGTTATCATGTCCTACTTTCCGTGACAGCTGCTATTTTCGAGATATGGCACAAACTTGTTTTTTCAAATGGATACCATAGTTATTTCCGTTATTTTTCTGAATAACCACATCGAGTATTATATCGTTGGAAAGTTCTAAAAATGCCTGATTTTTGAGACCATCGACAACTGTGGTTTCCATTCAAAACAAAAACAAAAAAAACAAAAAGTTTGTGACATATATCTCGAAAATGGCAGCTGTCACGGAAAGTAGGACACGATAACCGCATTGGGGACACAATTGCCTCCAACTTTGGTGCTTACACTTTTTAATTAAAATCAGAAACAACGAAGCTAGATGGATTAGAATAAATCGCCAAAAATCTAGTTTTTCCAAATATCTAGTAGGCCATGACTTTTTCCAAAAGCCACAGCCACAAGGCGCGTTAAACTGGACCCATTATTTTACCTTCCTTCTATCTCCGCTAGTTTCCGAGATCCCCATACTGATCATACAAAAACTCACCCTGTATGTTTCATTGCCAAATGTTTACAAATTATTATTTTTTAGCAGACCCTATATTATAGTAGGTAGAAATTTTTCTTCATTGACTGTAAAAATATGGGCATTTCATGAACAGAAATTCATTGTGAAATGTATAAGTACTCTGGAAGTAGGAGTATTTCAAATTGCATTTAAACTTTTGGAGATACTGTTGTAAGTAAGTACACATGACCTAATTTACCATTTAATATCCTTGACCGATTTTGTGACAAAAATAGCCATTATTAATTGAATTCCAGAATTTGAAGAATATTAATTGTATTTTTGATAAACCCTTCTGTTTGATATTTCAAATATATATTTACATTTTTATGGTGTCAAGAACCTTTTGCAAAACACTTTTTGGAAATAGAACTCAGATAACACGATTTTTTAGTAAGAGGCCATACATGGTGGTGTTATTTTTGACAAGGTCAACGTTGATACGAGCATATTGTTTATTGTGTGCGATCAAACGAAGTAACGTTCTTGAATTCTAGAAGTTACCAAGAATTTATAATTTAGAACCCCCTTTATTCTAATCGTGCATTACCTCATGACAGGCAGAAAGTTGGACACAATTGGAAATTTTTTTATTATTAATTTCTCAAAAAATTTTATTCTAGTCAAAAAAAGAAATTTAACTTTTTTTTGTATTTTTTTCGATCACCCTGTGTATTACAAAAAAAAACCGCAAGCGCAACTTATCATCGGATAACACATGAATTTGCTACTAAACTTTGTTCGATTAGCAGCTAGAAATTTAAATTAATCGAAATCAGAGTTTAAAAATATTAAATTTTTGTGTCCAACTTTCTGCCGGTCACTGCATACTTATATTACCTACGTATTTTTCGGTATCCATGTGAAAAATAGGCTACAAGCGTTGACTGATATATTATTAAAGACTGCTCACGGCTGTCACGTCTGACACATTTTTGGCTCACATTGTTAGCCATCAGAGCCATCTGTTTTCCAGGACATAAAGCTATAGCCGTGAGAAGTCTTTATAAATACGGCAGTATTTATATGTATTCGGGAAACGAAGCAGTTAACTAGGTTGACAAATTTTACAGCTTACCTAACTTAATATTTTAATCATCATAAAGGGAACAAATATATTTATTATTGTACATTATATTATCTTTATATTATAAATAATGATTACTTATAAAAAAACATGAAAATATTTTTAATTATCTAACATCTTCATAACACTTTTACTTTTGATAATCATTTCTTTGAATACTTTTAATAATAATAACATATTTTCCACGAACATAATATATGTGTTTCTGAATTTTTAAGCAGTCTATATTTAGAACTTTTACTAATGACATTTTTTCATTTTATTTGTTTAGAAAATACAAGCAAAGGAGAACTTGGTAACTTTGCTTCAAAAATGCATAGTAAAGAGAAGGATTTCAAATTACGTATTTCTTTGATAAGATTCAATAATTTTGCTGGCAGTTTTACTTGCTGCTGAATCCATTTCTTCGGTTAATTATATTTGCTCCAAAAATGCGGCTTTCTTCGTTGTATCGAGAATTACAATTTCTCCATTTTCCTCATTTCCATCAGTTACTTCCTGGACCGGAATGAATTTCTTTGGTGGTCTTACCAGTTTTAACTCCGCTGCTTCCTCAGTTAGGTTTCTAAATAGTAAAGCCACAGCTTAGTATATTATTAAGCTGTGGTAAAGCGCCAGTTTCGCGTTCTTTCGTGATGCATTAAAAAATCCTGTTTATCAAAATGAATATAGGACACGCAAACATAGAGTCCTTTCAGTCCTTCCAAACAATATTCTTGTCTCTTGTCTGTGACACTGTGACACCTAGATTATTAAGCAACTTTCCAAATTTAGTTTCTTCTCATAGAAACCTAAAAAATCAGCAAGAAAGAAATCAGAGAATATCAATGAAAAAAACTAATTATTTGGCAAAAAATTATAACTATTTAATTACAAATTTCACAATTTCGATGTAAATGTCTCTTAACATTTTTACAGTGCTTTACAAAGCACGTCATTTCTTTATCTCGAAAATATGAAAACGAAAATATATTAAACCTACAAGTACAAATCTAAAGAAAAAAAATCGCGATTAAAAACTAAAAACACATCTCTTAAAAACCTTGTCACAGTGACTTTTATCGTTGACTGACGTATTAATAAAGACTGCTCACGGGTGTCATGTTTGACAGTTCTCTGGCTCACCATGCGCTTCCCGGAGACAACATTCAATGCAAAATACATTGTTGACCATAGGCGCCATCTGTTTTCCAGGATATGAAGCTATAGCCGTGAGAAGTCTTATTAATACGTCAGTCAACGCTTTTATGATTTGACCGGCGCCTTCAAAAAGTATAATGTAATTTTATTCACAGTGTATAAAAAAATTTAAACAAGGAATTAGGTAGCGACGTAACCACTATTCAAAGTGCCAATGGAGGGTTAAAGAAGGCAGTGAAGTTAATCCCTTTTTGTTCCCTGCGCCTTGCCTTGCGCAATAGGGCGAAAAGCGGTACCTATAGGTATGTTAATATACAGGTCCGACTTATACTTATTAATAGCTATTACTTTTTTACGATTTAAACTGTCAGAGTTGAAGCTATAGAGAAATCGATAATGGAAATCGTTGCATTTCTGATTTTAAGTAGTCACTTAAATGTTACTGCTAAGTAATACGAAAAATGTATACTTTTCATAAGTCAAATTTCAGGTGCAATTAGAGGAAGGTACTAAAATTTTGCAATGACAATGATTTTGTAGGTAATGTTAGAAAGTACTTTTTTTTCAGAGTAATAGCACACTAATGGAGAAAAAAAAACTTAAGCCAAGATCGTTTCAAAACTTGCCGCTTTCCCCAATTCCCCACATCTTATACTTTGCCCACACTAAATCCCAGTCATTATCGAATTAAATTTACTATGGAAATTAAAGAGGGCCTGTGGCAATCACGTGGTCTCGTATGTATATCCTATATTTATTATTTACCAGTTTTACATTAACATACTGATGGAACAATTGAATGTGCATGTATAAATACATATTTTAATATTGAAAGTCGTCAGTTTTTGAGTAGGTATCTTGAAAAACTTTATTTCGAAGAATACCTACTCAGTTCAGAATTTTTGGACACAGTGTTTTAATTTATGCCATACTTCAATCCAAGCGACGAGGCCTATTATTATGTATGTACCTATACCTGGTATAAAGTAGTAGAGTAGGTATATCCTGGAATCAAGATTCTCTCGTATAGATATTTTTATATTTCAGTAATTAAATTCCACTCGAAAGCGAAGATAATAACATAACACCACACCTGTCTGGCTAGCAACAGATAACCTGAGAATTTGTTTGAGCAAAATTGCATATTATCTAGAATTAATTTGTTATAAGGTGGTATCAGATTTCCGCATGTTTAAAGCGGTATTCTCCGGGCAACATAAGAACATTATGTTGAGGATTTTTGAGCATACTCAGGACCCATTGAAATGCATTCCTCGCAAATTTATTAGATTTACTTCGCCACTCTCACGTAGGTACCTACTGCAACATACACACCTGTTCGCCAATTGGCCAGCAGCCTTAAGGCCATAATTTTATTCCCGTAGAATTTTGTTTTCAATGTGCCATAAATTATTATTCTAACAATGCTAGTGCAGTCGGAGAAGTTAACTTTTCTTCTCGCGACGGGCTATTAGGGGTTTGCACTAGAGTTAGAAGAGAATCGAACTCGAACGAACACAATAATTTCACTTTGAGGTATTTGAAATTGTTCAAGTAGGTATCTATCTGTAGTTAAATACGAAAACGAAAGGATATTAAAACATTTTATCGTTGAAATCGAAACTTGCTTAGCAGGTCGCACTGTAGAGCAGTTCTTTTTCCATTCGGGGACTTGTAAACGCATTCGTAAAAATATATACCAACCAAATGAAAACGAGGACTGCTTCTACCAGCTAATAGTTTACCATATTATTATATCTATAATAGCAACCTATACCGCACAAAAGATAGGGTCGGGGAAATATTTGCAGGTATTTTAAAATGATCTATTGTACAGGATGGTTCTATTAATTTAAATGCTTGACATTTTATACAAAATGCCAAATAGGTGATAAAGAACATAATTTTCTGTTTGCGTCTTTTTTAAACTATCATAATTTCTACACGCAGTTGCTTGTTGATGCGACCGATTTTTCATGTTCCAGCTCCAGCATTGACTACCTTTTTATCCTTAGCACCTTATACGGGATGATTTTTTTAGGTCTACCACCGCCATTTTCTCGCTTATTTTACGCCCTACAAAAAAAGCGTAAGAAACGAAAATATTGAAATTTTGGACAGCTAAGTGGTGCTGCAAAAGAAATCGGCATCCATGGCCAACTTGTCGCGCAATATTAAAAAAACCTCAAATTGAGAAAAACTATTAATAGCCGTGGAATCTTTATTTTAAGAGACAGAGGAAAACTTTTATATTGAAAATTGATGGCACTGAGAAGCTTTACCCATCCACGTAGTCAGATAGTTTCAGCAAATTACACAGGGTCTTCGGCTCTCTTGAGACCATGAAAATTCTTGTCGATTCTAAAAGTTTTCCTCTGTCTCTTAAAATAAACATTCCACGGCTATTAATAGTTTTGCTAAATTTGAGGTTTTTTTTAATATTGTGCGACAAGTTGGCCATGGATGCCGATTTCTTTTGCAGCACCACTCAGCTGTCCAAAATTGCAACATTTTTGTTTCTTACGCTTTTTTTGTAGGGCGCAAAATAAGCGAGAAAATGGCGGTGGTAGACCTAAAAAATCATCCTATTATATATTTATATATCCAGAATTCTCAAGAGTTTTTTTTTTGTGGAGTGGTTGTTGTTGTTGCCTCTAGCTAATGTATTCCCATAGCATAGGTCTTTTTTGGGAAATCTAAATACTAATTTGTTCGGAAATGCCGACAAATTCATTCGAAAAAAAAAATCTACCTACTTTTACTAAGCCATAGAATATACCACCTCAAATTTTTTGTTACATCCTGTTAATGGCTTGTGCAAACGTTCGTAAGTTAACTGTAGGCAGCTTCTTCATGTTGGAAATCGAGCCAAAAACAATCTGACACCAGAAGTAATGGCAACTGACAATTTAGTATAGGTAACTAGCAGATATGCAAATCGCCCGTCTAAATTATCACATTGGCTTGAACAGTTAGTTATACCTGCAGAGAGACCGTAAAGTTGGGTTATTTATATCATTATTAGACAAGCAATGAATTACTAACTTATTACAAGCGTGACTGGGTGAGAAATTATAAAATAGACACCTTAAGCTATTTACTTAGTCCTTTGAAATTATCGCGTGCAGATAAAGGTATATACATAAATTTTTTATCCAAACAAATTACTAGATAACTAGGTAGTCAGTAACGAGGTAAAATGTGTTAAATTACCTACTTTGGGTCTGTTCTGTTACAGTATTTAGTATAACAACTTTCAAAGTTAATGGAAAGTTTCGAAGATTTAGAGATTGAATCTTGAGTCCAGAACTCACAAAATATCATAAAAAGTGCGTAAGTAGTTTGTTCCCTTCATCGTGAAAGCTACATGTATGTTACCTACCATGCGAATGGCCTCAAATTTAAAATATTTATTGTTTTCCTGACTCGAGCGCCCTACCCTTTAAGCTGAATATTTCCACATGCGAACTACACAGCAATAATTTCGATGCAACAGCTCCAGGATCTGAGCGCAATATATTTCATGGCGTCAGCTTTTATTGTCTAGACATATCATTTTTCTACCGTGTGAAAAATATGGTGATTTAGTGCCGACTTTTGATCTCTATGCCGGTTTGTTGTGTACGTGCAATGATCATTGGATTGAATACCTACAGGCAGAGTTTAGTAGGTTTTCGGCTATGCTATAGACCTACAGGCATTGGATAAGCTATTCGGAGGGTATCCGAATTTACCTACTTTGTATATTGTGTATTTGAGATATTATTGGGCTAGAAAAGAAATACAAAATGTACTCCCACACGTATTTTTAGAGTTGTCTTTACAACCTACAGAATGGATAAGTATACAGGGTGTACCAATTTTGATGGATAAAACTTCAAGAATCTACAGAAAATGTCAAAATAAGTGTTTTTTGTTTCATATAAACATGTATCGAAATCCTAACGGTTTACTGAGCGTCAGAATTCAATTTTCTTTTCAAGTATTCTTTTATTCTTCCTAAGGGAAGACCACTAAAAAGAACATATTACAGTTTAGGTACAAATTAAATGCTATAAATTAAAAATAAATTGGCCTGTCTACTTCCACCAGTGCTGTAGAGGGGGTGAATCATAATAATATGTTCTATTAAACGAAACTGGAAAAGTAATCTTTTTTTTAATTCATTAAATTTCCCAATTAGTGTAAGATAAAACTGTTTTTGAAAAAATCATTTTTGTGTTTTAAATTTTTTATCTCAAAAAAATTAAAGTAGGTCTAGGATTTTGAAATTTTGCACACCTACTCTGCTTTTAATTCTGAACAACTTTCCTTAATAAAATTTTGCCGTGGAACCCACATAAAGGGCGCTATACTGGTGCAATTTTTTATTTCCAAGACACGCATGCTTTTTAGAATCTAGAAGCTCTTTTTGTAGGTTTTACGACCAAAGGTTATCAAGGAAAGTTATTCAGAATTAAAAACAGAATAGGTGTGCAAAAGCCTAGAGCTACTTTGATTTTCTTCGTTGATAAAGAATTTAAATCAAACAACCCATGAATTTATTTTATTCCTAAACGTCAGTCTATCAAATTATTTTCACCGTTTATCCCAATGACGTCTTCTGACGTCATTGGTTTATCCAAATATGCGTTTCGCACAATGACGTCAGACCCTATAGACAGGTTTGTTTTGATAAACGCTTGAAGCCCAGAATTATAAATCACAATCTAAGCGCTCCATTAAATTATTCCGAAAATGTCGCGAGATTGTCAGAAATTGCCCATTTTTGTCGAGCCGTAGCGAACTTATTTCGACTCTGGGCTCGGAGGCTGGCGTCACAGTTTACCTATGTTAGGATAAGCTGTGCTGGCGTCGTTAGACCATCCCCCGAGTCTTCAGGTGAGGTTGTGATGCTTCCGGCGCCCCCAAACAAGAAAAAACATTGTGATTCTGGAGGAACTATAACTCGGAATCACCGGGTGTTTAGTTGGTTGATGGTTGACTTTCTGTCTTTGTTTGTAGCATGTTTTTAGAGTATAATGGATATATTTAATCTTGGAGTCGAAATAAAGGTCATTTTAACAATGGGGCACCACGTCTATAGGTTTTGACGTCATTGGTTTCGCAGCAGCTACGAGTATTAACACGTATTTTATAAAAAATACACTGTACAACTTTACTGGAATGTTCATATTATCGCTCTTGAATAAGAGTAGAAACTACTATTTTGGTATTTAATTATACTTAATATTAATTTCATTGTATTCAATTGCTCTACGTATTTTTTACGACCATCTGGAAAATCAGCGGTGGGAATATTTAAAAATAACCCATTTCCTTAAATTTTTGGATGACGAGAAGTGACCATAAGTCCTTAAGAGGGGGCGCAAAAATAAAAACTAAATTTTCTGTCATGGTCTTTTCGAAAACGGTTTGGTTCTATTATGTCTGCTTTGTTCCTCCAAGTTAAGTTATCTAACATATTTTATTTACGCAACTGCCCTATAAATTTTAAATAAAAGTGAATTTATTAAAAACGGGTCAGAGTCTAACTAAACGTTGCCTTTAAAAAATATATGTTAAGTTTTTGCCTCATACTTTGGCTATTCCTCTCCGCAAAATAATCGCGATAATTTTGTATAGTTAGTTTTTTGGAAGACCATCTGCCTAAACTGGGCCAACACTATATTAAAGACCAGTGCATGCCGTTGTTTCAAGCGATCGCCATACAAGTAATGGCTCATGGCGCCACATGACGAAAAAATCGACAGGGTGGCTAATGTTAAACCATCGTTGCGGAATCTTTTATCAAATGCAAATGTGAAACATGAAATGAAATACTTGTTATGTACCTACCTTTAATTTGACAGGTTTACATGGTAAGTATATTGAATCACCCTGGACAAGGAACAAAATTGGCTAAGATAGTACACAATAATGTCTAAGATCTTTGTGGGTGTTGAAAAATTCGAATAAAAATATTCTATCCTAAGGAGGTATCATGGCCATGCTATGACCAAAGTCTAGAGAATACTACAAGTCCGCTCACTTGGCCCTCGATCGATATCCCGCTGAGCGGGCGATTCCGAGCGTCACTTTGTTACACAGTCTCTCGGAACGGTGTGCGCGTAGGTATATTATATCCATAGACGTAACTAGGGGGGGGGGGGCTAGGGGGGGCTTAGCCCCCCTAAATTGCTATTAGCCCTCCCTAAAATCTAAAGGATGTGCGAAGATATGCTTCTCGTAAACAGAATATAGATCTAACATTCTAACAACGCAACGTTACGCAACACGGCGAACACCGCACGCGCCTTTTTAAATTCACCAGTTTCGACGAATCGCTTGCTCTTGCGCAATCGTGCGCCTTGTGCCCCCACAAAATCCGACTGAAATTTAAACGCGCAAGCGAGAGTGAACACACCGTGCCTGCTGCCGAGAGAAAGAGAGACGAGACGGGCGTCGGAGAATGTACTTTTGCTGTGCCAGACTCTAGACTTTTATTTTGTTATTCATCCAGTGTATTGTTGTTTCGTTATAATACTCTTGCATCACAAAATAGCAGACATTCCCAACATTTTTTCTCTGGTTTCTACTCGGAAACCTCTACTTTTTCATAATGTTTTTTCTTAAATGAATTAAAGATGATTCAAAATTACCAGTAGATAGACCTATACATTATTTTTTGAAGCCTTAAAATTAACGTTTTTGGGTGTGGCCCCTCAAGGGTGGTACAGGGTGATCCGATCAGTAATGTATTTAGAAGGGCGGGACCGAACCCATTTCGGAATTTGAAAATATTCACTCCAGCTTGTAAATTTGAAGACATTGGGATTTCCCAAGACTAATTTTATGATTTTATGCTATTTTTTTTGAAACTTTTAAAAAATTTCGCCTGCGGCGCATTTTTTAGAATTATTTTAAATGCCCTTGTTTAAAAAAAGACACAAAAATTGTCCACCACTCGAAATTAATTCCTATATACGTCACAGAAGTGATCCAAACTCGTAGCCCCGGCCTACTATATTTTACAGAATGACATGTAAAAAATATACCTTTGTAAGTAGCGTACCGACTTTCAAAAATTTCTTCTTAATGGATTAAATAATTCCTTGTCGGGGCCACGCATTTTCATGCGGCACCCGGCCCCGCAAAATCTTGAGCCGGTCCTGATCAGCCCCCCCTAAAAATACGACCTAGTTGCGTCTATGATTATATCCAATACCGTTGCCAATTTTGAGAAGTGATGGTTTATCAATCACGGTTCATATTGCAGTGCGGATGGCTGTAAAAGCAATTCAAAATCTGTGTGCCCCTTCTTCGAATTCCTAAAGACCCTGAAAGGTAAGATATAAAGCCAACATGTCACAGGTGTGTTTATTTCTTTGTTGTAAATAAAAATATTGATAATTGCAGATGTCACCAATGGAAGAAGGCCTTAGGGTTAGTTAAAGACTATAAATTTGCGAATATTGCACCTGAAGAGGCATATAGACCGGGAGATAGTGACAGATTTTTGGACGTGATTTTACTCAGTATGCCTTGCAAAGGGCATTATGTGGCGCATATTCTCACAATAATAAGGTATGAATCAGAGAGTAATCCTGGGTTCTTCATGTGAAAAACTGAGTTTTCAATTATTCGAAAAATATGCGTTTTGATATGATTTTATACAGGCTTCCATGTGTTTATAATGAAGTTCAAAATAGAAAATTCCTCGGAAAACCATAGGCATACCGTTAGGGTGGGTCCAAAGGGCTATTATTGCCACGTGATCTTGTATTTTAATAATTAATTTTTCCACGTTTCTGAACAGGCTGCCAATAGAAGTATGCAAGTTCTTATTATGAAAATGCTGAAAAAAGGATGGCATACCTTTCGCGCATGCCCAAGTACTGTTTAAGTTGAATGTTATTTAATCATTTAAACGAGTTATTCGATGTAAAGTGTACTTGGACATGCGCAAACGGTATGCCATCTTTTCTTCAGCAGTGTGTGGCACACACACATATTATGCTCCTTATTTTTCCGCTATTCCTAATATTACTCGTTTTGTGCATAATGAAAAGTCAATATAGAGGAGCCCCCGTATTACTTGGTGCAACCAGCTTTACGGTGTTTTGGATAATCCACCCTCGTAAATAACGGAGTGGCGAGCTGACATTAATTTACGACCGGTCGCAAAAAATAGGCGGCTTTTCGACGACTTCAAAGGAGTGATCGGACTTATAGTAATTTCTAGACTTTGCTATGACGTGCCGATACCTCCCATATCCTCCATAGAACCGAATTGAGTTGTCCCCCTTTCTGTTGCGTTATGCAAAATAAACGCAAACCAATAATTGCTATTGCCGCAATTAACCGGGCAGAGAAGAGCAGAAAAGCGGCCCAGGAAGGCGGTCCGGCCGACGGGAGGCAAAAACTTCCATTAATTGAGTCTGAAGGCGGTCGCATACCTCTGGGAAGCTCTGCCGCAGCGCGTCCGTTGATTTATGTCACCAATTAACTCGCGGGAACTCACCCACGTGAGTAATTTTGCAATTTAAATTGGTGTTTCGTTCGAAATTGCCTTCTGCTTATTAGATTGACGCTTAAGGAGGCAATGTTTCAATGTTTCCGTAAAGGGGATTTGTCCTAAATAGGTAGGTACACTTAGATAAAAGCTGTTATACTTTCAGACAACAGGAAAGGGAGAAGGATATCGGGTTTTAAATTGATAAGGTTTTATAAAAAAAACTGTTGCAATTAATGACGTCGGATAGGTTCTGACATCATTGGTTTTAATGGATAAAATTCACAAATTGTTTGTTGATACGTGCGAGATGACACGAAGAAGTTTTGGCCAAGTAATTTAAAGCTGGGGGTTACCTAATGAAATTGATTATAACTATCAACGAAAACAATATTCTCCTACTTAATTAAAAATATCAAACAATATTTATGGGTTTCAATTAAATTAAATACCATTACCAAGAACATTCATTGATTACATTGTTTTTGCCGATAATGCATAATTCTTTTCATCACATTATACAAAAAATTATTGAATTATTTGGTAAACTTATAAATTATAAAATACGCTAGAGCAAGACCGAGTATGTATTAGAGGTACCTACTCGAAGATAATAATGTATCTGGACACACTACTGAAAACGATATAAAATATTTGTATTAATATAACCAAAACTACTTTTCCATGAAAAAGTCACCCAGTATCATAAGTTCTATCATAGAGAAAATTAATTTTTCTGAGTTCAATAAGGTCCAATAAGTCCACAGAAATTAAACTTTACCTACTTATATTTTGTGGGCTGCATTTCCTAAAAGTTATTTAATTATATATTTCAGAAAAATCATATATTTAATAAAAATTTATTTATAATTTATTTTATTATTTATTTATTGAATCTTCTTTTTGGTGATGCCATTCTGAAAACACAGATTATTATTCTTTAATCTTTACTGCAAGCTTGTCTTGATTTTTATGATACATAATAAATTCGGTGTCATCTTAGTTGGGGACTTCTTACAATTATACAAATTTTCTAGCAAATTTTCTCAGGGATGCTGGATTCTGGATTGGAGTTTGTTAGCATACCCTTCCTGCATCTTCCAGTGAAAAATATTTGCTACATACTGCAAGAAATAAGGCAATCGGTGCTCTTGCCTGCAAATGTAAAACAGTGTTTGTGTATTTATCACGTTTTTTTTTCTTTTTTTCCCTCCAGCTGACATGCACAGCTTGCTCTTTCATATATTATTTTTATCTTCGATCTATCGGTTGTAGTTTTGGAGTTATGGCATTGGAAAAACAGCATATGTTTAAATTGTGAATCTCCGTATAGGTAAGAGTATAAGTATCTTATCCAGTATTTTTATAAATCGCGTACTAACTACTTTTCGGCCATGTATCATACACTATTTTTTGTTCAAATGTACTTAAATATATTTAAAAAAGTAAAAAATTAAAATCATAAATGATACCTACTCTTTATTTTTTAATTACAATAAATCTCAGTTACCTATGAACTTATAGTCGGCCATGGAACAGAGAAAATTATCGAACGGTCAATCAGTTAAAATATCTTAGTTTTAATAGTTTTAATAAAATAAAATAAATCCGACTAAAATTAAGAAGAAGAATGCATTATTAAACATATATACTTCTTTGTAGTGTTTTTTTTATTTTCTTCGAGGAAAAACTTAACCTACACATATGCAGATATTCCCTTGAAAAAGTCTAAAACACTCTTCACATACTGCAAAAGCAAAACAGTATAACGCGTTTCATAAGCAAACGGTTTAAAAAAAAATGAGATTCTTATCCACGCAATGTCACGCACATTTTACTACTTTTATTCCAAAAAATAAACCTCATATCTTAAATAGAAAAAAATGGCAACAAAAAAAACAAATAAATGTTTTTCTAAAATCATTGTATTTTCAGATATTATATACTGTTTTACCTTTGCAGGCGAGTGGCTATATGACATTCAAAAATCGGGAGGATATTTCTGTTCCTGAGCAACTATCGAAAGAATTTTTCAATCTTCACCCAACGATTTTTCCTTGTAGAGGACGGCAGCATGGACAAAATTTTGGTATTCGCTTCCCCCACTGCCCAACAAACTATGAGGGAGTGTTCAGATTTCTTTGGAGATGGTACTTTTAAAAGCGGCAAGCCCACAATTCCGCCAACTTTACACAATTCATGCAGATATCGGCAGCACGTCCATGGAATGCAATATCATTATCATTCCTGTTGCTTTTGAATTGCTTTCAAATAAAACACAGAAAACCTACCAACGAAAAATTTCAAATAAGTGGATAGTGGATACCCAAAAATGTCAAAATCGACTTCGAATTAAGGCACTACGATCATGCTTTCCCAATGCGATGATTACAGGCTGTAATTTTCACTTCAACCAGTGTTTATGGCGAAAAGTGCAAGAAATAGGAATTACCAATGAGTACAGGGAAAATGAAGAAATTCGCTTACATTTAAGAATGTATGCTGCTTTATCACATATTAAGTAACGCACGAAAAATTATAGATGATGGCTGGTTGAATATCATGGAAAATGCACCGAGCTGTGACAAAATACGAATTTTCAATGATTACCTTATTGACCAGTGGATGGAAAGTGACGTTATAAAATATATGTGGGTATGTTGCGATGAGACACACAACAACAAATTGTCTGAAGGGTTGTCACTGTTGGCACAATCGCCTCAACAACAAAATTTCTAGAAGAAATCCTAATCTCATTCAACTAATAAGTGCACTGAAAGAAGAAAGTTTATATTATGACACCCAAAAAGAGGAAGGCAAAATATGTATTATTAAATTAATAAAGACTGCTCACGGCTGTCATGACAGTTCTCTGGCTCACCATGCGCTTCCCGGAGACAAAATACAATGCAAAATACATTGTTGACCATAGGCGCCATCTACTTTCCAGGACATGAAACTATAGCCGTGAGAAGTCTTAATACGTCAGTCAACGGTTATAATGATTATATTAATAATAAAATTAGTATCGGGAGATGTTTAAAAATTTATCATATATTGTAAAAATGCAATAAACTTGTATGTGACTAGTTGTAAATAAATATATTTTAAATTATTTTTCCTATTTTCAATTCTAATGGTAACTCCGTACCTATTTCATTTTTCAAATGTATATGCTTTTTATAACAAATGTGGTATTTATAGTTGCCGAGGCAACAGACAACTGTTCTCTGCTAGTATCGTTGATTGACGTATAATATTTTTATTAGACTTATCACGGCTATGGCTTAATTTCCTGGAAAATAGAGGGCGCTAATGGCTAACAATGTAGGTATTTTGTCTCAGAAAAGCGCATGGCGATCTAAAAAAAGTGTCAGACGTGACAGCCGTGAGCAGTCTTTATTAACACTGTAACGAGGTTACCACGCTGTTCTTCTTTCTTCATCAATCACAGTCTCTAACAAAGTTGGCTCGCTTTTCTCCCTGATTTTCCGACTACATCTCACCGCGAAGTCCTACTCCTCTATCGTCGCATCGGGTGATCGCTACGTCCGCCGGAGCCGCCGACCGAGGGCACCACGCACGCATCTAATCGGCGGCCGCTAGTCCAGATGTGTCCGCCCGGGCCGCCGATAGATGGCACTGGGAACCGGTATCTCACGGCGGGGTCCCAGTCCTCGGCTGATAAAACTGTGGCCGTTTATTCCATCAGGTGTCTTAGTCTGGCTATACTAACCGAGTAAGCAGACTAGATATATATATATATATATATATACCGCTGTGCTTAAAACTGCCGATTCTGTTCTCTGTTGATTGAGTAGTGCCAGGAGCGTCTGCTTGGGGCTATTCAAAGACCGAAAACCGAACCGTAGAACCGAGCCAATAACATTCGCTGATACAACCGTGGGATATTGCCAGGAGATAATGCTGGAAATTATCCTAAGACCGGAAAGACAGCACCGTGGAATGGAATAGTGCCGGACCTATTATATCCCGGGGCGACTGACCGTCTAGGCCATTTAGAAAATTCTGTAGCTGCCACCGGTGCCGTTTCGCTTACGTGCCACGCTCGTTCTCTACCGCTTGCCCTGCCTGTTTGCTACATTTGATAGCTCCTAAGTGTACCTAGGGTTTCTAAATACTAATATCCTCTGTACTCTTTCAGAAACGACGGGGCCGGAGCCGAGGAAGAAGAGTTATTTTTATTTTGTAAATAATTAATCTTTAGTTTCTTTTGTACATAGGGTAATCAATATACGGGGTTAATTGTTATTCGGTGCTTAATTTCATCCCCTGCACACCTCCCTGGCTCGACCATCTCTGGACCTAAAAGAAAAACCACTCCTGGCGCCCGGGCAAAACGCCAAAAGAGGCTAAACGACATCTCTAAAGCCCAAAGTATCTTACAACACTTAAGTCAACTCTAGGATAATATTCACCGTGGATGCTACTGACAATAACAGCCAGTAGGCTCGTAATAGGCTGGTTTACCTTTTCTGGCCTTTTCCCATATTACGGCCAATCTCCACCCTGGAGACATCACCAACTTCACCTTTCTACCTTTTCGTAACCCAGTTCATGCGCCCGGGCCTTTCCTTCCAGTATAATGGTGATAAATACGTCGTCAAATAACTCATCATTAATGGTAATCAGCGCCGCGCACGAACACACTCGCAGACGCAGACGTGGGTGTTGCGGTGCAGAATTCCTGCTCCAATAAATCAATTCGCGTCTACCGGGCAGGTCCAAAGCAAAAATGCCGCGTTGCGTGCAAGCGCGCGCCCGGCAAACGACTCGGGGCTGTCGGGCAAGCGGCAGATTGCAGGGGACATGGGCGGAAAGTGCTCATTGCCGCTTACAATGTATGCACAACATGGATTGAATTCACACTACGATGCAAAGACAAAAAAACTCAACGTCGATGTTCTGCTTGCTCCCAAACTGCGGATATGTTGTGAGAATGGATTAATTTCTTAAAATCGCCTGTTGTAAATGTACCTCTCCTTTTCGTATATTAATGATTTGAATACTATGAAAGGGCGGAACTTTCAAACTGCAGTCATCATAATGTAGGTACATAATTTATTATGTATAGGTAGGTACTGTGCGACCTGCGTTCGCTAACAATGGATAGCACAAAACCGGGGTCAATATAAACTGAAGGATATCGCCGGTTATCCACGAAAAGCATTATTCATTTCAATATTTTTTAGTTCTGGCTCATAAATTTTTGGTGATAGGAAATCCACAGTTAGTGTTAGCAAGATGGAACATTCATTTTACTAGTGACTCCTCTCTTCATTTCACGTTAGAACAGTTTCTGGCCACATTTATAAGACAGTGGAACCACAGCTTACCCTGTTAGGAACAGAAGACAACATTAGAAAATGTTGTACCCCGCAAATGGTCTTTATTCCAGAATGCTTCTGTGGCTTCTGTGTAATATTTACATAATTTTAATTTTGATTAGGGTACCTAGATTAGATTAGGTTCTGTGATATTTACATAATTTTACCTAGGTAAAATCATTAATCATTTGTACCTAAAAGCAGGAGCAGCAGCCGCAGCAGGTTACATTAAGCATTCTTCTTCTAGGAGCAAATTATCATGTGGTAATGCATTAACAAAAAATAACTACTTACATTAATTCTTAAAGAAAATGAAACACAGCAGAAACAAACAGTTCTAAAATTCCCGGGGGGGGGGGGGGCTATTATAGCCCCTCCCCAGCCCTCTTGACGCTACGGCACTGGTTCCAGGTGCTAATTATCACTGGTAATTGCAGAATGAAAATTTTATTGTGAGTAAACTTGAATAAACCACCAGAAGCTCATAAAACCGCTTATTCCCGAATAACTCTGAAACTACTAAACCAAATGCCACAAATTTTGGTATCATTGTAAATAATTCTAAAAGAGCTTTCCAACGATGTATCACACATGGCGGGTTTCCATTTAAGAATTTAAAGTTGGGGTAGCTAGGGGTGAGTGAGGTGGTTGAAGGGGGTGAGTCACCAAGTACGCCATTTTGGTTCCCCCTCGGTACTACCAAAACGGTTTTCAGCGTTTTTGCTAAGTTTGTTAAACCTTATGGATTCTATTATCGACACTTATGTCGATAATAGGGCCTATTCCATATTTGTCATGTACCTATCATGTACCATGTACCGTTTATTATTTTGTGAAAAACGTATTTTCTTTCATTTTATGAAGAAAATATCTCATTTGAACCCACACTATAACTGTACTCCGGTATATTTAGAGTGCAAAAATCTACTTACTGGTGGCAAGCAATGGCGCCTAAGTACTTGATGAGTCTTAGTGATGGCTATTTTTGGGGAATTTTGTTAGGAATAAAGAAATCACTATACACACATGCACATTGTATCATTTGAACGGTAAATAATGAAAGAACCATAAACATAAGTGAAATAAGGACTAATCTTCATGAGTATTAATTTCATTTTCATTCAAAAAATGGCCAAAAGTTTTGATAAATAGGACACTGTCCATAATTGGTACCACCACTAATCCGCTAATTAGGATTCAAAAATCCAGGTGTAGGGAAGATACTGAAATTTTGTACTTTTGGAAGTATTTTTTAATTTAACAATAACTTCTTGGGAAAAACTTTTTTCTAATCGCTCTTATGAAAAAAATGTTTTCAATGGTAATGTTTATCTAGGACAATCAAATTAGCAAAAATAAGGGAATTACTTAATTAAAAAATGAATACATATATTTTGGAATTATTCTGGAGTTTACACTACATTATTGTGTTATTGTAAAGGGCTAGAAATGAAAGATCAATTTTTACAAAGCAAATTTATTTAACAGAAAATATTTACCTAAACTAATATTAAAATTTGTTTAGGGGTTTTAATTTGAAAAGGGTAGATACAAATAATGTGATAAATAACTGAAGTAATTTCAATACAAAATCACACAACCTTGACATAGAATAATAATATGACTGCTTGACAAAAAGCTGCTAGCTTCACCGAGAAAAAACAATATAATAAGAAAAAATATGCGAAATTTTAGACTTATTTCTTTTATTTAAAAATTCTAATATACGGATTTAAATGTACAGGAATAAATTATAACAAATTTACAGCTTCCATTAAAACAAATCACTTTCCGGACAAGATACAGTTTTTAATAAAATCGGCAAGAGGTTACACACACAAATTAAAGGATCAGAAAACCGAATCTCAATTACCTATACCTGAGAATTCTAATAAGCACACAAGGGACACTAAACTGTATGTTTCGATATTGCTTTACAGCTGAATCTCTAATTTGTTTTATGCATAACCTCTTCGTAGAATACTTTAATGTCCTTAAAAGTAAGAACACCACACTTTCCCAGTTTTGAACAGTCCAGCATAAATTGCAAGATGTTTTTCGATTATCAAAAAAGGTCGTTCAGTCAATGTACTGGGCCAACCAACGGAAACCCTCGCCATACCCCTGCCGTTTCAAGATGGAGCACATGAACAACTCCAGGGGACGGCCGGGCAGGTCCTGCCTCGAGACTTTGCCCTTCAAGGAATAATACAATGTAAAAATTCGGTCAGAAGTATTACATGTTTGGTTAACAAGTTGCATTTGCAGGGTACTTATCAGGAACTCTTTAAAATAAGGGGACCCAGCATGTCACAGTCTATCACATAGGAAAAGTGAAGCCTTGAGGGGAAGTTTGTTTTCTGTTGACTCCAAGGAGACCACAAGGGGCCTGATACAAGCTTATGTTATATGTCAGTGTCCAACTGCCATCAGGTTTTATGTGACATGCCAGTGCCATAGATTCTAAAGGAGGCAAAAGATTTCCCATCATAATTCACAATTTTTAACTTTTCTAAACTCAGATGTGTCAATTAAAGGTAATGCGGCTGCCTGTAGTAGTAGTCCCAATAATTGCAACCAGATTTTTCCTGTATCATCTTTAGTAATCCTACAATTCCCATTACGTGGGCATGCATTACGTATAAGTAGGTAGTTCAAAACAAATCGTATTTCGAAAATTTTAAATTATTAAGCAGGTAGCTTCAGTCAGGTCTTTTTTTAAAGAGTTTTTATCTACGACTACAAGTTTATTTTAAGTTTGTGAGGTACCTACCTTGGGAGAGAAATAAAATCACAAACATTTTATAATGAACACTGAGAAAAACTACCTACATCAGTAGAAGTACTAGTCCTAATCTTATTAGTCCAACCCGAAATCTGTGAAAGTTCTTTGGGTAGATACATTCAACAAGGGAAGAAAGTTCAAGTATACATATTACAAATGGATTGAGGAACCTGGTAACAAGGTGCAATAGCGACAAATTCTTAAATAAGCAAAATCGGCACTACTGACTTACCATACTTATTACTTAAATTCGTGGAAATAATTGCAGGAAATCGATTTCAACTATAAAATAAATTTCTTTCATTTGACAGTTGCCACATTCTGTAGTTGTATACACAAAATTGTCAAGTCTAATTTTTAGAAATCATGGAAACCATTATTAATTTTAACTAACAATCAAAGTACCTGTTACATTCATGGATTCTCCAATAAAATGGCATACTTGGCATCACTGAGACCATTAGAATGAGGAAAGAATAGGCCTCACTTTGGAAAGTATAATGCTGGGTCCCCTTACTTTAAAGAGTCCCTGGTACTTATAATGGTTATTTTTCTTAATGAAAATTTATATGGAATAAAATGGTCTTACATGCACCACTATAATAATTTGATTGTTGTTTGCAATCTAGAGTGGCGCTAGTATAAAAAAAATGGCGGATTATTATAGGTTATAGGGGGGTATGTCAGTTTCTGAATTACCCACATTTTAAATATTCAGATTTATTAGGATTTACGTTCTTCTCATGGTAATGAGCTGTCTTTTCAGTCAGTATTAGGCAGTTCTGTGTTAACACAGTTTTTATAGCTAGATTTGTTTGTGATAACATGACATTGTCAGGCACATGAAGAAAATCATATGCACAAACCATTACGTGGATTGCAGAAGAATAAAAACCATTTTGAAATTATGGGATGATCTGTGCAACCAGTTGAAGAAGCGAGAATTCTAGATATTATATTTTGGAAGAGTATTTTGTAACATATGCAAGAATGAAAAGAGAAAAATTTGTTTACAGCCCCAAAGTAACCAATAGGTTACCTATATAAGGAAACTGAAAAATCGAATGCGTCATATGCTTTACTTACACAACAACTAGCCGTGGACGTAACACATTTGCATATTTTTATTTCATCAAATATTGTCAAATATTATCACTTTTATTTGTTTAATTTCTCGAGATTTTTTTTAGTTCAAGGTTAAAACTACTCCAAACTACATATTAAAACTATGTATATTAAGGCCGGTCCACACGCAACGATGTATGGTAAGATTTGCGTGCGCAAGTAAATCCTTACAGATAAATCATTACAAATTCAGTGCATCCACATTATAAAAACCTATCGAAGTAAAGCTGCAATTTTCGCTTGATACAATAATCATGGAAGGGTTTTTGGAAAATTTTGACGTTTTGTTTAAATGTTAAAAGGAAGAGGGAAATCAGGAAACGTTTAAACAGAACTATATGGTCTAAAGCATGGTTATTGAAATGAAGTCTATTTAACCATTGAATTCTATTATAAAATTATGCGAAATGGTCGACATATTTTTTAACAAATTTAAAATAAATCAGTTATTGTTTTAGTTTTAATTAATTTGATAATTTCGGACTAAAAATAGGTAGGAGTCAGCTACCGTCGCACCTAAAAACTGTACAAATCTCTGACAAGCATACACACGTTTTGATTTGCATGCGCAAATCTCCCAAATCTATGCTTTTCGGCTCAGACTTTCAACTCCGACGACCAACTTTGCACAGTTCTAAATTTTGTGCAAATCTGCTGTCCACACGCAACGATTTATCTGTAACGATTTACTTGCCCATGCAAATCGTAGGTACGATACATCGTTGCGTGTGGACCGGCCTTTACATAGGTACAACAAAATATTAGTCATTTAAAAAAGATAACCTTTAAAACTCATAACAAGTTCACTGGATACAAAGAAAACAAGTTTACATGAATGTCAGAAAATTGAAAAGTGATTGTTTCAACTGTAAAATAGTAAAACTCAACTTCAATAGTTATAATTTTTATGATTCTGGAGAGATAGTATTGATTTATTGGCCCCATAAAAAACTTTATGTTTACCTTACATAGTATTGCCAAAGTCAGTTGACACAGCATAAAAAACTATAAGCGGGTTCAGTTTTCATAAAGACCTATACATCTTCTACTCGCTAACATAGGATATATTACTTTTAAGGATTTTTTAAGATTGCCATCAAACAATGTTAAGGTTAATGTTAATGCACTTTATAATATTGTCAAAAGGCCTCCAAAAAGCCATTTTGATTATAATCATTTACTCGAATATATCGTAAGATGTGTGAAATTATGTCGATGATTTTATTGCCGAGGCGCCTATTATCGAGCTACTCTGGTAAAATCACTTACGACTGAAGTGTTTCAATTGAAATTAGATAAACTATGCCTCTAGCATAAAATAAATGAGTTTTGTGTATTTATATTTATAGATAGTATTGAAATCAGGTTCACTACACCAGGAAACTTGAATTCCATCTCCATCTATTTGTGACTTGTGAAATTTTAAATTCATAATAAAAACTTATTAATTAATATACAGAGTGTTGCACATCTCTTGACACCCTGTATGTCAAGAATTTTTCACAAGATTTTTTTCAAATTTGGTGGAGCCCTTATATGAACTTATTAGACCAATATAAATTCATATTTGTATTTAGGGGCTTTAGCCGGCTTATAAGATTTGTTGAATTTTTGCCATTTTTGCATTTTATTGAAAATAAAAAAAAAAAAAATCATCTGTGCCTCAAAATGTCACCTACAACCAAACATTTATTTAAAAAGTTTTACTGATGTGATATTTGGCTGAAATCTTTATACAGGGGCACAGAATAACTATATTCTGTGACAGGGGTAAAGTATGCCCCCTTTTTTCCCTTCCCCAAATCACAACCACTGGAGATAATTTATACAAGAAATTTCATCTAGCAAATCAGAACTAGGCCTGAGACAAAATATCGATAAAATCGAAAGTATCGATACTATCGATTTTATCGATACTCGATATTCAATTTCGATAAATCGAAATATCGATATTATCGATTTTATCGATATTTTCGATCTTTTCGATTTTATCGATCTTTTCGATATTATTGATTTTATCGATCTTTTAGATCTTTTCGATTTTATCGATCTTTTCGATTTTATTGATATTTTCGATTTTAACGATCTTTTCGATTTTATCGATTTTTTCGATTTTATCGATCTTTTCGATTTTATTGATCTTTTCGATTTTATCTATATTTTTGATTTTATCGATCTTTCCAATTATATCTATCTTTTGAAATTGTTTGCAAAAATAAAGGAAATTGCTACACCCATTGCCTCCAGACCGCGTCCGCAGCAAGCCGATCGGCCTTTTTTTGTCTAGCTTCTTAAGAGGGGGTTGCCGACAGCTAAAGTGACGTTAGGTTTCGTATTGATGATGATAAGATAAGATCGATAAGATCGAATGTATCGATAAGATCGATTTTATCGATAAGATCGATGTTATCGATAAGATCGATTTTATCGATAAGATCGATTATATCGATAAGATCGATTTTATCGATAAGATCGATTATATCGATAAGATCGATTTTATCGGTAAGATCGATTTTATCGATAAGATCGATTATATCGATAAGATCGATTTTATCGATAAGATCAATTGTATCGATAAGATCGATTTTATCGATTTATCGATTTTATCGATATTTTTTCAGTATCGATTTCCGATACTGAAATTTGGAGATCGAACAGCCCTAATCAGAACAAAAAAATCCGCTAAAATAATGAGAACAAGGGTATCACAATGAAATGTGAGCCACAATAAAAACTCTCTTGTGCCATATTTCTTGTCTTCCACGTAATCATTCATAAGACAACCTCCGCCAAGATTTTGTAACAGTGAAAAGTCAGCAGAAATTCAGTAGTATACTTTGTAAGAAATGTACCTAGGATCGCAATCGGTATTAAGCAAAATCGCACATACCTTTCCCGTGGTCTGGCCGTATAAAGCAAAGTAGTTCCTCAACTCGTCTTCGGAAGCTGCACCAGGTAAGTCGATTTTGTTGCCTAGGATAAGTACGGGGCAGTTTGACAAACTCTCGTCCGTCAACAAGGAATCTAGTTCCTGCTTGCTCTCGGCGAATCGGGAGCGATCGTTTGCATCTATCAGAAAGACTATTGCATCTACCGCTGGGAAGTAATCTTTCCATACTCTTCTAGCTGTAAGGGAAAACGTATTCGGTAAGTAATGAACACACTGGAGACATTGCAGTTTTGTAGGAGTGGGCTTTTACCACTAATTGTTTTTCTCGTTTTTGCGCTTATTTCACGTATTAATGTCTCAAAAAGTCTACAACTTGACACTTTGAATTGAACTTTTGAAAATCAGGTGCCTGCGGATGTCGGCACATTTTTGGATCAAGTTAATTTAATACTTAATACTAACCTTGAGTATGCCCTCCAAGGTCGAAAGTGGTGAATCTCATATTTCCTATAGATAGTTCTTCAGATGCTGCAAAAAAGATAATTGCTACTAAATATTAAAATTTTATGAACAAATTTACAACAGAAAGTTGTGGAAAATACTTTGATGGATAAGTCTGTACACTTTGTATTTTTATTACACAGTATGTAAGTTACGTCCACGAACTGAGTTAACAAGAAGAGAAATGTTTTTAATTTTGACTTCCGGTAAAAAATGTATTATTCATTCATTGCTTGCAAAGTAAATAAGATTGGCATAAAGTGTACGGGGTTAGCAGAAGGTGCCAAAGTCTGAAAATGGCACAGGATTGAATAAAGTACCTCCATTTCTAATAATATTCTAAGACATACAAAATAAAATTTTGAAATTTTACAATACTGATAAAAATATATAAATATGGATTTAATCACGATCTAATCATACGGCTACCACAATAATGATAATTTGTCTAATTTTTATTTGCACTGAATTTTAAATTAGTTTTTTTCTTCCCAGTTAATCCTAGACCAACAATATTAAAGACTTATGCATGGGGCTGTTTCAAGCCATCACCAGTGGCGCCAGATAACCAAAAAATCGATAGGGTGGTTTAATGTTAAAAACACCATTGTTGCAGAATCTTTTATAAAATAAAAACATGTAAATGTGCCTGTTACAACGAATTTAATATCCAAAATAAAATAAAATGCTTGTTTGTTATGTATCTCTACTTTGATAATTTTTGTATGGTATCTTTCCATACATTTTCTTAAGAAAAGCGAGTCTAAAAAGCAAGCAAGAGTATTTTTGGTACCTTTTGGTTTGAAGTTATGTCATCATGCTTGGGTCCTTTATATAGTGTTGGTCCAAGTTAAACATACATACATAATATTGTTGCAAATAGGTATGATTATTACATTCATTCATTATATGAAAATGGAAGACTAAATTTTCCACAGAGACTAAAGAAATTTTCAGCACACATTATGAAATAACAAATAACCTTGACGGTTTTTGCAAAATATTGCCTTGAAACTATAATACATATATGTACTTAGGTAATTAATCGAATAATTAATGATAGAACAGAGAACCAAGTTCGAGGAGTTTTATCTAACGAATCAAAATCATATGTATCAAAATTCAACATTTTTGTACAATTATATCAAGGCAAATTTTAAACTCAATTTAAAGACCAATAGTATTAGTACCTATCTAAGTAGAAAAATTTCTAAACAAAGGTATATTGCTATTACTAAATATGGTAATTGTTTCCCGTGGTGTAAGTATGTCTGCCCCGATTTTTTTTTAATTTTGCTACCCCCCTATTTTCGGGTTCCCTGAACACGAATCTGACCTTAGTTTTTGGTGCTCGGACGTAGTTTCCGAGAAAATGAATTTTCAAATTTCTTTTGGCACCTTACTTTACACGGCGATATTTGTGGTTATAATCGGGATGAATTTTTACTATATGTAGCTCAAACTGATCATCATTAGCAGTGTTTACGTCCGGCCCGACCGTAGACACGGCATAAATCTTTCAAAATTTCAGTTTTTCCGTGGGTTTTCGCGAAGTTTCGATGTTGCAAAAGGTGCAAAATAGTGTGGTGATCAGTTTGAGCCAAATTCATCTAAATTATAACCACAAATATCCCCGTGAAGAGTGAGATGTCAAAAGGAAATTTGAAAATTCATTTTCTCGGAAACTATGTCCGAGCACCAAAAACTAAGGTCAGATTCTCGTGTTCAGGGACCCCAAAAATAGGGGGTAGCCAAAATTTCAAAAAAATCGGGGCAGACATACACCAATTACCCTAAATTTATAGAAAACAATTACCCTAAATTTATAGAAAAGAAATAAAAAAAATTGTTACGTTCTTACTTGGATGTAGGGTCGGTAGATGCTGTGCGAGCTTATCATCCTTGAGCATATGTAAAAGAGTTGTCTTTCCGGCATTGTCAAGCCCCAGGAAGAGTAGCTTGCCTGACTTTTTCCACAGACCTACACAAAACAAGTAAGAGGTTAGTAACAGATTTCGTACTTACTGGATTGGTGGTGTGCAGGATAAGGAACATAGTCAATTTTGTCCTCGTTCAGCAATTCTTTCGCTATTGACTTCTTGCCGGTGTTCGATAGGCCGAGAAATACAAATTTTGGCTTGGATTTAATCCAACCTGTTTCATAAATCTTATTTAAATATGTACAGAGGACTTTAAAAAATATGTCATAAATTTACGGAAGTTCCTAAAGAACGTGCGTTATATTAACTGACTAATAAATTGGTAACTAATAAATAACTTACTATCAACATTGAATAGAAAGTTGTAACATTCCTTTATTCAAACAGGCAGATTGCAGGAATGAGAATATTAATTCGATTGAAATAATAATCAATAACAATAACATGCTATACATATTCATTCTAATGGCAGTAAATGAGTCTAATAATTATAATGCAATCAGAACTTACCTAAATATCCCAAGACGCCAGTAAACCAGTCCCAGATGAACATTTTTCTGGAAAATGAAACAAGATCTTGAACTATTGCCCTAACCTTGAAAATAAGTACCTATAGCAGTGCTCATAAATTATAAAACTTAAAAATTGTTTGGCAATAAAAAAATCGTTTTGGAAATTATGTCAATTCATTTAAACGCTGATAATACATTTGGATAGCTGTATTTTGATCTAAATTACAAGACTAATGATGATTTGACAACTTGCTGGGATGTGACGTTTTAAAATTCGGAAATTAGGGAATTACCAGAATTCTAGACAAAACCTATCTTATAAAATGATTGTAATAGACCGGTACTTACGTATTCTTTTAAGTTTCACGTTTTGTTTAAAAGTTATTGGGATATTTGCCTAGTTTTTTTAAATTAAAAGACTGGTCACTGTTGGCAATTTTATTTGAAAGGTGATGTTCTCGTTGTTCTGTAAGGTTGACGTATCAACGTCATCGACTGTCACTTTGTCGTACGTACGAGGTTGTGCCCGTTTGATTCATAACCGGAATAAAAATAATAATAGTCTTTACGTCATGATACCTTGACTACAGACCTAAATATAATATTATTTTTTTATAATTCGTGAAGGTGATAAAGGTTTAAATTTTAGATGTCTTGATAAATGTAGGCAGTAAAGTAAAATATGACTACAAATTTGTTAGGTATATCATTTTAAAATTTTTGTTTATTTCATTTGCCTTGCCTTGTTATTTGTACCTACTATAACTGTAAAAATAGGTGGATCTTGCACATTAAAGCTATTATGCGATATGCGATAAACCCTGACCCAAAATCTAGCTTTGCACCTACTAATAAGACCACCTAGATTTTGGTCGGATTGTATTGTAACCGGTTACTCCCGAAAAATCGTCTAATTGCTAATGTCAATGTCACTTTGTCGCCAACTCAAGCAGGTTAGTTTATATGGCCAACTAAAAAAATATAAAGTATCTACCTTACAGCTTTGTTCCAACAATAGATTTTTAGTCCGAGCTAAATCACGATAGACTTACCCACGGTACGTCATTGCGCATCTTGTGACTTGTGACGCGTCAGTTGCGAATCAGATATGTTTTACACAGCAATAGATACTTTTTTATGGGTTTTTGCTTATTTCTTTTAAATAAATGTTGTTAAAAATATGTAGAATTTATTACTAGATAAATGAATGAATATTCTGTTGATAAAAAACACATTTAATTTGATACGCTAACTGCACATACGCTGACTGCACATCCCGGCATTTTTGGCCTATTTCAAAGCACTGTCGAGCTGGACTGACGATCAGTCAGTTGTTTACACTTTTTTTCTTGACACATTAAACTATAAACTATAAAAAAATCGTAAGACACAACCACAGCCGCTGCATTATTTAGAATTCGTAATTCGCAACTGACGTAGATGCGCAGATTTGCCTTGTTTTTGGATTCGTTACTGACATAAACCGTGGGTAAGTGATCGTGAGCATAGAGATCATTTATGATCTCTATGATCGTGAGCTAAATACGCCCCCCTTGCCCGGAAGTGCCTCAAAACAATGCTGCCAACCTTGGATTACCAAATTAAGAAATGTCATTTCTAGTGTAACTGTTCTCAACCCAAGGTTAGTTTTAAACGTTGATTGAGGAACCATCGACGGTTTCAACCAAATGCATCGCGAGTAGTTCGCTGAGAACTATTATTATTAAAAATAATAATTCTCACCCTCACAATACTCTAAACTAGGAGTACAGGGGAAGCAACCATATGCTTGTACGGGGGAGGGGGGCAATTACTATTGTCGTTGATTTTCCTTCCTCTATGGACGCTATATTATTTTGTCATCGTTGTCGTTGCCATTTGCGGCTAGGGCCAAGGTCTATAGAGGAGTACACCTTGGGATAGGGCCGACTTTTTTCCCGATAGAACTAGGATAGCATTCGCTGCTCAAGTACTACGGAAAACCCTAGAAAACCGTAGTAATCCCAGTGAGTGTAGGACAATTATTAGTAAATCACACGGATAAAGCCTATTTAGGAGCAATACCGTGAACCGACATTTGTCCAGCGCTCTTGGCCATAGCGGTTTTTCTTTAAAGACGTGCATGCACCTGCCTCGTCATCGGTTCGAACTTCGAACCTACTCCATTTCTCTGAACCAAGGTCGATCGAAGGCAAAGAAACTGCAGTTAAAAAAGTCAGCGCCGGTACGAGCGACGCCACCGCGGCTGGTTCAGAACTGCTGTTGGAACAAACTCAATATTTTTAATAATCTGTGATAACGGACCAAAGGCAAAGAGGTCCGTTTCTGTGATCGATCTGCCCATCTTCCTCTATCAACGCATCTGTCCTGTGATCTTGGAATCTAACCTCAAAATCGTGCTTTGTTTTGTTAAATAAAAATGATTCAAAAAAGAGTTTATCACTCAAAATTAATGGAATTTTAGTGACGATTTGTTTGTGTTCAAGCAGCTGTCTTTTTATACATGTTTGTGTTTCCGGTGATTATATCTTTACCTGCAAATCAGGTTGGTAATCACTAATATTATTACTTATTGATTTTTAATGTTAGATTTATTTAATTGAATCAAAACAACGCAAAACAGAAAATGCTAAACATGTTCCGTTATTATTCCTAATAAAAATGTAATAAATCCCAAAAATATGTCAAAAATCAGTCGTAATGTAAAATCATTTCCAACTGAATTGTTACAAACCATCAAACGAAACACAAAAGGAAGTAACAAGCTAAATGACTATTTCGGTGATGAAGTTCAGGGACATTCAGAAATGTCCACATCAGAAGATTTCCCGTTAAAACCATTATCGACAATATCTAGTGGTAGTGATTTCGATAGTGCCCTATATTTAGACATCGATAAGCTAAGTGGACTAAGCTCCACAAGTTCCACTAGCTGGAGTGAAGAATATGAGTCAGACGCAACCAAAAAGACCTTTTTCGAGATGGAGAAATTAGACAGCATTTTTCAAGGAATTGACGATTCTGATTCACTTGGAAATTTTCAGGATGAAGTAGATGAATGGAAAGAAATATTTGGAAATATAAGGTGTGTATTATACCTATAAATAATATTGCAACTTGCTTAGGTTATGATTTGAAATCATGACCACTATTATTTTTGTCTAAAGTGGATACCACGAATCTTAATCCCTGCGTCACAATGTTCGATAATGGAAATTGCATTGTTGACTATTGTAACGCAGGGATCAAGGTTCGTGGTATCCACTATAATAATTATTGGAAGTGGCTATTTATACGTCCGACGTATATGAAAGTCGATATACTTCTTGCGCTCTGATTGGCGAGTTGAGTCACGTGACTTCTTTGGACGTACATTTAGCTCCATACACGTCCGAAGTAAACTGATTTTAGATACGTCGGAAGTGCTTTTTTTTTTCAACATCGTTGCAATAAGGAGCACGTATGCCCTCCTTTTTCAGTGATGGGAGCTGCGGTATGAAAAAATAAGTGGTAATTATTTCCAATAGTGTAACCCACCACCGATTTTTTGAAATTTTGGCTAGGTACCCCCTATTTTTGCCCGACGTTCAGCGCTGTAAAAAGCCGGATTTATAAACTTTACACAAAATCAATACAGATGATCAGCTGATAAACTGGGAAACCATGTGACCTCCCACGTGACTCTTAAGAAGGCGCTTCATTGGCCGGAGAGGCAAGGACAAACGGAAAAAGATAAAAATTATATGTTGGTTATCCCAACTACAGAATAGCATAGACAAAGGAATTTCTCTGTGCGGAATAGTATCAGTGTATAAGAGCATGTAAAACAACTTATATGCTAATAGTCCCAGCGGACCTCCAGGAGCTCTGTTGTTATCCCTGACGGAATTTGAGTTTAGAAATAATAATCTTCGATGTCCAACTTTCAAACGTCAAATGGAAACGTCAAACATCAAAGTTTATAAATCGGGCTTAACCATTTGGCGGGCGCCAAATGTCGGACGAAAATAGGGCCAAAATTTCAAGAAAATCGGGGGTGGGTTACACCATTGAAAATAATTACCACTTCTATTTTTTCATACCGCAGCGCCCATCGCCGAAAAAGGAGGGCATACACGCTCGTTATTGCAACGATGCTTGAGAAAAATGCACTTCCGACGTATCTAAATTAGTCTACTTCGGATTCGGATGTGTATGGAGCTAAATGTCCGTCCAAAGAAGTCACGTGACTCAACTCGCCAATCAGAGCGCAAGACGTATTCCAACTTTCATATACGTCGGACGTATAAATAGCCACTTCCATAATTATTATAGTATCCTAAATCCTACTTTACCAAATTTTCTTCTCCATAGGGTCAATTCTTTACCAAACGTGTTGGAATTCCTTGGAAAATTCCAAGTATCTCGAAAACAAAAGTCTGTGGAGAAATTGTAAATTGCCAGGAGAATAAAATTGCGAGTAAATGTGTTTTTAGGGAAACCCTTGTGGAAACCTTATAGCCGCCTTCGGTGAACTAAGTACCTAACACCCAATCCAGGCTTATATCTAAAAAATGGGTGAATACCTACCACCTACCTCCATTTGTTCCATTTATTTTTCAAGATTTGTTTAGTAATACCACAAGGGTCAGTATTTGGGACCCCTTTTGTTTGTAATTTACATCATTCAATAATTTCAAAATTAAAACTCAAAGGAACTGTAAAATTATTTGCTGACGATAAGACTTTATTTATTTTGGGCACAGTTTTTCAGAAATCCGATCTAATATTTTGTAATATTTAAAAAATTGGATAAAACATACAGAATCTATTTCTAAATGTCTATCACCTCACAATTTGCAATTATATACCAATTAAGAAATATTATATATTTTGCATTAATTCACTCAAAATTATAGGTACCTACAATATTTAACTTCCATTTTGTGTTGTGCAAACTCTAGAGTTTTAAAAATAATTATGTGTGTAAGGGGGAGGAAGGGGGTGAACTTTTAGGGGTGGAAAACGGTTTATCACGATTTCCGGCATTGTATTTACAGTATTTACACTTTTTTCACATAACCTCAAAAATCCACGAAAAATCGAAATAACCGATTTTTTAATTTTTAATTTTTATCTCGCAAAAAAATTTTTTTCACGTAATTTAGTGGAAACTTACCTTCTTATGTTCCAAACACGTTGTAATTTTTTCAAATCAAAATATTTATTTTTACGCCTTATTTTGATTTTAAACCAAAAAAGCTGCTTTTTAAAAAAAGTCGGTGCGCTTTTTGTTCGTTGAAACTTCTATTTTCTGACTATGTAAAAAAATATACATTTATACAATTTTCTCAGAAACATTTTTTAATTGTTTAAAATTTTGCTTGAAAATTGTTAAGATTATATGTTACATTGATAAACCAAGAAATTGCAAATCCATGGAACATTGAGTTTGCAAAAAACATGCGAAAATAGGAAGTTTTCTAAATATTAAAGAAGTTGATTTATTAATTATTATGGAATAGAAAATTTTAAAATATATTTTTTGGAATTTCAGTTTAAAAAAATTGTGCTTAAAATTGTTACAATCTAGCGATGAAGAAATGCCATCAAAGAGGCAAACACTAATGGATAATTGATTAGAATTCCAGATAGTGTGATAAATGTGTATCAAAACATAATTAATAACTTCATAATAATTATTTAATTTGAATAGTGCAATTTTAAGCATAAATTTTTTAAATTGAAATGCCAAAAAATGTATGTTTGTATTATTATTATATTATTATTATATTTTTGACACTGACTTCGAATATACCAATATATTAAAATTTTTACTAAATATTTACATAACAGAAACAAATTAGATTTTAAAGCGTTAATATACTTACAATATTATTTAAAATCATAAATCTTATTTCTGAGCCCCGATGAATCGAAATGTTGGTGAAGGAATAGTGTTTTGATATCGTTTTGACCCTTTTCTCAACGAAACTAAAACAAAAAAATATTGTCCTTTATCCTTTATGGACTTTAGGCACATATCTATCTTAACAGTTCATATTGTAAGTTGTTTTAAGAATGGGATGGATATTTGTTGACAATATATGTCTTTTGCAGTATCTTAGGTAGAGTCACACCTTCCAATTCTACCGAATCTTCAGATGTCGAACTTGAAAATGACCATAGTATAGTGCAATTATCTACTAGAACTAAACATCCATCCATTCATGAAATTAATGTGAAGAAACAAAACATTTTTGTTAACAAAGACTGTGATATTTTAAATTATAACTCGAAAATAAGGATACAACTGCCCGATTCTGATCATGTTCCAGGAGAATTAAAAATTCCCAGAACAGGAACTGGCAGAGTGAAACGTAGATTGGAAGATCCGAAAACAAAAAACAAAACAAACAAAAGCGTTTTCACGTTTTCGAATAAGCCTAGAAGTTTAGACATTGAGAAATATTTAAAAATATCTTCATTGAAAAGTCCAAAGCTGAATGAAAGGAAAATGAGCTCAAAGAGTCTAATAATCCACCAAAAGATACCATGTGATGTGGTACCAGTGGCTGAAGAATTTAATTCACTTCCATTCTTGCCAGACTTTACCAGAAGGTGTAATCTCTCAACTAAGTCAATTAGGAAGAAATCAATTCAACACGAACATAAGAAAACTAGTGACAATCATCATGTAATTTTACCTCCAATAAATCTCAATTATAGATCTGTATCGGCCACTCCAAGAGCATCGAGTAAAGTATTGTCAGCGCTTTCGGTGAAATTTAGCAACTTACAGTCAAGACTTGGAAGTCGCATAATTGACCATTTGGATGATGTTCCTTTGAGTAATAGGTGATGTACATTGTTGATTTTGTGACTTATCATTGTAACTACTTAAACAATCTAATAAAAATTGTCTTCTTTCATTGATGTATCTCTCAATAGTTCTATGAAATAATTATTCCTTTTTGTATACAGGGTCTCAATAAATTGTAAGTGGGAAAAAATCAAGGGGTAGTTTAGAATCCAAAAAAAGAAATCTGTGCAAATGCTTGTGTAGTAAAGATGCATGATGTTAAAGTTTTATTCAAAATTAAAATATTTGTATGGTATTCAGCTTCAGGGAGTTTTTTTTGGGCGATGTATTCAAATGTTAGACTCAAATTTCTGTAGATAAAGTTATCGTTAATATACAAGGTGAGTCAGAATGTATAGTAAATATACTTTAATGGGGTGTTCGGCAGGTGGTTTTAAGGGGGGCCTTTCAGATAAAATTTTTCGATTTGAGCACAGAATAGGGTGGCTATTCTGTGATTTGAGCTTTCCTTGCCAAGTTATTCGGGTCTACAGGGTGACCCAAAAGTATTTTTTTTTATTTATATTTTATATCTCAATTTTGTATGTGTTATCTACTTTAGTTTAATCATTTACACAGTGCCCTGAAAAAGGGTAAAAACTAACAACCTCTATTAATTTTTTGTTCAAACTTTTTTGAGGTTATCTTTTTGGTCCATCATTTCAGTGGATATTTTCATTTTGCAAGTGTACTCTTGTTTCATAACGATAAAATCAACCGTTTGCAAATTGGCAAAACGTCCCCCAAAACACCTGTTGACTTCAACATTCGAAACATAAAATTTTTATCTACCGCTTTCAAACATTACAGATCGACTGTACATTCAAAATAAGGAAAAAATACCAATTGGACATTGGTCAAAACAGCATTGGTTTTCTTGAAATAGGGTGTTCAAATTTTGTTAAATTCAATCCTTTCCATTTTGAAGGCTAATAAGTTTTGGTACATTGTTCATAGGAATTTTTTTTCTCAGTTTAAATGGTACAGTTGATGTGTAACGTTTGAAAGCTGTTGGTAAAAATTTTATGTTTCGAATGTTGAAGTTAACAGGTGTTTTGGGGCACGTTTTGGTAATTTCAACGTAAACGGTTGATTTGATCGTTATGAAACAAGAGTGCAGAATAAAAAGATGCACTAAAATGATGGACCTGCAAGACCAAAAAGATAACCTCGAAAAAGTTTGAGCAAAAAAAATTAATAGGGGTTGTTAGTTTTTACCCTTTTTTAGGGCACTGTGTAAATGAATAAACTACCCTAAGGCGTCTTCCAGTAAGTAGATAAAGATAAAAATTTTTTTATGAAAGACCCTCCTTAAAACCACCTGCCGAACACCCCTTTAAAGTATTTACTATACATTCTGACTCACCCTGTATTTCTAGAATTCAGATCATGACCTTGGTCATTTTTCTAAAAGAGTAAATCAGGAATAACTTAGGTATGTTAGGCAACGAAAAATTCCAAGTATTTCAAATAGAATTTCTTAATTATTTATTTTTAGAATATCGCACATATTGTACAATTGCATCTTTATTTAACAATTATAACATTAACAATATAGCAGTACTTTTTTAAACCTCCAAGACTGACACAATCTTGAAGTATACCTATTTGGTTTTTATCAGCTGCATCTCTGCACCATTTTTTAAGAATTTTTCAAAAGCATGGCCTTATTAAGACAGTTGATTTTAATTGTTACAGTTTGAGCACATAATTTGAAAATTTAAATTAGTTTTAGAAGTCAAATTCTATAGCTACTGAAAATGAGGCAAATGTCCATCAACTGTCTTAATAGATGTCTATAATAATTAAAGCCACATATAAAATTTAGAAAATAATATACCTAATACGAACTACCAACTTCTAATGGGGAAAAAGAGAGCTAGGTGGCAACCATAAATAAGGTATCTTAGTTGGCAGCTCATGTAAAAATGAGTGATTGTAATAAATTTAATAAATTTGCATTAACAAGACACACATGTGAGATTGTTGCACTCTTAACATTTATGTTCCCCAAACTTCAACTTCTTAGTTAAAAAAAGTTGGGATCGGAGACAGGTCTAGTCTTAAATTCGTTATCGCCAGAGGTGGGCTGTTTAGGTTTAGATGCAGAACTATCCACGGTGACTCCTAAACTCAATATGCCAAATATTTCTTCTCCATCGAGTATTGTTAAACAAGATATAATTGTACGCAGGTATCCTAAAAACCTAACAACAGCTTAAATAATCTTATAAAGAATAATGTGTTTTCGGAATTGAAAACAGTTTAACTATTATAATTATATTTACAGTATCACAATTTAAAGTTTGCAATCATACATATTATACAATTCCTTTTTTGTAATATATTGCAATCGCGAGGCTTTACTAACTTCCAGCCGATGATGATAAACAAAATTATTCCAGCTAATGCTAATGTCTTTCTTAATTTAGATCCATCGAGTAGATATTAGCAAAACCCACAGAACTAACAAGAACTCAGTATAAATATTTAACTAAAAATTCCATAAGTAACTTTGTTACCCACCTCTGTAATCTAACAATACTTAATTTAAATTATCCTCATATACATAATCTATGTGATATATAAAAAGCACTCAGTCTATTTACAAAATGGCACAATAGCGATATTTACTAATTTTACAAAATCAGTTGTATTTACAAATTTTATTAAAATGTCTATATAGCACGCCAGTCACTATTTTCTTAGTGTCTTTAATAACAAGCACTTAGTTTCAGTAGAAGGAAATGTTAGTAGCGCCTCACAGAATTTGTTAGTTTTTACCCACAAAATAAAAATCAAATGATAATAAAAAATATAATTTATTCGATGTAATATCATAATTGAAGAAATATGGAAACAGACCTGTATAAAGGCAAGCTAGACTACAGGGACCTAATCTAAGAAAAACACAATACCAACTTAAGGGTAGAATCACGAAAAGGGGGAATATGGAATGGTGGGTATATGTTTCGGGCCGGTACCATTAAATGTACGAGTACGGCCCGTCTGTGAGAGCGCTACAAAGCAGTAGTCAAGAGTTCTCGTCTTTATTCGTTCCTCCACCGCCTGTTCCGCTGCCTTGGCCCGTTCCCGTCCGACCTCCCCTCACTTGCTTGTATTCCAGGCCGGGATCGAACTGCATCAGCACAAATACCTGCCCAGAAAATAAGTATATTATACAGGGTGAGTCGAAGTTAAACCGCCATACTCAAAATTTGAGTAGTATTTTTAAAAATAAATGGGGTTCTTGATATAACATTTTGTCCAAAAACGCTTCGTTTTCGACATAAGGGCGTCAAAGTTTTCTTTTAAAAACAGAAAAAAATTAGTATTTTCGGTTCCATTTATGCTATCGAGTTGAAAATTGGTACTTTTATGTTTTCTGGGACGGCGATTATGAATTTTCTATCAACTTTCTTCTAGCTGCTAGAGGGCGTTGGCTACGTCGTTACTTTCGAACAAAAGTGTTTTAAACTTTTTTGTCGTTGAAAAATCTGAATTTTAGACAGCGGAATATTAAATTACATTCGATTTTGAACAAAAAATGTCTCTTGTAAAAATACGAAAACCTTAACCGTTTTCATGAAAAAGGCAAATTTGTGTCGCGGTGCGCGTGAATTCGAAAAAATTAAAATTTCATAGTAGGCTGAGAAATGGGATTTATTCATTTGGAATTCTTTATTTACAGTAGGTATTGTCCTAAATTAACAATTTTTGTGAAATTAGTAATAAAAAGAACTTTAACCACGACAACTTTATTATAATTTTTTCGTTATGTTTTTGCTAATAAAGTTGTCTTGGTTAAAGTTATTTTTATTACTAATTTCACAAAAATTGTTAATTTAGGACAATACCTACTGTAAATAAAGAATTCCAAATGAATAAATCCCATTTCTCAGCCTACTACGAAATTTTAATTTTTTCGAATTCACGTGCACCGCGACACAAATTTGCCTTTTTCATGAAAACGGTTAAGGTTTTCGTATTTTTAAAAGAGACATTTTTTGTTCAAAATCGAATGTAATTTAATATTCCGCTGTCTAAAATGCAGATTTTTCAACGACAAAAAAGTTTAAAACACTTGTTCGAAAGTAACGACGTAGCCAACGCCCTCTAGCGGCTAGAAGAAAGTTGATAGAAAATTCATAATCGCCGTCCCAGAAAACATAAAAGTACCAATTTTCAACTCGATAGCATAAATGGAACCGAAAATACTATTTTTTTTTCTGATTTTAAAAGAAAACTTTGACGCCCTGTATGTCGAAAACGAAGCGTTTTTGGACAAAATGTTATATCAAGAACCCCATTTATTTTTAAAAATACTACTCAAATTTTGAGTATGGTGGTTTAACTTCGACTCACCCTGTATATTTTTGTTCTATAACCAATTAATTGAGAATCGCCCTGTAGATTCACATCAAACTAATTCTATATTTTGGGATATTTAAAATAATTCTGGTTGGCATGTCTTGACGACTGTCTTTTTAGGTAAAATGCACGATACACAGAAAACGGTATGCCCACGCGCAGGTCCTGTGACGTCAACGGTGACGCTTATTCGACAAAATCATGGCTTACTTTTATTTTTAAACGGAAATTTTACTCATTTTGTATACCACATATACACCAGAGTGTCTCAAGGTGCCTACATTCTATCTTTGGATTTAACTTTACACGAAATTGATAACTGATGTATGTCAGTGAGACTTAATTTCAGGACTATTTTTGATCAGTTGGCCAAGCTTTTGTCGAAGTGACGTAGATGCGCAGAAGAGTTTAATTTTCGTCCTCCTAGCTGGCATGCCGTTATTTGTGTATCGTGGGTAAAAAGTAGAATTTTTTAATAGATAACCTCAAAAAAGTTACAGCGCAGTGAGATACGTAGAAATTGAAATGTTTATCTTATTCTCCATCCACAAAACACAGCAGTGCCAAATTTCAGTTCAGCCTTGATTATTTTGGGAGATGTAGCCATAATTAAATTTCAAAAAATGAGCTTCAACTCATAAACAAACAACACTTCTCAATATAAGGCATATTGGCCTCAATTGTCATATTTTGGCCTGAAATATACGCAGTTGCTCTATGGACCATTATTAGCGGTTAGCGGGACACACTGTATACAGGATGATTTTTTTAGGACTACCACCGCGATTTTCTCGCTTATTTTGCGCCCTACAAAAAAAACTTAAGAAACAAAAATGTGGCAATTTTGGACAGCTAAGTGATGCTGCAAAAGAAATCGGCATCCATGGCCAACTTGTCGCGCAATCAAAGATCATGATATTATGATCTTTGGCGTAATATAAAAAAAAAACTAAAATTGAGCAAAATTATTAATAGCAGTGGAATGTTTATTTTAAGAGACAGAGGAAAACTTTTATATTGAAAATTGATGGCACTGGGAAGCTTTATCCATCCAGGTACTCAGATAGTTTCAGCAAATTACACAAGGTTTTCCGCTCTCTTGAGACCATGAGAATTTTTGTCGATTTGAAGTATTTTTAGTACAGCGCGAAAAGTTGGGCATGGAGGCCCATTTCTTTTTTAATGTCGCCTGGCTGACCAAAATTGCCATATTTTGTTTTCTTAATATTTTCTGTGCGGCCCAAAATAAGCGAGAAAATCGCTTAATAACAAATAAGCCCAAACAAAATTCATAGCCTCAAGAGAGCCGAAGACCCTGTGTAATTTTCTGAAACAATCTGAGTACCCAGTTGCATAAAGCTTCTTAGTGCCATCAATTTTCAATATGAAAGTTTCCTCTCTCTCTTAAAATAATCATGCTACGGCTATTAATTGTTTTGCTCAATTTGAGTTTTTTTGCAGCACCACTTAGCTGTCCAAAATTGCCACATTTTTGTTTCTTACATTTTTTTTGTAGGGTGCTAAATAAGCGAGAAAATCGCGGTGTTAGTCCTAAAAAATCATCCTGTATATGCATCTCAAAAGTTTTGAATAGCGAAGAAAGTGCTTAAAACTATTATGGTTTTGCTTGCTTTGCTCACCACCAAAAATTGTTCATACCTGATCAGTAGGTAGAAGTTGAAAGTCATCCGGTGGATTCGTAATAACATATCGTTTACTGCTAGCGTCACAAGATGAGCTTGTATCTCTAAATCGGTACAAACCGATGCAGAGCATCCCAAACTGTTTTAACGCTGCCACGAAAAGGTCTCCGTATTTCCCCGTTTCGCCGAATTGCGCAAGCGGACCATCGTAGAGAGATATTTGACCCACCCGACATCTGTCTCGATTCGCTAGACTTTCGGGTGTGCTGAAAAATTATGTAGTTTGATAATGGCTTTGTTAATGATAAGAACATACCTGTAGCCACCTCTAAGGCCGGCACCTTCAGCCAGTATTAATTCTAGTTCTGGGGTAGCACCTCCAGTGATGAGTGATCGGATAAGTGTTAAGGCATTTTGATTGAAATATGTCTACAAAATAAAAAAATGTACTTATTTTATTTTTATAACGAAGAGAGGGGTAAAACTTACAGTCTCAGCTCTACAAACACAGTTTTTTTATTTAACTGTACATATGTTTCAACCCACCTAGGGGGTCATCTTCAGCAGTATAACTCCCAAGTTCTCTTCAAAGATTATACAACGATTTAATTTACTTTTCTTGAAATCGGCAGTGAAGTGTCCCAAAATCGTCATTAAAAGCTCAGAAATCGGCACTGAAGTAGCCCATTATTGTACGATTTTTTCAATAAGTAGGCCTTGGCGAGATGCAAACATCAAACGTCAGACGCGGAGCCATCGCCCGTCAAAAGTGACCAAATATTCAAAACCCGGGCAATAAAGGCCTATTTAACTTTTCGTACACATTGCTAAATTGTTACCTATAGCAGCGCAATCTTTCAGTATAAATATTTTAGTAAGTTTGAATATCAATAGATTTGTTGTGGAGGCTGCACAACAAGCGGCAGTTTGGTTTTTCTGTTCAAAGGCGTCGTGTCTTGTCATACTTGACCTAGGTAAAGCGATCGTCAAAGTCAAGCAACGCCGCCTCAGTTGGTTCATGGACGGGTGATCCCGTATGATTATTTTCTTGCCTAATAAAATATTTTTTTTCGATTTCAAAAAAAATATAAGATGTACCTCGGCACTGGAGTTCTTTTTATGACTCATGTGGTTTATTTGTCTCGGCCAGAGGCCTCGGCAACTAAATTCCACATGAGTCATAAAAAGTTGAACTACAGTGCCTTGGTACATAAATAACTATTTTCCTGGGATTCCTCCATTTTGTATTTAATGTTTTTGAAATTTTTGACCAAGCCTTTCACACAATCACATAAATTCGATTTTTTCCACATTCTCATACTAAAAAGTTGACTACGTCTAGAAAGCTTTGATGTTTTATGTTATACTGCTGAAGATGACCCCCTATGTGGGTTCAAACATATGTACAGATAAATTAAAAAAAAAACTGTTTCTGGAGCTGAGACTGTAAGTTTTACCCCTCTCTTCGTTATATATTTATAACTCCACTGCAAGACATGGACTATTTCCTCAGTTTATATTATTTTATTTTATGTGTAAGTATCCAACACCTGCTAATAATAGAACAATGACTGGCGATTTCAAATAAACAAGATAACTCACTAGTGAGCTAAAATTATTACTTATTACTATAGCGAGTTATAATTTTTCCCCACTAGTGAGTTATTGTTGCCTAATTCACTAGTTGAATATAAATTGGTAAAATATCACATTAACTGCTTCAGCACAGCATACATGGATTATTTCGTTCATGTGCATATCTTTTTATCTGAAGAAATCACATAACAGATAAATGTAATAAATTTCAACAACCGGCTTTGTGAACCTTATAATATAGAAAGTTATATTATTTTGGCATTATCTATGAATTCTGTAAGTTTTAATGATAAAAGTTGGACCGCCCTGTATAGTGAATATCAACTTGAAATTCACTCGTTTGGTTTTAGGCAACATTATTTGTGAAATCGGAGAATCCTATACTCGAAAAGCTTACACAAAATAGCTATCAGACTATAAAAATTATGTAAAATGCTTTTAGTATCATTAAGTTATTCCCGAATCTTATGACTTACCGTTGACATCAAAGAATCCAACACGCTAACAGCAAATGCAGTTCCGCAAGCAAACGGCTGTGTCAGATACAACTCGGTATCCGGGTCGTCATCGTCGTCTTGATCCAGAAACTGCACATTGCTGTCATTCACTAACTCCGTTATCATGGGTACATTAGCGCCATATACCGACCCCCTCCGTTGCAGTATTATTGGACTGCCAGCCGGAGTGCCTCCTTCTCCCTCCCCGCTCGTTTGACTCAACACACCGATCGTGTCGTCAAACGTCATGGCCTTGATGTTTAGAGACGCCAAGATGGCTTCTTTGTCGGCTAACGTTGGGTCGTCGTTGCTCGGTACTTTTGCAGACAATATACAACACATATCACATAGATTTACATTTACTGCGCGCAGGTCTGCTCTGCTTAGAGGGGAGCCCTAAAATCACTCGTCAGATGCTGATTACTACTATTCTGCCGTGCTAAGCTGAAGCGTCCTAACTGAATAAAAGTTAGTTTCGAGATATTTACGTTTAACTTTTTTTTTATATGCCGCCTCTTAGATTTTGTTTAAATGATCCAAAATTTTAGGTAGAGGATGTTAATCGGCAAACAATTCTATCATCATTTTAGTTATCTAATTAACTTAAGCAGATATTAGACTTTTGAAAGATAGGACAATTTTCTTTAGTAAACTTTAAATGAATTCGTATCAGGTACAGATAGGACAAAGACGCGCTTTACATGTTTATATAATAATTATTATTTATTCAAATATAAATAAGTATGTAAAATTCAGATGAAAAACTACCCGCGGCCATCATTATTCTGAAACAAGGCCTTCAATTTATTTTTTATTAATTGAAATAAAATTCAAAATCTACATATACACACAAAATATCACATAAAACTGATTTTTTTGTATGCAGGGTGTTCGCAAACTAAACCCTGAACGCGTGACAGAAAATGTGATTTTAAGAACTTTTTTTAAATGTAAACATTATTCATCTGCTGATGCTTTATTTTTAATATAGGTACAGCATGTTAAAAATAACTTATTGAAACGATTTTTATATATTATATTACAAAATGATTATTAACCTAACATCTTTGTATGACAGCTGAAAAAGTCATTTGTTCATGGCCACTAATAATTGATCATAGTTCCAAAGCCTTCTAAGGATTTTTTGTGTTTTTAAGAAATAATTTAAATATATACTTATTATTAATGTTTTTCAGTTAAAATTTCAATTTTAGAGGTAGTCCCTTTTCAGTAAATTTGAGACATTTTCTGTTTAGAACAATTGATTGTGGATTGCAGAACTATTTCCGTTTACTTAAAAAATCCATAGGCGTAAACGTTATTTTGAAAAACGGAAACTCGCATTACCCCTACGCAAGCCACTGGCGCATTAAAAATTTCTGCATTACTTTGTTTTAATAGCACTTTACGACATTATGATCCCTACCAAATTTGAAGTCGATATCGTTAGTAATTCCACGCATAATTTTAAAAAATCATTTTAATAAGTTAATTTTAACACGCTGTATGTTAAAAACAAAGCGTCAGCGGACAAATGTTTATTTAAAAAAAGTTCTTAACATCACATTTCCTATCATCTGTTAAGTGTTGTCGGTGTAATTTGCTGACACCCCTTTATAAAAAAATAATATTTTCTCCCATAAAAGTAGGGTTCTCACCTCAATTCTCACTTTTGTGCATTTCCATGCATGCAACTGAGTTGCTGCAACAAAATGCATGCATTTAGAACTTGTTCTAATTTACGTGCATTTCCTAGCGCATTTCTGGTGATTTTTTATGGACGTTTAGTGTTATCAACATAAGCTATTTTGTCCTATGTCGCGAACTGTTCACACACCAAATAAGTATTCCTAAACTGATTAGTCCACTGCCAGATAGGACCTTTTTGCTTTGTAAACGCATTTAAGAATACTTATGTGTACACAAATAAATGTCCTATGTGTGCAGTTAGGACAAAAGTAGGTATGGAATATTAGTTAGGACAACATATCTTAGTATTTAGTATGATTTTGTAGATAGGACAAAACAAATACACATAATTGGCGGTTAATAAAATGAGATAGGACGATTTTGCTTAGTGAATAAGTTAAAGGGGTAGGGTAGGTATCCAAAAATGCATTTAGGACAAAATATCAAATTTTGTCAGTTAGGACGCTTCAGCTTAGCACGGCAGTATTACCATCCTCACTTACATTAAGTACTGATATTTTCGGTAGGTTCTGCAACATTTTCCACTCCCTTCTAATGTAATCTACAGAGCCGACTATCACAACGTGCTTCAGTTCGTGGTAATGGAAATTGCTCGCTCGCAATGGCATCACCAAGTTTCTAAGACCTATCAGCGGAGAATCTGGATCAGCAAACAGGCAGACAACCACGTGTCCATTTAAAACTGTCATGGCCGCCTGGTTTCTATCCTGTAACGTTTAAAATTCGTTAGCTACAATTGAGTAGAGTGGAACTATTGAACTACAAACCAGTATGCATTCGTCTAAGTTTCTTGCCGGACCCCAGTGAAACATTCCCGTGCTGTCGTATTTCATTTCAGTCTTTTCAAAGTCGAAATCTTTGGCTTGGTCGTCGGCCAAACCAACCGGTAAACCAACACCGTTGTTGTTCTGGTTGGTCCCTCCGCTACTCCTACTCGTAGGCCTATAATAATTTTGCAGCGGTTAAAAAGAAGACTTGTAATTGTGGCATTTCGCGCTATATTCTAGCTCAATCTCTAGATGCTTTTTTATTATGGATGGTATTTTGATGAATATAAACTAATTGGCATGCACGTTTTTATATGGTGAACCCATGAACCGTTAATTCTCTATGCAAGTGGCACTAAAAATTCACCTTTGAAAAATACAAAATCCCATACATGCCGATATACAATTTGGTCTAATCAAAATGCCATTTTGTCTACTTTTAGGTTGATACTCTTGGAATTACAGTACTTAAAATGTTTTTTTAAAACTCCTGTATGGCACTAACATCGAAACTAAGTACCAGACTATTGGATAACTATCAGCAGCTAGCAATATTGATGCAGAATACTTTAATGTTCATGTCTTTAATATGGAAGAAATAAACTAAATACAAGATAAGCAAAAATAAATAATTAAAAGGCTTTCGTTTGAGTGCCTATTTATGTTATAAGGATTCAGAAAATATAACCATTTTGCAAAAATATGAAATGTTTTGTTGTTCCAGCTACTTAAGTATAGTATTAACGAACTCACTTGGAACACAGTGATATACAGGGCGCGATCTATTTCATAGCATTTACCACGCTCTGCTACTGGTAAAAAATGCCAGACTTATAGGCGGAAATCACCTGTATAAAATTCAAAGGTTTTTATGCAGTCGACGTCGACCTAGTCAAGGAGGCAGCCAATAAGAAAGCGAGCGTAGCGATTTGATTGGTCAGCGTTTCGGAAATCCATGGAGCAGGTGTCAACGTAGGCCAGTATAACCAGTTCTGTGCACGGAAATAACAATCGCGCTTTCTTTTATGGATTTTGGTTTTGTGTATAGATTTTTGTGTGGTGTTGTTTTGTGTGTAACAAAATTATTGGTTTACTTTGGTTTGAATTTTTTCAAAGTTTATTTTATTCTTTTTTAGAGCACGTAAATAAAATTTGTATAATATTATTAAGGGCCGCACGCCGCCTATGACTCGGTCTTGTTTTACAAAGCAAACGGCGCTCAAGCATTTTTATGCTGTTCCAAGTGAGTTCATTTATACTATACTAGTATTATTATAAAGGAACATAGAAAATTCCCTTCACTTTTTTTTATTGCGGTTTATGCAATGACGTCAGAACCTATAGACAGGTTTGTTTTGATAAACGCTTGACGCTCAGAACTAATCACAATCTAAGCGCTCCATTAAATTATCCCGAAAATGTCGCGAGATTGTCAGAAATTGCCCCTTTTTGTCAAGCCGTAGCGAACTTATTTCGACTCTGGGCTCGGAGGCTGGCTTCGTTAGACCATCCCCCTAGTCACCGGGTGTATAGTTGGTTGATGGTTGACTTTCTGTCTTTGTTTGTAGCATATTTTTAGAGTAGTATGGATATATTTAATCTTGGAGGGCATTTTGACAATGGGGCACCACGTCTATAGGTTTTGACGTCATTGGGTTTATGTCTTGTAGAGTTAGAAACATTTAAACACAGACAGTGGAACTGTTAGGTAGTTAAACTTTTGTGTATTATAACTTCGGACAAAGAAACAAATGGGTTTTGTATATTTTGTGTGTACGATGTATAGTGCAATGTGACACTTATTGCAATAAAAAATGAAGAGTATAATAATTTTAAGGTGAAATATTAAAAAAGTTATATACATAGTAAGTTAAAATTTCATTTTTTTTTATTTATCGGTTCTTGGGCTTTTGATATTTGTGTGCCATACTTTATGTACAAAAAAGCACGGAGTATCATCTATTTGTAGACGTATATTTAGACTAGTTGCACGATAACAATTACCACATGGATAAACATATACGTATAGTTTAATTTGGTTTTTAGACACATATTAATAAGAAGAAACACAAAATGCAAAACAAACAAACATAGATACCCCAAGAAGATGTTTGTACTATCCTTGTTTATACACATATTTACAGAAGTCTAGCGGTTACATTACAAAAGACAACTACGTAGATAGAAGTCTTGTTCATCAAGTTGCCAAATTTTCAGCCAACACTCGCTGTGCTGCGCAAGCTGTGCTCGATAGAGTAAACCTGACTTACCTCTCTTGTGGTGTAAAATGTTATTTACCATGTACAGGGTGTTCCCCCATATTTTGACCCATAATTTGCTTTGCCCCATTTGCAACTAATTTCAATGCTTCACGAAATATTTCATTCACTGGCCCTAGAGCCTATATTTTTTGAGTTAGAAAAAAAATTACTTAAATGAAAGTTGTAGGGTTTTTTCTGAACCGCTAGAATCTATTACTAGAAAACAAATGAGCGTCGCAAATTTATGAAAAATATAAACTTACTTTTTTTTAATGGCACACCTTGTGGATTTTTGAATTGCACGCATTTTTCCGATTCCAACAATATAAATATGTTATATTTTTGCTCTAAAGGCCGGTCCACACGCAACGATGTATTGTACGATTTGCATGTGCAAGTAAATCGTTACAGATAAATCGTTACAAATTCAGTGTGTCCACATTATAACAACCTATAGTAGTAAAGCTGCAATTTTCGCTTGATACAATAATCATGGAGGAAGGGTTTTTGGAGTATTTTGACGTTTTGTTTAAATGTTAAAAGGAAGAGGGAAATCAGGAAACGTTTAAATAGAACTAGATGGTCTAAAGCGTAGTTATTGAAACGAAGTGTATTTTACCATTGAATTGTATTATAAAATTATGCGAAATGGTCAACATATTTTTTAACAAATTTAAAATAAATCAGTTATTGTTTCAGTTTTAATTAATTTAATAATTTCCGGACTAAAAATAGGTAGGATAGTCAGCTACCGTCGCACCTAAAAACTGTACAAATCTCGGACAAGCGTACACACGTTACGATTTGCATGCGCAAATCTCCCAAATCTATGCTTTTCGGCTCAGACCTTCAACTCCGACGTCCAACTTTGCACAGTTCTAAATTTTGTGCAAATCTGCTGTCCACACGCAACGATTTATCTGTAACGATTTACTTGCGCATGCAAATCGTACGATACATCGTTGCGTGTGGACCGGCCTTAAGTATTTGCATGATATACCAAATTGCAGATAAATACGATCTTTATTTAATCAAGGTTGCCATGGAAAAACATTTCAACTTAGGCAAGGGCATTCCTGTTAATCCATTATTTTTGGGACAATACACCTTGGTATACAACGTTCATTTAAGTAATTTTTCTTGAAATCGGCAGTAAAGTGACTCAAAATCGTCATTAAAAGCTCAGAAATTGGCACTGAATTTGCCCATTATTGTACGATTTTTTCAATAAGTAGGCCTTGGCAAGATGTAAACATCAAACGTCAGATGCGGAGCCATCGCGCGTCAAAAGTGACCAAATATTTAAAATCCGGCCGATAAAAGCACATTTAACTTTTCATACACATTGCGAAATTGTTACCTATAGCAGCGCAATCTTTCAGGATAAATATTTTAGTAGGATTGAATATCAATAGATTTGTTATGGAGGCTGCACAACAAGGAGCAGTTTGGTTTTTCTGTTCGAAGGTGCCGTGTCTTATCATACTTGACCTAGGTAGAGCGATCGTCAAAGTCAAGCAACGCCGCGCACAGTTGGCTCCTAGACAGGTGATCCCGTATGATTATTTTCTTGCTTAATAAAACTTTTTTTTTTTTCGATTTCGCGGGCCTCGGCAACTAATTTCCACATGAGTCATAAAAAGTTGAACTTCAGTGCCTTGGTACATAAATAACTATTTTTTTCTAACTCGAAAAATAGAGGCTCTAGGGGTGGGTCAAAATATACAGGAACACCCTGTACATTTTTAAAATTGCTATATAACTTCCCTTCCATACTCCCTTCTATGATCAATTATATTATTATACTGATTAACAAACTTCTAATTGCAAAGTAAAGTAGCAAACTTGATAAACGGGACTTATAGTTTTAACAATGGTTGTCAAATGAGACAAAATATTATAATTTGCCTTCTTGGAGCTATTACGTATTGAAAAACAAGCACTGCAAGCAGCAACGGGTATAGTAAAGGTAAAAAAGATAGTGTATAAGTATACTGGGCTAAGCGTACATGAGTTTTTTGACTTCATAGGCAAGATGATAGCCGGCGTAAGACGTGGTCTCTTGCTCCGGCGGTCTGAAAACAGCACACTGCTGATAGCACACCACTCGGCAATCATAAAATTACAATAGAATCAGTAAAGTCAAAATTATTTTTGCAAAAATGCAGCTATAAAATACATATATAAACCTTTATAATCATCAGCATATCAAATAAAATAAGATTCGGTTAATAGTGAATGTGTTCCAAAATCAACTCTGATTATTTTTTAATTATATGTGAATATACCTATAATAATTAAATATTTATTATTATTTAGTTCATACATTAGATAAGCATTATTTTTTCATACAACAACAATAAATTATAGTCACAGTATTACCTAGAATTGTAGCCAGGCGATACCATGTTTTCCGTGGCGGATCGTGTCACATTAGGTTTCACTTTGTTCACTTGTTTAGTAGAATTTATCATATTTGCTGTTGGTGCTACATTATTTCTCTGCGTGTGATTTCGATGTGCCACTAAAAAGATGTTTGTGTAATTGAGAGTTAATTTCCTACTAAACCACAGTAATTCCAGACTATATTTTATATATTTTTTCCCATAATAGATTAAGCCTGGAATACTTTGGACAATAGCACATACCGTTTATTCAGCGAATGTTCGGCCCTACGTCACAACTCCCGTCCTTGTCTCCTTGTCTATATTCACGAGCCAAACAAGGACGGGAGTTGTGACGTAGGGCCGAACATTTGCTGAACAAACTGTATATTTGTACTTACTATGAATGTCATCGTGTCTATTTAGGTCACCTGAAATATAAAACAGCGTAGTAAAAATGTCGCATTGTCTTCTGTCCAAATCTAAGCTTTTATTATTCTTGCTGGTAATATTGGTAAGAAAAAACTTTTAATAGCCTGTTTACATGTCGAAGGAATTTAAAAGGGCAGGGAAGCAGGACGTTTTGGCAGAGTTTTTCAAGAAGCAAAACTTCGAGTCATAAATAAAAAAATGCATGATAAAGAATTCTAGCACTATTACAATATTGAATATTGCCAATTGATTAATTTAACCAATCATTTTCAATAGATTTATTAAAACAAATACCTACTAGAATTCTTATAATTGAAACTTTAAAAAACACTAAACATAAAATATAATAGGCGAGTATAAATCAAAATTAAAACGATGAAAGACAACGGTTTTTGCTAAGTATTGTTTGAAGATTTCAGGTAGGTAATTCCTCATTTAATTTTATGCAAAAGGTCATATATTTTTTAATATCATACTATTTTTGAAGAAAGCTCAAAGATCCAATTGGACCATTTTGGGAATACTGTTAAGATATTTGGAGATCTGCACCAGCAAAGACAACAGTTAACATTGCACATTGTATGAATAGTATTGTTTTGTAATCAGATAACAACTAGATCTATCACTGATGGGAGTGCACAAGGGTGCAATCCTGACAAGGGTGCAATTTATAACCTTTACCTCCAGAACTTAAAATAAACCTTTTTACTAAATAAAACAAAAAATTAATGATTGGTTATTAAATAAAAAATATACATTGGTTCATTAATTCATAAAAACTATAAATAAGTTTGTAATCACCGACACTATTATTTGTCCAGGTTAGGGAAACGTAGTTTAGTTATACCTACATCTAGACATGGCCAGAAAACGCTTACCAAATCCCTTTTTAATTAACATTTTCTACCACCAGTTTTATTCATGACATTTACAAAACTGTGACACACTGTACATCAGACAACACTTTTCGAGTGATCAGATCCATATTATTATGTTTCTTTATTATGTTATTTTCAGAGAAGAGTTCCCATGAACTGAACATAAGGTCGAAAATATATTAAAATGGTTTAAAATGTTATCTGAAAGAGCAAAACCCCGAAACCTTCAACACTACATGGGGATTCCGTGTACAAATCTAGCGGGGACAACAATAGGAATCGGGAATTTGGACCTAGAACAGCTAATATCTAATTGTGCACTGTCTCGAAACAAAATTTTGTGATACGTAATACATAATTTAGTGAAGTAGGTACCTCGAATATGAACCTTCTTGGGCAACTCTGGTGGTGTAAAGGTGGGGGGAGGGTGGTGATCATCTGTAAATCATAAACCAATCTCGCACATTCAACTAGTTAATTTCTAATGTTACTCTAATCCAATATATCCTACATATAATATTATCCAATATTTTGAGTTAGACTGCTATGAATTTCCCATTGGTATTTGTATTAATAGTAAAATACATATACATATATTTTACTGATATTTTGAATAAAACATTGTTAAATGTACTTGTGATCAAAATATCCAGCTAACGTAGCAAAAACTATAAATAATGTATACATGACAAATCTTAGAAATCATCAATAAAGTAAGTCATTATTGTACGATTTTTTTCTATAACTAAATATATCATTATTTACTCAATGGATATATATACAAAAACTTTTATTAGTGACCTCTATTAATGATTTCCGATTGTAAAAAATTTGAAAACCAAGATCTTGTCCATTTTGTAAAAATACAGTCAATGGATAAATGTTATAACTAATTGTTATATTAAAAATATATGTATAATCTCAACATTTAAACACAATCTCTACTCTTATGGGTATATTTCATATCTGTTATTAATTGCTTTTATTAATACACTTATTCATTAACCCATTATTATAAAATACATGTTTTCGGTCTATAAATTATTTAAAAAATTAAAAACTAATTATACGGCTCATATTTATAATATTTTGTTACTTGATTTTATTTGAAATATATCTAGAAACAAAGCAGAAACTAGCTAGCTGGATGTTTATGATCGTGATTGTTAGTTGATTTGAGATCTGCATAATAGCTATGTTCGTGGAGCGATCTCAAACCATTTCCGAACTGGTAACTGTCAATATCATTGGTGAATTTGAATTTTAGAATTTCTTTGAGCCATCACATTGACGATTATTAGCTCGGAACCGGTTCGGGATAACTCCGTGAACATAGCTGATATGAATTTAGAGAACCAATTATTGTCAAAGCATTTAAATCAAAAAAATAATAATTTGTTGGTCATTATTTGCAGACCACCTTTGTGTTTTTTAAAAGGATTATTTATTAATGATATGAGCAGTCATTGAGCAGTCATTGTAAATTTTCAAACTTCCTATGCTAATAACTATATCACATTGATAACTGTTAATTCTCTATATTCCTACACTATCCTAATCTTTAAACTTTTTCCCTGACTAATATAGTAATTTATACGTGAGATAGTAAAACTATTCCAAAATATCTACGAGTAGAATAATTAAGAAAACATGCCTCATATAATATGCAAAACATTTAACAAGATCCAGCATATTCATGCAGATAAACAAATCCATGCGCATAAATAAATTAAGTACAATATTAAGAGAAAGAAGAGATAGAGAGGAAGGTGCATGAGGAAAAGTGAGAAATGTGTGTACAGAGAAGCATATCGAGCATTTTTGCTTTGTTAAAAAACCACACCGTATATCACGATTCAAAGTTATTTAACTAAAGCAAAACTGTAATATATGTTGACAGTTTATTATGGTACATAATTTTTTTTAATCATGGTTCTGTTGGGGATGATCCTGTGGTAAGAATGGTCCAGGTTTTCTGAGCATTTTGTCTCGTTTTTCTGTAAAGCGACTTACTTGCAAAGGGGAAGTCCACCTCGCCTGGTGAGCCAATTAAAAATGGGGAAATGTGAATTTTACGTGGTTGTGACGTGTACTAGTGTCGGTATTTTGTATTTGAAACAGAGAGGATTTGATAAATCAATATATTTGAATTTAAACATTGTGACAAGAATAGAAATTTTCCATTGATGATATCAAGATAGGTGATGTTATTTTCCAAATGATTGATAGATAAAAAGTACAAGTAGATTTTACATAAATGCTCCTAATGGACATGTCTGTGCTGGATCGACACTATATGAAAGACCCGAGCATCACGTCATATTTCATTGTTGTTTGCGAACTGGGGTGGCGCTACACGACGAAAAAGATGGCGACTTATTATAGGTTATAACAGGGCTATTCTGTGGCTATAGGTATGTCAGTTTCTGACTTTTGAATGTCCCATATTTTAAATATCTAGCTTTATTACCATTTCCGTCCTTTTTACGGTCACGAATTCTCTCTCAATATTTCGTAGTTTTATCATATTAACAGAACTTTTATAGGTAGATTTGTTTGTGTGATAACATAAAATTTCCATGCTCATGAAGAAAATCGTATGTGCAGACCATTATGTGAATTGCAGAAGAATAATCACTATTTTGGAATTAAGGGATGATCTGTTTAACCAGTTGAAGAAGCTAGAATTCTGGATAATACATTTTAGAAGAGTATTTTGTAACGTATGCAGAAAATGAAAATAAAAAAAATATATTGTTTATAGCCCCAACGCGAACCAATATGGTCCACTATAAGAAGAAACTAAAAAATATGTTTCTATACTTACTTACACTAAAACTATAGCCATGGACTTTATTTCAAATCAAAAGGTACCAAAATACTCTTGCTTGCTTTTTAGACTGGCTTTTCTTAATAAAATCTATAAATGTATGCTATGTATAAGCTTGTCAACATAACAAACAAGCATATTATTTTATTTTGGAAGTTAAATTCCTTGTAAAACTCATTTGCATGCTTTTATTTTATAAAAAATTCTGCAATAATGGTGTTTTTAAAATTAATCCACCCTGTCGTTTTTTTTTTTCGTCATGTGGCGCCTGTGGCGATCGCTTGAAACAGCGCTATGCACAGGTCTTTAATATAGTGTTGGTCCAGGTCTGTGATTCTCTCATTATGCAATGTTGTAGGAATAAGGCATCTTGTGATTTCGTTGCCTTGAAGGATGAGAGATTATTGAGCTAATATGTATAATCATGCGATGAGTGATGGATATATAAAAAATTATGTTCGTTCACATTTTTGGACAACTTAAAGAAGTTATAGAGGGTTTAATGACAATAGTTGGCTGAAAAAAATTGTGCAAAACTAAAAGACTTGTACTCTGGAGTGTCCACAATAGGTCATATATACAATCTGAATTAAAAATAAAAAATGTACAAAAATAAAAAAAAGCTTAGTACATATTTGAACTATTTGTGTATTTTCAATACAAAGTTATATTTGGTCAGGCAGGCTTTATATATCAATATTTCTATTATTGTTTCTGAGATTTGCAACACATATATTTTATGGATGTTAATATTGATTTATCAGGTTTTGGTAAAGTAGAAAGAAACTTGAATGAAAACAGAAAAATCCTAATATTTTCACTAATTTAAAACTGAAATTACGTCCTCTAGCATATACCAATGCAACATTTTTTACAACATACTTTTTTCATATCAATGATAGAGGGCGTTTTATATGCTATACACCACTATTCGAATAAATAAGTCACACCAAATCTAACATCGAAATAGTAAAAACTTTATGAAATTCACAAAACTATAGTATTAAAATATTGTTCATGACCAATAATTCACGAGAATTAATTACTTAGATGCTTTTAGATTGAGGCAAATATGAACCAATGACATACCAACGCACGACACAATATTTTGAGACAATAATTGCATTCTAGGCTAGAAATTAATGTTTTTCAAAAAATTATTTGCAAATAGATATTGGAGCTTACAGATAGTAAACCAATCAAACCAATTTGAAAGTCATTAATAGAATTGTTGTTGCTGCTGGTGTTGTTAGATTGGAAGAAACTGCATTCAGGCAATTGCTGTAAACAGTCTTCTAGAAAAATATATAAACAAAACTAATTTTTACCTACTTCAGACAAGCTTGATTGTATTTTGCCTTCATTGTTAAAAAGTTAACATTCATATATTTACACCATAATAACTGATTATAGTAGTTTCTAGCATTAATTCTTAGCCTGTTCACAAACTAGATATTGACACAAAATTTTTCTTTCAAAATAGACAGTGTTCTGAGTGAAAACTAAAAGAGATTTTTGTCGTGTCACCTGTGTGAGAGAGAGACAAATGGTGAGAGATAAAAGATACGTACTTGCTCGGCCAACCAATTGTATGGCTCGGACGCCCTTCCGGAACGTGGCCACTGTATAATGAACCAAAAGAAGAAAACCAATCGTTAGTCGCAAAACCATCGGTACTGCCGTCTCGAGCAGCATTGAGTCTGCAGTTTACGGGGTGTTTTTTTTTTTTTTGGGGGGGGGCATTTGGGGTAATGACTTTCGCGTACTATTGCCTAGCGGGGATATCCATGAAAATGACATCAATAAATACACATCATTCAAACAAAAATGTGGCAAAATGCCTGGGTAAAACATTACAGTCCCCCTTTTTTTCCAATAAATTGTCGACATACTTTAAAAGATTTGTCAAAGACACATTATTTGTCAAAATCAAAGAGGCACCCATATATATATATATATATATATATATTATAAAACACACTTTTTTTTAAATGTACCTATTCTCAGGAAGCTTTACACATGCTTTCCAGAAATAGGTCTAATAATAAGTTGCCGATGCTTGTACATAGATTTGGGAGATTTGCGCATGCAAATTGTAACGTGTGTATGCTTGTCCGAGATTTGTACAGTTTTTAGGTGCGACGGTAGCTGACTCCTACCTATTTTTAGTCCGGAAATTATTAAATTAATTAAAACTAAAACAATAACTGATTTATTTTAAATTTGTAAAAAATATGTCGACCATTTCGCATAATTTTATAATAGAATTCAATGGTAAAATAGACTTCGTTTCAATGACTACGTTTATCTTGACGTGTTCGATCCGATTGAGAGAGGTTTGAATTCACTGGAGCGGACTCAAATAGACGGCGTAAACCCCACAGATTGAAATTCATTCAGATTTAAAATTTCAAGTCAAGCCGCTATTTCCAAACAGAAGTTGGCCAGAATGTGCACCAACCTTCTGTGGAATAAGTATAATAAGTTAATGTCCCTAGAGAGGATTGAAAACCGTAGGATTCAATACTGATGATGTGAACTTAGAATTATAAAAGATTTGACATAACTCAATCGGATCCATTTCAATCCGATCGAGTTATCACGAGATAAATGTAGTCAATAACCATGCTTTAGACCATCTAGTTCTATTTAAACGTTTCCCTCTTCCTTTTAACATTTAAATAAAATGTCAAAATACTCCAAAAATCCTTCCTCCATGATTATTGTATCAGGCCAAAATTGCAGCTTTACTATGATAAGTTGTTATAATGTGGACGCACTGAATTTGTAACGATTTATCTGTAACGATTTACTTGCGCATGCAAATCATACGATACATCGTTGCTTGTGGACCGGCCTATAGTCGCGAGATAGTTCCGAGTGACAAGGAGCACAAACGAAGTCTCATTCACGACACGGATGACAAAGAATTTGTGCAATTCAGAATTATTGCCTAAGTACTTACTAAAATAATAAAATGGGTTGGAGATGTGTACCGCCAGCCGGTAGAAGTGGTTATGAGGACAATGAGGAAAAGGTTTCATTATTTAAAGTGCCTAAAATTAGGCGTATAAGACAGAAGCTTGACTTCTAATGATCGCCTATGCGAAAAACATTTTAAAGAAGAAGATATAATAAGATAACTTAAACTTAAAACAGATTCATACACCGTAAATTTAGTATTTATCCCTTTTATAGGTTCTTAACATTGTGTCTTTATTTTTGCAAGCTTTTATTTAAGTTGCAATGTTTGCTTCTTTAGGTCAAATTTAGCTTGCTCCCCCAAGGGGGGCCAGATGCCTTTAAAATTCCTATTTTGCTCTACTTTGACACCCTGCAGAATGAAACTCCCTGCATATCTCTAGTCAAAATTTGGTCTATGGGGATATTGGGGTGTTGTTATGAAGGCTGTGGTGTCAGATTTAAATAAAAAAATCGCTAAATGGTTTTCGTGAAAATCGGGGGTAAAAAAGTCATGACCGGTTCTGGATTTGTATTTTGCACACTTTGTATTACTGGCGGACGGACAGATTCGAATGGCTCGCTATGTAACCTATCCTCATACATCGTGCATAAGGGTAAAAATAAAAAATTCCTATATTTTCTCAAGACAAATAGCCAAACTGACAACTGACATAAGTCTACTAGGATGAAAGCACAAAATTATTTGCTCTATGTTTATGTTTGCTTAGATCCCGTTGCGATATTTTAATTTTTGACATAAAGCGAAATATCAAAATTTTCCAAGATACAGAAAAGTTTCGAAATACCTTGGCCTATGCAAAAATATTAGTATTTACAAAAAAAAACTAAAAAGTAAAAAGTTCTGACAAACTAAATACGGACTTATACCTCTCGTAGTTTTCAAGAAAATCTAGGATAACTTCGTTTTTACGGAAAACCCTATACATCTTACGAGTATGTTTAATTATTTTCTATGGTCATTGCAAACTTTAGCTGTGACATCCTTATTTTGTTTATAGCAATAACTTATTTAATAGAGTAAATATATGTAGGTACATTATAGCATGATATGAATGCAAAATTGTTTAAGGAATTTTGAATTTATTGATATCACTTTCAAAGATTCTATAAAGGTACAAAATACCCTGGGCATTTTCGTGGGGGTTTTCTCTGACTCACGCACCTGTTATAGTGTGCTGAAGTGGCAGGGAAACAAAAAAATCATAAAAATAGAAACAAATGTCTCCAGTCCACCTGTCAAAGTAAGCGGCTGTGAAAACTTGAACTAGCAAAAATATTAGCGATATCAGGTACTCCTGCAATATTTGCAAGCGCTTTGAGCAGTGCCGTGAAATAAAAAAAATTATCATGTATTTTTTAATTAAGTATTTAAATGTACGGAAATATTATTTTGTGAGATAAATCGATACTTACACCTATATTTTTGAGAGATAATTAAGCAATACTTTTAATATAAGATAATAAGTAATAATAATATGACTACAAATTCTGAGCAGGTCACTTTGAAATAAATATTGTCTGAAAACCTATGGTAATTTTTCCAGAATTTTAGGAAATTGGTTTGTGTATTTGTGTAACTGCATAGATAGTTATTGTTTTTCTGTATTTTACAAACCATTTATTGAGAAATTCCATATGGAGCACCATTGCGGTTGTAGGTTTGATATTTTAAAATACAATAGTTCATTAGTATCATTAGATTTATAGCAATGGTTTCAAATAACATTTTAGTTTCCAATCTTAAAAGAAATGTTACCGAAATAATTAGATATTAGTTTCAGTTCATGCGCTTTTTTAGAAGTTGTTATGCTGTGATCTCAAAGAATCACATGATTTATCCCAAAAAATAATCTTGACGTGTTACATATTATTTTAAGAGAGGGGAACTGCCAATCAAAATTTTACACCAACATTTTACAAAACTTTATATGTTGACAATTTTAACTAGTAAAAAAACTGAAATTTAAAAAATATGGGGCAAATTTATATGTAGTACCTAGTTATTAAAGTATTTAATTAACAGCATAGAGAAGACCAGAATACAGAGAGTCCATCTTGTCAAATGGAACCCAACTTTTACGTAATTTTTCACACACCCGATAAAATTGTTCAGATAAACTATGAAGTAGACTGCGTTCTACATTTATTATAGATTAATTTAAAGCTGAGAAAGAAGATCCACAGTGACCTACAAAGTATTATCTACCGTTTAAAGTTGGGCTCCATTTGACATATTTGACAAGATGGACTCTCTGTATTCTGGTCTTCCCTGTGTTAACAGTAATAAAACTCTGTTGGTGTGAATGAATAATATAAATAATTTAAATAAAATTAAGGGTTGACTGACGTATTAATAAAGACTGCTCAGGGATGTCCCGTCTGACACTTTTCTGGCTCACCATGCGCTCTCCAGAGACAAAATACATTGTTAGGATCAGCATCAGCTGCTTTCCAGGACATGAAGCTATAACCGTAAGAAAATATTGATAAAGAAAAAGGATAAAATTTTGTGGCAGTTCATTTTAGTATTTCAGATTAAGATGATCACTTTGAAACAAAGCTAGTTGTTAATTGTATGCTACAATAAAAAGAAAAAAACGGACATTAACCAATGAAATACACTGATAAGCACGAAGCAGGGTAGTTTTACGAAGGCCTACCATCGAGGTATCTTTGGTAGGAGCATAATAGGCCTTGTTTGACCATACCCGTTTGCATCATGATCATTCCGACATCTGTAAAAAAATCCAAAAAACCAAAAGTCCCTTCATACTTCCATTGCATATGGAGATTGCTTCAAAAAATAAAAAAAAATAAAAATGGTATACAAAATAAGAGTAAATAAGCACAATGACATTATTCAGGTTCAAAACTTTAGTTAAAATAGCCCAGGGCAAGAATCAATTAAACCATGAATAACAGTTATAAAGCATATTTTTTCATACAATATTTATTGACACAACATTTTATTTTGTTTGTATTTGTTTAATGGATATGAACCTAACCATGCAGTTATAAAATATGTGCATAGGGGTATCAGAATGTGTGTCAGTTTACATTCCGTTCACACAGGCAAAAAAATCCAAGTCGGTTGAGATTTTTTCAAAAATTAAGAAAATATTCTCATCAGTCAGAACAAATCATCAAAAGTCTACAACCAGTAGAATAAGAAAATATAGTGGTGACAATAATCTTCGAAAAAATCCTCAATAAACCAAACTTCTGTGGAAATCTACCTTATTCTGGATAATAAGTCAAGGGTCTACACATACCAAATGGCGGTTAACTAGTAAAGTGAGACAGAATCATTGGAACGTGTGTTAAAATTTAATGCATAGGAAGAGAACAGTAATTCATGGTTGCAGAAATAATACGCTTAACGACTACATAAACTGATGATAGTTTGCAATTATTCAGATTTTCACCCTTTAAAATGCTTTCTAGGTTTTCTTTCAAATAGAAATAATAAGTATGTACCTAATTAAAAAACTGGTTTGTGTGGGCAGTCTACAAGAAATATAAACTGTTAAAATATATATTATTTTTTTCCCAATCACTGCATATATTTACGATTTATATAGGTAACCAGTTTATATAGCGTTACAAACCAAAAGGGAAGTAAATATTCAAAAAACAAGAAAATAAAAAAAGGTTAAAATGCTGATCCTCAGGCAGATCTAGACAGATCTATAGTCGATTATTAGATCATCAATTACCTAGATCGTGAGACCAGTTACGTTGCTGAGTTGCCACTAAAAGCCACCATAAACAATTTATTTAATGGGGAGAAAGGAAGTTAGTTATTTGCAAAATTATGCCAATACTAAAGTTAGTATAATAATATAATATTGACTCTACAAATAGATATCACAACTGGAGATATGTCTGTCAATGAATCCAGGGACAAATTATATGATATTAATTATATGGTACTATTATATTATATATATATAAAAGTTTCTTATTGGCAATCAATGAGTTAAAAATGTTGAACGTTCACATTAACGTTTCTTGGGTAGAAATCATCTAGAAATCTCTATGATTATTATCATGTCAAGGTATCATAGTCCTACCTGTAGTATTGGCAGTAAACAGGCAAATTCAAGTCAAGTTAACCAGAAAATGGATTATCAAACAAGATGACACATACATACTTAAAGGATTCCAAAGGTAGAGTCAAACATTCAAATGAGAATATTTATATACAATAAAAATACACGGTGAACAGAAAAGAGCACAAATGTGTGTCAATGTAAAATGTATAAAATGGTTGTCAATCGAGAACTTCTGTGGGGATGACGACTATAGTAAGAGACGAGCAGTTATGATGAGATAATGATTTGGGAGCGATCTTAGAAAAAATAGAAAATTTGAAAACTCACAGTTTTTACATTTGCACTTCTTGATTAACGTTTCATCTTTTATGTCATCGTGACAGGCTTTGCAATAGAACCACGCCCTAAAATGTATATAATTTTAATGCATATTTATTATATTATTGTTTTAGCTTACCTTTTCACTTCGTCGGCAGATTGCGCAATAAAGAATCCCTGAGTGTTAGCCACGATCTTGGCACCCCTAGGATTTATTGAAATTTTCGTATCTGCACCTTCTGTGCCCTTAACTTCTATCGCAAGTAGGAGCAGCTTCAGCTTGGTAAAGCATAACCTATTTATAAATATTTTTTTTTATTTCACTATGTATAACATTCACTATAATTCTAACAAGTAGTCCAAGTGCCGGCCGCATGATTTCAACTCTCATAAGCTTATAGAATAAGATGTAAGATGTTATGTAAAATGTAGAGAATATATTTCTTTACTTGAAGCGAGTAGGTTGCCCCTTGTTATTTAAAGAAGTGGTGGTTAATTTTTAACTTTTTAATAGGTACAACCCGTCCCATGAACATATTTACTACTTTTTCGCAAAAGTCTTGACAAATTCGAAAAGTGCCGTTCTAAAAATCGAAGAAGATGGTAAATTTCCCGACTCCCGATTTCCAAGTTTCGAGAAACGGGACGGCTGTGGAATTAGCGAAATTGACGGGAAATCCTGAGAAACCGCTCTTATAAATTAGGTGTTTTTCTCATTTTTTAATTTTTCGGGGGCACCGGGTACATCTGCACCTCACCTGAAGACTTGAGGGAAGCTTTAAAAATTCCGACCCCAGAGCCCCGAGCCGAAATAACTTAGCTGTAGCTCGGTGAAAAAGGGGAATTTCTGACAGTTTACGGACTTTGGCTTTTAGGTGACGGGAAATGCCGGCCAATCACGTAAAAAAGATGCGTCCCACCTGTGTTGGCCGTTTTTTTCGCCGAAAATTCTCAATAACTCGAAAAAGAGAAATAATTTACCTGAAAAAGTTTCTTTAAATATGTTGACCCGTTCTCTGGCCATCTCGCCGTTCCGTCAGATCTCCCGAAAAACGCGTTCGATAAAATTTTTTCCTGTGCATCAAGCGGTATATGGCACTGGTTGTATAGCGGGACTTCGCACACAACTCGCGTCCCCGAGGTCCAGACTTGCCCCCGTCTTTCGCGCCGTATTTAACAGCGGAGGATTTTCGGGGCCCCGAAAATACGCCTATCGGATTTCTAAAGGACCAAGGGACCCGTTTTTTTATTGTTGCTCCATGGGCCTTCTTTCCGATGGTACCTATTTTGTTCTATAATCACATGAGAGTAGATTTGCCTAAAAATTGACCGCAACTTCTTTAAATAACAATGATCGGGTCCATATTATCTGAGACAACCTATACTCGCTTCACGTAAAGAAATATACTCTCTACATTTTACACAACATCTTATTCTATAAGCTTATGAGAGTTGAAATCATGCAGCCGGCTCTCGAACTATAACATGAACATGTAGTTCTTGATATTGGTCAAAAGATATTTATGCAGATTGTGCATTGTAGAAGTATTGTAATTAACTGAGAAACAGTGATGAATAAAATGCTCTATATACCTATGTTATATTTTTTGTTCTTGGTGAACGACGACGGCCATGAGTCATCATGTCATTCTAAAATAGCATAAAACCACTAAAAAATGGTAGATAGGTATTTTTTAAATTTGAAACTATTTATAACATAGAACATAAATATTGAAGATAAATTGCTAGGTACCTACCTACATTTTAAATGTGAAATTTATTTAATTTAATCTATGAGACACTTAAAGCAAAGCATATATATAAGTACATGCATACGTACAAAAGCTAGTATGGATAGGAATAAACAAAGGTCGACAGATTTTTTAACTATAAGCGTAAAACAGCAAATAACAGAACTGCGTAATTCAGTTTTTCTAAAAAATAATAAAACTCATTAAATAACTCTATCCCCCAGTTTCGAAAAACAACAACAAACTAAACTGCAAAATGAGATGGATTGTTTTAAAATATAAAGGGCAGGAACCGCCACACTACATATAAATGTACACTTAATAGTAATACCTATAACATTTAGTGTTTCGAGTATCGGTGGTTGTAAGAAAAAATAAAAAGTTAGTGTAAGGAAATATATACATGTATAGCATCTATGAATCTAATTGTATTTCTTCAGTAGCTATTGTATTAAAGGTTAGGTCTCTAATAATTATTGTGACAATTAATTGACTCTATTTTCTATTTATCTAACATAGAGCATTGTGTAAAAAATAGCTTTAGAGCTTTATCGAGATTTATGATTGTCATTTGAAATGCTGGTATCCTAAGCGGACTCAGTAATACAAGATAAATAAAAAGAATTGAAGAAGAAATTTATTAGGAGAACCTTGACAGAATAAACTAATAAACGCAAGAAAATATAATGAGTGACCATAACACTTTTTACACAATGTTAACTAGTCTACAACTGCTAAATCATTGAGTGGTAGAATTAAACTAAAGTATGATCTTCGAAACTAGGCAGATCAAAATATCGATGCTTTGAGACACTGATTCATATTGCGCAGATAACAACTTTGATCACATAAATAGAGACCATCAATGACCTTAGTAATGATATAGGGAACTAATAATTGTTAACAAATTTAGATAAAAAGACTGAAGTCTACTTTATTATTAAATTTCAAGCTTACATATTGTGTTAGCAACTGAACAGTTGTTATTTAGATTGGATACAAGATTGACATCGAAATTTATTTATTCTCCCTCCACCACTCAACGATTTCTAAGGCGTTGCTTTGGCACGAGTAGAAAAAAATGTAGTTAGTAGTGTGTTGTGTGGATGGGTTAAATACAAGTTTGGAGAGGCTTACTCGCTGGCCTGGGGAAAAGTCATGCCGGTAAACGAGGGGGACAGAGTCTCTGTATACATCTCGCAGCCAGTGCCTTGTAGGTAATCGTTCTGCCACACTTGGGTATCGGGGGACTGAAAAACGACAGTGCTGCCAAAACTCGTCCATACGGAGCGGGTGATTCTTGGAACGCCTGTCGGCTACTTACTGTTTACACCATATTAGCATATTCTGAGAGCTGTACGTTTTAGGACTGTCTATTTTTTTAAAGATACTATTTTTTATACATTTATCATTCGAGACATTTCACTAAAATGTAGAGCTTCTAAAGATGTATCGAACTTTATAGAATATAAAGTCTACCTACAAATAAGATTGTAAACCAATAAACCTTTTGATTGCTTTCAGGTAAAATTTCATGTGTTTGCCAAACTAATTTCAGAAAAACAATAAGCGTTGAGTGAAAGATATGCAAGGAGAAGCATATTGCATTTCATATCAGAGGTCAGAAAGTGTCAAATTAACAACAAAAGTGATGTTTTGCGATTAGCTTTTAATAGTTCTAGTCGTCAATAGCTGGATGGGTCAGTGATATCCTGATTATCTTATATGAATATTTTTACACTGTGCACTTCGATCCTTTTCACGTAATCACAGTAAAATATTTTCTATTAATAAAAAAGACTGTACACATTCCTTAATTTAAGAAACGATTATTATTTTTGGAAACAGAAACAATTTAATTTTTTTCCGGCTAAACCTTTTTCAGTATATTATATAATTTTTAATTATTGACAATAGCCCTTGTTGTCATGATTTACTGTGATTATTTGACTTGTGTACTGGTCTATATATGTCGAACTTCGTTTTTTGCCTCTTTATTTTTAAATTTTGGAAAAACACCCGTGTTTTACTCAACGCTATCAGTTCAAAATTTTACTTTTATTCAGTGATGCCATGAAATTTTGTACAAAAAATTGATACTAATATGGTGATAAAATAAATGGCGATTCTTCTTTTTGCCATTAATAGTTGGCGAATAAAAAAACTCTGAATGAACAACTACATATTAAAAAAAAACATCAACAGCAGAGGGTACACAAAAGCTTGCAGAAACTAAACAAAGAATGATGGCAATTGGCATCATTATTATAGATTCATCAGATCTACATATGGTATACATTGCAATGAGGATTTAATTCTCGAAAACTTGTTACCTTATGAACATTTGCGTCTTTTGGTTTATTTACAGAAGACACTACAATGAAATAACTATTACAATACTGTAGTTTATTTGGAAAGGCATGTCAAATCTCACATATTCCTTTGGAGTTGTTAAATATGAAGTTATCATACTTGGTCACGTCAGATCGTCGACGTATTTAAATCAGCATAACATGAAATTAATTGAAAAAAGTGTAATAATACCCAAATTCTGTAAAAACCATTTAATAAGAATTTCATTTGAATCTGAAAATATAGTTGACCACTGTGTTTGTATAAAGTTATTCAACTGAAGCTAGTTCCATTTAGTAAATTTGAGATGGCTTTAGCCGTAATGATTGCTCATTCATAAAAAAATTACATACTAGATGGCTAATATGAAATTGTGAGTACCTACTTAATTGTTTATAGTTACGAAAAGCCTAGTCCATGCGAAAACAATGCCACTACATTCGCCTATGGACAAAGTGTTCTGCCATTTGATTTGATTGATTTGACAACTGCTGTAACTTTAAATCTGTATTTGAGTTAAAAATGTATTCTAGAAATGCTTCCAGAGACCTTTCGAAATCAGTACTATTCAATTTTTTTATATGATTTTTGAGATGCGTGCTTTTCCAAATCAGCCTTTTTGATCTGTGATAAACTGCAATACTCGAGAGGACATTACAAAAGACTTTTAGTAGAAGATCGGGAGATTCTGCGCATGAACAAAAACATGAGTGCTTTTTTGTGAAAGCGACCGTTCGCTTCTGTCTGCTTTTGACTTACTCGGCCGCCTGCGCAAATGGTATGCCTATAAACGAAGGGCTCAGGGTCTCTGTATACATTTCCATGCCCGTACCCCGCAAATAGTCATTGGTCCACACCTGCATGCCTGGAGACTGCAATGTTTTCAGTTTTTATTATTATTTGTATGCGACTTATGTTGCTTTATGTTTTATTCGTTCTGCTGTTGATTATTTCTTGAAAGTCATTTGGCAGGGCATTTATAAGAACATAATTAAATTTGCTTTAAATGTAGTATCTTTGTAAGAAGCATTTGTTAATACGAGTTTTTCTTATATTTTTAACTTGCCCTGCATTTTAACGGCATCGTCTGATAACCACCAGTTTGCACACTTTATTATTTTCCGCTTGATATCTTCAGTTGGTTGGATTTCTCAAATTTACTGATATAGCAGGTAAGAAGGTTACTTACTATCGTAAAGAGGGAGCGATGCTGACGTCATAGGAATGCTGGTTGGTTTTTCCCATAATGTCGCCTCTGCCGTAAATTATTATCAGCATTCCCATGAGGTCATCCAGAATGCTCTCTCTCAGCAAGAAGTAACTTTCTTACTCTATGGATCTTGTTTATACAGAGTGAGTCAGTTTTTTGAACAGGACTACATATTTCTTAGTTTACCTACATGAAATTTGTTTCAGAAGAACTTCAAATCATTTGAAATCAGTTTGGAACTGTCAGAAGCATGTGCGGCATTGTTTTTGGAACGTCAAAATGAAACTGAGCATGCTCCTGACAGTTTAAAACTCGTTTGAAATTCTGTCAAAACAGACCTAATAATAATAAGCTTCATATGGATACAACTCGGAGCTCAGATCCTAGTTGATTTCTAAATACTAGAAGATGCTGGGGAATGGCCAAAAGAGTTGGTTTCCCACGTGGGATTAAATTTTTTTATTTGTGATCGGTACCTAGTTACCTGCAATTTACATACATCTGTCATTTTCGGCCGAGTTCTTAAAGTTTTAGTATTTTCGGTTTGTGACAGAGTTAACTAGATGGCGTTAGTATACATCTTTCCAGCTACTACTGTTTAAAGATTAACTTAAGCCACGAATCAATTCTGGGTTATGGCTAGCATAACATAACTTGCCAACGATGGACGATGCAGGCGATTTCTGTATCTTTCTGTACCTGAAACTTGGAACGCTTTCTGCACTCCTCATAGTCCCTATGAGCTTAATTTAGAGTTGTTCTAGGTTGGGTCACTGACCCGCAAAAAACTGACTCATCCAGGATAAAAAGAACATCTGTCAAACTCCACACACTCCACTGTAAGTTATGTTTTCGCAAAACTATACTGCCAGGTGTGACAGCTCTAGTTCTTTTCCTGTAAGTATCTATTTTAAAATAAATGTCAAATCAGACAGAAAATGTATATATTTTCATAGATATGCAGAATCAATGCACAGTATATTTAATAAGGAAAGAAGCATGAACGAGCCCTGTAAAAATAGTTATCAAGTTTGATGATGGATACTGGACCAGTCCAAATTAAAATTATGTTCTAATAATGCCTTGCTTAAATTCTTCACCTCGTAGATTTTCAAACTTACCGTTTTGAAAGATCTCATTGCAAATAAGTTAGCCATCATCGTTGAAAATCCAGGTGCTAAGCAGGACTGAGCAATGAAGCCTAGCTTCAGTTCAGCCAGACAAATGACATCATCACCTTGTTTCCAGTCCCATGATGGAATGTTAAGTAGGTAAGCCTAAGACAATTACTTGTAAAGATATTTATAAGTTGCAGTATTACACCCACAAAAACTTTGAGAGGGGCCGACTACCTGAGGTAACAACAATAATAGGGTACTTGACAATATTTTTAATTGCTCTACAATTGTACTCTGTTTACAGTAGATGCACCAACATAACACGTAATAAATGAAACAACGGCTTTTAACCCTTATTTTTTTATGATAATTAAAGACAAAGTTGCACAATTTTGTTCAGGCTGAAATCTACAGTTTCGTCGTTCTATTGTCCAGAACGCCAAACGTGGCAACTCTGTGCCTCTCAGGAGAAACGGAACTGTAACGTTGCCGGTGCCCGTTTGCAATCATTCGTGGAACAAAGGCAAATTGCAGTTTTCTATTCAAGTATCTCCAGCTTGCCTATGAATATCTGTTACTTAATGTATTGAAACCTTTGAGCTTTAACTAACGCAATTGCACACACAAATTTTGTCACATAAAGACTTTTTATTACTAATATGTTCCGTATATTGACTCCTCTATATCAAAATGGTGTCTGTTTATGCTGCACACGCTGGAAACTATATCCTTCATCTCTGCCACGTAACAATATCAATATGGCCGCCAACGGTATTGACGTGTTTAATTTGCCTCCAGACCAAGCGTGCCGTAAGTGCAAGTTTACACCGGTAAATGGTCTAAAGTGTGTGAAGTGCGGTGCACTGGTTCATCCTGGATGTATTAAGTATCTCACAAATGTGAAGATCATCGAAGAAAACAAGTATTTGATTTGCTGTGAAGATCCAGAGGTTGACATTGATAAGTCCTTGGAAGTCACAATAAATCCAAATCCACACGTAAAATCTTGCAGTGCTCAAAACGCTGATTTGGAAATCAACTACTTGAAACTTCTATGTGTTGAAAAAGACAATCTTTTAAGCGAAAAAAACACTGTGATCAGCTCCCAAAAGGATTTAATTGTAAGTCTAAAGGAACAAATTGTTTATTATAAATCATTGCATATTCAGTGCGTGCCACCTAGCGTCCGGGGGACGCAGCAGCAAAAACGAAACTCGGAAATTAAATCGCACAAATGCCAAGGTTCTTCCGTCCGGACAGTTTCCTGCGGACAAGGAGCGTTAGTTGAACCCGGGCGCAGTTCGCCTTCGCAAGCAGTTGCCGCAGCCCCGTCAGTGGGCACTAGGAACCAGGCACCCAAGCATTCTTCGAAACGAACAGAGACTGCAAATTCACCGTCTGGCACATCGCTGTTATCCCCTCAAAAACATCAGGTCATCTCTGCTAAGATGGTATCGAGTGCGATCAGCGAGTCTCAGACCCTATCGAAATGCAATGAGTACATTAACATGAACAATGTGGAAGACGGCTTCACTCTTGTAAAAAGGAAAAGAAAGTCTCGTACAAATCCACCACCCATTATAGGATCTTCGGTCGACACTGGTCTTCGGAGCGCCCCAAAGCTGTCAATTCTGCACGTATATATAAGCTGCATCCCAAAACAACTTTAGAGCAGTTGCAGGCCGGAATACTATTCTTCATTTAAGATTACGGTTAGTGAGGGCAACCTAGCAAAAGCGGAAGATCCTTCATTGTGGCCGGCAGGGTGTTGTATCAAGAAATACGTGCACCTACGTCGTAGGGTCGACTGACTAGTGGGGAATGAAACTAATATGATAGTGAACCCAAGAAATCTGTCAGCCCCGTTGCGTGGTGATACCCGTGCATCATGTTCTGGGGTTTTTAGCTTGTTTCATTTGAATATCCAGTGCCTCTCAAACAAACTAGATCAACTTTCGCTCTACCTGGACAAGTATAGATTTGATTGTATCTGTCTATCCGAACATTGGTTGGAGGAGAGCGCCCTGAGGTCTGTAACTATACCATGTTTCAATTTGTGCAGTTATTTTTGTCGGCCCAAACACAAACATGGAGGTGTCTGCATTTTTGTGAACGGGCATATGTTGGCAGAGCCTCTCGATCTAAACAAGTTTTCTAGTGTATGTGTTGCTGAATTTTGCGGCATACGTATTGAGAAACTGAAAGTCACTATTGTGTGTGTATACAGATCATGTTTATCTGACTTTCATTTATTCCTAGAATATCTAGAGTCACTTTTGCATCACCTAGCCAACTTAAATGACGATAAAATTGTGCTAATTGGCGACTTTAATGTAAATTTTTTAGTCCCTTCCACGTGTTTGGTCGATTTGACTTGTCTGGTGGAAGAATTTGGTCTTGAGTTGTGTGTCTCGGAGCCCACAAGGGTGACGCTGCGGTCCTCTACATGTCTAGACAATGTTATGACAAACTTCCCCCTCGTACGCTTACGGATTGAAGTCGTCGATCCTTGTTTGTCTGACCACAGGGCCCAAATTGTTAATGTTTTGAATGTAGATGCCAGGTCCCGTGAGCCTACATTTCAAAGACGGTTTTCTGGCCACAAATTAAATAAGTTCAGGGAATCTCTAGATCTCCTAGACTGGAGCTCCTTTTTTACTTCAAATGACGCTAACGTTCTAAGTAACGTTTTAATTCAGAATTTCTCATTACTTGTTGACAAACATTTTCCATTAAAAAGGGTAAACACTGAAGGTAAACGACCTGTACATTGGTATACTGATTCACTACGCAAAAAAAAAGAGATATTTTGTCTGTGGTCAAGACGGTGTGCGACTCAAAAAAAGATCCATTTTTTGTCGATATATACAAATCTTTGAAGGCCGACTATAAAAAAGATGTGCTGCGAACAAAGTCAGCTGCATACAATTCCTTTATTAAAAACTCAGACAACAAAAGCAGGGATAGTTGGAGATTGATCAATTTTGAAAACAATAGACATGTCGAACCGTCATCCGCGGGTATTCCCGGTGAGGAATTTAATGCTTTCTTCACTTCAATTGCAAACAAATTAACACAGAGTATTATACCAACTAATTTCACTGATATTTACCCCAAAGCACTTGAACAAGTGTACTTAAATTGCAGAGCCGGATATCCTAAATTTAATTTTTTTCCTATTGATGAGAAAACAGTTGAACGGGCAATTGGTTCATTGAGGAGTTCTTCAGCATTGGATTTTTACGATCTAAATAGTAAGACTGTATTTGCTTCGGCAGATATTCTGATTCCCCTTTTAACTCATCTTTTTAATGTTTGTATTTCTACAGCGGTTTTTCCTGTATCTTTTAAATGTTCGAGGGTATTGCCGCTGTTCAAGAAGGGTGATAAGGAGTTAATTGAAAATTACCGCCCTATTTCTATAATCTCTATTTTCAGTAAGATATTTGAAATTATATTGAGGGATATGTTATATGGATATCTTGAGGAAACACACTTCTTTAATGAAAGCCAATGGGGTTTCCGCCGTGGCCGATCCACATCAGGAGCCGTCCGGGCGGTCGTGGACTGCGTGGTCGGGGGCCTTGAGGGTGGTGAGCGGGTGTCCTTGACGCTCTGCGACCTCGCCAAGGCCTTTGATTGTGTCTACCACGATTTGCTTATGTACAAACTGAGCTTATTGGGCGTGGATCAGCAACCTCTAGCACTTTTTAATTCATATTTTGAAAACCGCCGCCAATCGGTCAGTATAAATAATGAAAACTCAACCGTTTTACCCATTAAAAATGGTGTAATTCAGGGCTCGGTGCTTGGCCCATTATTTTTTCTCATTTATATTAATGACTTTCCGGGCTTTGTCTCGCCCTGTAAAGTGCAGTTGTTCGCTGATGATGCAACTCTAATTTGCTCGAGCCCTTCGTCTACTATTCTAGAAGAAATTCGTTCTAGTATTGACGCCACCGCCAAAGCCTGGTTTTCCGCAAACAAATTGCTCATGAACGAACGGAAAACGCAGAGGTTAATTGTATCATCTAGTAGTGCAAATACTGGTGGAGACAGCGTCGCCCTTTTGGGTTTCATCATAGACGACGGGTTGAGTTGGTCCAGGCACGTCGAGGGTGTGTGCAGAAGTTTAAGTTCAACAATTTATCAAATAAAGAAACTTCGTCCATTAGTAAATAGAGATATTTTGCGGAATGCCTATTTCGCGCTTTTTCAGTCAAAATTGCAATATGGTATTACCCTATGGGGGAACTCATCTAATGCCGTCAGGGCCTTTCGCTTGCAAAAGCGTGCCATAAGAGTCTTGCTAAACCTTGGTCCTAGAGAGTCTTGTCGATCCCATTTCAGAGCTCTCCAAATCATGACACTCCCTGCGCTCTTTATATATCGTAGCTTGTTGGAGATCCATGACAAAAAGCATGTATACAGCAAACAATCCGATATTCATGGATATCCAACACGAAGCAAAGATGTGCTGCGGACTCATCGATACAGACTGGCCAAATCCGCAAAAAATTCTCTAGATATTCATTTATACAACCGTCTGCCTAGCTCAGTCAGGCTATGCGATAAAAATGAGTTTAAAGTAATTATTAAACATATATGTTTAAATAACATTTTTTACAGTGTACAAGAATTTTTAAATTGTGAACTTTAAGTTTTTTTTTTTTGTTATTTATTAATTGTTTGTATTTTAATAGTACCTAATTGAGCACGTAGAGAGGGCGAGTATAGTAATGTATATATATTTATGAATATTCTTTTCTGTCATTCCCAATACGTGTTAATTTTAATTGACTTGCTACACATACTTTTTGTATTTTGTGGTCAAATAAACAGCTATCTATCTATCTATCTAACACTTTAGTTAAAATATCTGTATACGGAACATACTATAAATATTCAGGTACCAATAATGGGGGAAATATTCGCGTATTTGGCAACGTTACCCGCCCACCTAGGCATCTAACCATATTCATATATCCACATGTCATCTAACACGTATGGTTTTCTGATCGACAGATGACATCCCGTGATGCCAACTGTCATTCCGGATCGCGCTAAATCAAAATATTAGTAGATAATATCTGTGCCATTTATTATAGTTTGTTATTGATATTTACTATTATATATTCTTTGCAGACCTAGTCATCGTGTTGTTAGATGTGTAAGGTAAAGTATCATGCGGACATGGACCCTGAAAGGACAATCCGTAATTTGCCGAAATTGGATGCTGTTAGCGAGGCTGTTAGCGTCTGCCGAAATCCATGGGATAAAACTGCAAAGGTTTGTACCTACGTTGTAGTAAGAATACAGTATTATGAGTTATTAATAAAGAGAGAACCTCGGCCTAGGGACCATCTTGAAGGCGCGTTTATGAAGACGCCATAGTGCTTAGAAGTACCTAAGAGCCCGAATTCCGGACTTTAGGCCCAACCTAGCCAAAAAAATTTACAGAAGAACGATTTAATAAGTATTTACGAAAAAACCCTTCTTGACTAAAATCGTCGATGGAGGAAGGAATCAATCAACGCTAAAAGTGGTTTCACGGGGCATCATAAGTCTGGGAGTTTGAGGTTAGAATTTTGAAATTTCAACTTTCCTTGCAACTTTCACAGACAAATAAGGTTATGTCTCAGAACACTTCAGTGGTATCGCTATGTTGCCAATTTGCCGTTATAAAACACTTGTGACGTCATAAGTGCTTTCCCGCCAAATTTCAAAGAAAGTCTAATAACTTGCTAATTACGTAAATATATATTTTTTAAATAATCGTAGGGTCTTAGGCAAGTGTCCAGGAATTGTTTTATCAAGTTTGTAAAATTTCATCAAGTACTCTATTGACCAAAACCCAAATTATCATGATGTCGAATTGTTACAAATTTTATTTAGTTCATTAAAAAATTACAGTGAGAGGTGTTGTTTCTTTAGCGTCTCTCGTATGGGTGCAACACCGACCAGCTGAATGAGGTACATATTTTGTGATTATTTTAAGTGAAGGCGCATGGATACGTTACCTTGTTGTGATATTGCATAAGTTGTATAATAACCCTAATGTCATCGCTGTAATTTTTGATAGAAATGACTCTCATGATGTTGGCTGCATCTTCAGCATCCGGATCTTGACAATACTTATTCGCAAGAACTAAACAGGCATCAGCTTCATGTACCTGGAGAGAAAGAGAGATTAAACTGAATTATATATATTCGAACAAATTTTACTGAAATTTCTGTCATTGGAACACTACGTACCTACTTACACTATTATTTAACAGAAATATCAACAAATTTGTTTGATCGTAATTCTCTACTGCAACTTATTATAAATAGCATCAAATGTATTGTATGATTGAAATGTACTTATTTTAAGAGAGTGGAGTTGTAGGAACAATTTATTAGAACTATACCTTGTGTTGCCAAATTGGAAATGTGTAATTTATCAGTTCGAAACTTATTTATCTTCCTTTTTAACAAAACTAGCATAGTTCTTCCTTTTCTTAATATGAATTCGCAAAACTGCTCCTGTAGTCTAAGAATCTATAATCTAGAAAACCTAGAAACTAACTGATTGTAATTTTCTAAAGCGATAAATTGTAAAATTTCGAAATCATGCTAAACTTCTACCATTCTCTAAGGTAATATAAACACATCTCGAAAAAACATAGAATATGTGCTTTTCGTGATATTATGGAAAAATTCTAACATGCAGTTTCCAGTGAGCCTAGTATCCTGAAAAGAAATCTGGAAGAGCAAAAGAGGCCATATTTTCTGCAGAGCCAACTTACCGAGATTTTGGCCCATTCTTTTGGGGGCAAACGATTAATAACCGCAGAACTGACATATAAAACTATGTCCAGCATAATCGTTACACTGAGCCTTCTCGTCTAAGTCACGATAATTTAAAATACGAATGTAAGTAGACATAATTTGAGGTGAATTTTTTTAAACAATTTGATTTTATCTAAAGAGGTTATTTAAATTTGTATTTAGGCAGATTTTTCCAATAATTTAACATATTTTGCTCTATAAACTACCCTTCATAGATATGCAACTAATGTTAGAGATGAGAAATATTCTACAGATTTTCTAAAAAGACAAACAAATGTGAACATCTCAGTGTATAGATGCATCTAATCAAAAGAAGGGTAATTTAATAATTATAACAAGTTATAAGTTAATGGCTTATTGTTTATCAAAAATTTTACATTAAGCATGTTAGTCTGTAATTTTTAAATACTGGACATAGCTACAATCGCTACTTTTGGTGCATTATTCAAAACACGAGACCGACTTTATGAATAATTTCCATAGAGATACCGATGCAAGATATATAACACGGAACCAGCCACTTTTCCAACTTACCTTGACCCTTTGCAGATCTATAGGGTTCATGATGGTACCTTGGAAGAACTCTACAGTTGTAAAATGTCTCTTGAAGAGACCCTCTAGCTCAAGGTCTGGTGGTTTCCTGCACATTCCGAAAGTTTACCACAAAAGTCACAACATAGCAAACTTATAGTAGGCCCTAAATACTTAAGAACTACTCGATCCCATCCTCCAACTTGTTACCATGCAGCATAAAGGCTTGTATCTATATGTTCCTCTACATATGTTCTGCATCAGACCATCCAATCTTTAGACAGTTTTAGACTCTTATCAGGAAAATGATTAATATGAAGTAGAGAGAGAGAGAGAGAGAGAGAGGGAGAGAGTCTTTTCAATCTAAAAATTGGATGTTCATGCAATCAAGTGTGCTGCAAAAGTCAATAAAAAGAAGCCTTTAACAAATGGAATGAACCCTGTCGTCTGGTACCTTGACTCGTTCAAGGTCAACGGCGTTCATCATCGTTCCCTGAAAAAATTCCACCGTGGTGTAGTGCCGCTTTAACAGGCCCTCCAACTCCAGGTCGGGCTCTTTTCTAGAAAAATGTTCCACAACAAAGGAGTTTTAGAAACTGATCAGATGTGCTAGATAGATATAGGCAAAAATAAACATTAAAATGGAAACCGTGGCAAGAAAAACCTCCTCAAAGACCTGTTTGTTGCAAATTACACATTATTGGTTTTAAAATATGTGAGTGAAAAAGTTACGTTACCTGTGCAAGAACACAACTTCAACATCAACGTCTTCTCTGTCTTCATGTAAAAAGTCCTTCAGAAAATGTGATACGGATTCGTATGTTATGTGGCCACACACCACGATATGCCTAAATATAAAAATAAGTGTTAATTTGCACACTAACTTATTGCAACATATCAATAAAATCCAAAATGATGCAACTTCAGACTGAACAATGATTCTAAAAAAACTATTAATTGGTTAATGTTTCAAAATCACAGAAACTCCATGCAACATACATGTTAGTTGAGAGGACATTATTTTGAAAGCTTTTTGTTTCTGAAATTTTGAACAGGTGGTCATAAACAAAAGGTATAGACTATGCGTTTAATCAAGGATACGGATTTCTAATTCTTTTAGTATATACAAAGGTGATAGGGCGCCTACAACAGCCTAGCCACGCACATAAACTTTTATCTAAATTGTGCCCGTTTTGAAACTAGCCAAAATAATAAATAATACAATTCCCATCAAGTACAATTTCCAGGAATATTATTTAAAACTTTGACATTGATAGATAAAATATCACTAATTACATCATGGTGGCGCATGCCAATCATGCAAGAAACATTCTAACATCAATGGAAACGCCTAAGGAGACCAACCTTTGCTTTCAAAAGAATTAATTTGGTCATTCTAGAAAACAAAGGCACACAACCACATCCTAAATCGTTTTGTTTTGTTAATTTCTTTTAGCATGTAGATGCAGAAGAAAACAAAACGATCCCCAAAAAGGTAGAGTAATGATACTGAATATGGTATTCCTTCACATCTACAACTTCCAGACAAAAAAGTACGTTAAAATAAAAATAATCAAAACATTTTAAACGACACATCGACGTAGGTAACAATAAAGATAGAGGGAAACATCGAAGGAAAGACAAGAAGCGTGCAGGAAAGGTGTAACAGCAATGAGCACTTAAAATCGTACTACGTTAACCGCAGGCCATGCCGACTCGTACATCCTAGAATATGAAAAAGTTTTAAACTATTTCCAAAACACACTTAATATTTACATAACCGCAACTAACCCTGTATTTATAACTAAAAACGTTTTTCTTATTCTTTGAGAATGTAGGAAATCGAACGGCCTTGTTTCATCATTTTATTTCATTCTCTAACCAGTTCTGTTTTCTGGATCGAATTGGTCATAATGCAATGAACAAATTCTAGGAATGTCTCACCTTCGGCCTCGTTCGTTCTTCAGAGTGCCACCATATTTTGGTCTTGTCCCGATCAAGTCAATGATTTCTGGTATACAACTGGCGAATATCGCCTAGAGATGCCAGACAAACAAATAATTGCATAATTTTTTTACAGCCATAGTTTGTACAGAGGCAGCGTTGGTTGTGTCTTGCCACCAGCCTCTCAAAAATCTTAACAAAAAAATTGATTACCAACTTTAAAATGTACCTACAAGACGCAACCAACTAACAAAGAAGTAGACGATAACACAATAATGTAGTTTATTGCCGTAAGCACAAATTTTAGGAGAGGTAGTTGGGAAGAGGCAATTGGGATCTGGGATATTATCACAAAAAATAAACTAAAACAAAACACGAACTTCACAACATTTAGAGTCGAATTGAGGAGCCTTACAGGTCGACAAGATTATGTTTTGGTACTCAAAAATATAATTCTATGAACATAAGTGTTTTCTCTGTCAAACCAATATGGTTCATTTGTGACTTGTGTAACTTGCGCGTCTATAATATTATGACAGAGAAATGTATACCACAGAATTTGCTAAATTTTTTGACATCTTTCACATTTCAGACACTTCTGCACTTTATTTCGAAGATATATCGCGCCGTGCGTGGCTCTATAAGGCTGTGCAGGCATTTAGGTGCTACTAAGACGCTAAAAGGGCCAGCTATTCTCTACCTAGGCTTTTCATAGTAGTGTTCCAAATCCTAAGTAGGTTGAAAAATACAGGCTCACAATTTGGAAAATTTCCTTTATCATATCTCTGAAACTAAAAAAATACTGAACTTTACTCAATTTCATACCTGTAATTTGAAGAGACATAATAAATACAACACTTCTGTAAATGTCTTTATTGATTCGGAAATAAAAAATGGTGAAATGTTATCTTCAAGGTTTTTTTTACATTTAGAGGTTTCTGATAAGGGTGTAGGAGGGAGTATTAAGATATCATTCAAATTTTTCCTACTTCAAATTACAAACGTTAGAGCAAGTTTTCTATCTTTTCAGTTTCAGAGCATTTGTAAACTTTTCAAATTGCCACCCTGGATATAAGTTATCTATGGCTAACATTAGAGATACTTTAGCTTTGGATGAAAAAAATGAAATACCTGGATCTCTACTATATGTCCCATTCTGTATGCTCTTTCCAGTTTAGTATACACAATTAAGCAATTATGAATTAGTCCCCAGTCGATGTGTTGCAAGTGTGTGAACATCGTTAAGCTGTGGGTCAGGTTAGGCACAACGAATAGGAAAATCAAACAAATTCTAGTGTAGGGGGAGAAGCATACAGAATGAAAATGTTCAAAAATTCGGCTGCTAGCTTAGCATGCCAAAATATACTTTCTAAAAGGTGAAATGCTAAGAAATATTACCCACAAACAAGTACTGCTTTTAAATCTAAATAACTAGGGTAATATTTTCTTATATCCAATAAAATAGACTAGGTAATGAAACATTAAATGTAGAAAATATAAAAAGCTTAGATTAAGTTGAAATACTTGAGGTTGTGATGATACCCAGTCTATATTATTAAATAAAAATGGTAGCTTTAAAAACCACAACCCAAGACCCAAGTGCTACGTAATAAAAGTTAACCAACTTCAAAAATAATATAGCATCATTCCGAGTGCCTATTATACGAAACTGGACTGAAGTTCGGACAATTTAAATCTCGCATAAGTTTTTTTTATATGAGCTAAACAAATATATACATTTCAATATATTCATAAAAAATATTGAATTTTATTAAATTAACTAGATATTTATATGTGGCTTCGTTTTGCAATCTACTGAAAGTAGAAGCAGAAATTTTATTTTTGTAGATATTGTACCTATTTTTCAGACAAGCAATTGACAGAACGGTTCCAATACCAAACCTTTAACAGTGAGCAAATCAAAGCGAAACTCATTTTCTCCTAGACTTTAGTTGCCGTAGCATAACAGTAGCAGAGTCTGAATCCAAATGTACCAACAGAAATGCAGGAATTATAATTCAGTAGATTCCATAACGTAGCCTCTATTCATGAAGTGCCAAGGCTGTGCTCAACCGGCTTGCCGGTTGCCTGTGGGAGCTTTTTTAAGTCAAATAGGCTGTTAAGAAGTTGCGGCAACCGAAATGGTGGTGAGGAATTCTCGAGCAGGAAATTGAAAATCACCCAGAAGTGTGAAATGAACTCAACGTCCTTATCGTATGGTCTTAATTTACAGGCAGGCTGAATATGCTACAGACCACAGATATATGCGGGCTAGCCTAACTTCAGTCACGTTTCGCACTTTGTGGTTCTGTCAATATAAAAAAACTGTGTGTCTGGCCTTGACCGTGACAGAGCATTGAATACCTGCGCCGTATGTCTTTGCTGTACTTGCCGCCATACTTGGGACGATTGGCAGCCAACTCTGTGATCTCGGGTATCCAGCTGGCAAACACGGCCTAACACCCACAACAAAACAACAAGAAAACACCCCCATCAGGCTCCCCAATTAACAAAAACCAAACGCATCTACTCTAGTTTTGTTTTCTCTTCAAAATCCATGTGGCTCGTGTCTTCAAGTGGTGTGTCGGCTTTTGCACAAATATACTTTGGTTTTCTCGAGATTTTTCATTGCTCATAAGGAAACAGATTGATGACATGTTGGTCAATCACTTAGTAAAGAAGAACATAAGCAGTTATTTTGTCACACCCCTCAAATATTTTCAGATTCCTGCACTTCGATTACCATTGACTTGGCTTGCTCTCAGCTTGCAGAGGGCTCTGTTGTAACCAATTGTTTGTTATGCCAAGTCATCTCAGTCGGTGTCCATGTTTTATTTGCAAAAAGATTGTTACAGCACATAATACAAACAAGGCTGCATAAAAAAATTTCAACAGATACCTATTAAACAATACAAATGTGTTCTCTATCTTTTAATTTTCTCTATTACTTTTCCTTACATCGACTTAATAAATACTGTCCTGTGCTACTTGATGTAGAATAGCCCCAGGTAACAAACAAATGATCGTTATTAGTGTGCCTTTACTGGCGTATAATGTGGTAGCTTTTACAGTGAAAATTTAGTAGGTAACATTTTCAAATGTTGCCCAAGTAGACTTAAGCTACTCTTAGCAGCAGTTGTAGTCCCAAAATACATAGAACATTTTGCGAATGAAGGATAGAAAGTAGGTATATGTCTTATTTAGATGTGCCCAATTGGTGAATAATGACAAGAATGACAAAAATGCAGTAAGACTGCCATAAGTGGTGAGAGATTTAACAATTATTGCCACTCTCATAATTTATTTAATCAAAATATTTTATGGTTTGATAAAAAATAATTTTATAGACCCTATAGGTATACACTAAGAGATTAAAAAAGTATTAAATTTAATGCCTTTACTTAACATTCCATCAATCGTCCCTTAATACATATTACAATCAATGCAGTAGTTATATATTTGTGCAAAATTTTGGTGTGTTGGATGTTTACTGTGTGGTTACGGTGTCGTTCATAAAATGGGTTTCAAACTGCTGGATCAACGAAATTCTTTTTGAAAAACAATAGGAGAGGACAGGGTATAGACTTTGAGATTTGAAACGATGATTTGACAAAAAGAAATCGGATGCTTGCGTACATTCAGAACAAATCATCAAAGTGCACTACACTAGGTACATTATCTTCAAATTCTGACAATTAGTTGTTACTAAATACTAAAATAGGTTAGTGCGGGTAAAAAGACAGTGTTACATGCGTAGTGCGTAAAATATTATATGGTAGAAGTACAAAGACATAAAATCAATTAGACTAAGGACTTTGTATTGTCACGTGTTTAAAATACCATTCAGGATATTTTGAAAAAGAAGTTAAAAAAATTAGTAATCGTCTCATCTGAATATGAATGTGAAAAGACCTCAATGCAATAAAGAATATAAATTCATTTTTAGAAAAAGTTTTATGATATTAGCGTTTCACGTTAAAATTCTATAAACTTCAAAATAAATTCGAATATAACTGACTGATTTCAAACTTTGTGATTTGATGAAGGCAGATAAAAATAAAAATATCGATGATTTACTATCAGCTTAATATTGATCCAATGAGATTTAAATTTAGAAACATATGCGTGTACCATTTGATTATTTGGCGGCAGGTAACGGAAGGAATATTAAATATTTTACTATTTTATTTTGTACTAACATGATGAAATTATAATTTGAGAATACAACTTTTCGAGTGGTGAAAATCACGACGTCAAATTTAAGGATCTTAAAAACGAGACATGTGGTCCTCAATCCTTCTATCAATATAGTTGACACTCCGAGAATTTTTTTAGTATTTGGAGAACTAGATATAAGTGTGCGGGGCGGGCTGTGTAATATATTCTATGAAAAATAACAAAGTTGATTTTTTTTGTTATAATGCATGCAGAAAGAAAATTCGGCTTTACAAGTGTAGCACTTTTAGTCGATTTAATTGACATTTTATTTTTAACTATTTACATGGGCTATTGGAAGATTTAGATTACTCTTAAATAATACAGTTAACTTCGTCAAGTATTATTTTAAAAGTAAATAATCTGTATTATCCCTCAATATACCCTTTTATTGAAAATATACTTTGTGTTTCTAAAAATATAGACTCCCGTTTTTCTCTACCTCTTTGAGTAGTTTATATATTTGTTTAGTTTGTCAAATTGTGTAGAAAGAGTATAAAAATGGGTTTTGAAATAATGTAAGTTGGAGTCCAATTTTTCGAAACCTATGTGTAGTACGTATATTACTATAATTTATAGTAATACAATATGCTATGAAGATAAAAGATGTTTAAAAGGAAATATGGTTACACATTCAGAAAGTAGAGTCGAAGCGAAATGTTAGAAAGTAAAATAACCATATTTTCTTACAAAAAGTGAAGTTGTACCTCTTTCCATGTTCTCTCTTGTACTCGCCACAATACTTGGACCTAGTGCCAACTAGATCTATGATTTCTGGTATGCTACTAGCAAAAATTGCCTGGAAAAAACGTTCTCAAATGCCTTAGTTACAAAAATCTTGATGTTAGTCAAGTTAGGATTAGCCATAGGCAGGACATACATATATATATATAGCACATTTTTTGTAAAGTAAAGCGTGCTAAGGTCAGCTCAAAATGCAAATCCATGGAAGTAAGTAGTAGCAAATAAGGCCCCTCATTCTTGCAGCTACTTTTCTTGTTTCAAAGAGAACAGGGCAAGACCATTATTAGCTTACTCTATCTAAAACTAGACCTTCTAAGAGGCTATTATAATAAATAGGTACCTATGTGTATACTATTATGTTTCAGTTTCATTTTGACATATTAATTTTTAAGTAGGTTAATATAATATCACTGAGTAAAATATTATATGTAAAGAGGAACAATGGCTGTCAGATTGGCTGTCATTGGTGCCAAAGTAATTTGTCGCCACAGACCTATGTATATAGCCAAGCTATATAATACGTCTGTGATGTGATCCATTTTTGAACAAAATGTTGACACAACAATGAATTTTGAATTGTTTTAAGTCATTTTTTCTCCAATAGATGGTGACAGACTACCCAGCACGAGCGAACTGTCTGATTTGATAGCGGTTGTTCCTTTTATACATAATATTATTCTCGGTTATTTTTTGTTCATTATATTAATCCAGTTACCTAAAACAGCGATTAATGAATGACTTTCAAATTATCAAAAAGTCTCTTCTAAAACATTTTCCCACTTTTCTGAGATTCAACAAATCAAATCTCTGAATTAAAGATTATCAAATTGATTTACAATTTTGAACATAAACATTGCCTAAATTGTCACACTACGATTTTACAACTTTCTTGGAATACCTACCTATTACTTCCACATCACTATGCGGGTCGAAGAATTGTTTCGGAAATGTATTGAGAATGATGATGACTAAATTAATGAACCAATTTGTTAATCTTCGAAAACATATCGATTTGCTTCATTAAAATCTTGGAAATAAATAGTTTTGTGGGTTTTTTGTAAGGCAATTTTATAATCAACTGTTTATCATTAGAAAATAAATTAACATTATTATATAACCCTTGTCTATCCATTTAAGGATATTACATAACTTATGGAAGAATATCTACTTATTTCAACAGATATCATGTTTAGTACTAATAGTACTTACATAAATATTGAAATGATTTTATACTAAGGTCAAACTACTTGGTCAAAGCCTACAGATAATAATTTTATTCTTAAAGAAGTTAAATAAAGAAAGAGTGTATCAGAAAGTATATTTCTACGTATTTATGAAAATAAGTTGACAAGCATTGTTCTCCTTACCTAATGCCACATACCTGGTATATTAACATATTTTTATTGCTTTTGGTCCTATTGCGTAAGGCAAGGCGCAGGGAACGAAAAGAGATGGAATTCACTGCCATTTTTAACCCTATATTGGCAATTTGAATAGTCGTTACGTTGCTACCTTATTCCTTGTGTAATTTTTATGAAGCATTTTTAGTTTTTAAATGAGATTTTTTCTTTAAATTTTATACAGTTAATAGCTTTTTGTTTTCACATTCCATAGGCAAGTAAAATAAATAGGTACAACATTTAGCCAAATAATATTGTTTTTTCATTGATATCCTCTGATTTCTTTCCAAGACAAGAAACTAAATTTAGAAAGTGACTTAGTACTCTAGGTGTCATCGACAAGAATATGCTCTGTAAGGACTCTATGTATGCGTGTTCTATTAATTTTGATGAAGAGGATTTTTTAATGCAACATGAAGGAACGCGAAAACTGGTGCTCTACAATCTTTGGGACATTAAATATGAAATTCTCGAAAACGACTGGACGAAATCTAATTTAACCTTTGTTTCCGACATCTACTGGTCGAACTATGTCGGAAAAACCTATTTTCGTGCCAGGTTAACATTTTTTAAAATTCAAAAAAGTGCGCTGGCCGGGCACTTAGAAAATTTTTAGATGAAATTAGAGGCCCGATCCATGTTCTACAGGTCAATTTATGTTGGCTAGACTGGAAGCGGTGAGTGAGGAATAATTTCACTTAGGACGAAGTGAGACATATTTCTGAAGCAAATAGAATTAACCGAAGAAATGTATTCAGCAGCAAGTAAATCTGTTCACTGCAAATCACCACCAGCAAAATTATTAAAGCTTATCGAAGAAGAGCGTAACTAGAAATCATTTCAGTTTACTGTATTTTTGAAGCACAGATTGAAGTGGTAAAAGTTGAAGCCACCAAGTTTTCCTTTGCAAGCATTTTGTAAACAAACAAAATGAAAAAAATGTCATTAGTAAAAGTTCAAAGGAATAAAACTGCCTAAAAATTCAGAAACCAGTATATGTTCTTGGAAAATATGTTATTATTATTAAAAGTATCCAAAGAAATAATTATCAATAATTATCAAAAGATGTTAGATAATTAAAAATATTTTCTTGATTTTTATAAGTAACTATTTATAATGTATTGTACATATAGGATATAAGGTACCTACAATAATTATTATATTAGTTCTCTTTATGATGATCAAAAGATGTTGTTTTGATTCAGCAGTATAATCGTTTTCCAAATGCATTAAAAACTTAAAACCCACAAAATCTTGGACCTATGTCGTACTTTCCATTAAAATAATTTCCATTACATTATTTATGAAACCCACCATATAAATTATTTAAAATTTCACGCCTCATTTAAGGTTAAAAATGGCTGCCAAATTATTCCCCCGGTCGAACATCTCTTTTGCGCAGTACCTATAGTTTGCTATAGGTATATGCCTAATACCCAACACATTATCAAGGTTCAAACCAAAACCAAAATTTTTTGTAAAAATAAGGGCAGAAAAAGTTAATCTTACAGTGAATATGAATTTTAACAAAACATTCCTGGGCTTTTCATAATTTATAGTAGCTTAAAATTTGGAAATATATGTCGAATACCACCTACTGATGCCCATTATAGTTGATTCTAGATAAAAGTCCACTACAAGCACTATACCTACATTTCAACTGAAGTTCCTGAATTCTACATATTATATATTTCCCTTATTTGTGTTTTATCCAGCTGCGAATGATGAAACACCTCAAAAAGCATACTCTATCAAGCCAATAAGAAGCATAAAAGCATTTTTTGGCAGTGCAGAAATATTGTGTAACATGCAAAAGAGTGTATATAGATTAGTCTACGCTATAAAATAATCAAAAACAACTAACGGTTTTGATGATTTTACAGTCAAGAAGGAATCAGTCATACCTTTACGCATAACATACAAGTAATAAAATGCGTTTTATGAAAAGAAACATAAAAAACATTAAAAACCTAAAGATCCCATGGGTACTTGGACAAGTAGGTATGAGTTTGTAAAGGGGAGGGGTCTTAAGGTGATGTTGAAATTATTCTAAAAGGACTATGTTTATTTTAGTATAGCCTACCTAACAATAGTGTACTTTTTAAAATCCCATAGATTTTTTATTTATGTTTAGGAAAATCATAAGTTAGAAGTTGTGTTTTCGATTGTTCCTGCCACATCGTTCCGATCTAGAAGTTCACATTATATTTCCAATGCCTATATAAAAAATTGAATATGATTGCAAAATGTTGTAATTTTGGTTCCTGAACTAACACTATTGGTCCAGAGGGAAATGTTGTTCAGTCATGCTATGCAACATTAGCTACTCTCAGACCGCTTTTACAAACACAACGGCAATATATCTTGGCTTTAACTTGTATACAGTGTTACAAATAAAAGATTTTAGAACTAGTTATTTTCATCAAAAAAATCTCTTATTTGTTCAGGGCATGGCAAGAAAAATGTTTATTATTAATCTAGCCGCCCCCGTACATCAAAATCACAACTTCCAAGTCAGAGCACTGTGGCGACCTCCTATTTACATCGGCAGAGAAAAGACAGAATGTAATATAGCATCTCCGAGTCAGAAAAAGCTGCAAGCGGACATCGCATAACATCGCAACTCCTGGATGCGTCCTTTTTTCGTTTTCGTACAACAGTGACAGAGAGAGACAGCAGAATGGGAGTGGTGAGAGTAGCAGGCGGTTCGTACTCACCAAGCCGACCAGTAGGAAGAACACGAGGAACGTCCTGCCGAGCACCGTCTGGCAGTAGACGTCGCCGTAGCCGACCGTCGACATGGTGACTATGAGGAAATAGACGCACGTCCAGTAGGTCATCGGGTGTGGGTTCTTGAACTCGAGCGGGTCGCCAGAGTTTTCCAGCTGGAAAACATCGGAACATTAAAATTAACTAAAAAATGTTAGTTGTGTTTGAAACCATTTCTAAGAGCACAGAATAAGTAGCTTTGCAATAAAAGGCTCCTTACGGACATAATATGTCAAAAATAAGCGAGTCTGCATTTCAATTTATCGAAAGACAGACAGTATTTTAAGCATAAATTTGGTTCTAATACAATCTCTTTGCTATGTAGATTAACGTAAAAATCAAACAAAATGCACATTATTCATGCCTTTAGAAGATATTTTGCTGAAAAGCGAGTCTCCTTTTGACACATGTCGCTAAGGAATTGTCTGTATTACTCGTTAGTCTGTGCTAAAAGTAACAAAGTTTGCCGTAACTTGAAGATGTTTTAGTTTTTTAAATATTTTTTCTTTAAATACTTGTGTTTTCTTGTAATCGGTTAAAAGTGATAGAGCTAGAAAGTAAAAAAATGGAAAATACGAATTATAACTGGTGTCAGGTGTGGGATTCCGATATATGTTTGGTTAAATAACATGTTTCAAGAAGTGAAAACCTTGTTTATGAGAAATACTGTACTTAGCTTAGACCAAGGTTAGTTTATAGGAAGGTTAGGACATTCGACGACTTGGAAGGGAAGGGGGGGTGAGAGAGGCAAAGGGGGCAAAGGCCGCAATTTAAGTTGGTAGCATTTACACGTGAATTGGCGATTTAGTAACTCCCTAAATGGATAACGCTTCCAGCCATAGGCGCACACAGACGTTTTTGGCATGTACTTTGTTTATGGTGTATATTTATGTTGTTTTGGCTGTTTTCGATTATTTCTTCATTTTAATGTTTGTGCAATGAAATAACGGAACTTTGTGGAGTATGTTGGTGCATCGCATTTTTGTTTTATGTTCGTGTCTTTACTTTGTTTTCGGTTTCCAATACCCGTGTTGTCCCTTTTGATACGCCATTGGCATCAAGCTGAAGGCCAGCTGGTGAGAGAGCACCGTCGCGCGATGTTGCCGGTGCAAAGGGTCGGCCTTTGGATTTGTTTAAGAGTGGGGGAATGTCCTAACCTTCCTATAAACTAACCTTGGCTTACACAAAGAAACAGCGCCGCGGCCGTGTTACCGACTGCCACATCGCACGACAGGCCAGTGGCGTAGCATGAAACGCGTTCTTAGCCAATATCACAAAAATGTTAAAAATTAATGTAGTTAATTTCGACTTACATGTAATTTGAAATATTGGTATTTAATTGCAGATAATTTCCCAAATGCAAAGCTAATGTCAAGTGCTGAAATATATTTATTTCTGGCGATTTCGAATCAATCAAAATAAAATAAATAATGCACACCCATGGAAACCAGCCCATATTTTATGAATAATCAAATTTTAAAAATTTCAATAAAAACGATGTTAAAAAATAATTATATTGGACATACATATTTACAAACAAAACAATGCACTTTATCATACTAAAAGGTAGAAGGAATTTGAAGAAGTTATATTGAGATAAAACCAAGCTTTACGGCATGTTTAAAAGATAGCTTGTTAAATACAGTGTGTCCCAATTTGATTCTGGACACCTCAGAAATATCTAAGGGACGAGGAAAACAAATGGTCTCTATTTTTTTATTGGTAGACCCAAGGCAGAGTATCTCATAGGCGGTGGTACCTATTCGGATGGGGTAATTATTTCATGGCCCGCTATGATTTTTTAAAGTAGTGATATTTTAAGGAACCGTATTAGGCATTTTTTTATTTAAAATCTTACTTCATAGCGTAATGCAGCACCCTCCAAAACTCCCACATACCAAATTTGAACAAAAAATATACAGGTAGTTCCATTCTGCAAGGAGTCAAAGTTGAGCAAAATTGGAATTTCAAGGGCATCTGGCGAGTCAAGTGTGCCATGGAATCCCCTCAAAACAATTGACATTCTATATGTAGCTTTGTCCTTATATCAAAATCTCCCAAAAAATAGAAGAACAATTTTATTTTCTTCAAAATCTGTCCCCTGTATAAGTTTGTTGCCACATCCTTATGAGAATTCAACGCCTGCCAATATGATCCAATGAGATGATATGATTTTTGAAATATTAACCAATCAGGTGATGATTTCAGCGATTATTTCCCTCATACTGCTTGCATCCAATAAGGTAGCTCCTTCCATAAAAATCCAACCAATCATATACTTCTGCTAGCGATAATTGCACTTGTGCAAATTATTCCGGTAATACCACTTGTGCAATTATCACTTCGTTGCTTAGCAACCGTGAATCTGTTCGATACAAACACGTATACTTCTTAAAATTGGTGTGTTTTACACTGTTCTAAATTATTGTGCAGCTTATAAATTACGTAAGCATTGTATCAATGAATTTATATAACTTTACATTGCTAAATTGTTGTTATTAGATCTCGGTCTCCGTTTAAATTTATAACACATATTCAGAAAATAAACCAACGCTGACAGGATGTAGGTATAATCGCATTTGCCTTGGATATCCAAGCATCATGTTTGTTTACTCGAACGCTACAGTCGAAGCTGTCAATAAACTCGTTCAAAATGAGTCCTTTCGGAAATGTAAATATAGAAAAAATCAATACAGAAATTATTATTAAATCGTATTCGTGAAATAATCTAGACAAATACCATTCGTGCCAGAAATTTTTCTTAATAATTTTATTCTCAAGCACTATTTTGCCCATTAGCAAAACCACTCGTACAAATTGGGCTATTATTTTCAGAGATAAAACACCAATTTATACTCGTGATCTTTCTAGGCAAAATAGCGCTTTCAAAAAAATTATCGATAAAATTTCCGGCACTTGTGATATTACATACGATAATACCACTAGGGGTATTTTCGCTGAAATCCTACTCTCTTAGTTACGTCCTAGTTACGCTAAACCAATATTGTGGCAGCTAAAACTGATAACCCGACAACTTCTTCACATTACCAAATTTAATATAGGACTAGAATATATGTTTTCGATCTTTAAATATTTATTAGCACAAAAAACATATTCAGAACCGAAAGTTCAATCTAAATGACAGCTAGCTGTCAAACTAACTATTTGCAGTTGTTAAATTCTCTTTTTAAATACAACTCGAGGTATGCCTAATAATAGATAATACCTTTCTTTAATTTATCACTCATTATAATCCCAATACTAAGAAAATACCACTCCTGCTGCGCAGTCGTGCTAAGGGATTATAATTCGTCAAATTAACGAAAGGTATTATCGATAATAGGCACACCACTTGTTATATTACCCCGGATAATATTGTCGCAAATTGGTCCATAAGCAAGGGTGAAAAAGCGCTGCAACTGGTGTCAGGTGTGGGGGTTTCAACTTTTTGTGTCAAATTAAAAATATCTGAATTATTCTTTATAATCAGCGTTAATTTTCCATAATTTCACTCTTGTAAAAATTACACACATGTATTTTCATAACAAGCAAATCGGTACCAAATTTCAGCCGTCTATATAGGTAATACATACAGCTTAAATCACCAAACGATGTAAAGCCATTTTCTTGGGACTTTTGGATTAAGAATGCCCAAAATCTATTTAGCAAACAATGGGTCAAGCTCGGGCTAAGGGATGAAGCGACCGATGGAAGTGAAATTGCCAAATGTCAGAACAGAATCCAAAAAATCTTAAGAAAATGGCTTAAGGTGGCATAAACAGGAATGGCATTAAATACTACCAATCCAAGTAAGTTTTTTGTGTTTATTTTGAAAATCATTATGTTTTTCACAAAACCAATGCTCAACTCAAATACTGCATTATATTGCGCATATTTGGACAAAGATCAGCTAAGTCCAATGTCTGGTTTGGAAAAATAATATACCTAAGGTTTCTGGTAATTTTATATATTAGAAAAGAAAAAGAAAATACATTTCAGGTATATTGTTTTTGCAAACGAGACATCAGATTTGGCTGATTTTTTGTCCAAATATATGGGCAATATAATGCAGTATTTGAGTTGAGCATTGGTTTTGTAAAAACATAATGATTTTCAAAATAAACACAAAAAACCCTAGGGTTGGCACTATGTGTGATATAATGCGTCCGGTTTCGTCTGATTTCAACCCATTGATGATCCTTGAGCGTCCGCAAAAGTACGCTCACGGACCAATCACAATACACCACGTAAATGTCCTTTTTTTTTCGACCATAGGTTCCGCCCGAAAAAAATTGGGCAAAACTATTAGTAGTCGTAGCAAGTTTATTGAGAGAGCTAGAAGAATTTTTTTTATTGAAAATTCATGGCACTGAGAATATTTATGCAACAGGGTGCTCAGAAAGTTTCAGAAAATTACATAGGGTTTTCGGCTCTTTTGACGCCATGAAAATTTTTGTAGATTTTTTTTTTAGTATTGCGCATAAAGTTGACCATGGTTGCCCATTTCTTTATAGCGTCTCCTAGCTGTCTGAAATTGCCATATTTTGTTATCTTATTTTTTGCGGGGCTCAAAATAAGCGAGAAAATCGCGGTGGTAGCCCTAACCTAAACCATCCTGTACATATGTTGTTGGGAAAATAATTATCTATTTTCTCACTACCAAAGTTTTGTTTCGCTTTGGCTTAGTAGGTATTATTTCATAGAGAGGACATTTGCGGCAAATTCATAGCTAATAATTCTAACAAAAAAAAAAGAAAATGGTATAAATATACTTTTCGCGTGCTACAGAGGAGAGATGTCTCTGCCTTTTTGGCCGCCACACGGGAAATCAATATAGATAGGTATCTCGCATCGATTCACATCAGAATGATAAATTAGTTTGGGAGGCACACAAAACCTATGGCACAATAATTAATTTACAGTCTGGTCAGCTGTTCAATTTTACGGCGTTTGGGCGATTATAAGGATTACTAAGTCGTATTTATCGTTTGAATTGCTCACAAGCAACTGAAACTAAGCATATTTAATTAAAATAGATATCAGGTACACTAAGCTCGAACATACTGAAGTTTAGAATTCATGTAACCGCGCATATATTTAATTCAAGTTTAAAAATAGAACATTCTAAAAATCATCATCATTCATTTTCAATATAGTAACAATATAATAACAATATTAAATTTATAATCAAATTGTTCGATATTTTACAAAAATAAGCTAGTTGAAATTTGAAATTGGTTGAAAAATAAAAAATTAAAGCCATAAAGACCAGTTTCAGTACTTGGTCCTAAAGAACTCAATAATCTTATTGTGGTAACGGAAAACAAATTAAATTATTATCTGAACTTCCTTATTTTATCAGATGTTCGAAGCGAGCACCATTATCTAAAACAATAATAAATTCTATATTCAAATTCTGCTTTGACTTTTTCAATAATCTTCTACATTCAACATTCTTGTGTTATCCTAATATCTATCTGCAGGAAGCGTTTTTGACTTTTCCGTTATCAACAACAAACTTATTGAGTTGTTTAGGACCAAGTGATGAAAGTAGCTTTTATGCCTATTTTTTTATTTTCAACCGATTTTAAAAAACGAAACTGACCTGCATTCCCGACAAAATTACCTTTAAATGATATTTCACAATTTATTTTCATTACCGAAATACTAAGGTTAACTAGTTTTCAAATGTATTACCCGTAAATACAGGGTGGCCCACCACGAACTGCATCGATCTATATATGGAAAACTAAAAGTAGGAAAATTCTGAAAATTTGGCACCTCACCAATGCCGATGGGCGCTGCTCAACTTAAATATTTTGGTGAATCTGGCACTTCCGGTTATACCGGAAGTCGATATCAACTTTCTTATCTAAAATGGAACACCCTGTATATTATTGCATTTTTGGATTCTAGACGTCATTATGGAACAAAAACATGTAATATGTCCTATGCCTAAATCCAACCGTTTTTGAGATATTTGCATTTTTCCGAAAAAAATTACAGGTGCAGACGTAAAGTCAATTAGCAATTTATACGAGGAAACCGCAAAATTTCAAAACGAATTTTTGGCATCGTGTAACAGAAGCCCTGACCTAGTGATCTCTGCTGAGAAATAAATCCGTCCTTATTCACAAAATACGAATAAAAATTACATTCAAAATGTGCTTAAAACTCGAAATTTTCAAATGGAAACCCCAATTTTTTTTTAATGCGATCTTATTCACCACTAAAAATGATGACAACTTTGTGTAAGGTTTCCTATACCTACCTAAATGCAGTAATTTTTGATTAATTTACGAAAAACCCACTTTTCGCCCATAAAATGCGGGGTTTGCTTAACGCTTGGAAAATCATATTAGCCGTGGACGTTGAAAAGACAATCGCGGCTGAGGAAATGTCACTTGGTTTATAAATTATTGTCAACAATAATGCCGGCGCGCTTAAATTACACAAACGAAGATTATGTATCGCACGTTCTTTTTATTACTTTGTTGCATTCTCCGTAGATAATAAAACATTTAAATAATTCTTCGTTTGTGTAATTTAAGTGCGCCGGCATTATTGTTGACAATAATTTATAAACCAAGTGACATTTCCTCAGTCGCGATTGTCTTTTCAACGTCCACGGCTAATATGATTTTCCAAGCATTAAGCAAACCCCGCATTTTATGGGCGAAAAGTGGGTTTTTCGTAAATTAATCGAAAATTACTGCTTTTAGGCACAGACCTATATATAGCTTCGCTATATAGGTCTGTGTTTTAGGTATAGGAAACCTTACACAAAGTTGTCATCATTTTTAGTGGTGAATAAGATAGCATTAAAAAAAATGGGGGTTTTCATTTGAAAATTTCGAGATTTAAGCACATTTTGATTGTAATTTTTATTCATATTTTGTGAACACCCTGTATAAGAACGGATGTATTTCTCAGCAGAGATCACTAGGTCAGGGCTTCTGTTACACGATGCCACAAATTCGTTTTGAAATTTCGCGGTTTCCTCGTATAAATTGCTAATTGACTGTAGGTCTGCACCTGTAATTTTTTTCGGAAAAATGTAAATATCTCAAAAACGGTTAGACTTCCACATAGGACATGTTGCATGTTTTTGTTCCAAAATGATGCCTAGAATCCAAAAATATACAGGGTGTTGAATTTGAGATAAGAAAGTTGATATCGACTTCCGGTATAACCGAAAGTGCCAGTTTCACCAAAATATTTTAGTTGAGCAGCGCCCATCGGCATTGGTGAGGTGCCAAATTTTCAGAATTTTCCTACTTTTAGTTTTCCATATATAGATCGATGCAGTTCGTGGTGGGCCACCGTGTATTATATTTTAAATGGCTATTGACAAAGGGCCCATAATTGTTCCTCTAGATCGATTCAATATAACCTCAATGGAAATGTTCGCCGCTGTTGATCTTGGCTGCCCCCAGTGCCATCATTTTTTAAATAAAAATTCTAAGAATACTTTTTCTCTAAAACTTTAAATCGCACTAGATAGAGTGCTGGCACAGGCACAAGTCATTAACTTGAATGTTTACTCATTAGCGATAGCGACACAAGTTAGGACTAAGTATGTAAAGCCAAAGGGGAGAATTTTAATGAGATGTCGACGTTTGCCTGCATTTTTTACAGCTGAAGTGCAGATACGTTTGAGGATATCTACATATATGAAAGAGGAGTTCAAAAGAAACAGGCTATTGTCTAGAATTTTAATTGCGGATGGGATTTCAACTCGATATAATTTAAGCCATAATATGACTTAAATATCTCCACATAATATTATTCTGTGGTACACGATAAATCTGCATGGGTTGCAATAAAACGTGTTAATATGAAGGACCTTAAACAACCAGTATGGGAGAAGTGGATAATTAAAACATTTATTATGGAAAACAATGAATCACCTTGTATATAAATAAGATTGCGTATTGGGTATTTTTGTGTATATTTTAATTGTAAACCAAAATGTTCTCTTCGCATCTGTTACGGCAAATTTGATTTTTTTTAAATTACCTATTTCGGGTATCTGAAAAACCATCTAAATGTTCTATAAGTAAAACCATAGAAGAACAAAGCAACTTCTTAATATTTTCTAAAATTTATTTGTGGCGTAAACAGATCCATTGAATTTTAATTGGGTTTTTCGCCACCAAACTGGTTAAAAGACAACTTTTTCAAGTTGCCTGGAAAATTAATAAATTCTTAGCAGTAAATGAACTAAACTTTGAACTTGTAACTCAAAAAATATCTTCAACAAATTTGTTTCCTGAGCTTTCGGAGAATAAATCTTCCTCCTTTTTCAAAGATCATGTCACGTCAAAGTGAAATGACAGATTAATAAATTTCAGGTTAATATGGCATGACAACAGAAACAATAGCCTAGCCACCTGTCTGATATTGTACCCTGTGTTCTACCTAATTATTTATACTAACTTCTCTTCGAATAAAATAATAATAAATAAAAATAAAATAAAAAAAATTAATAAATAACTAACTTCTCTTTGAATAAATAATTAGGTAGAACACAGGGTACAATATCAGACAGGTGGATAGGCTATTGTTTCTGTTGTCATGACATTTTAACCTGAAATTTATTAATCTGTCATTTCACTTTGACGTGACATGATCTTTGAGAAAGGACGAAGATTTATTCTCAGAAAGCTCAGGAAACAAATTTGTTGAAGATATTTTTTGAGTTACAAGTTCAAAGTTTAGTTCATTTACTGTTAAGAATTTATTAATTTTCCAGGCAACTTGAAAAAGTTGTCTTTTAACCAGTTTGGTGGCGAAGAACCCAATTAAAATTCAATGAAAACAACTTCTTAAACTTACAAGACTATACTTTTGAAGATACAGGGCAGGGTCTAAATCATTTAGAGAAGACAGGGTGGTCCAACTTTTAGTGACCATAAACATGTATCGAAATCATAACGGTTTTCGTTATACAGGGTGTCAAAGTTCAAATTTTTTTCAAGTTTTCTTTTATTTGTTTAATTTCCAGGACATATGATTTTTCGGATCTAGAGACCTTTTTGTAGATTTTAGGACCGAATGTTATTAAGGAAAGTTGTTCGGAATTAAAAACTCAGTAGGTGTGCAAAATGTTGCCCAGACCTACTTTGATTTTCGTCTGCCAAAAAAATTAAAACGAAAGTGAATTTTTCAAAAACGGCACGTTTTTCGAAAACAAGTCAAGAATTGTTTTTTTTTAGATTTGATTATGAAATTTAGTGAAGGCAAAAAAAATACTTTTTCAGTGGCGTACCATTTTTGTATTAAAAAATATGATGGTTGACCCCCGTCTCTCCGGCACTGGTGGAAGTAAATGGGCTGAATTCTTTTTAATTTATAGTACCTAATTAGTGTCTAAACTGTACCAAATACGTTTGCTTTACTGTGTTAATTTAGGAAAAATAAAAGAAATCTTTTAAAAAATTGAACTTTGGAAAACCGTTAGGATTTCGATACATGTTTAGAAGAAAAAATCTACTTACTTTGAAGTTTTCTATGGATTCCTAAAGTTTTGCCACTACAAGTTGGACCACCCTGTATACCTCTTGAAAGGTAAAGCTTTAAATTGGTGAAGTTTAAAAGTTTAAACCGATACGAAAAATGCTAATGGCTAAGAGGACATTTTTGTTGACAACAATAAGGTGATTTAATTTTTTAAAGATAAATGTACATACTAATTCCTAATTCCCACTCCTCTGCCACCGTGTATTTAAGGTGTTTGATATAACACGTTATAATTATTATGCCGTTAAATGTCCTGTACTAAACTTGTTTGGTACTTTACCTACCTATTCAGTAAAATCTATATAATTATTAATCTTTTAACACTCTGTTTCTTTATATTTTTCGATATTCTACTGACAATATTACTGATATTCGATAAATTATTATTCGGCATGATTTCACTAGATGTCTAATTTTAGTCGATTTATTCGGATATTACAAAGTTTTAAACACCAGGCAAAGCTCTCTACCGTTGGTGTTTCAGTGGCTTTTAAAAACAATAAAGCAGCAATATACATACCAGATGGATGATCCCAGCGGCAGTCAACCATACCGAGATGAAAATGGACACTAACTGAGCAAGCCGTATGGAACTGGAAGTCTTCAGAATGTTGAGGTATTGAAGGATGTCGGGGACAGTCATCAGACGCAAAGCACGCAGGAATCTCAATCCTACAAGAATCGTTTTGGTCAGGTTTTCTTCACAAACTAACTTTTCTTTCATATGCAAAAAAATAAGAGATAAAAGCCAGTAGGGACACTCCAAGAAATCTAAACAACTAATGTAGTACAAATTGATCTTTGAAAAAAAAAACGTATTTAAAACACTCAAAATTTCAGAAAATAGTTGGATAACCTACTGTATTATTTAGGTATTTATTGATATGTAAGTATTTATCGGAAACAATACCTACTTAACTAGTTTAATATCGAAGTAGGTAGGTAAGAAGGTATTTAAGTGACTCCCTAAATTTATCCAAACAATTTCAATGCAAAATTTAATATATCTCGGAGAGTGGGTAATTTCAACAACCTATTCGTTGAATATCTAGACTTTAAGTAATGTTTTAATATTATTGTTATTGTATTTTTGTTACCATTTGCGGCCGTTTCCCATTTATTCATTTATCATTTATATTATTAGTTTTAATAGCTTTGTTTTAAAAAACACTTGGCTACCATAGCAACTTTACAGTTACGTGATAAAACCCTACCTACTTCCTAACAAAAATCGATAGAAAATCGCCCACCCGTCGCGGACGTTTGTAGATACAAATAAATATTTTAGGTCTACTACACAACATACCTACAGGAATTTATGGGCAAACAAATGCCAGCTACTTTCTGTCCATTCTTTGCACATTTGTCAGTATTCAGGAAAATATGGTAAATAATAAATAAAAACTCTGCAATTCCCATCTAAAATTATTTTTTCTACAGGCGGTCGGAAAATTCAATTTTCTGCACTGATTTTAGTGCAGAAAATTCATATTTGCCGCACTATTGCGGAAAATATTGTAATGTCAGTGTTCCTAACACTTGCGGAAAATCCGCAACGGCAGTCTCCTGCGGAAAGATGGCTTTTTCGCACTTAATTAGGAAAATAGTTATTAATATTCTTTACTTAACTTGAAAAGGGAGAACTGTTGTATTGTGGTGGAACTGAATGTCCCTACGACTCTTACTTTCTACTGGTCATGAATTATTCTATAGATAAGGTATTTTTAGTTTAAGTTTGTTGAGTCGCGAAATGAGTAAATACGTACAGGCAGTACATAAAACAGTCGAAAAATAAATTACATTTAAACGTTAACGCGCTAAAGATCAAGAGAGAATTATATTTATCTAGGGATATTTATTATTTTACCGTCGAGAGAGATAATATTACCAGAGAAGAAAAATATCGAAGTCGTGAAACTGCCTCATAATATTTTACGAAAACATAAAAATTTACGACTTTTAAGAAGACTAACATCTGACAATAGCTGGGTCAAGTGCCACGTTGCCCGATCTAATCAATTTAGGCAGTTGACGTTTTGACAGAACTTCCGATGGCGTAAAATTTTAGAAGTTACAACTATTATCATTGAGAAAAAGAATATTATGTATACCTACCTTATTGAAAGATATATTCTTTTACTCAACGCTTTTATATAAGCTCACTTAACGACACTGTCAAACCTGGACCAACACTAATATTATAGTGTCGGTCCAGGTCAAACACTGTCCTATTAATAATTATGAGAAGATCAATGTTTTTTTTATCCTTATTGTATCCTAAACAATTAATAAAAAAACAAAAAAATATATATCAAAAAGCTTGTCGCGCGAAATGTTCATAAAAGTAGGTACCAATTAACTTCATTGAACAGTGATTGGTTGATAAGCAAGTACTTGCCGAACAAAATATTATATGCAACTCGCGTGCAAAGCGCCTTCAGCGCACGCGAACGATATTTTGACAAAGCCGTGCGCTAAAGTTAGTGCTTTACACATTGCATAAAGTACCTATACCTATGTTTCTTAAACTTTGTATTGCCTGTATACTTTACCTATCCACGTGCGGTCTAAGTATATCGACACGAAGGACGGGGGTATCGTGAAGTAGTCTACGAACGAGTACATTTCTAGCATAAACCACAGCTTATCACTAGCTGCTATAAACTGAAACAGAAATATGCCATCAGTTAATTGTTAAGAAGAAAGTCTTCCTTTTTAATAAACTATTATCGAATACATCCAGGTGCGAATTAGAAATTGTCGCCACATTTTGTCATCTTTAAATTCGGCCATCGATCATAATACCCTAGTACCTATGTTACTAAGAAACAAAGACTTCATTAAAGATATCTTACTATGAATGGTGATATTTCCAAGTTCTATAACTATTTATACGGTACCTACATAACATAGTTATTTTTCATTTTCCTAAGAATCACCAAAGTGCTGAAATTGTAATAATTTTTTTTAATCACATAATCACATTACGTTATTTCCAATCTTCCTAAAAATTGCGAAAAAATCCGAAATATTTGTTAATTAGGTACCGTCAGTTCAAGATATTTTTTAGACAATTATTACAGAAATAAATTACAAATTTGTCACGAATTGAAACTTTTTCTCTTTGAGAAATAACCCATGACAAACATTATTTGGGAACTATTCCGTAAACTATATTCTCATAATTTGTCGATCCTGTAGTAGTAGTAGTAGTTTCAATTTTATTGTCAAAGTTATTGTTTACAATCTACCTACGTAGGTTGGGAGATAGTGACAGATTTTTGGACGTGATTTTACTTTAGGGCATTATGTTGCGTATATATATTCCCACAATAATAAGGTATGAATCAGAGACTCATCCTGGGTTCTGCATATATACGAAAAACTGGGTTTTCATTTATTCGAAAAATATGCGTTTTGATATGATTTTAGTCAGGCTGCCTTGAGTTTTACTTATAATGAAGTTCAAAATTGAAAATTCCTCGGAAAACCATAGGCATACCGTTAGCGTGGGCCCAAAGGGCTATTATTGTCACGTAAACTTGTATGATATTCTAGTAATTAATTTTTCTACGTTTCTGAATAGGCTGCCAATGAGAAGTATGCAAGTTCTTGTTATGAAACTGCTGAAAAAAGGATGGCATACCGTTTGCGCATGTCCAAGTATAGTTCAAATTAAATATTATTTAATCGTTTAAACCATTTATTCGATGTAAAGTGTACTTGGACATGCGCAAATGCTATGCCATCTTTTCTTCAGCAGTTTTATGACAAGAACTTACATACTTATCAGTGGCAGCCTGTTCAGAAACGTGGACAGATTAATTAATGGGAAAATTAATTATTAAAATACAAGTTCATCTAACAATAATAGCCCTTTGGGCCCACGCTAACGGTATGCCTATGGTTTCCCAAGGAATTTTCTATTTTGACTGAAATCATATCAACACGGATATTTTTGGAATAAATGAAAACTCACTTTTCCATATGAAGAACCCACGATGACTCTCTGATTCATACTTTATTATTGTGAGAAAGGCATACTGAGTAAAATCACGTCCAAAAATCTGTCACTATCTCCCGATTTAACGCATTGTTCTTTATAGATAACTGCTAAGTAGTGACGAAATCAAGGCAGTAGCGTAAACATAATTTAAAAATATTTTGAATGACGGAACGGGCTACTTACTCTTATAAAAAAATAGACCATAAAAAATACGTTGAAGGCAAGGTCGATTTGTTGAGTGAAGTTGAGACTCCACTTTTGGCATTGTTCCACTTTTTCGCTGCAAACAAAAATATTTTTACGAACGGTGATCCCGTAAAATAATGTCTCCATATAAAATCACATGACAAGTGTATTGAGCACAAATATTACAAGTGAGTACACATAGGAAATATTTCAGGAAGAGTTTTGGTTTTAAATATTTTGGAACAACAGATCTCCACATTTAGCGTAGGTATGTCGTTTATTTTAGAGTATGAACTTTGATAGTTAAGGAATAATCGCATCATCCATGTCTACCCTTAATGGTAGTTTATGGTGTAATATTATTTTATAATTTGTTATGGATATGAGAAATTCATGTGCAGTTGCAAAAATACGATATCAACGAACTTGTTTGCTTCCACAGAAAACAAAGTGTACAAAAAGCCCTCCACATGCCTTGAGATTTTAAAGCTACAACACAGAAAGTACGCAGGTTTCTGCATATCGAAGCATTTACTCAAAATGGACAAGTCATACCATTTTTGAATACATGTGACTTGTGACAGAGTGTGTATCGGTTGTATACTTATCTGAATCAATATCAAAAAATTACATTTACCCATGGTAACTAAAAAGAAACAAAAATGTCAAAAATCTGTAAATCAAAACTTTTGTTTAGCTATTTACAAAACTAAAAAGCTATTTTCTACCTCAAAAATGTATTTATAATGAAAAAGCGATTGCTAAAAGAGTAATACTTACGATGAAGCATCTATAAAGTAGATTATCAATGACGCTATACTTAGAATAAAAACTAGGACCACCTGTAACAAAAAGACAACAATATTATTATTTTGATATAATCGTATAATGTTTTGATGGCTTTATGGTGTATAATAAGGTTTATAATAGGTAAGAAATTGTTCGTCTTTTACATGATTAACGCCTAGGCAATACTCAATCCTAATTATTTACAAACATATCCCAATCTGATCATTGATGACATTGGAAATGTGTTTTCTCGCTTAAATTTAGCGCCTCACTTTATGTAATCGCAGCGTTTATGACGACATGTTCTACGCCATTGTTTGTCTAAATTTACATCTGCTACTATTTTTAACCGAAATGTCGCCGGCTAGCGTCCCTCGAGTTTGTAATTGACGGGGCACAACAAGTTGTTTCTATTCTGCCTATTCAGTCCGCCACAATCCCGATAATGTTCCTGGACGCCGCGGCGCCGGCGAGTTCGCTGTAGACGCCGTTGCGAATTGCCAGAACAGGTGATGCTGCTATTTTCGATTGTTTAGTGCCGAAAGTAATTTAATATTTCTGTTACTCCTTGTGAGTCAATTTTTTGGTAAATAGAGTGATTATTCGGATGAGTACACGGATGACATTTTAAAATTATTGAATTTGTGTCTGGATCAAAATTTCTTTCAATTTGAGAATGAGGTTTATGGTCAGAATAGCGGTCTAGCTGTGGGTTCCCCATTGTCACCAATCTTGGCGGACATATATATGCATCATTTCGAGTCTAGTTATATTATGAATGTTAAAAACTCACATCAAAACTCACTATTATACTACTTGCGTTATGTTAATGATATCATTGTTCTCTTCTCAAGATCACGTAACGAACTAGAAGCTTTATTACTTTACATGAATTCAATACATCCTTCTATACAATTTTCTATTGAAGTACAAAACGAACAGGGAAATTTAAATTTCTTAGATCTTAGTATTTCTATTAAAAACAACAAACACAATTTCGATATTTTTAGAAAAAATACTAATACAGGCATAATAATTAATAGTTCATCTAAACATCCCTTTTCACACAAAATATCGGCTTTTAATAGTTACTTGGATAGACTCCTCAAAGTACCTTTATCAGAAGAATCCTTTAACAAAGAATTATCAACAATAAAACAGATTGCTGCTAGAAACAATTATAATCCGACACTCATAGATAAACTTTTGCTTAAAAAACAACATAGAATCGACTTAAACAATTCTTATATCATTAACCCTTCTTCTATAGACTCAGCTTCGGATTTGAAATTTAGATCGTTAACTTTCTTTGGTCCAACTTCTTGATTAGCTAATATATTTAAGGAACACTTTAGAATTTCTTTTAAAGCTTCTGGATCGTTAGATGACTTGTTCGTTAGAAATAAGGACCAAATACATATATTGGATAGGAGTGGAGTTTATAAGTTACAGAGCGGAGATTGCGATAATTTTTACATAGGTAGGACTGGCAGAACCTTTAAAAGAACATACCAATTGTTTAAAAACTGGTTCATGAAAATCTCATTTTGCTAACCACCTGATTGACACGGGACATTCTTTCAATCACAAGACAGATATCCAAATTTTACATATTGCTAATAAGGGTTTTATTTTGAATAATTTGGAATCACTAGAAATATGTAGACATTGTAAAACTAATTTTGATAGTGTTTTAAATGCTCAAATTGATTTTAAGTCATCTAAGACATTCACTTATCTTTTCCACTGATAACTGGTGATCTAGTTGACCAATTCGAAAGGCTGTTTAGTCTAACAACAGTGAATTCCTGGCTTTCTATACGTAGTTTTTTCCTGTTTTTTTGGATTTTTGCACTTACTTGCTGGTTCATTATTATTTTATACTCTGGTCCTATTTGTTAACAAATAATTTGTTGTTTGTATAATGTTTGCACCCTTTTTTCACTTTAATTTACCTTATGACGTATAGTTTTGAATGTACAATGCCATTATGAATGCGTAAGTTATTTGTTTGTAATTTGTTTAACTTATTTAACTTGTTTTACTTCTGCGTTGTAGTCTTGGCCTGAAGATGTGATTCTTTTAAAAATCACGAAACCGGTCGCCTGTTTGTATAAAAATAAATTGAACTGTGAGCATTTACCGAAAGTAATTTGCTATAAGCACCGAAATATTATATTTATTATATACAGGGTGTCCCATAATATGTTGGCAATCTCCGGGATTTATACAGGGGACGTTAAAATAACATGACAGTTCTTTTTTTAAATTAAATTATGGCAATATCTCCCAAAATAATCAAGCTGCTGAACTGAAATTTGGCACTGCTGTGTTTTACGCGATGGAGAATAAGCTGAAGGCATCAATTTTTACGTATCTCACTTGCACTATTTTTGGATCGTGTTATAGCTCGTAACTTTTTTGAGGTTATCCTTTTGGTCTTGCAGGTCCATCATTTTAGTACATATTTTCATTCTGCAACAAAGAGTACTCTTGTTTCATAACGATAAAATCAACCATTGCGTTGAAATTGGCAAAACGTGCCCTAAACCACCTGTTAGCTTCAACATTCAAAACATAAAACTTTCTCCTACCGCTTTCGAATGTCACAGATCAACTGTACATTCAAAATGAAGAAAAAAATACCAAATGGTCATTGGACAAAACACCATTGGTTTTCTTGAAATAGGGTGTCCAAATTTTGTCAAATTCAATCCTTTCCATTTTGAAGGCGAATAATTTTTGGTACATTGTTCATAGGAATTTTTTTCTCAGTTTAAATGGTACAGTCCGTCTGTAACGTTTGAAAGCGGTAGGTAAAGATTTTATGTTTCGAATGTTGAAGTTAACAGGTGTTTTGAGGAACGTTTTATCAATTTCAACGCAAACGGTTGCTTTTATCGTTATGAAACAAGAGTACCTCTTTGTTGCAGAATGAAAAGATGTACTGAAATGAGGGACCTGCAAGACCAAAAACATAACCTCAAAAAAGTTACGAGCTATAACACGATCCAAAAATAGTGCAAGTGGCACCCTCTATGAGATACGTAAAAATTGATGCCTTCAGCTTCTTCTCCATCGCGTAAAACACAGCAGTGCCAAATTTCAGTTCAGCAGCTTGATTATTTTGGGAGATATTGCCATAATTTAATTTCAAAAAAAGAACTTCAACACCCTGTATCTCCGTAGGAGGACCCTCTGGGAATTTTTTTTATAGGAACTTGTTATGTTATTTTAACGTCCCCTGTATAAATCCGGGAGATTGCCCACATATTCTGGGACACCCAGTATATAAAAGCTAAACTTAAACGCTCAAACTATGGCTTATTCAAAATTATGTGTTTGTGGAATAAATTATTGCTTAGATAAAAAAGATATTCTATAAACAAATGCTAACATTTTCATGAAGCAAATATTATTTTACTTCTCAAGTGCTATTATTTTATTCAAAAATAAAGGAGGTATTTTAATTTTTAGTAAGTATAGCATTGAATAAGGTATACCTTAATCAATGATAGTAGTGAGTAAAATATACACTGTGTTCATTTGAAAATTCCCCATCCCAGTATTTTTTGCACTGTGAAAAATTTCAACAATCGCCGCGACGCGTCCATTTTTGATCTAAGTGGGACTTTTTTTGCGTAAACAGAATCACGATAGATTCACCCCCTAACCACCAGCATTAGCAACCCACCACTCTCAAAACAAAAAACACAAGCTTCATAAAAAACACAGCTTTTTTCATATTAGAGTACATTGTTGAATTTTGTTGGTGCCATACGTGCTTCCTTAGTGAAAATTTAGTCATGATTGTGTTTAGATTAGTGTAGAGGACCGAAATAAAAATAAATAAAATAGTTATTTTGTCCATAACTTCTCTAAAATTCAAAGGATTTATAAAACAAAATATCGCTGACGCGCAAAATTTCCCATTCAATTTGAAGTGTCACATTTGCCCGTTTGTGGGGTATTTACTTCAAAAAAAATTAAGAAAACATATCGGTAATATTTGTGGTTGATATAAGACCTAGTTACCCATGAAAATAAAAATGCAATGATAGCGTTATGACTTTAGTAATGGCATTCCCTATTAGAATTATGCAAATGAGGTTACGAATATTTATTTTCATGTCAATCACAAATATTACAATAGTTTTTCTTATTTTCTTATAGTAAATACAGAACAAACTGGTAGTGTGACATCAAATTAAATGGGATATTTTGCATTATAAAAAATGCGCCAATAATTTTTGTACAGAAAATTTAATATTTTATCCCAAGAGAGCCCAAAGTTAGTCATATCTAATATTTCAAAATTGATACAATAGTTGTATTCTCACAGTTGTTGTAAACAATTTTCATATTAAACTTTTTTCTGTAGGTACCTCTAGGAATAAAAAAGTTACAGAGGTTTAAAACATTTTGAATTTTTTTGATTTTTGGCCAGTTTTCCTAGGTGGCCATGGACAGCAACTTTCATCTCGACAAAAGAAGGCCGTTCGGAGGGGCTATTTTTGTTATTTATAAATTTTGTTTTAATAAACACATTTAATAATTTGTTTTGCTTCATAATAATTATTCTAAGAACTAGTTTAAAGGTACATAATTAAGTATACGAATTCAGGTTCACAAAATTAACTTTTAATCGTCGATGGCTTTTAACAAAGATTAAAGCTATCGCCTACCTCCCCAGATCCCGCAAATTATCAGACAAAATTAGGTACTCAAGATGCAACCCCGAACACTTAAATGAATAGTTTAGCATTACATTTCTTTGTAACTGTTAAGGATGCATGTAAATTCGATTTATTTGAATTAGTTCAGAGTATTTCTGAAAAATCAACAGAAGTTAAACTCAAAGTAGAGACATGCTAATACTTGCAAAGAAACTTTTTACATAAAACTTATCCATTCTATGGCTCTACTCTCTACTGCTCTACTTTGGGCAGTTATGGGAAGTTTAGAATTACCTCATACATAATGGAATTTTACGAAAATGGGACTACACTGGATATGCAAAAAGCAAACGGTAATATATTTACTTCTTCATATATTATTTGTTTTGTCCTATTACTTAAAATTTTGTCACGTCGTACCTACTTTCAAACATTCCAGCATCATACGCAAAAACCTTTTGGGCATTCTGCCCGATGCGTGTGGCATGTTAGAAAAGAGTTTAATAATTCTTCACAGAAAGTTCTGCACTTAGAAGAAATTTAACGACAATTCCGCTATCTATTAATATCAGCGAGCGAGTTAAAAGTTTCCTATCTCGACATATTTCCGCCCTCCCGCCACACAAAAAGTTTTATCCCCACCGGTTTCCTATACGTTATAGCCGGAGATCATGAAACAATCTGGCCAGAGTTCGCCGGAGACAACAAAGTCGTGACGGTTAGTATATCTGGTATTTCGAGATGGCCATAGAAACGAAAATATCTGCCAACTAAAACTAACAAAAACAAGGCGGATGGGCTGGCAGAGTTCATCGTCTCAAATAAATTGCGACGAGAATGTCAAACAAACCTTTGGCGCTTATTCATCGTAGTAAATGCGCGCATATCGCATTTGTAGACTACTTACGATCGCTTCGAGAAAAGCTGTAAGACTTAAAAAAAAAAGAAAATAAATACCTAATACTTGAGACGTGAATTTAAGTGACTAGAAAATTGACTCAATGCTTTCTTAAAAACTTGCAATAGTATAGTATCTACATTATGTACTGACACGGAAAACCTTTTGTTACAGTAGAGAGCTACGTTATGTGGACCGATGCGTGTAGCGCCAAGGCCGGCTCTCGCTGACTTCGAGATATCTCCCGAGGCTGTAATGAAACTTCCCGGCGAGGTATGTATATTATTTTATTCACATTCATCGATGTTGAGTAGAAAGAAGGGAAATTTACGAGTGGCCCCTGGGGACAACATAAATATGGAAAATTCGATTTTCCTATATAATATACAGGGTGTTATTTAATTACGTAGCCAAACTTCAAGGGGTGATTCTTTGATGATTTTAAGACGAAAAGTTTATATAAACATAGGTCCAGTATCGCTTAGTTTTCAAGATACAGGGTGTCAAACTTAAAAAAAATCTCTTTTCAACATCTTAATAATCCTTTAGCCGATTTTGTTTAAACCTGGCAGTGTTATTTACGGTAGAGACGGTAGAGAGGGGTTAATTGAGCCCTAAGTGGATTCAAATTATTAAGTCCAGTGGCGTCCCGGGGCACCGTGACCAATATTTTTGAAAAAAAAAAAGTGCGTCACGACTTCTTTAAAACTTTTATATTTTTCTAGAATTAAGGAACTAAGAATACAACTTTTTGCTTTCTTCGTGTCTTGCTTCGTTTTCGAGAAAAAAAAATAAAAAACACTTTATTGCATGTCATTGCTTTGTTGTTGCATTGCTGCTTTCTCGAAAACGAAGCAAGATACGAACAAGATTCAAGAGACCAAAAAGTTGTATTCTTAGTTGCTTAATGTGAAAAAAATATAAAAGTAGATTACAGTTATTATCAAGTCTAGTGGCGTCCCTTAACCAATATTTTTGAGAAAAAGAAAATATGCGCCACTGACCTTTTTAAAACTTTCATACTTTTTTCGCATTAAGCAACTAAGAATACAACTTTTTGATCTCTTGAATCTTCTTCGTATCTTGCTTTGTTTTCGAGAAAGCAGCAATGCAACAACAAAGCAATGACATGCAATAAAGTGGTTTTTATTTTTTCTCTCAAAAACGAAGCACGACACGAAAAAAATTCAAGAGATCAAAAATTTGTATTCTTAGTTCTTTAATGCGAGAAAAATATAAAAGTTTTAAAAGAGTCAGTGGCGCACTTTTTTTTTTCAAAAATATTGGTCACGGTGCCCCCCGGGACGCCACTGGACTTAGTAATTTGAATCTACTTAGGGCTAAATTAACCCCTCTCTACCGTAAATAATACTGCCAGATTTAAACAAAATCGGCTAAAGGATTATTAAGATGTTGAAAAAATATATTTTTTAAAAAGTTTGACACCCTGTATTTTGAAAACGAAGCTACACCGGACCTATGTTTATATAAACTTTTCGTTTTAAAATCACTCAAAGAATCACCCCTTGAAGTGTGGCTACGTACTTAAATAACACCCTGTATAATAAAAATTATACACTGTTGGTAAAATGTTTTTTTTAATAGGTATTTTAAATTTTTCGAAAAAAAGTCATTCTATTGATAAAAAAGTCAGCTTGTTCTTAAAATAAGATTAGCATGGAAAAAGTTAACATTAATTATACTGGGTGACCAGAAAATTAAAGAAACGTTAATTCGCATACGAGTAAATTGCTTCTATTTGTAAAGATATTGAAAAAAGTTATAGAGAAAATTTATTCATCGTGGTAAGTTATAGTTTTGTGGTACTATTACAGAATAGTTATTTATGTACCAAGGCACTGAAGTTCAACTTTTTATGACTCATGTGGAATTTAGTTGCCGAGGCCTCTGGCCGTCCATCCGTGGATGCACTGTATAGTATATAATTATGTATGATATGTGGTTTTTTATGTTTTTCCGGATAGTGAAGATGTAAATTTTCATACTTTCGAAGGGCTTGTGTGGAAAAATCGGTGAAAATCTCGATATTCCTTAAAAGATTGCGTCCTTATTTCAACCCTTTAGCCACCTGCAACACTCAAGCCTTTGGTTTTCCGAAGCCAGGTTCTATTCATTACTCATTTAGTGAACACGTCTCGCGTGAAAATATGGACAACAGCCACCTTTTATTTCTCTTAAGGGAAATGGATAGACAAGGGTTAAGGAAAATCGAATTTTCCATATGTTATCCCCAGGGGATACTCGTAAATTTCCCTTCATTCTACTCAACACTCAACATTCTTTTCAATCCTCTTCTAGGCTTGTATGCGAAAATGGCGCACCTAAATCTGTCACTATCTGACTAATAAGAAAAATTGGAGATTGAGGTATGATCTGAAAGTGAATTTACAGAAATTATTGCGCTCCTCTCGAAATTATGGAAATTGCTGACAAAGTGAAGCAATGTTTTTATAAGAAAAGGTTTTGGACGAATAGGCTAATTTATCCAAGAGTAACACTCCATTATTTCTCTATATTTTCATATTTTTTACTCGAAGATAATTGGATGCAATTTTTCCTACATTTTCCAAATCTACGCACTCAGAAAACTATTGAACATGTAATAAAGAACTTACAGGGGTTAGGTTAGGTGTATATTACAATAACTATTATTGTAATAGAATACTTTTCATTTTATTGATAGTTTCAACCGCCACTGATCGTACAGTTACAGTGATCCGTCAGATGAAGAAACTCCACCGGCAAATTTTCTACAAGCCCCAGTTTCAAACCATGTGGTCTATTCGAATTCAGAATAAACAGCTTTTACCATAGCATGAGAGGCCCATTTCTTGCGTTTTTTGGCATCTGTAATCAAAAAATGAAAATATTGTTTGGGTGCCTAATTTGAGATAGTCTCAATTAGAGAACCCACTTGGTATCCCAAATTAGGAATTTTCACTAGTAATCGCCCTAGTGCTTGAATTATTGCAGGAAATTTTTCGAGTACACGAATTTTCTTAAAAAAATTTCTTAAAAAATTCGTGTTAGAGAAAAATTTCCGGATATTAATTCAAGAACGTGGAGGATTCGGTAAGTAAATTCGATACCTACACGTAAATTAAACGAAATTATTATCAAAATTTTTGTTGAGTATATGTTACAATGTCACATTATAATAATTGCATCTGTCAACAAATTTCCGCTGTAATCACCTCCTGCTGCCTAGAGCAAGTGAGAATATTTCCGGAAATTTTTTGAGTTGCTATGACAACGAAGCAAAAAACGAGCCTCTGATTGGTCAAAAAAGGTAGGTATGGAATTTTCAGTATAAAAATTGACAACAGTATTTTAGGTTAGTTATGAAAAAATAGTGCCAAATTTCAATGGCAATACTACCTATACTTACTAACTACTACGACACAAATATTCATTATAATAACATCTAGTGTATTTTTGATCCACTAAATAATAATTTCTTTTATCTTTATTCTCTCGAGTAATGAGCCGTCTTAAAATATTGTTATATGCCAATAACTAACTAACTAACCTTTGAAATATGTCAAAGGACACCTAAGTATTTGTTTTCTTTTTAATTGATGAAGAATTTGCATATACTAACTAATAAACTTAGGTACGTAGTTGTAAAGAGGAATTAAATGACTTTGTGGGTACTCTTGTGACTATGCGTATACTTTTATACCTACATGTGTTTAACCTTTGAGGCTAAAATGTTTTTCTGAAAGGAGAATTGGAAAATTTAGGAAAAATTACATAGAAATAAATTTCTATCGGGTAAAAAATAAGAAAATATAAATATCTACCCAGTACATACGAGCAAAAATATAAGGTAGGTACCTACGTTAAGTAAACTGATGGTAATTTTTTCTTTGTTAACTGCGGGTTAATTTTCATAATCATTTGTGCTGTAACCAAGTAGTCTTTTTTCTTTTATAGAAAAGACAACAGTATTAACAAAGTTATCGTTTTTGTTTAAAGCAGATATTCAAAAAAGTAGAAGCGTTCGTCACCCCTTGGGTCCGCCACTGGGTTGAGCCAAGTAGCTTAGATTTTACTGTCCAACGTCCTGCATTTTTAAATACATTTGTTCCTGTTGCACTAGAAATGTGGCGAAATCGTCTAAATTGCAATTTTTCAATTTGCTGCAGCAAAATGATTACTAAAAGTTTCGGACTGCTAGCATCACATTCCCGAAAGAACTTTATTAATATTTGTTTAATTAAAGCGCTTCTACATCGACCCGAGGCCGCGGCAGCTTTTTTCCAGTTTTCCGTTTATTTCGGTGGCAACGTCCGGAATTTATTGCCCGAGAGCTGTCCCCGTTTTATTGCGTTCTCCCGGGGAGGGACATGCTAATTTTTTCAGGTCACAAAGCTTCTAACGAGGCTTTTCACGGCTAATGCTCCGGCGAACGCCGGCCAATATAAGTCGGCGGTTACTCGTTGTGATGCAAATGAGCGCCCCGGGGATGTAACGGGGGCAGGGTAACGATTTTCTGCTTTTTGAATAATCGGCGAACAAAATTTAGAGTCCCTGTACAACTAGAATAAAGAGACGAGCCGAGAAAAGTCGTTAGCGTCATTATTCACCGATTTTGGACAGATTCAGCTGTCCGTTAGTTGCAAAAAGTTTCAGCCCTGGACCGACACTATATTTCATTGTTGTTTACGGAATGGGTGGCGCCACTCGACGAAAAAAATGGCGACTTGTTATAAAATAGGTTATAGGGGGGTATTCTGTGGTTATTGGTATACTCAAATTATTTTAAGAAGTCCTTACTGGAACTGTCAATTGGTAATTTCGATATCCTAAGTTGGCATCGATGCGGCAAAAAATGCAACCGGGTCATAAGTTCAGGTCAGTAACGAGCCCATTTGCACTAATAACACGAAAAGTAACACGAACAAGAACAACACAGATGACGGAAAAACTCACGAAACGTAGAAAACCCGCGAATATTTTCATTGCCAAATGTTTGAACCAGTTTGAACGATCTGGAAAACCTTCACTGTCACTTTGACACACCGAAGCTAAATTTGCCTAAGTCCGTCCATAGACGCTGCCAAAAGCAGCTGATTATACCAAAATACCAAAATGAAAAGTGACGTTTGAAATTATTACGAAAATTAGTTGTAGTCATAGTTATTTTTATTTATAGCGGTATAATCGTGATTGCAATAGGGTTTTTATTTTATTATGCTCTTTTTTTCCTAACATTTGGGTAACTTCACATCATAAATCAATGAGTGACGTCATTAACTGGTTGAGACACATATACCAATGTTATACACCCATGGTTAACAGAAAATTCCTAGGGATTTTGTGGAGAATGTCATCTGACAAAATCGGGACTTCTTACAGTAATCGGGGTATATGTCAGTTACTGACGTTTAAAATGTCCCAAATTTTAAATATCCAGCTTTATTCCGATTTGCCTTCTTGTTACGGTAACGAATTGTCTTTGCGTCCAGTATTTAGCAGTTTTATCCTATTAACACAGCTTTTATAGGTAGATTTGTCTGTGATAACATGAAATTTCCATGCACATGAAGAAAATGGTATGCACACTGCACAGTCCGTTAGGTGAATTGCAGGAGAATAAACACTATTTTGGAATTATGGGATGATCTGATCAACCAAATTTTGTTTATAGCTCCAAAGCGAACCGACAGCCCTCCATATAAAGAAGAAACTAAAAAATCTAATGCGTTTTATGCTTACTTACACTACAACTAGCCATGGACTTCATTTCAAACCAAAAGGTACCAAATACTCTTGCTTGCTTTTTAGACTCGCTTTTCTTAACAAAATGGATGGAAATATGCCATGTGAACTTGTCAAATTAGAGGGACATGACAAGCAAATATTTTATTTTATTTTGGATATTAAATTCGTTGTAACAGACACATTTGCATGTTTTTAGTGTTTAAGTGTTTTAACATTAAACCACCGTGTAAATTTGTTTTGTCGTATGGCGCCAGTGGCGACCGCTTGAAACAGCGCTATGCACAGGTCTTTAATAAAGTGTTGGTCCAGTTCAGCCATATCGCAGAGCAGACCCATATTATATAGCTTTGCTTATATAGGTCTGTGGCCATATTATTATTCAGGGCCTTTTCTATCTACTAACCATATTATATAGCTTCGCTTATATCGGTCTGTGGCCATATTATTATTCAGGGCCTTTTCTATCTACTAACGAAAGTTATATCAACCATTGCTTAGTATGAATTCAGAGATAGGTGACGCTGTTAGACGGAAATATCTCCAGCCTTCTGCCTAAAGGCGGAAAGAATTTGGCGTTAATTTTATTTTGTTTTGTTTGTTTTTGTACATTTTGTAGTATAAAGTAAAGTGAAAGGTAATGTATACCATGAACCCTTCTCGCCCAAGTACCATAAATTCTATTTTGTCTTGACTGAGTTTTATGAAGGTTTTGTGGCACGCTTATAATATCCTTTTTTATTTATGACTAAGTACTTTTATAAATGTAATTAGGTATCAATTGAGGACAAAAGAGTTTTAATAAAAAGTTTTATCACTTTCGATATTAAATCTTATCTATCTCAATTGCTCCATATTCTTATTAAATATATTAGGTTTTATCTTTGCTTTCATGTTATTTAGTTTTAAATCTTCCTTCTAGTATTTAACTTATATTTAAATTAGTTTTAGGGCTACTAGGTTTTATTCTAGGTGTGAATAAAGTTATAACTCTGGAAAGTTTTGGGATTTTTTGTAGAAAAAAAAGTATTTTATAAATTCAATGATTTTATCATAAATATATGATGAGTGTTGGATAGTAAAGGGTTTGTCAGCCATCTTGAATTCCGACAAATAAGATAATATTAACAATAATTATTACTTCCTACTTTTTTGGGCCTATTTTATATAAATTTAACAGAAAAACTTCTTTTTGTGCTTCCTCTTATGCATTTTGACTGAGTAGGTAATCTAAAATATTTACTGTATAAACAATACCTAAACATATTGAATGCTGAAAGAATTATCTCTGTATAGTAGGCGCACGCACTGAGAGATTGCGTCCGCGGAGAAGCGGCGAGCGCGGAGAACGATTTGTCGCTATTGGCCGACTGCAACAGTGCAAAAAATGCACCGCGCTTTCGTATTCGCAATTAAAAATAGAACCAAGGCGAGGTTCAGAGGACTGAATATCCCTAGGCGTGCGCGTCGAAATTAATAATACTAAGAAGTTTTCAAAACTATAAATTTCGACGCGCACGCCTAGGGATAATCAGTCCTCGGAACCTCGTCTTGGTTCTATTTTTAATTGCGAATACGAAAGCGCGGTGCATTTTTTGCACTGTTGCAGTCGGCCAATAGCGACAAATCGTTCTCCGCGCTTCCCGCTTCCCCGCGGACGCAATCTCTTAGTGCGCCTACAATATATGTTTTGCATATTAGGTATTATACGAAATTGAGTGCATTACAAGGCAACGTCTAGAGAAAAAACATGTTTTTTAATGTTAAAAATGCTCCAAAAGTATAAATTATTTATACCAATTAATCTGCGGCGTGATCAATTAATCTTCTTTCAAAATAGTTTGAAAGGTAACTTCAAGAATGCTATAATTCCTTTTGCCTTTGGCCCAATGCTTTTATGGCTGCCTTGAAAACTTGTCATAAATCTATCACAAGGTTCTCTTTTTTTAGTTTATGAAGGGTTTATCGAACTACTCAGAAAGTTTTAGGCTATAATTTTGAGGATTACTTGTATAGCTACCTGGAGAAAAAACAAACCCTTTTTGTATTTAATGGCAATCCTCTGTAATTCGTTTAATTTTTCGGGAACTTTCTTTAGTTTGGATAAATATTTTATTACCTGTAATTATTTTTAATAGTTTGGGATAACATAGTTTGCTATAAACACTGCCGCCAGTGTACAGTTCCACTTATGTTCGCCCTTGGAAAAAACTATTCCACGCCAACTATTAAAACAAAATACTCACAAACTTTACGAAACAGTTTAGCCATCGAAAATCGCAAATTTTTGTTTGGCGTTAAACCATTGACTAACTCGTCGCAAAGATAGTTTACACGCCACGAGATTCTTATGGGGAAACCTTTTATTCTAAACAACTTTTTAACTTCCCATTTACATCTATTCCAAGCAATAAAAAGTGAGAAGTACACACAAGTAACAAAAAAAGTGGACCATCTCCAGATAAACGTAGTGACTAGATAAATGAGGACGCCTAATATCATAGCCAAACGATACTCGTTCGGCTATGCTAATATCTTACCCTGGCCTCTGATGATATAGTTTACGATCGACGGAGTATATCGATGGGAATTCACCCTTTGTCCAGATTAAACTGGGTCAATTTTGATGTGGTTTATTGTCGCGTGATATTCCCGGAGATTTTTATCGTAACCGGTAAATGGAAATGTTGGAGTTGCAAGTGAAATCATTTAGGGGCGTAACACACTATATTATGCTCGAATGGCCAAGCGCGTGTTCAATTTTTCACATTCTCAGCTTGACAGCATAGGTTGAAACTTACAAACGACGTATTATTTTTGGGATAATAATGGGTTTAAGAATATTTATTATTACATCGGAAATCTATGGTTTTGGCAGTTGAGGAGTGAGAGAGAAATGTAAGGAGCCTTTCCATTGCCAAAATGAAAATTATAAGTACCTATATCGTCATTACAGGTCTGAATTTGATAATGTCGGATTGGATCACATTTTAAAAAATCAAGTGGGTCTCTCGAAAATTGTCGTAACTCATATTTTCACTTCCACCATGTGTTGTTGATAAAAATATATCAGTGAAACAATAACTTTGGTAACACTTTTGCTTATACAAAAAAAAGAGTAGGTACTACATGGATTTACTCCTCAAGCACCTTTAAGTTTAATTTCACATTTATTAATTATTATTAATATTAAATAAATGGCCATTTTATTTGCCTGCAGTAGAAAAATGTATTATAAAAGAGCGCACACCCAAAAAAATACCACGGACCGCCACTGCATATAAGCCTACAAAACCTATACATAGTGCACCAACAAACACAGCATTGCGGCATTACGGCATTACGATAGAAAAAATCGAAGGGTATGATGGAACCTGCGATAGCAAGTGAAAATGAAATATTTATATAACATGATTCGAAATATTGCATGCAAAATTAATAAGTACCTATAATTCCTTGCTACATACCTTTATAAACTATATGTGGCATAATTAGACATATACACATGTATGTATTTAAAGCTAGGTTTTTAACACATATGCAAGTGAAGTTTGCAAAACCAGCTTTAGGCGAGTTCTGCAATCACTTAAAACCCAATTGCCACACGTAACGATATTTTATCTACAACCATGTGGTAAGTATCCTTAAAAATAGTAATACGTATTTAGGTTTATTTAAAAAACTAGTTAGTCACCGTTACTTTTTTAAATTTGACATGGCATAAATACTGTTACGAATACCTAAGTCTGTCATTAAAAAGTCACCTGCCATCACAACACGGTGTGCGATAAAGTGATACTTTCCACACTGTTACATAGTGTGTGAATCCTTAACTTATCGGATTGTTGTTGATAAAAATGAATAGGAACAAAAATAATTCAGTTGTAATTACTGTGGTAAGGCCAACGAAAAAAAAGTTGTCACCTACTATTTTCTTTGCAGATTTTTTTCACGATAGGTTTTCTTAACTTAAAAGCACAAGTTCCCTGCTTGAGATTGTAATTGTAGATTATTGAATTGCGGAAACATTAAATTTCCCGTCATGGTCCTCATTGCTATTCCAACCAGGTGTTTTATTTTTCCTGCTGCAAGCATCGGATTTCCTTAATAAAGGGGCAATTTGATAATTACCCTATGAGTTGCATGCTCAAATAATTGCTCTGTAAAACCAAAGTTTAATTAAGTTTTTGCAGGTGCATTTAACTTAATAACGTGTTTACAATAATTATAGTGTATGAGATTGCCCATCATTTCGAAATTATTAATACGGGTTTAAAAATTACACGTATGATGTATTATATTATATGTTTTGGAATTTGTACTTAATTTTTATTCTGTGATAACACGTATGCAGTTCGAGTTTTATATTGTCATAATAGTATTGAGGTTTTACCTTTCATTTCCATATTCTAGAAGGAAATTGAATAACGAGGTTACGGAAATACTAATCCCTTTAGGAAATATTAAAATATTATTCTACTAGCTATTTCCCGTAGTTTTTTCTTGCCGTGGGTAATAAAGTGTCACGCAATACCCCTGGCGAAAGTATTACGTCAGCTACAGCGGTGATGTACTCTATCACGAAAGATTAGCCACCCCTAAGTTTTGTATCTTTCGATCTAGAAAACAATTTTAAATACGAAAGTTGTGGAAATTCTTAACAGTCACTGAATTAATTAATTATTAATATAAGCAAGAATTACTTAATCTCAAATAGTCGAAACAATGATGTCCGTGACAGTTCCCATTTTTAGTAAAAATCAAAATATCATTTCACAAAATTAGCTCTAATGTGAAAACGGTGGCAATGCCAAACCAATACTTCGCAAACGATCACCTTTCGATATATTTTACCTAATACAGCTTCTTTTATTCCGATTTATTATTTATTAAAAAAATATATACATATACATATACCGTGTCCCTCGCCAATGAAGTTTCTTTTTATAACTCAAGTGTTTTATTCGCCTCGGTCTTAGAGGCCTCGGCAAGTAAATTCCACTTATAAAAAGTCGAACTTCACTGCCTTGATTTAGGATATAGTATAAATGAATTCACTTAGAACACAGTGATATACTGGGCGCGATCTATTTCATAGCATTTACCACGCTCTGCTACCGGTAAAAGTACCAGACAGAATTACCAGTATAAAATTCAAAGGTTTTTATGCGGTCGACGTCGACATAGTCAAGGAGGCAGCCAATAAGAAAGCGAGCGTAGCGATTTGATTGGCGTTTCGGAGATCCATGGAACAGGTGTCGACGGACGTGGGCTAGTTAGGCCAGTATAACCAGTGCCGTGCACGGAAATAAGGATTGCGCTTTATTTTACGGACTTTGGTTTTGAATATAGATTTTTGTGTAATGTTGTTTTGTGTGTAACAAAATTATAGGTTTGCTTTGGTTTTCTTTATTTCAAAGTTTATTTTATTCTCTTTTAGAGCATTTAAATAAAATTTCTATAATATTATGATGATTCGGTCTTGTTTTACAAAGCAAACGCCGCCCAAGCGTTTTTATGCTGTTCCAAGTGAGTTCATTTATACTATACACAAATAACTATTTTGTTTATTTTTTACGTAGAATTCACTAGTGAAGAGATAATATTTTCTTTGGTTAGCGGTTTTTATATTATCTTTTACCTAATATTGCCCGTGTTACAGGGTGTTAAAAAAGAACTGTTCAAATATAGTAAGGGGTGTGTATTCTTTAAGAAAAAGAAAATAAGTAGAGCATAAAAGTGTTTATTGAAAGTTTTAGGGAATAAAACAAGCCACCCAAAAATAAATAAATACGGGTATTTTTCAGGATAAATCATGAAATGTTTTTATCGAAAACTCATCTCTACTACGGCCCATCTACAACCCACAAAATAGAATATATATATTTTTTATATTTTTCTTCACCGATAGTAACTTTCGGGCATCGAGTTTGGGAAAAAACTACAAAGCCATTTTCTCAGACCTCAGACCTCAGAGGGTCAAGTGGCACTTAAGACCTCAAACTCAACTAAACCTCAAGACTAGTACGAGAATGCTTTTCAGAGGATTAAGGACGACGAGCAGAGGATGATGTAACTTGCAAACAGAACAGAGAATCTTCAAACCGCTTTATTCGGGGATACCTATATAATACCCGTAAATCTAGAGCACTTAGAGAAAATCAGCACTCTCAAAACTTGTTGATGGTAAGTAGTTGTAGCCTCAGACAAAATATAACTTGACACATTTTTCTTAAGAAATAAATCATGGCATACATCAACCTGTTTACTGTCTGGTAAATTTGACGCGACTGCTACGTGTACCTACATTGTAAACTATACTATTCACGAGATATATAAAAATGATGTGGCATTTTTATTTGAAACAGATTGTAAATGTGTCGATATTTACCTATAGGTAGGTACCTACGTCATATATAATAAAAGGCATTTTTGGAGATAAGTAGAAAAAACAAATTTCGTAACAATTTGGCGAGTTTTCTTTCATCTGCCTTATTGGTTTTGTGCATCCAGGCTTTCTTTAATTGTTTTTTCAAAATTTTCAACCTGCCTCAGCTGTTTTGGGCTGAGAGTTAAACAGCACTGCACTCAAATATTTTGACAGCACCTTCCTTTACCTTAGGTGATATTCTCTATAGGTATTTTCCTCCCACAACGCATTTATGCACTTTAATTGTTTCACTTTCTTGAAAATGTGTTAGCTACACATAAGTGCTTAAGGGTTTTTTAGAAATTAAATCTCAGTTGGAATTTGACGAATCCATTTTTGGCGCAAATTTTCATCCCGAGGCAAAGCAAATGTTGTTATGGTGACATTTTCTTCCTGGCTTTTGTAATATGTATAAATATAATATAAACAGACCCAATATTTGGTAATTAGGTTATTTTTCACGTAATAAAAATGAAAACTCACCTCAGTATACTGTAAATATTGACGAGGTCCCAGTTGATCGGCAGCGTGAAAGGCCGAATAGGAACCGTATCAGGGCGAGGGCGTGGGTCGACAACGAAAATCCTCGAGTACGTTACAACACTGATTTATTTCGCACAAGGTGAATGGTGAATACAAAATACACAAACCCTGTGTCTCAGGCTCCACTGTCCATTGAGTCCATTCCGGGGGGAGAATTCCCCTTACAGCGCTCACGCGTCGGCGCGAGCGGCACCAACACTCCGGGACGGCACGGCTCCCACCCAGAGGCCATAATAACACCTGGGAGGTTCCCCTCCGCCAGGACACACGCGCACTAGACATAAACTTGTTTCTAAAATATAAACTAAGACCGTTGGGTCAAGATTTAGCGTTAAACCTTCAGTCAGCGCTAAGATGTTTGAAAACACTTTAAACATTTAAAACTTCTCAAAACCCAAGCTGCCGCTTTCAGTTATGTAACAAATGACATGTAACGTCGGACTAAGATGGTCACGTGATTTTTGTGCGCCATGGCCTGTCTTTATCGTAGGCCTCGTTTAGGTACATAATATAATATTATTGTAACTACTTATTTGTGCCTTTATCTTTGAAATATTATAAGTTGAATTTCGTAAAATGTGCACATGTTGCATTGTTATATACATATCACATGTTATATTGTTATATAGCTACCTAATGTTGTTTTACCACTAAAAATAAAAAGTCTATAGTTGTGTGTTAGCGTAATAATTTTGAACAATAGGACACGCAACGTGGGTGGCATGTAAGAAAAAAGAACTCAGCCCGCACACATAAACAAAAAATGTGAACCTGTTTTGATTTGGTAGGTATTTCATAATAGGTATGCTGAATGATTACAAAGCCATTTTTTGTTATTATTGGTCTAGTTTTAATTTGTTTGGGGTTGTAGCAAATTGTTATTACATGTTTTCGAAGATAGAAACATGCGGATGCGCCCTAGAAACAGACTCTTTACGACGGTAACTGAAAGCAAATGAAAATGAAGCAGTTTCCCAAAACAACTGCGTTAAAATTTTAGTGCCACCAATAAACCGGCCGCCAATATTCTCGACAAAATTACGATTTGTACGGATTTAATTCCGCATCCGCGTGTAGCTGTTTTATTACCGCGTAGTTATTAGGGTAATCATGGCGGGAAACAGAATTTTATCGGCCATCATCGATGTATTAGTCGCTAAAAGTTTTATTTACCCCGTTTTATGTCTTCGGTGGATTTACGCTAATTATAAACATAAAGCCAAGTAATATCGGGGGATGCAATAATTATTGTAAACACTGGTTTACAACTGTATATTATCTGGCACGAGTATAAATGCAACCTGATTTTCATATCCAACAAAAAAGGCAGACGCTGGTTTCTACACAAGAACTTTCTCGTCTGCTAACGAGAAACCAAAAATAAACTCAGTATAGCATCAAAATGCCAGACTATTTGCAGCATCTCAGGTACATAAATAGAACTGTTATTGTAGATTGTATTACTAGGTAATTAAAAAGTAGCTAACCATTGTAAGTAGGTAAATATAATAATTAAAGTACGAACACTATCCTTTTATGTATTTTATTAACTATATATATACGAGCCTATACAAAGTGATTGATTTTTAATGGAGGATTAATTAAAATTGTCTTGAAGCGACTTTTTAAAATTTCTACATACCTAACCTATAGATTGACGGGCTTCAATGTACTTATACCAGAGAACAAGGAAGGTTGTTCTTTGTTTATACCCAATAAAACAAATAATATTTCTATTGTGTTATTCAGCTACCTGCAAATCCAAGTAAAAAACATACAATTTACCACAATTTCGTTATTTTTATTTGTTATAATATTATCAAAAGTTTGCTACACAACTTTTTTAAGAGGTAACAGCATTAAAGTTACGATTTATTTGCTCTCAAAACACGAACACGTTAAAAAAACACGATGAGTAAAAGTTAATTACACTTTTATTGACTGATTATAATAATATTTACACGATATAGGTACCTACTTTATCATTGTTTGCTACAACTGAAGTGTTATTATTTACAATTACAAAAAATGTTTCATCGTTATAATTTGACAGACTGGGTAAAAAGTGTACCTAGAAAGGTGCTTATATTTCCTGAAATATTCGTTATATAAAAAGTTTTTCGGCATATGTTTTGCTATAAACTGGCAACTAACTTTTTTAATGGCATGATAGGCTTTCCTTTGCATTTTTGGTAAGACTGTCTCTGGATACGCCAGTATAATATTTTAATGGAGGTTAGGTGCAAAAGAAAAAATTGAAAAAAAATGAACTTAAACCTACAAAGACAGGTTATTAATTTTTAAAGATATGACAGCTAGAGTTGTTGGAGAGACAAGTTGGATGCCATAGCATCGAAGTTGCTTGAATGTCACCAGTTTATGGCCAAAAAGCACTTACAAACTTTTATTAAAACTTTTTTTAATAACGAATATTTTATGAAATATAGACACCTTTCTGTACTTTTTAATTACTCTATATACAGGGTGACCTTATTTCGAGTCTATGCATGGGGATCTTGGTTATCTTAAGAGTAACGAGGTCGCTTAAATTGGGACAAAGTTGCAGAAACTAAAAATTGTCGTTTTCGTTTTTATTTTTTCTGGTTAAAATTATATGTCACACATTATATTTTACTTTGTTTTTCTTGCCGTAATATCAAATTAATCGTTTTTGCATAGAGTGCCTTGGAAACATAAGCCCCATAACATTTTATAGTTTAGTACAATGTTAAGTGCCACGGATACTTTATTTTACTGAAAAAATGTCATTTTCACATGAAGAAAATCGTGACATGATTCAAATTTATTATTCCTCAAATATAAATGACGACGAAGGGATGTTATTAGACAATAAATAATTTAAGGAAACGTGCTGCATTGTGCCTTGAGGAACAAGGACAAATTGTACATTTATTGTAAAATATGATTGTCTACTCGTCTAGGTTTTTATTCTTGTGTTTCCAGTGTGACTTTATGGCAAATGACTAATAAATAGCAAGGTCTCGCAGACTCAGAGAAGTAACCAAGGATAGAGGGAGTAAGAACAAAAAGTAAACAGAGCCAACATCTTTTTGAGTGATGCCATGTACTCCATCGTTTACAGCAGCATTTCCTTTCAAAATAGAAGGGTTTAATAATGGGATTAAATGAAGGCACACCTCCCATAACGCTAAATTAACAAATGTAGTTATTAATTTCTCGTATGTAACAATTTTAAACTGAAACTAAATTGCGCTGTAATTATAGTAGCCAATTATCACTTTAATAAAATCGTCACAGATACCTCAGATACCGCCCAGGAAGTAAAGTTTGCCGATTGTTTACGTATGCATTTTTCGTGTTTTCAATTATTGTTTTTCTGTTAATTTATAGGCTATTTATTAGTATTTAGGATATAGTGACTGATCTTGTATACAACGGGACGCAGAAAGTGTGTGGTGTGTGGCCAAATTGATATTTCTCAGGATATAACCTATCTCAGGTAAACGTTGTACACACGGGCCTAATGTTTGTTTACTTCGGTAGATTTGCATAAGATGTTGGTCGACTAGAAACGTGTGTATTGTGATGCTGTTGCTCCCTCTATCCTTGATTATTTCACCTGAGGTCTCAGACCATACTCTCTTGGCAGAGCATATAAAACAATCAGCAGTAATACTCCCCATGGCGGGAAAATTCTGCGCACCTGTTCGCGCAGCCGCCATTTGGGAATAGATTCTGTCAAATGGATGCAGTGTCGGAGCGATTGGGCAGTTCTTTTTTGGCTGTATGAGGGATATCACAGTGCCGTGGAGTATGCTTTTTTGTAAATTGTGCTTTGTGCTAGTATCTTTAAATAAAGAATCCCAGGAAGGAGTCAAAGCTGCTTGTGCTTACCACACACTTTACTACTTTACTAAACTACTCTGTATTTCTGAATTGATTTTCCCGACTACACCTCTGACTTCTATTCCCCCAATATGGTTCAAGGTCATTGAATTTGCGGATGATTTCTCAAGAGTAAGTTATACTGCTGGTTGTTTTATATGCTCTGCTCTTGGTATGTTTATGATTTATTTAATCAATAAATTTAACATTAACTGGATTTTTACCGAACTGTTCAACAATATTCCAAAGCACACTTCGCAACAATGGGTAACAACTACTAGGCTTATGTTTCCAAGGCACTCTATGCAAAAGCGATTAATTTGATATTACGGCAAGAAAAACAAAGTAACGCATAATGCGTGGCATATCATTTTAACCAGACAAAATCCTCTTTCCAAAAATGCAAATATACAATATGGCGACAAAAAATGCGAGGTCATATTTAGATTCCTTGTAAAAAGTGCCTTAATAATGTTTACCTTAGCCTTAGCCCCCTTCATTTTCGTTTAAAAAAATAAAAACGAAAACGACAATTTTCAGTATTTTCGCATTATTTTCAAAACGAGAAGGGCCAGCCAAATTTTTTCCGAAACTTTGCCACAATTGAACCGCCTTAAGATAACCAAGATCCCCATGCTTAGACTCGAAATACGGTCACCCTGTATATTTTAATTTAGTGACAAACTCTAGCATCAATTTTGCATTAAAATCGGCTGTATATTTTTGCTTGGATATGATTCAACACGAATACTAGGCGCAACGCGTCATCAATAATTAGTGTGAAACCGAGTCTGGTTCAATACGAAACTTATAAATTATGCAAGGTTTCTATAGAAACAAGCACTAGGTATAGGTTGTCCAGAGCTTTTTTTGTAATTCCACCCCCATTCCAGTGGACTTTATTGTTAGGGACAAATTCAGTCAAAATTCGTCGTGTTAGGTATTTTCTCTAAAGCTAAGTTTTCCTCTTTCTACCGCCAAACAAGTTTTATTAGAGGAACTCGCATCGACAGCTGCAAATTACGGGGCGTATAAATTGAACTGCTTCCCGAAAGCCGTCGGTTGTTTGCCCTTTCCTGAGAAATCCCAGGAACAACAGGAATCCGGAGTTTTACTGGGTCAGGAACACCGTATTGATCTCTCCGGTCCTGCCGCGTTCAGCTGTACGCCACGCCGACTACGATTTTGGCCACTTTTACAGTGCGCGCATGCTAGACACTCTGCAGGAATGCTTGGAATGCATCCTCGTGGGGACACGGCGTACCATTGGCTGCCTTATATCCCTACTTCGATTGTGACTTGTGACTTCGATTGTGACAACGAACTAAAATGACAATACATCTAAATTCATAAATAAAACAAGTTTTCGCTACATCTGGCAACAGTGCCCCGGCCGTCTGTTCCCCACCACGGCCAACCTCCAGTGGCGGAGTAGTTTCGAACGATTTAAAGTTCAAAAAAAAAAAACATAAATATATGCGCTTTAAAATAAAATAAAAAATGAAATCTCTCAAATGGTTCCGAAGGAGTTTATAGAGGTTTCCGGGTATAAGGTTGTTCTTTTAACTTTCAAATCTTGACGGGCCGGAGGTTGGAAGCGATACGCCAAAAACCGATCTTTGAGGTTATGGAGGCAGTGGCGTAGCTATGCTAGGGCAATTCGGGGCGACGCCCCGGGGCCCCGCGGGTTTAGGGGCCCCCTAATCCTTGACATTCCTTTCGTACTTGACAATATTTCTCTCCCTTAATAAATATTTTTTTAATCGCCAAAAAGGCGAAAACATTTTTATTAAAAATGCAGGCAATCCTGATGCGTTTCTTTTAAATATATTCCTTACTACACCAGCCTAACACTCAAGTATTTTTTGTGACAACCGCGACACCGCTCGCCGGCCGAGTATTCCCACATTCCCAGACACAACAGAGTCACAGAGTTGTTTTGTTCAACACTCAGTAGAGATTATTATTGTGTTACGTGTGTATATTAATATTAATTCTCAATAAAAACTATTGCGGACGAGCCGATTTTTTCCAGAATTGTTCTTGGATTGTATTCCAATCAAACGATGACACAGTGCTGGTTTATCCGCTGGGCGCTCGGGGCGGGCGCCCGCAGGGGCCCTGTTCCGATCTGCACATTATGCGGAGGCAAAAACATTATAACTGACAAAAGTCTATAGCTTTCATGAGAAAGGTTTAAAAACTTTTATCTATTAAAAATTATAATATATTTTTAACCAATGGATATTTTTTGTATTTTTTTCAATAGAAGGCTTTTAGATGAGAGGGTAGGTATTAACTACTATTATACCTAGTTACTTTGTCGAACAAGAGAGTTGTTCTACTTTTGTACTTCCAATTCCAAAAATGTCATCAATTTTACGGTAAAAACATTGCACAGTCCTTTACAATGTTTTTCCATGGTACAATTTTATATATTAGAAGTTACAATGTATTTGATTTTAAACAATTTCCATGCAAAAACATTGTAACACCTGTTTTGTGGCTTTCTTAAAACAGACCATATTCGTTTGATTTAACATACAGATGAAAAAATTAAATGGCTGCAGTAAATAATTGTAAAACAGGTAAAAATGGAAAAATTTACTTCTTTTAGTCTATAAAAAGTGTTTAAATTGTAAACGTATTGTGTCTCAATAAAACTTCGTAAGAACATTGTAAATGCCATTACCTTTAAAAAACTTGTGGTTTTTCCAGACAAAAATATAGGGTTTTAACAGTCGAACTAATGGAAACCCAAAATTGTAATTGTCTTTACAACGTAAATTATAATGACTCTTGGAATTGTAATTAACTTTACTAGGTTTTTACCGCTGAAAACGTCCATTTTGTCAGATACAATGGGATGACACATCAAAAATTTTGGGAAAATAATTCAAAATTGAATAGTTTTGTATTTTTTTCCAAAATTGTCCCGTAACTAGACCCGAGAAAAGCGAAAAAGTGAAAATGTCAAAAATGTCACTTGCAATGCTCTTGCATGCGTGTATCGATATGTAGAATTTAGAAACCAAAAATTATATCAATAAAAATAAAAATATCTACTGGGAAAATAAAAACAATGCATTTTATTTGATCAGTCTTGCGAAAATAATCTGCATGCACATTTATGTTTTTATTTTCTATTTTGTAATAAAAAGTGAAACCCAAAAAAGGGGCCCTAAATCTATAGTGGCCAGGGCCCGAAGTTTGGCTAAACCGGCACTGCGATGACACTCAAAATCCCGTAATGAAGAATGCAATAGAGGTGGTTCGTATTTATATTTTAACAAAAAATTTGTTGACAAAAGCCGCAGCTATAGATAATTTGATTCCCTACAGTTTTTCTTATTTTTATTTGTAACTTTTTTATTTTACGAATTATAGAAGAAAACGTCGCTTAATGAACCCATAACTTGTAAAATAACAAAGTTATAAAAGAAATTCATAAAGCAAGGTTGCAGACAACTTTTGTATCTACAATTTTTATCAGTGTTTTTTTTTGTTAGAAATAAGTAAGAAACCATTCCTATTGCGAGGTATATAAAGAGGGTCTAAGTGTGATCTTTTTGGTTGGATAGGTACTCAGAAAACAATGAGTAGGTAACCTTAAAAAATTACTTTCCCGCAATTTTTTCATTTGAAAAATTATATCGCTACTGGACTACAAAAGGGAGGGCCCCGATGCAGAATTCTGCACCGGGGCCCCAAGACCCCTAGCTACGCTACTGTATGGAGGGAAGTTGAAATTGGCCGTAGCTGTACATATTATGCATGTTGTTATATGGGATTTGAACAGTAAGGGGACCCAGCAGTATACTTTCCAAAGTGAGGTCTAGTCTTCCCACATTCTAATGGTAATAGTGATGCCAAATATGAAATTTTATTAGAGATTCTATGAAAACTTTAAAGACTTATTTATAATTTGTCGCTATTGCATCTTGTTACCAGGTTCTTCAATCAATATGTAATATGTATATTTGAACTGTATTCCTCTGTCGAATGTATCTACCCAAATAACTTTCACAGTTTTCGGGATGGACTAACAAGATTAGGTCACAAAATTAAAATAAACTCTTAAATAAACTGTGTAGAATAAGCTGAAGACCTGATTGAAGCTACCTGCTTAATAATTTAAAATTTACGAAATACAATTTTTGTTTTGAACTACCTATACGTAATGCCCACGTAATGGGAATTGTAGGATTCCTAAAGGTGATACATACAGGAAAAATCTGGTTGGAATTATTGGGACTACGGGAGGCTTCTTTATGTAAGAGGGCATTAATTTAATAATAAAAATAATAATTCTCACCCTCACAATACTCTAAACTAGGAGTACCCCAGGAGAAACTGAATGCTTGTGGGGGGGAGGGGGCAATTACCATTATTTTGTCTTTGTTGCCATTTGCGCTAGGGCCGACTTTTTCTCCATTCGCTCAAGTACTACGGAAAACCCTAGTAATCCCAGTGAGTGTAAGATAATTAGTAAATCACACTGATGATAAACCTATTAAGGAGCAATACCGTGAATCCGCCAGCTCTTGACCATCAGCGGTGTTTTTCTATAAAGACATGTGCGCGTGCAGTCTGCCTCGACCTTGATTCGAACCAAGGTCTATCGAAGGCAGAAAAACATGCAATCTAAATAGTTAGGCGGCGCTACGAACGTCGCCACCGCGGCTCTTATTATTAACATTGCTCCGCTTATTTTCGTACCAGTGGGCAGTGATTTTATTAATAAACCTTCGGGCCAAAGGCATATAAAGATGGTGCATTATGTTTAACTGACACATCTGAGTATCTGGAAATTAGAAGACTTAAATATGATCCCAATGCATATGTTGGAAAATTCTTTTTTCGTCAATTGATTTTGTCAGGGATAAAATGAATTGCAATAAAACTTTCTATAGTTTCAGAGGCAAAAGTGCAGAAATCAGTTGACGAAAAAAAAATTTTTCCGACTTATTTTCCGACCCAAAAGTGCATTTTTCCTTCTTTATGGTCCCATAACTTCAAGCAAATTTCAATTTACCTCTCCGACACTCATCAGAAAAATGTTTCCAAAAATTATATACGGTCACAGGCAGAAAGTTTGCTCCATATCCATAACTACTGTTCAAACGAACTAATTTTTATGGCTATGGCACTCACGTTTAGAAAAATCATAAAACCTCTCTGAAACGGAACTGACATTAATTAAATTAGTTTTATTTTCTATACGGGGTAAATCATAAAAAAACCTAAAAGGTGTTTTATGGAATAGAAACGTGAAACTTCATTGTTCAGCTTATCTTTTAATTATAAACAACTTTTCATAATATATGTTTTCTATAAAATTAAAATAAGGCTGTTTTACTCCTTTTTCCTATTTTCGAACCTCCCCCGTACACGAAATGAGATATGCACAAACGTTTATCAAGAATAAAATTTTCTGATAAATGTAAAATAAGGAGTGTTCAGTGTTGTTATTGTCTATTGATAATAATTGAATTTTTGTCAGTTACTGCATAAATGATTATAGGTCTGCATAATTAACAAAACCAATAACACTACTTGATTGACCTAACATTTTGTGTTCATATTGAGTTACTTTCGAAGATGTTTGACCTAACTTTTAACCGCGACGATTAAATTTCATTTTTTGTTTGTAACCCTCCTTCTAGCGACAAAGTAGGTACGTACCGTCCAGAATGTACCTATTACCTATCCCCCACTTCTCAAATGTGTACTGCCCTGACAGGAATGTCGTTTGCCCTTTGTCCTGCCTGAAGTATCTGTCTCGCGACGGCCCTGGATTATGAACACTACCACTTTTTTGCACCATAACAATATTTGCGTCATAAATATGTTTTGAGGTTAGGAATAATGAACCTTTTCAAAGTCACGTTTGCGATTTTATATTTCATATCCGCACTAAAATAGTCTCCAATGGAAATTCAATTATCAAAACTATTTCCATTGTTATTGCGGGCAAATTTCCAGGAACTTGCAAATACCTACTCGGTAGCACTGTAATACCGAACACTATATTATGAATAATCGTTAATTGTTAAAAGCACAAAAGGATTTTTTTCTACATATTATAAAAATTATTTAATTCCGCCATCATGAAATATCTATTAAAAAAAGCTTCGAAACTTTAACGTGACTATTTTGTTTTCACATGACCTTTCATATTTTATTACTGCAGACCCGTGCCCTATTGCTTATGTTCCCCTATGCAATTATTTAAATTTCAAATGGCGAATGTATGTTTTTATAAATGGCCTATAGTAAATAAAATCAAAAGCCCTTTCACGTAACTTCGCTTGGTGTTCGTACGAAGAAAGAATATCGCATGTCTCGGAAAACCATTTAAAATATGAAAACTCGGCTTTTGTCGACTGGATCGATACAGGAATAACGAAAGTAAATAATTGGATTAAAACGTTAGCCTTTCTCAGAGTTTCAGTTCAGTTTGTGGCATAAACAGGCCATAGATCGATATATTTCATATTTAAGCGCCAACTTTACAAACAATAGATGCGAGAATAGATGTTTTTCAGTTAATTGTAAAAGGTATATTGAGTAGATAGCATACCTCTCATTCATCATTGAAATTTTGTGAAAATTTGGTTCTACAATGTTAAACACTAATTTTTTTGCATGAAGGAATCAATAATTCGTCGATAATGAAATGAACTCAAAGTGGATCATGAAACCCGTATTTTAGGTTTTTAGAACACGATTAAAAACAAATCAGACACCCAAAATGTAATTTGATTGTTGCTGGCACGCAAAAGTTATTATACAGCGAGGTACTTGTGTAAATAACATAAAGACCGTATAACATGAAAAGTTCGGAAAAATTAGCTCACTTTTGTGACACACGTCTATTAATAGGTACTTACTGTATTATTAGAAAGGTATAGCATATTTAGCGCGCCTTTTCGCGCCTATTTATATTTTAACTTTAACCCAAATGTTATAAATTGTGTTTCATTCATTGGAATGTGTCTTCTTTTTGGAGAAATAGACCAGAATAAATTATAGCCTAATGTCGATAACACCTTTCTTTGTCAAGTTGCATTGTTTTATGGCAGCTAGGGTAGTAAACAAATATAAACTTGCGGATAAGTTTGTATATATTGTAGGCCACGTTGCTAACCCTAAACTGCTTCCTGCTCTGATCTGAGTGTTATCATTATGATGTGGAGCTTTTGTTTAATAACAGAGAGTTTGACTTTCAGAGGTAATATAACAAGTGGTAGTTTGACTTTCAGAGGTAATATAACAAGTGGTAGTGGTATTATCGATAAAACCTTTCGTTAATTTTAGGAATTACGAATACCGAAAATACCACGACAATGGGATTATAATGAGTGATAAATTAACGAAAGGTATTACCTATCTAATATTATGCAAACCACGAGTTGTATTTAAAAAGAGAATTTAACAACTGCAAATAGTTTAATAATTATTCAGTGTGTATGTAGCCATAATTTAACAACCCAGCTTCTTAGGAATATATTAACGACAAGAATTATAAATAGTTCCCCTCTTCGAAAATATAATTTAAAAAATATAAATAAAAAAGCACACAACCGGGATTTGAATCCGGAATCTTTCGAGAGAATCATGCCTAGCCCATTAAGGTCAGATGAATTTTTAAGTTAACTAACCGTATATAAATTTAATTACCATGCTTAAAAGTTAAAGTCCATTTGACAGCTGTCATTTCGGTTGAGCTTTTGAGCTTTCGGTTCTGAATATGTTTTTTGTGCTAATAGATATTTAACGATCAATGTGTTAACTGAAAACATGTCTTCTAGTCCTATATTAAACTTGGTAACGTGAAGAAGTTATCGGGATATCAGTTTTAGCTGTCACAATATTGGTTAAGCGTAACTAGGACGTAACTAAAAAGTAGGATTTCAGCGAAAATTCCATACCTACCTTTTTTGACCAATCAGAGGCTCGTTTTTTGTTTCGTTGTCATGGCAACTCAAAAAATTTCCGGAAATATTCTCACTTGCTCTAGGCAGCAGGAGATGATTACAGCGGAATTTTTTTGATATATGTCATTATTATAATGTGACATTGTAACATATACTTACTCAACAAAAATTTTGATAATAATTTCGTTTAATTTACGTGTAGGTATGGAATTTTCTTACCGAATTATCCCCCACGTTCTTGAATTTATATCCGGAAATTTTTCTCTAACACGATTTTTTTAAGAAAATTCGTGTAGGTACTCGAAAAATTTTCGGCAATAATTCAAGCACTAGGGCGATTACTGGTGAAAATACCACTAGTGGTATTATCGCTGAAATCATCACCTCATTAAGGTTCAACTGGTCTCCTCTATAAGCAGCATTGGAAATATAATTTAATAATGCATGATTTGGTTAGAATTATAACATGCACCCAATAAACAAATAATGCTGATATTCATTCTTACCAACCTACAGATACTTAACTAATGTAATTATTGGAATATTCATATTTTAAATTATCTGAATTCAGGGGATTCCAATATATTAAATCGTATATAAAAAAGCAAAATTAAAATTTGCAGAGTGTGTAAAGTTCTAATTTTAGACAAGATCGTATCATCTTTTTTTGTTTAATTAATATCTCCGAACTCCGTGCCTCCGCCAATGGTTGCATATTATCCACCTGGACAGATTTCATATAGAAATTAATTTCAATATCTCTACTTATTTGGAACATATAAGAAATATTCGATATTTTCTTGAACTTTTATTGCCCTGTATCTTAAAAATGTTATTTTCTATCCTAAAAAAACTGACTCACCCTGTATATAAATTTTGATGGGTGTTTGTTTTTACTATATCAATTGTTTTTTTAATAAATATTCGATTTTGATAGGAATCAATAATTTATGTTGAAATTCAACTTTAGGGGATCTATAGATTCTTCTATGCTTTTGCTTAAAAACTGAAGACTAAGCCACTAAAACGTGCACACGTGACTACCGTTATCTTTAAAAAATTTACCTTTAAAAAATAAAATCCCTAAAATGGGTTTATGTGTTAAAATTTCAAAAAGTTTTACTTGGGTGTTCGGTGTTCCATTTAAAAAAAAACATGTTTGCTTTATAACTAAAAAACAGAAGGTTCTAGAAAAAACTGACTACGCCACTGGATTCTACCGAAAAAATCTATAAGAATACGTTTTTATTTCTTCGATAAGTTTAAAGATAACTGAGATACGGGGGGGTGCCTCAAAAGTGTTACTTTTCAATTCCACCTTGTATCTCAAAAACCAAATGGGCTATGCGAAGTCTGCTGGCGCCATCTTTAATTTCACAAAAAATTTGCAAACTGTTACGAAAACAGCAACCCTCTATTTTTAAAAATAAGGTAAATAACCCCCCCCCGCAAAAGTGCCTAAAATGAGATACCCTGGACTACATACATATATAAATCCGATATTTTGATATTTATACTGTGTAACTAATGGAAAAAAATTGTATTGTTAACCTAAGATTCTATTTTTACATACAAGGTGTCTACTTTTAAACATAGGTATTTATTCAAATCTATAAATTCCATATTTTTTCAATTAAAATAATTTTTTCCGCAAATAATTAGACTTAATTGAAAAATAAATCACCTTTTATTTACGATCCGCGTTGTAGCAATGCCTCCCTATGTCATGGATGTATTTAAAATTCTAGTAAGTTATTTGTGGAAAACCAGAAAAAAAAGCCATTTTTTAGCCTTCTGGTTCTATTTAATTGAAAAAAATTAAACATATCCCGAATAAAGAAAATTATTTTTGAAAAATTGGATTGTTTCATATTTTTTGGGTTACCTCAAATTTTGCAGGAAGGTCTATTTATAATAATAATTACATTCTAAACAACTATTTAAAATAACTTTTGGTGATACCTCGTCATTTAACCTAACTGTTCTTAATTTGTGGTAGTTTTTCTTAAATTGCCGCTATATTTGTTTTGATTTTTTTACATATTATGTAAAAATCGATTCTTAGACATGCAGAGAAGATTCATCAAAATACTTTTTAATATCTCAACAATAAAAAAATTTGTCATTTGTTGCGAACTCTTCGGACCACACTGTATAAATATCGTAATATTTGCCAACTTTGATTTTTACATCCACCCCCGAAAACCGTGCCCTAAGGTCGTCGCTATCGATTTCCCTTTGGGACTGGAAACGGTCGAGTCGGGGATACACGATAATATTCTTGTCGTTCCGGGTGTTGAGTGGCTGGCCAGCCGAGCGACTACAAAGGTAATCCCCCCTTTTTAACAGGATTACGGCCAGATCCAGCGGAGGCTCTTTTGATTCCAGCCTCCCCGTCCGGTTCTGCGAAATTAGAAACATTTTCAGGGACGGTGCTTTAACTTCCCGTTAGTCGGTCAAAGAAATCTGTAGGAGTGGTTTTGCAAATTCCCAGTTATAAATGTCGTAAATAAAACTGATGGTATAAGATCTCAATCTAAGCAAAAAAAGTTGCCCATCAAAATTTTTTGAGAAATTCCGTTGTCGGACGCCCTTGACTACGTTTATCTCGTGACAACTCCAACTCAACACCTTATTTTCATCTGTTTTAGCAATAATGAAAGATACCGAATATATGGCTTTAAAATAGAAATATACAGCAAAGTAAACTAAATTTAAGAAACTCGATATGCTCTCTGATATTTAACATATACCTATTTTGTATTTTAATTCGTAAGTGTTTCAATATTTAGATACGTTTCTGTAATATTTTTGACGTTTTATTCACCTTATCTGACAATAACTAATTTACAACAAAGCACCTTTGAAATAATTTGAGAGTAACCATGGAAACGCATCATACATACCAAACACTACCGTACTTTCATCGTTTTAGTAGACGTAGGGGAATGGCCGCGCGTCGCCGTGCGTCCAGCTAGGTTTGTCAGTCGTTGGCGGGGGGAGTACACAGTAGTCCCGCACCGCTTATCAGTAGAGTTTGGCGAGCAAAAAACACGCCCCGCCCCCCGCCAACGACTGACGAACCTAGCCGAATACACGGCGGCGCGCCGCCCAGCCATGGCTATGTCTACTAAAACGGTGAAAGTACGGTATATTGTCTGCATTGTTTATTTTTTGTAAATTAAATTTATTATAATATGCCGATAAAATGTTTTAAGTTTCCGTTTTCAAAGAAGTATAATAAAAAATATCGTTCATTACACGTCCAGAAATAGATTTTTCCGTGCTTGCATGATTTTGTCACGCGCGCACGGAAAAATCTTTATTTCCAGATTCGTAATGAAATATACTATTATAATTCTACGTTTACATCATTAGTATTGAATCCTACGGTTTTCAATGCTCTCTAGCTCTAGGAACATTAACTTATTATACTTATTCCACAGTAGGTTGGTGCACATTCTGGACAACTTCTGTTTGGAAATAGCGGCTTAACTTGAAATTTAAAATATGATTGAATTTCAATCTGTAGGGTTTACGCCGTCTATTTGAGTCCGTTACAGTGAATTCAAACCTCTGTCAATAGGATCGAACGCGTCGATATAAACGTAGTCCTTATAAGTTTGAAAGGGCCCCAAAAAAAACGCCCCGCCACTGAGAATTTTCTGATATCAGAAATTGTATAAGTGGACATAAAGAAAATATTATTTATACACAAAGTCTCAAGGCGAGGACTATGATAGGTTGCACCAGAAAAATATGCTGATTAGGTAATTTTCAACGACTTGGAATTTTCCTCCGATCAAATATGATATTTGATATTTGATCTGAGGAATTTTCATATTACCTAAGTGTATTTCCACTCATGCTCATATGAACTTTTCTGCTTAAGATGAGTATCTTTAACTTTAGGTTTAGTTATGCAATTTAAAAACATTTTATTATAATACATGTACTTAGGCTGCCATTTGCAACGCCCTGTATCTTTCTTCTAAAGCGTTTTTATGTTCATACTTCATATGAACTTTTCTGTTTAATTAGATTTTCTACCGTCACTTTTATTTATGACATTTACAACTGGGAAACCCTATAAGTATAGAAGATGTTTCTTTTAGGTCGAAGAGTGAGTAGTTCCCGCCTAACGATAATATATATGTGTCTAATTTTATACCTAAGTGTGTTTTCACATGCAAAACAAAAGTATCTTGTGAACAAAACAAAATTGTCAGTTACTTACTTATTCAGAGTAAAGTACATTTTATGGCATGAAAATAACTAATACAAGCAGGTTTATTTGGATTTCTTTGATTTTCTTTTTATATCTTTTTTTATTACCTACGGCTGTGATTATTTTTAAACTGTAAGTTTAGATATTGTATGTGTTTGATTGAAGTGCATTGCTTTTGATATCCAGGGTATCTATTAATGGATGGCCACTCGAAAATATCTGGACAAACATGCATTCACAGAAAGATACTGGAATAAATGTATTGGATGGAATAAAAGAGTTATTGGGGAAATTATATTTCAAAATAAGGTACCTACTTATATGTGATTTTTCGCAACTAAAAGTATGCCACAAATGAGTTTCAAAACAAGCAAGGCCGATCTGCAGAAGCTCAAATTTCAACTCAATTTTTTTTGTCTTCGAAATTCTCTTTCCACCAAGCAGACAAAATATTGCCTTGTTTTGGTTTTCAGTCCTTTATCCACCAAACGAACAGGTTTCAAAATGTTGTATAATGGTATAATTAAAATTATTTTATTACCTATGCTACCATACAGAACTCCCCCAGTTATAGGCACACAGCTAAAAAGAAACTATAGAAACGCGACTTATTTCCACTAGATGGACACAGTTCAAACCCGTCTTTGTCATAAACACGTCTTTGATCTTACCGCTTGCGAACGGGACACCAAAAACAAAACAGCAACTGTCGCAAAAACCCCCACTCTTCAAGAAGTTTATAAAAAGTTGCAGTTTTGTCTTTTTCGACACGAGATTCTATTGTCTTTTTGTTTCGTCCGTTTGGTCGAAAACTAGCATTACAAGAGTCATTTCAACTATCCGAGAATACTCTGCATTTCATAGAAATTTTATTTGATATCTGTAGCTTACCTATCTGTAAGTACAATTTATATATTTGCATTAAGTACAGGGTGATCCAAATAACATTTTACTCGCCTTTTAACTTCTCTATTTTTCGACTTAAAGAAAAAATGTAGAGATAACAATTTCAGGGTTTTTGGTAGGCGTTTCCGTGGTCTTGTTGAAATTTGTACAGGGTGTTCCCTAAAAGCGGTACAAACCAAACTTATGTGTTTTTGTGGAACACTCTGAACATTATTAAATTTTCGGAATCTACGCTTCATCCCGAACATCCTGTATGAGCTAGACTAGGTGAATCTAAAAAAAAATGTAATGCCGAATTTTATTAGGCCCTTCATAAATTTCTAGTGTTCTCAAGCAAACGCGGACAAACTGTATATACGACAATCAAAAAATTGATATATCATTTCAGTTGGATACGGATTTTGAAGTAAAATAAAAAAAATCATGGAAATGTTGGTTATGGCGTTTTCATTTAACGTTACAGTAAGTAAAGGAATTTTTAATTTTTATTAAAAACCTACTTTGGTGTGAATTAATACTAGATTTATTACACAAAAAAGATATTTCTTATTGATACACATTTTGGCAGAACCGTAATAAAGTGGCGTAGGCGTAAGGCGGCGTTATTTTAGACTTAAATAGATACAAATAAAAAACGTTGACGTCTTTCGGCTGTCTGTGAAAAAAATAATAATCTGAAAATTTCGATTTCAAGATTATTGTTGTAGATATGATAAAGGTTTTAAGTCTTTTATTTAATCAGCACTGAAAAACGCCAAAATGGTCTTTAAAATATGAGGAATGGGCAGTGAAGTGATTCATTATTTTACGATTTTTCTTTAAGCTGGCCTAATAATACCTATACTATTTTCATTCAGTTGAGTCAACACGGACGTTAAGGTCAAAAAATGACGTACTGGCCAACATTTTTGCGTAAATATCATAAATATGTATAGACTATCTAGACTAAATTATAGACTACCTATTAGAGTATGATTTTATACTGTTGGCTTGGCAGCCCGATAGTGTCTGTCCCAGAAATAAGTTCACAATAATTTTAACCACGTTTTAACTCGTCAAGAGCAACAAAACTTATTTCAATTTTCTTTCCGAAATCTCTTGTTACTTTCAAGATTAAATACTTTTAACATTCTAATGTAGTTTGTTACCCGCCACTGAAGCTTATGTCGAAATTCTTGGTTGACTAAGTAATAACATAATACGTATAGTCTGCTGGGCTGGACCAACACTACATTAATGTTGGTCCAGGTTTAAAACCCCGAGTTAAATCGACCTACCCCCTCTATCCCTAATTAAAGGTATTTTTTTATAAAAGATAATGTATAAATAGTACAGGGGGTTGCCTAATTATATCCTTGCACGCGGTTAAGTTAGTTAGTTAGTTGCCTACTTTTATTTGACCTTAATAGCGGATTGGCAGGAATGGTATAAACTATATGTCTTGGCCGCTGCGCCCGCAACTAATACCGTCGATCAACGCTAATATTCTTGAACAACGGGACACGTAATAACGTGCGTGGCATGTAAGAAAAAAACACTACCGGCAACAGAATCAGTTCGTGCACCTCTCGTAAAAATAAAAAACATAGAAATGGCTTCCACTACCGCAATGTTTTGTTTCTGTCGAATTTTTGTTTATTTACAATAGGTCCAAAGGCGAGGTTGCCATGACTACAAAATGCTAAAGAGAAATTCGATAACATTTTTCATTCGTTAAATCGTTGCACAAAAATATCAATAATTATTAATTATCTATCACATAAATATTTACCCTTCTTATTGACTATTTTTGCTTTATTTTTCTAAAATTGTTGCTCAATCCGGCAATGATGCTTTGAGAATGACGTGCGACGGTTTGTGTCGCATTTTGGTAGCGTTGTTTATGGTAGTGCTTTGGGTATAGCAGCTTTTTCAACTTGTTTTATTTTTGCTATTTTCTGGGCATATTTGTTTGTGAACGTTTTGAACGTTTTATACAATAGACAATGGGGTAAAAGTGCATAATTTGCAAATCAAGCAATCTATCAAATGATGTTACATTTAATGTGTAAATAGTACATAGTCGTAGATTTGGGACTTGGGGTTTAGAAAATAATATTTTTCGGTGGATATTTTAGCATCAATTATTTATTAGCTTTACTAAACTAAGAAAAAAATGAATTCATGAATGATATAGTTTTAATATTGGTTGTTAATTGTTATTGTGATGAGCGGACAGTATAAAACAGCTATGATTTATTTCCAATAAATTTCGTGATTTCGCACGTCACTGTTTTATGTTTAGAGTAGTTGTAAATATAAATATTTTGGATAGGTATTTCTTCAGAGGCCACACGAAACTTATATACGTCATTTCTATGTTGTTTTATTATTTTTGTGAGGTGCACCCAGGGCCGTGCATAGGGAGGCGCGGTCGGTACAAATTACCGGGGCCCGGGGCCCGTAGGGGCCCGGCGCGTTGTTGACAGTCTGGGCAAAGCGTTGACGGCGTTGTATGTAATAATATGTAATATGTTCCCAATGTCATAATTTCTCTCAGGATTTTTTGCACTATTCCAGTGACAGTTGCACAAGGAAAAAGGTCATTTAGTACCTTAGCTTGAATAAAAAAAGTTCCTAGGTCTACTATGTACCCAGAACGGTTAACAAGTGTAGGACCTCTCGCATTAGAATATTCTTTAGCTCGAAAAAGTAATTTTGACCAAATCATAGACAACTTTGCCAATATGAAGGCTTCAAAGTCGACCTACTCTAAATCATAGCCGAACGAGTAACCTAACCTACCTAAACACTGTCTAAATATGTATTGTAAATAATAATCCTGGGATTCGACGAAAAGTTATATATTAATTTTGTGTGTTTGTGTTGCTTATACAACGCGTTTTGGCATGTTTGCCATCATCAGGTATATAAAAGTTGTAAATATATATAAATGTCATTTATTTTGTAGGGGGCGATTTATACAAAAAGTTACATTTAAAAACATATTTGTTTTCTAATATATTTCAAAAAGATGTACATCAATAAACAATTTAAAATTCCTTGGATGTTTTTGAAAAGACGATTATTTTTATATGATAAAAGTTATTAAAAATATATCTGTGCATTGTGTTTTGTGTAGGTGGTAATAGTGAAGGAATGACTCCTTCAACAAAAATTAATATATAACTCTTGGTCGAATCTCAGGATTATTTATTTACAAAACAAGAACGACCAGGAAAAAATGTTCTTTTTTAATAAAAAAAAAATTAAATATGTAATGTGAGTAGAACGTATTTATTTTTATTTTTTATGTTTTTTATTTATTTATTTTGTTTTATTGTTGTTGAGAGGCAGAAAAATCTATATCTGTTATATCAAATTTAAAATTTAAGTTCCTTTTTTATTTCTTAAGTCGTTATGTTATGTGTTCCTTATATTTGCAATAGAGGATAAAGACTGTTTGGTTATTTATTTTGTAGGTATACGTAATAATAGTTCATATTTCCATATGGTTCCTTTGATTTTGTAACACTTTTTGCTTGACGTATTTTTTAAAATGTCAACTTCGTATGTATACAATGTACAGGGTGTCCAGATTTGGTTGTAAATGCGGGGTATCTCGGTTATTTTTAGAGATAGGGCGTTGCGGTTTTCGCGAACCGTTGCTACTTTTATGTGAAACGAAAGATACCGTAAATAGATTTTTCATAGCCACCTTCGTTTTTAAGATACAGGGCGAAGTTGAAAATTTGCGCTTTTGGGGCATATCTCGTATATTGGGAACGGTTACACTTATAATTCAGTGCCGCATTCAGTTTTTTACTAAAATTGATAGTGTTCGATATATGGACCAAAGTTAGTTTTTTTTAAATGGAAATGTAAAAACCTAAGTTTGGTCCATATATCGAACACTAGCAATTTTAGTAAAAAACTGAATACGGCACTGACTTCTACGTGAAAATGTCTATAAGATACAGTTTCTGCCATTTCAATAATATCATTAACCGTTCCCAAGATACGCGGTATGCCCCAAAAGCGCAAATTTTCAATTTCGCCCTGTATCTTAAAAACGAAGGTGGCTATGAAAAATCTGTTTACGGTATCTTTCGTTTCACAAAAAAGTAGCAACTGTTCGCGAAAACCGCAACCCCCTATCTCTAAAAATAACCGAGATACCCCCCATTTAGAACCAAATCTGGACACCCTGTACATATTTGACACTATAAAAATGTTGAATCCTACATCGCTTTGTATGTAAAATAAATGTAATATGCACTTTGGCGGCAGAGGGGCCCGTCGAGATGGTAGTACCGGGGCCCATGCGAGCTCTGCACGGCCCTGGGTGCACCTAAACAAGTATTTGTTTTGATTTGGTCCCGCATAAAAACATGATGACAATGGCATTTGTTTAATATATTATTGGTATAATTATATTTTGTCTCGCCCTGGGGTACTCACAAGTATCCGTCCTGTGGTCGTCTGCCCGGAGATGAGCTCGCCGGCCCAGTCCTTCGCCTCCGTCATGAAGGTGCCCTCGAACTCCTGCTTGCCCTGGCGGCCCTGGCCGCCCGGGCCGGCGGCGCGGTCGCCGGCGGGCCCGGGGACGCCCGCGGCCGCCTTCTTCGCGGCCTCGGCGGCGGCCGCGCCGGCCCCCCCGTCGCCCCAGTGCTCGCCGTCGCGCCGGCAGCACAGGAACGCGAACAGCCGCCATACCTGGCGGGGATAGAACGGGTGTAGTGAGCGCCGGAGGCGTGTATTTAGGTTGCCGGCGGTCGGCCGGCGATGGGCCGGCATCGGGAAATGATGGTGGCAAAGCGGTGGTTTGCCAACGGTCCTAACATAACTTCATAATAAATAACGCATGGACGCAGAATGGGTCCGGCGAGCAATGGAGACGTTTTTAGGTTGCCGGCAGTCTGCCGACGTTGGGCCGGCATCGGAAAACAGTGGCGTATCCAGGATTGACGTCTGGGGGGGGGGGGATAGTTAAAAACAGAAGAAAAACATATTTTCTAAAATAAATAAATACAGGGTGTCCGGAAATAAATGCATCAACTTGAAAAATTAAAAAGACAATGGAAAATATGACGAAAAGTTCATATGAACATGAGTCCACAGATGTTTGGTTTTCGAGATGCAGGGTGTTGACATTGACATTTTATTTTCGATTTTTTTTAAGTAACTTTTTGAGACGACAAAATTTTCTTGCAAAATTTGGTAGCCGGTTTTTTCTTGGGAAGAGAAGTCATAATTTGGTATTATTTTCGGCGCAATCCTTAGAGGGTACTGCGTACGCAATCATTATTTAATTTAATTTGCCCTAACTTTTTTGACAGTAAACTTTTATATATATCCTCTTCCCACACGTTTTCTAAGCAAAAAAAGGTATACTTGATGAATAACGCCAAAGGTGACTGTTTTCGAGAAATTTTCAAATTTCTACATCGATGCAGGTGCATATCGACACTCGTATGCAATTAAATTCAAAATAAAATTTAAATAAACAAGCACATTTATTTTTTGACAGTTTAATTAACTCGTTGTTTTTTTTTGCAAGAAAATTTTGTCGTCTCAAAAAGTTACTTAAAAAAATCGAAAATCAAATTTCAATTTCAACACCCCGCATCTCGAAAACCAAATATCTTCGGACCTATGTTCATATGAACTTTTCGTTATATTTCCCATTTTTCTTTTTATTTTTTTTTTAAGTTATTACCGGACACCCTGTATAACATAAAAATAATTCTTCTTAGAACCCTTAAGATCTATATCACAAAATCAAGTATTCTTTTTTTGGTCTTGAGCTCGTCAAATATCTCCTCTGGAGATATGGGTATTTCAGGGTACACATAAAGGAGCGTTAACCCATTCTGTCGGTTTTTGATAATATTATTTCTAATATAAATTTTTAAAACTTTCAGTTTTGAAAATGTTCTTTCTGGCGTGGCGGTACACATTATAATTGTGCAAAATAGGTTTAGTATGTTGTTTTGCCTAATTTACGGTTACGCGCTGCGACCGACGGAGTGTGTGTGCAAAATATACGGCGGCGCGTTCTCAAATCTACTGCACAGGTTTTAATTTCGAGAAGACAAGATGAAACAAATAACAAATTGTAGATGTTTGATGTTCACTGCATTTTCAGATTAGGCCAGGAGTATATAATTTTTGGTATTATTAATTTTGATATTACAAATCTCGTTTATCTCGATAGCTCTGGGGGGGGGGGGGGAATTGCCCCCTTTGTCCCCCTGGATACGCCACTGTCGGAAAATGATGGTGGCAACAATCGTTGGCAGGGCACTGGTTTGTCAACGGTCTTAACTAAGAGCAAGTTTTTCCAAAAAGCAATCAGCAATCACCCCCCAAGGTCACGGGCGTAGCCAGGATTTAGATTTGGGGGGGGGTTAGTTTGAGAAGTAAATAAAACAACAAAAATATACTTACATGAAATTTAATATCTATATATTCATCCGAAAAACTACGACATATTTATAAAGTTCTTAACTTTAAATGAAATGGATAAATTAATTTCGTTCCTCTGCGCTAAATCTAAAACCATTAAAGAAGAAATCTTCGGCTTTTTCTTTTAAATATATCCACTACTTCATCTGCATGAATTTCTGTTCCATAGTGAATGTTCATTAGAGCCAAACCATTAAGTCTGTTTTCACTTGTAGTGTTTCGTAAATAGTTTTTCAGTCTCCTTAGGCTCGAGAAAGACCTTTCTGGGGTAGCAGTGGATACAGGAATGGTAGCCAAGATTTGTAGTAATGTGTAAATATTAGGATAAAGGTTTTTATCGCACATATCTAGGCATTCCAAACTAGATTTCGGGGTAGGCAGTCTTCTTATCAGCATGCAAGGTAGCTGAAGCTTTGATAGCTAAATCCAAATTAGTTTCTTTATTAGAAACCCCTTGACCTTGACTACACCACTTTTTCCGGTAGTCCATAGCTTTAGGTTTATCACCCTTCCTTTTTTTCCCCTCCATTTTTCGACAGTAATAATGATTCACGTATCTATCTTTAACAAGGTCATCGAATAACAGTGCACTAAAATTACTCACTTACACGGTACACTTAATTCTCTTCACTATTCGTTCACCACTTTTCACTTTTATTCGCTTCGACTTCGCATGGAACAATACTGCCGTAAGCGCGGTCACGCGCCGCTTATATAGCAGCCCAGTAGCCGTCCAGAAACTTCCACGAACTTCCACAAAGTTCCGCTCATTTCGACCGAGGGGCGTGGCGAATAATCGAGAAACAACGCAAAGTGTCCCTACAATACAAAATAGTTCGGCTGCAACTGCGTCTGCCTCTCGTCAAAAGATGCCGCTAGGCGCTACTATTACTACATATATTCAAACGTAATAATAATTTAACTCTTCACTCCTCGTATTTTTTCGTTATAATATTAGGTAATATTTTGCTTATTTCGGGGGGGGGGGTTTGAACCCCCGAAACCCCCCCCTTGGCTACGCCCGTGCCCAAGGTTAATAGAGAGTAGGTTGAACGGTAACTCGGGTGAGGCGAGCGGGAAGGGGAAGGCTGTGACGTCACATGTGGATAAAATGGATACATTGCTTTGAGTTTACATGCATTCAGATGGTTTAGCGTTCTCTGGTTTTAGCTCATTTAAATAACCTCGATTTTAGCTTGTTTGTTTAAACGTGTGTGGCGATTTTTACACTATCTATGGACAGTTTTATAGATATTATATTTTTATAGTGTATTACCTTAATTAAAACATAAAAATCATGCAGGTGTATTGTAAAACAAATAATTAGATATTATTATCCTGATATTTAGCTCTTTACTAACCTTGCAGGCGTACAAGCCACGTACAAGTTAATATTATATGCGCACGATATCTATATGTGACGTCATGGCGTGAACCGAAAAGTTAGCGTTCAATGGCGTTCAACCTACTCGCCACTAACCTTGATCACCCCCCAGGCCAAATATCTTTTTCAAATGAGTGATGATCTCAATTTTCTCTTCTCCGGTCAAAGAAAACAGTGGTTTTTGAAGGCCTTGCAAACAAAAAAGTTCGGGCGATTATCTCCAAAAATTACGATTTTGTGGATTCTTATAGGTCTAAAAGTATGTGTCTATAGGCACCCTATACATATAACGGTGGAATCAGAAAAACGATTGGATTTCAAAATGGCAAATATATGCAGGAACTAGCATAGGAACCCTACAACTTTTCTATATAAAAACCTTTTTCCTAGCTCCAAAAAATAAAAAAGTTATTAGGAGTGATCCACATAACTCGACAACCCTGAATGTTGACACAGTAAGGGCCGCGATACGAACATGCTATTTAACGATGTTTTTATTTCATTGTACTCGAGTGCAATAAAGAAAGACTTTTGTAGCTAGAAATTGATGCGAAAAGTAGGTACCCACAATTTTTTTGCTTTGACTTGATATATTTGTTCGAGTAAGTAAGACAATGTGTAGGTGTAGGTGTAAGTGTGGCCAGTATAATTCAGGGAAAATGTGTTATTCCAAAATAGAACGAGTGTATCGAGACTTTATTTTGGCACACTACTTCTGTTTTGTTGTTAGCAATTTACTGGAGTTCAGCTCCAGTTCTTTTGTATATATCGTGGTATTGTGGTATATACCTACGTTTGACCATTGAGTAAAGGAATAATTTACTCAATGGTTTGACTTAAGTCAATAATCACATTTAAAAATTAAGAACTAGTACTATTAATTTATTATCTCAAACAGGTAAATATAGAGCTGTTGAACTCGTAAACACATGTTTAGCAATAGTGTTCTATAACTATGTTATACGATACTTTCCTTGTGCTATTTTTAGGTACACTTTAGTGGAAATCTATATTGCAGTAAAAGTTTATACCTGATAAACACACTATAAACTGAGAAAATAAATGAATAGGATTTCAAAGGGCACCTTTAGCTTCAGTCCAACAAAATGATTAAAACTGGGACACTCTATATTTACCTATTAAAATATTCGATATCAGAATAACTCTGCATATCCTAGGAAAATAAATAATTAATCATGGAGAAGTTTAACAAAACATTCAGATGATTTCAAGGTGAAACAGGAATGAAATTTTAATGAATTCGTGGATGAATGATACAGACATCTTATTCATTATTAACGTAAACCTTCCCTGATATAAGGGTATGGACTACTTTTCCAGTGAAACGGAATAAAATTTCTTTACAGTTGCCTAGAAATATCGTATATCGTATCAAATTAATAAATGTTTAAAATCGCCATATTAATATGTTTTTAAATTAATTAACAAACCGTATCTCCCTTGTGTTATGAGAATTTTTAGTAGTGACATTCACATTCTCAAAATTAGTTAATTTAAAACTCAGTCGCACAGTGAATTTGTCATTCATAATCACTGTGATATTTGTGCAAAAAAATAGCTTTCATTATTTAACCAAGAAAAATCGATTTGTAAGTTATTTAAAATTCTTGATGCCAATGCATATTGCTTTGAATAGATGAATGACAACATGAAATTCCAATTATCTTTAAATATTAATAGTACAATATACGATAGGTGATGTGCTCTTCTTTCTCATCAATATGCTGAATGACGAGCACTATGTAGGACGAAGAAACCGTTCAGTATTTAGTAACTGAAATAGAACTAATAAGTTTATATTTTTCTACAGGTTTCCAGTTATTATTATAATTGCATAAACGATAAGATAATTTTGTACGTACAATTGATACAATAATTGATATTAATGATTTACCTATGAGGTTTCTAATGCACCTATCAGACTATCTCATAGTGATCTCATGTGTTCTGGATTCGAATACTTACTCAAAAATTACTCGTTAAGGCACCTATCCATTTTCTTTCAATTACACAATTGGTCGGAATCCATCGATTACGCATGCGAATGATGAAGGAGTACGTAATGCACTATTTGTATTCTCTTGATGCTAATGCCATTACCTAATGCTGATCACTTCGTCATGAAAGGTGACACCTGATAATTTTTGTTTCCTCGTCATGTTCGAAGAAATCTTAGAGAATCAACAGAAATATAAAATTCAGTGAGGTTCTTAGTTTTACAAAAGAAAAGTGCATTAATTTTAGAAATTTTTGTATTTTCTTGTTAGAATGCAACGTAATAAAATAATGATCTATCACGTCCGAGATCACGTGTTATCGAATTAGGGAGTACAATAATTAATAGAAAATAGAACAAAAGATTTTTGTTTGAAAGTATGCGCAAAAGTGCATTTTCATGAAACAATCAATAATTATTCAAACAGATTCTTAGCAAAGAACCGAATAATTCCTGGATAACAAGGTTTTGCTCCGAAATTCATTTATATCCCTCCTCCGCCTGCCTTCTATCAAAAACGGAAGGTAAACTCAAAGCTCCACTTCTAAAAATAAAACAAAGGGACAAAGGTTCTCCACTCTATGGTTTTGTTTACCCCTGAAATGAGATGTTTTAATATTATTAGTCTCCGCCTCCGCGCTCTAATATGCATTTCAAATTTTATTTGAATTGAGGCTTTCTCGTTACCGTGGAAAAGCTACTAATCAAATTGGGTGGAAAAATGGCTGCTAATTAAAATTTTACCAATATTTCTTGAAACTTCATTCATCTCTTGAATCACTAAGTAATAATTGTGTTTTAGTCCTTCCATTGCATCTATAAAGCATAATATAATCTTTTCTTTTCTCTACTAGATGTCCTACTATTGTTGTCGCCAAGTTTTCCCCCGAAAAATCTATTATTATTGCTTTCGTGAAATTGCTCCAATTAGCAATATTAATTTTCGACGAGAAAGGTTGTGGAAATTAAGAATGCCTTGGATCTTGTTATGGCTCGTAGGAAATGTTTTGAGCCCAAAAATTTTGTATTAAGAATATGGGCGCTATGGACAGAATTACTCATCGAATTCATAGGTACCTATACATAGTAATGAAGTTGCACAAGGCACAAATTCACTGCATTTTAAGCAGCCAGCTCTAAAGAGGGATAGGTTATTCAACTCGGCAAAGGATGATGTTACATACCTACAACCTGAAATTGTAGTTCATTGGAAAACCAAAACAATAATTCCAAAACACCAAGTCCAATTTGTAAGTTGTATTTTTAAAGAACGAATACTAATAATAATACAATACCTAAATGGAAATGAAAAATGGTAAAGATAGAGAACCGTTGCAACTGACACAATACGAAGGAGGAATCCTGGGAGGAATCTGACGTTTTGCTTATTTCTGATTAAATTTCTGCGTAAATTTGGATACCATAGTTTGTAACCTCGTTTGTAATGGTACAAATCATAATGAAACCCTAAGATATTCAAATAGTTTGGAACTTTGAAAACCAATAGAAGACTATTTACTATCAAATTTGCTATTTGCTAGATCTATCCTTTAATATTATATGTATTAAGTGTAGGTATTTCTTTAACAAAATAACGCAGCTAATGCTATGATTTATGATACCTACTCTTATCAGGACTTGTTCGCTTCTAGTCATGTGTATCTATTGAAACTGCCCAGTGTGTTCTTCAATTTGTTGTACCTACTTACAATATTAATTTGTATGTAACAAAACCAAACAGAATACAAAAACATCATATTTGATGTGATCAATTTGATACACAGCTATTTCTAAACGATATTCTAAGATATTAAGGAAAATGAATGTTTCATAATGATGGGATATAACCTTCGTCAATTTGATAAAACTTAAAATTTTTTAACAAAAATCCGCAGCTAATGTTTCATAATACTCCAGCCAGGACCTGTGTTGTGTTTCCTTTCCTGACTTAGACTGAAGTAAATTTAGAAATTAGGATTTATAACAAAACGAAGAGTTACAGTTACAATGCACCAAGTTGATAGAAAGCAGTCAAAAATGTGGAAATATTATACACTCCTGGACAAAATTAACGCACCACTTTAATTAATCTAAATATTTACAATAAAAACACTAAATATTCATCTGCTAATTCATTTCTTTGGCAGATTGCTGGTGACTCTCCTGTCTCCGAGCCTGTCTCGCACGTTGTCTCAAAAAAAAAACGATCCTCAATTTTGCAACGTTTTCGCTTTTGCCCTGGCCTTCGATGGTACGAGCCCGTCTCATTATTGTATGTCGTCTGTCTCACCATGCGGCAGATGCTGGAATGATGTCTTCCTAGCAAACCCGAAACATATCGCATTGAATATCCTTCATCCAGGAGAGTCAATGCTCGCACTGCATCTTCAATTGACAAATTTCTTTGTCTATGTTCATTTTCCTTACTTGATTTACTCGCAAGTGAACTTCCCAACATGCATGTGATAAAAACAATTACAATCGAAAGATTGCTTTTCAGAGACACTTTGCTTTAATCAACACTTTTTAAGAAAATTTTAACACCGTTTTAGTCTAAAACGAGGTTTAATACGAATTACTGTCAAAACAAGGTTATTTGATACTATACGCGACTGAATTTAAGATGCCAACGCCCCGATGGGACTATGCGAACTAATGTATGGGCCATCGTCGCCATGGGAACGGTGCTAGCCACCGGGTCTAGGTACACAGCGTTGTTCTTTCTTCTTGTTCATTGTTGGCATGGCCCATAGACTAGTTTAGCATTGAGCCTATAGGGGGCGTATTTCTTACATTAAAAGTTAACTTTTTTTCACTCTAAACTGCTCAGAGTGAAAAAAAGTAAGTTTTTTTAACTTGTTAAAAAAAGATATACTTTAGGCATTTAAAAAGGTTAAAAAAAGTAAAGTTTTTATAACGATCGTATAAAAAAGAATATTTTTTGGCGTCGCGACGCCTAGCGTCGTATTTGCAAATGGGTCAATTTATTCCTTTATCCACCCTATATCATCTCCCATATACAGTGACCGGCAGAAAGTTGGACACAAAAATTTAATATTTTTAAACTCTGATTTCGATTAATTTAAATTTCTAGCCGCTAATGGAACAAAATTAACGTTTAGTAGCAAATTCATCTGTTATCCGGTAATAAGTTGGACTTGCGGTATTTTCTTTTTTTGTAATACACGGGCTGGCCGAAAAAATACAAAAAAGTTAAATTCCTTTTTTTTTTGACTAGGTGGCTGTGACTTTAAATCTGTCATCCACTTTTGATTTCAAACAACTTTTTTACCTAAGTAACTTTTTACCGTATTTTAACAAATAAGGGTACTTTACTCTTGAGCTATTTTGACATTTTTGAATCTACCTCGTATTCAAAAAGAGATATTTAAATTTTGATATGTGCGTTTTGAGTTTGAAATAATGCACCAACTTTTATCAAGAATAAAATTTTCTTAATAAAAAAGTTTTCCATTTGTGTCCAACTTTCTGTCGGTCACTCGGTCACTGTATACCTAATATTTCCATACCTTTGACCGTTTTCCACCAACAGAGGTTGGTCGCTGATCGTCTAAAAATGATCACCCTGTACTTATTTATATCAACCGAGGGGTCATCAGGTTCTACAGTAGGTGTACAAATTTGTATGCAGGACACAGAACATCCTGCAGTACTTCGGCAGGACTCTGCAGTACTTGTGCAGGACCGTGCAGTGGGTACCCACGTGTGTAGGACTCTGTAGTATATCATAACATAAAATCGTCATTCAAAAAATGAGGTTGTAGTAAAAATTAAGGGGAATTCGAGGGTGTAGCCTAATTTTGTATACGGGGGTCGGTAAAAAAGTTATTGCGAAAAAACATTTTTTGCAAAATAAAAAAAATATTTTTTTACCTACACATCCATTAGAGAACCTTTAAGTAGTTTTCCCGAATATTCAGTTTTTTAATATAACTTCCGGTTATAGCGGAAATAAAAGTGGTTTCCTCTATTTTACAACTTACACTTTTCTCTATTTTTCCAGTTGTATATTCCCGCGGTTGTAAATGTAGCTTCATCGGACCAAATAATTTGTTTAAAAAATCCAGCTCCACCTCTTGCAAAATAAAAGTTTAACATTGTTTGACAATATTCCAGTCTTCTTGCAGCATCTCCAGGGAATAGCCTTTGAACAGGTAATATTTTGAAGGCTTTAAATTTGCTCAATTTCATTACCCTTTGTAAGTTTCTCGCTGCATCTATCTGAGATTTTTCGTTATTTCTTCTGAAATAATTTTAAATTCGTTCTCTCTCGTCCGCACTAATTCTAAACCCTTTTTTTTCTCTTGCTAATCACACTTCCTGTCGATCTGAATCTTCGATACAGCTTACATATAGATGAAGCACTCGGAGCATTTCTATTTGGATATTTACGAGAATACTCCCTCAAAGTTTCTACGTATCTTTTATCATTTTTGATGAAGATCTCTAAAATATCACAGCATTCTTCTTTCAAAAACATTTTTTAAACTGCAACTACTAACAGCTTCAGCTTCAATAGAAATATTGAATTGACAGCCTACTCGCTTGTCAGTTTTATTATCATGGCTGACTTGATTTGTCATAAATTTGGTTTTATTGTTTGGCCTACTCAGATCGAACATCAGACACCGACCATGAGACCATGTATCTAGTTTGATGGAGCTTCTCTGATAAATATCTCGGAAACGGTTGGAGATAAATAGGTCAAATTATATATCGTTGGATTCAGAATTAAAAAAGGAATCCTGTGATGGTTAAGAGAAATGTGTAAGTTGTAAAATAGAGAAAACCACTTTCATTTCCGCTATAACCGGAAGTTATATTAAAAAAGTGAATATTCGGGAATACTACTTAAAGGTTCTCTAATGGATGTGCAGGTAAAAAAATATTTTTTTATTTTGCAAAAAATGTTTTTCGCGATAACTTTTTTACCGACCCCCTTATACAAAATTAGGGTAAGCCCTCGAATTTCCCTTAATTTTTACTACAACCTCATTTTTTGAATGACGATTTTATGTTAACCTGTCTCCACGTAGCACACTTTTTCCGCTTGGATGGGCCACCCTGTACCTGTGCAGGACCCTGCAGCATTTATGCAGGGCTCTGCAGTATTTGAGCAAAACCATGCAGTACCGGACCTGCATATTGACTATACACTGCAGCTTTCTACAGTATAGGTGTACAAAGTACCTAAAGTCCCCTCGATATCAACACATACGAAAACTGGATAACGGAGCTGACCCAAAACTTACTGAAAAGTGAAAAAGATACCGATCTTTTGAGATTCCACCTTACCCCCCGAAATTTTCCAACCATCCCCACGATCTTTTTGATCGAAAATCGACCGACCCGTTCGCATCTAAATCGAGCCCGAATCGATCACCCGGTGCTACCGCCTTCCGCCCCCCCCCCCCCGCATCCCCCGTCGCGCACGTACCAGCACGATCAGCAGCCCGGCGAGGAACGTGCAGATGCTCGACAGCAGGAAGCACCAGTACTTCCGCTCGGTGAGGCAGTCGAAGTCGTCGTCCTGGTTCGCCGCGCCCCCCTCGCCCACGTTCACGATCAGACAGCTGACGTTGAGGACGGCGGCGGCGGCGGCGATCTCCTCGACGCTGCCCGCCGCCATGCGACCGGCGGCGCCGGGCTACGCGCCCGCCATGCCTCCACGCCGGGGGTGGTCTCGGTGGCGGTGCGCGCGGTCGGGTGGCTGCGCGGCTGGCGCTCGTCGCGGCGATGGCGGGACTGGCGCTGGCGGCGGCGGCGTCGGGGAACGGGAGAGCGGCGGGAGGGGGTGGGGAGAGGAGGGGGCGGCGTTGCCGGTCGGGGACGGCGCGGCGGGGAGGCCTGGGGGGACGGGGGCGGCGTGCGGGGAAGTGTTTTTTTTTTTCGGGAGGAAGAGTCTAGGAATCGGTAGGAGAGATGCGCCGTCGTTTGGTTACTAGGTACACAGGCTGTTATTCAAGTATACGGTGCCAAACTTCAAGAGGTGATTCTTTGAGTGATTTTTAAAAGACAAGAAGTTTATGTGAACATAAACGGGGTGTCAAACTTTAAAAAAAAATCTTTTTTTCAACATATTAATAATCCTTTAGCCGATTTTGTTTAAATCTGGCAATGTTATTTACGGTAAAGAGGAAGAAAGGGGTTAATTTAGCCCTAAGTAGATTCAAATTATTAAGTCCAGTGGCGTCCCTGGGGGCACCATGACCAATATTTTTGAAAAAAAAAAAAAGTGCGCCACTGACTTTTTTAAAACTTATATATATTTTCGCATTAAGCAACCAAGAATACAACTTTTTGGTCTCTTGAAGCTTGTTTGTATCTTGCTTCGTTTTCGAGAAAGCAGCAATGCAACAACAAAGCGCAATGACATGCAATAAAGTGGTTTTTATTTTTTTTTTCTCTCAAAAACGAAGCCAGATACAAAAAAAATTAAAGAGACTAAAAAGTTGTATTCTTAGCTCCTTAATGCGAGAAAAATATAAAAGTTTTAAAAAAGTCAGTGGCGCACTTTTTAAAAAAAAAATATTGGACACGGTGCCCCCCGGGACGCCACTGGACTTAATAATTTGAATCTACTTAGGGCTTAATTAACCCCTCTCTACCGTACCAGATTTAATCAAAATCGGCTAAAGGTTTATTAACATGTTGTTAAATAAATAACACCCTGTATAGGCTAACGAGCTAAATAACAATTTTTTTGACCAAGTGGGCAGGTAAATTGTGCAAAAATAAACGCCTTTTTGCCTCTTGATATTTTTTTGAAAAAAGCACCCTTTTCGAACTACGGGTGGCAAATTGGCTAAATGTGGTCAACTTTAAAAAATATATCTCAGCTTCTACCAAAGCTTTTGGAATGTTCAAAAGCGCATAATGATCCTCGATACTTGTACTTTCATGTGGTATTTTTTTATATAGTTGCCTATAATAGGCAACTTATTGTTTTACCTGTTAAATTTGCAGTTAAATTTGCATTAAATTGTCCGGTTTACACGTAGGTACATGTAGTGCCCTTTAAATATTTCAATATATTATATTAATTAGATATTTAAAACACACGCGAAATAATCATTTGTGTCTTCAAATATACATATAAGGCTTAAGAAACATGCCTCGATAGTCATTTGTTTTGTTAACAAGTTGAAACAAATGAATAGAGCACGGGTGCGCGCGTTTTTTTTTTAACATTTTTATTCTTGCCGTCCCCGTATGGGTCGTCGATTTAAGAACATTCATTGTTTACTTACTTTAAATTTACTCCAAAAGAGACAAATATCAAGCCCACAACCTAACACCAATAAAATAAAATAAAAGTCTAAAATACCGAATCAAAAATCAAAAGAGAAAACCTTAACGAGTTTATAGGGGTAATGGGACACTACGCTAATTAGCGTGGACACCCTGTACATCTCCGTGTTTTTCACTTGCATCCTTAATCTTTAACTCAAAGCATCTCATACTTTGCAGTGTACTAGATAACGTATAACGTTATAGTGAATATGTACAGAAAAACAACGCTACTATCTACTATGCCTTTTATTTTTTATCTCTGCATAGAATACACAGTTTAAGTTCTTCTAAGAACATTAAAAGGCAAATAAATCAAAATAGGCCTAGGGTTTTCAAATTTTACACACATACTCAGTTTTAAATTCTGAACATTCTGAAAAATATTTTCCAATTCATGCGTGATTTTTCAAAATTAAAATCACAAATTATTTTCGAAACCAAGCAAGGCCTTTTTTTACAAAAATCGCTTCACCTATCCGGATACACATTGTACATAAATGGTTAATCGTATAATAAATAAAATATAATTATTTTGCTATATTCTGCTCCCATTCGCCCTTCCCCTTAAATGTCTGTTTTCGCATGTTCGCCACCTACATCAAAGCAGCGTTTTAAAAGAAAATGTATAGAAAATGTATAGCTGAAGCTTCGCGAAATATTTGCATTATGCGTGTTTTTTCGTCGCCGCGTCAATAGCTTTACCTCTGTGATTTACTAATATGGGCTAATGCAATGAAGAAAAATTCTTGATTTTTCAGTTGGATTTTATGAAGAGACTCTAGATATATTCAACGGCAGTTATTCAGTTTTTTTGGCCTTAATTCAGCAAAAATGAAAGCAGAATTTCCGTAACAGTGACGTCAGTGGAAGAATTATTATATAATTTCTACATATAGGATGCAGTTAAAAAGTATTATTACAAAGAATAATCTCTGAACACTTTAAATACCTCACTAAAACCTATTAAATAGTAACATAATCCTCATCGAACTAAAATTTCCTACTTTTTAAATTAGACTTTGGGCACAATCCTGATAGATCGTGCTTCGGGCAATGCGGCTTTTATCGATTGTTTTCTATAATCGGCGCGTCACATTAATTTCACATAAAAATGTGGAACCACTCTGTATTAGAGGTTATTATACAGTGTCCTCCAAAAAGTTCGCGCCATAGGGGGGAAATTTTTAATTAACGTTTTATTTTGAAATTTAATTTTGGGGTTACCTTTTGCTTTTAAAAAGATGAAAAATGACCCACTCAAACGTGGTCATGTGACTTTCGTTATCTGTCAAAAATGACATTTAAAAAAATATATCGCTAAAAATGGGTTTAGTTGTTAAAATATCAAAAAGTTTTACTTGAAAAAGTTGTTTCTTTTCAATTTTACGTAAGTGTACCAAATTTGAACGCTCTACTAAAATATTTAGTTTTTTGCCAATTTTTAATTTTTATAAAATTTCTGAAAATTTTAAAAACTCGAAACTTCGTAAAAACTATTTATATCACTAACTTCATTCTATTAATTTTTTATTACTAATTGCCGATAAGAATAGGTATTTTTCAAAAGAAAATGATATTTACGCTTTAAAATTCTGTTATGTTTGTTGCAAAGTTGATGTACCGTCTAGCATTTGGGGTGTAAATTTAATTACATTACGTTTCCCAGTTCTAAATTGATGCCAAAATAATAATAAATTAAAATATCATCAAACTATTTTACGTATCTAAGCAAAATTCTTGACTCTTATGGAACAAATAATTATTACCTTTAAGTTTAATTTCACATTAATCGATATTGATGAGTAGGCCATGGAGAGAATAGAAGCAATTATTGTTTTTATTTGACAGTTATCAAACTGTTATCAAACAGTTATCAAACAGTTATCAAGCTGTTAATTTAAGTTGGATTATTCTCTATGTAGTTTACATTGTAATATCTAATATTGTCACAGAAAAAAATTGACAATAACCTACTAACTAACTTGAGCAAATGTATGTACATAGCTCTATATTTAAATCGTGGTCGGATTAATTAAGATACTTAAAATTTGATTGCATAAAAGTTGGGCATGTTATGTAGAAATCTGCAATTAAAATCATGCAGAAGCTGTATAACATTGTTACGACAAAATTCCCCGCTATAGTTATTTGTTACAATCAAGTTTAAAATTGAATAGGAAATTAAAATTACATAGCTTCAGGTACGAAATTTAATCAACAAGTCTAACAAAAGCGTTGTATTTCCAAATTTATTACTATGTAGGTCATATCTGCAGGAAACTCAATATAATAATCGATATTTTCTATTCCTCAGACCGGATTATTGTATTATTATTTATTTAGGTATATGGTTATAAAACATAAACAACATTATATTTTAATATTATTTATTATATTATGCAAAACGAAACAATAGGCTATAATAAAAATAAATTGACAGCGTACTTCCAGGCCAAGATAAGCAAAAAGGGCCAAGACATGGGTGATTTTAGCAGTTTTAAAAGAATTATATAGTAAGACACATTAGAGAATGGGACAGCGCGTGACGTTCGAAGCGATACTAAACCGAGTACTAAACACACCCAATGCACACTTTACACTTTGCATTTGCAACTGAACGAATTTACCAAGATGGCCGGCTGACCGGCCTATATAAACCGCTGGAGCCTTGCGGTTGCTAAGATACGAGGGACGCTTCGTCACGAGCTGTCCCATTCTCTAATGTGTCTGCCTCTACAGTCATTAAGAGCAAAATTTAAATTTTTAGAAAATACAATAAAGATATACAGGGTGAGTCAGGATGTATAGTAAATACTTTAAAGGGGTGGCCTTTCATGTAAAATTTTTCGATTTGGGCTTTCCTTGCCAAGTTATTCGGGTCTACAGGGTGACCCAAAAGTATTTTTTTTATTTATAACTCAATAACGGATTTGGTATGTGTTATCTACTTCCTGGAAAACGCCTTAGGGTAGTTTATTCATTTACACAGTGCCCTAAAAAAGGGTAAAAACTAACAACCCCTATTAATATTTTTGCTCAAACTTTTTTGAGGTTATCTTTTTGGTCTTGCAGGTCCATCATTTCAGTGTGTCTTTTCATTTTGCAACAAAAGTGTACTCTTGTTTCATAACGATAAAATCAAAAATCAACCGTTTGCGTTGAAATTGACAAAACGTGCCCCAAAACACCTGTTAACTTCAACATTCGAAACATAAAATTTTTACCTACCGCTTTCAAACGTTACAGATCAACTGTACATTCAAAATAAGGGAAAAAATACCAATTGGACATTGGTCAAAACAGCATTGGTTTTCTTGAAATAGGATGTTCCTTTCCATTTTGAAAGCTAATAAGTTTTGGTACATTGTTCATTGTTCAACCTGAGAGTACGCTGACAATTTTTTCATGTTGATTTTTTTTGAGGGCTATTTCCAAAGAAGATTTTTCTTATAAAAATACAAAATACATCGAACTTGTGATATAATAGACGAACCTAGGAAGCGCAGTCTTTTAACGAACTTTCAATAAAACTTGCTCTTTGAATAATACTGAATTACCTACCTGACGTATCTTTGGGCTTTGGAATATCTCTATACTGTTCTAGAGATACATTAAAGCATAGCAGAGGAATAATAATTTTCATGTAGCTACAAATCGAAGACATTACGAACAGCTGTTTTCTTGTTCGTGGTAAACAGGTACAAATTCGGGGAATGTTAAAGATGCGTATCTAAGTATGCAAAACATAGATAGGACCCTAGATTAGTTTCCGACTGTTCGTGGATGGTTTTCCTAGATCCCGCTCCGACCGTTCTTGAATTTTTCAGCGTAATAACGCGCCTGTTTGGCACGTTCCTGCCCACTGCTGACTGGCTCGCCCCATATCGATTTGCCGCAGCGCCGGAGCGCCATGCGACGTTGCCAGATTGCGGCAATTTTCGAAAATGTACATATTTGATTATGGGAGCAACAATTTTTTAAGCATTCAAATTGTAAGGCATCTTATATAATTTAAAGTGAGTCGGCCTGTATTTTGTGCTATACAGGGTGAGTTTTTTTCGATGCCCACTATGGGGAGCTCGGAAACTAGCAGAGCTATAACAAAGGTTAAATGGGGAAAGAATTGCAGTTTTGAATGCTCAATCTAATGCCCCTTTTGGATTTTTAAGAAAGTTCACGGCTCACTAGATATTTTGAAAAAAGTGATTTTTTGCTAATTTTTCAGATCTCTGTAGCTCCGTTATTTCTGATTATACAGAAAAACTGTAGAGACAAAAATTGTATATAATTTTGGGCTTAATAAGATAATCTTATCCATTTTTATGTTGTTTGTGATTTTTGAGATAATATGACATAAACTTGTGTTTTTTTAATGTAAATCATAGTTGGCTGTGGCGTTATAAAATCGGCCATTTTTTGAGCTTTCCAAAGATATAATACTCGGCATAGTTATTACAAAAATTAAAGAGCTATGGCTAATTTTCTGTTTTTTTTTTTTAATTTTCACATAGTCAGCCATGGAATATTTTCATAATTATGTTCTATTTTGTAATTAGACATACTTAAAACCTTCTAATATTTTGTTTTTAGCTGGTAACAAAATGTAAGAAAATGAAACAAAAATTAAAAAACTCAAATTGAAATTATTATTATTTTAAAAGGTCACCTTTTAAAATAAAAGAAGTGTTCAATCAATCCACCATTATTATTTATGCAAATATTGCATCTTTTTAAAGCTGAATTTGTCGCCTTTCTTAGAGAGCCCCTGTCAATACTGGCAATTGGTTCTAAAACAGCTGCTCTTAATTTAACAATTGTCTCATACTTTATTTTGTACTGTTCCCCACAAAAAGAAATTCAAAACAGACAAATCGGGGGATCAGGACTGCCAGGAAATAGGTCTATTTCTCCCTATCCAACTATTTGGATAGAGCTGATCTAGGTAATTTCTTACGGGCAAGTAATTATGTGGTGGAGCTCCATCATGATAATTTTCGTTTTATTTTGTTACATTTTGTCACCAGCTAAAAATAAAATATTTGAAAGTTTGAAGTATGTCTTATTATACAATTAAAATTATGAAAATATTCCATGGCTGACTATGTAAAAATTAAAAAAAAAATCAGAAAATTATCCATAGCTCTTTTATTTTTTGTAATAACTATGCCGAGTATTATATCTTTGGAAAGCTCAAAAAATGGCCGATTTTATAAGGCCACAGCCAACTATGATTTACATTTAAAAAAACAAAAGTTTATGTCATATCTCAAAGATCACAAACAACATAAAAAATTTGATTAGATTATCTTATTAAGCCCAAAATTATCTACAATTTTTGTCTCTACAGTTTTTCTGTATAATCAGAAATAACGGAGGTACAGAGATCTGAAGAAATAGCAAAAAATCACTTTTTTCAAAATATCTAGTGAGCCGTGAACTTTTTAAAAAATCCAAAAGGGGCATTAGATTGAGCATTCAAAACTGCAATTCTTTCCCCATTTAGCCTTTGTTCTAGCTCTGCTAGTTTCCGAGATCCCCATAGTGGGCATCGAAAAAAACTCACCCTGTATAATACTGATCTCCCGAACAACTTAATTATTTTTTGAGAATTAATAAAAATGTTCAGCGGAGTTCCTTGCTCAAATTAGCATTCCAGTGTAAAATATTTCAGATGTTATGTTAACATAATTATTTACTTTCTTCTTTAGATGTGTTGAAATGTATATGATGTACATACTTTTTCACGTTGTACTCGACTGAGATAGGTTTTAGAGTAGGATTGGCTGTGGCAGTGCTTCCTTTGTAAAAGAAACTTTCTGAGAAAGAAAAGAAAAATACAATTTATAATAATTTATGTTTCTGTACACCGAAGGCAATATTCGCCGAAAAGACACACATAAACTTCGGAGGTCTTGGACAATTATTTTGAAATTTAAATTCAAAATTATCGTAAACTGCAAAACGAAGTCGAATTTAAGCTATAATTCCGATTAAGCCAGTTTCGGGACACCTATATGTTTTTGTTTTTCGAAAAAAAAATCGCTAGTCGGCCCTTTAGAAAATTTTTAGCTAAATTTTGAGGCTGTCTTCGGAATGTAAAGGACAATTTAGCTACGTCGGTTAGGCCGGTTTAAGAGTCATTCTGAAGTCGCTTAATAAAATGTAGTACAGGGTGAGTGAAACTCGACGTCCGAGGCCTTCAGCGGGAACACGAAACTCATAATAAAATTTCGAAAAAGTTGTTTTTTTTTACAGTGTGTCCACGGATAGAGTTCACGTAGGGTGTAAATGACAAAAAAATTTCGAGTTGAAATTTGAGCTTCTGGGGATCAGCCCTGCTTGGTTTTAAACTAATTTGTGACATAATTTTACTTTCGAAAAATCACGTATGCCTTGGGAATTTTGAAAAAACTAATTTTCCACATCAGTAAAGTGCCCTTTCTGTAGGTTTTACGACAAAATGTTATTAAGGAAACTTGTTCAGAATGAAGAACTGAGTAGGTTTGTGAAATTTTGAAAGTCTAGGCCTACTTTGATTTTTTGGTATTTTTTCCCACTTTTCTTCAGAAAAGTGCACTTTGGGTAGCTTTCACATTAAAATGTTATTAAGAAAACTTGTTCAAAATGAAAAACTGGATAGGTGTGAAAGAATTTCAAAAGCCTAGGTATACTTTGATTTTTTTCTGCTAAAAAATTTAAAACGCATAAAAATCAAAGTGGACCTAGGCTTTTGAAATTCCTTCACACCTATCCAGTTTTTCATTGTGAACAAGTTTTCTTAATAACATTTTAATGTGAAAGCTACCCAAAGTGCACTTTTCTGAAGAAAAGTGGGAAAAATACCAAAAAATCAAAGTAGGCCTAGACTTTCAAAATTTCACAAACCTACTCAGTTCTTCATTCTGAACAAGTTTCCTTAATAACATTTTGTCGTAAAACCTACAGAAAGGGCACTTTACTGATGTGGAAAATTAGTTTTTTCAAAATTCCCAAGGCATACGTGATTTTTCGCAAGTAAAATTATGTCACAAATTAGTTTAAAACCAAGCAGGGCTGATCCCCAGAAGCTCAAATTTCAACTCGAAATTTTTTTGTCATTTACACCCTACGTGAACTCTATCCGTGGACACACTGTATATTTGACCCTGTAGATTTTGAACAATAACATATACAGAAAATTTTCCTACAAAAGTTGTTGAGAATGATAAGGACTTTCAATATAAGTATAGAGAAAAAATGGTATGTTTCTGGGAAAGTAATATCGATGACGTCACAGCGGCAATTTTCCCAAACATCAAAAAAGCTAATTTTCGGTCATAATTGGACCTTAGTATGTCCCATTTAAGAACACCTTTTTAAAATGTTATTTTGTGTTTTCGTATTCCCGCTGTAGGCCTGGAACGTCGAGTTTCTCTCACCTTGTACATACCTAACCATTTTATCCGTTTTCCAAAAGTCCACTGGTAGAAATTTCAAAATTCAATTTTCACCAGATTTCCGGTTTCTGTAAATAAAACTGACTCGGATTAATAGGCTTATTTCCGATAAATTTTATTTTTTTTTCGAAATCACCAAATTTACCGAAGGAGTTGATCAGGTGTTTTGGGTTACATTTTAACAATTTCAACGCAAATTGTTGATTTTTATCGTTATTAAACAAGTATACACTTTTCGAGACACTTTTATTGCACAATGAACAATGCTCTAAAATTATGAACCTGGAAGACCAAAAAAGGTAACCTCAAAAAAGTTACACGAGTATATAAAATCCATTTCATTTAAATTGCATAAGTTCTGTAGAAGTTATTGCCAAAAATATGTTTTTGTCATACGCTCCCATAAAAATAGCTATTTTACGGACTCAAGTCCGTAAAATGCTTCTTTCTCGGCCTAGTCCTTAATGAATGACATAACAAAATTATCAAATAAACAAACTTGTTGCTACGATACCAATTTCTAAGCCAACTTTTTCGAACATTATTATTTCAAAAATTATGGAAAATTCGCGAATTTAAGCGCTCTGAAGAATTATAAAAAACGTATAACAAAATTTTGGGAGCGTATGACAAAAAATAGTGTTTGTCACACGTACCTAGATGAAGTTTTTCAGGACTCATCTGCTATTCCGGACAGATTTTTCAGGTGCAACTCTTATAAAGCCTAAGCATTCTAGAACAAATTTGAAAGAGACATTAGGCGGTCGGGGCCCACTGCCACCAAGCTTCATCCAGGGCGTGGGGCACATGCTCAGCATTATTATGGGATGGGCTCCTCCACCCACCAAGCTAATTTTTTTGTTATGAATTTGAGATTTTGTTCAAAATTGACTGGTACTTTCCCAGCAACATTGTAAAAGTAAACCTTAAAATAATTACAAATTGGGATAATAGGCACTTTGCTTTGAGCAAATTCAATGAATTATTCGCAAAAGCCGTGTATCGACAATTGACAGTACATAAAACACTGTTAAAACACGTAAAAAGTTTAATACATTTAGTATAAAATTTGAAAATGAAATATTTCAAAAAACGGAAAAAAAATAAGGGCATGGAGAATGTCCCAATCCTGATATGATAAGTAAGTGAAAAAATACGAGTGAAAGACAAAAAAATTCTTAGTTGAAATTTGAAGCCAGACTTGATTAGAAACAAAGATCATAACTTTGTTAGAAAGTAATTTCTAGCATATTTTCAGTTTTGAAAAATAAATGTCGAATTATTTTGGTTGTAGCGATGATTTATTTTCTGTGTAGGTAAAATTGCCTTTTCTATTAAAGATATTCGAGAAATAAATAGAAAAAATTGTGGAATTTAGAACTATAAACTAGTGATTCAAAAACTAAACTTGTGTAGTTTTTTTCAAGCAATTGGATGCCGCCAAGAAAAAGGTAATTGAATTTTAAACAAAAAAGTTTCGCAATATAACCGGTTAATCTTATAATTTTAAAAAATCGGATATTTCGCTATAATTTTTTTATTTTAAATGCAACTATTTTGTCTTGGTGGCATTCAATTCCTTGGAATTGGTGTTGCAGCTATCAATATTTATGTTTCTTAAAAGTTACCGGGATAATGGCTCGTGACCTCTTAGCTGTATTTACCAGTTTAACGAAAAAATGCAACAAAATCGCCATGTTGAATTTTTCAAAAAAACTGTTATTTTGCGATAACTTTTTTGTTCCAAGTTCAATTGTTTTTTCTTGACGGCATTCGACTCCTTGAAAAAAATACACTATATAGTTTAATTTTTGAACCACCAATTTATCTTAAAAATTATCAAGATAATCGCTCGTAACGTCTTAACTGGGATACCCTGTACAGGGTGGGCCAAATAGGACACTTTTAAAGGAAAAAATATTTTTTGTCAGTTAACTCTTAAACCATTGACTTGAAAAAATATACTTAAAAAAAGTGATTTAGAAATGTTTTTACAGAAACAGAAAATTTTGAACCTGGAAAAAGTTTTCAAAAAGGCACTTTTTCGAAAAACGCCCTCTGTAACTATAGAACAGTGACATATTGTATATCGATTTGCGGTTTTCGCCATCAAGTTTATCATAAAAAATGAGCCTCTGACACCAATATCAGTTTTCGTCTTTCTTCGTTAAATAAAATTAATGGTAAAAAAATATTTTTAAAAACAAGCTTTTATTTAAATGCTCTGAAAAGAAGAAAATAAACTTTATAATAAATCAAACCAAGGCAAACTCATAATTTTGTTACATTATACAACTGTATATGATACCTATATAAAAGCTTGTCGCGAGAATATATATATTTTGAAAGTAATTTTAAGTAGAAAATGTATTTTTCTATAAAAGAAATTTACACACGAGAATTTTGCGACCATATAATATATATTTTGACGAAAGTAATTATAAGTATAAATTGTATTTTTTTATAAAAGAAATTTACCCACGAAAATCTGGCGACAAGCTTTTATATCATATACAGTTGTATAATGTAACAAAATTATGGGTTTGCCTTGGTTTGACTTATTATAAAGTTTATTTTCTTCTTTTCAGAGCATTTAAATAAAAGCTTGTTATTAAATATATTTTTTTACCATTAATTTTATTTTCAACTTTTTAGTTCTACTCTTCAAGCCCTTTCATTTAATGCCCATATTAAGGGAAAAGAAAATGTAATCCGCCGTGTTGGAGCGGCGGCCATATTGAATTTAGTGTGATGTTACTAACTTTATCGTTTTCTACTCTTCAAGGCCTTTCATTTGATACCCATATTAAGGGGGTTGACAAAAAAATACATGATCCGCCATCTTGGAGCGACGGCCATATCGAATGTAGTGTGATGTCACTAACTCTATCGTTTTCTACTCTTCAAGCCCTTTTATTTGATACCCATATTAAGGGGGTTGACAAAAAATACATCATCCGCCATCTTGTGGCGACGGCCATTTGGAAAGTATTACAATATTGAGTATTGTATATTGTATTGTCACCGGAACTAACGGTGCATGCAGAATTTCAGCTCAATCGGATGTCAGGAAGTGGTTCTAATTCAGCTTGCAAGACATACATTGCAAGTTAAATAAAAGCTTGTAAAAATAGCAGCACGTGCGTGGTGATTCAACATTTTGACCCATAAAATGGCTTTTTTCGATCTGTAGCGAGTAACATGCATAATTTAAAACTTTTGGTCAATACAAATTTTAATCTAAGTAAATACTCACATTTTGAGACAAAAATTATTTAAAAATATTTATCACAATGGCCGTTATTAGCATATGTTCAAAAAGCCTTATAACGGCAATTGTGATAAATATTTTTAAATAATTTTTGTCTCAAAATGTGAGTATTACTCACTGAGTAATTACTTAGATTAAAATTTGTATTGACCAAAAGTTTTAAATTATGCGTGTTACTCGCTACAGATCGAAAAAAGCCATTTTATGGGTCAAAATGTTGAATCACCACATACGTGCTGTACAGGGTGATCCAAACTCGACGCCCCAGGCCTACAGCGGGAACACGAAAACTCAAAATAAAATTTCGAAAAGGGGTTCTTAAATGGGACATACTAAGGTCCAATTTTGACCGAAAATTAGCTTTTTCGATGTTTGGGAAAATGGCCGCTGAGACGTCATCGATATTATTTTCCCAGAAACATACCAGTTTTTCTCTATATATTGAAAGTCCTTACCATTCTTAACAACTTTTATAGAAAGAAATTTTCTGTATCTTTTGTCGTTCCAAATCTACAGGGTAAAATATGTAAAAGCATGGAATTTTTTCTAATCATTTTTCGAAATCTAGATAGCTATGGAAACAATTGATAGTCAGAAATTATTTAAGAGTGTTAGGGTGCCTTGCGCACCCTTAAATTTATTCAACTGGAATATTTTTAAAAAAAATTTTTGTAACAAACAATAATAACAAACAAGTTAGTAACAAGCACAATTCAGAAATTTAATAAATATTATAGTTGAATAAATTTAAGGGTGCGCAAGGCACCCTAACATACTCTTAAATAATTTCTGACTATCAATTGTTTCCATAGCTATCTAGATTTCGAAAAATGATTAGAAAAAATTCCATGTTTTTTTACATATTTTACCCTGTAGATTTGGAACGACAAAAGATACAGAAAATTTCTTTCTATAAAAGTTGTTGAGAATGATAAGGACTTTCAATATATAGAGAAAAACTGGTATGTTTCTGGGAAATTAATATCGATGACGTCTCAGCGGCCATTTTCCCAAACATCAAAAAAGCTAATTTTCGGTCAAAATTGGACCCTAGTATGTCCCATTTAAGAACCCCTTTTCGAAATTTTATTTTGAGTTTTCGTGTTCCCGCTGTAGGCCTGGGGCGTCGAGTTTGGATCACCCTGTACATTGAGTCTTAAAAGTGTCCAATTTAGCCCACCCTGTACCTATTTACCAAATTTGGACATTCACCGTCTAGGGGACACCCTGTATAGATAGACGATCCTGGACCTGGATGTCCAGCGTCCGAATGCGCCGCCGCCGCAGGTCTCACCTCTCCCCTCTAACAACCTCCATTTGAATGAAGCATGAGCGTCGGTCGGCCGATGGCGATCGTCTACCCCAGCGGATTCCTCGGCCTGGGAATCTGCCACAAGTCATCAAGGTAAGCCGCGGCGGCGATGGTGGCTTGTTTCGCTGTGTGGGTATCGATTGCCGTGCTTGTCACGATGCCATACGCCTGCACACGTGTGCAACGGGAGCGGGGTTGGACTTTGGAGAAAATGTCGGCTTGGCGAAGCCGGGAAAAGTGGTGGGGGGAGATAGATGCTGTGCGGGCGTTGGGGGTTTAGGATTTTTAAGAGGGGATGATATGTTTTCATATGATCTAGCAGCACGGGCGTAGCCAGGATTTAGTTTTGGGGGGGGGGGGGTTAGTTTGAGAAGTAAATAAAACAACAAAAATATACTTACATGAAATTTAATATCTATATATTCATCCGAAAAACTACGACATATTTATAAAGTTCTTAACTTTAAATGAAATGGATAAATTAATTTCGTTCCTCTGCGCTAAATCTAAAACCATTAAAGAAGAAATCTTCGGCTTTTTCTTTTAAATATATCCACTACTTCATCTGCATGAATTTCTGTTCCATAGTGAATGTTCATTAGAGCCAAACCATTAAGTCTGTTTTCACTTGTAGTGTTTCGTAAATAGTTTTTCAGTCTCCTTAGGCTCGAGAAAGACCTTTCTGGGGTAGCAGTGGATACAGGAATGGTAGCCAAGATTTGTAGTAATGTGTAAATATTAGGATAAAGGTTTTTATCGCACATATCTAGGCATTCCAAACTAGATTTCGGGGTAGGCAGTCTTCTTATCAGCATGCAAGGTAGCTGAAGCTTTGATAGCTAAATCAAAATTTGTTTCTTTATTAGAAACCCCTTGACCTTGACTACACCACTTTTTCCAGTAGTCCATACCGTTAGGTTTATCACCCTTCCCTTTTTTCCCCTCCATTTTTCGACAGTAATAATGATTCACGTATCTATCCTTAACAAGGTCATCGAATAACAGTGCACTAAAATTACTCACTTACACGGTACACTTAATTCTCTTCACTATTCGTTCACCACTTTTCACTTTTATTCGCTTCGAGTTCGCATGGAACAATACTGCCGTAAGCGCGGTCACGCGCCGCGGCGCCGCTTATATAGGAGCCCAGTAGCCGTCCAGAAACTTCCACGAACTTCCACAAAGTTCCGCTCATTTCGACCGAGGGGCGTGGCGAATAATCGAGAAACAACGCAAAGTGTCCCTACAATACAATATAGTTCGGCTGCAACTGCGTCTGCCTCTCGTCAAAAGATGGCGCCTGGCGCTACTATTACTACATATATTCAAACGTTATAATAATTTAACTCTTCACTCCTCGTATTTTTTCGGTATAATATTAGGTAATATTTTGCTTATTTCGGGGGGGGGGTTTGAACCCCCGAAACCCCCCCCTTGGCTACGCCCGTGTCTAGCAGGGAGGGGCAAACACCTATACTTGGTATTATCTTTTCTGGGGCATTGTACAATACATACTGGATAAATAATATGAACAGAGATTGTAAAAAGTTCTACACGTTTAGAATAAATTAATGCAACACATCGATGAAGCGCGATAGACATTTTTATTAATAATTGAAACATTATTTTTAGTGTACCAAAATTTGTAGATTTTTTTGTGACATATGTATCGATTGAAACTAAAATATTAATCCAAAAATTTACAAACGTATAGCGACTATTAGGGGTTTAAATAAGTGCAAAATTATTTGAAAAATTAAATATGTATACATATATTTGTTATCCAAACAATAAACATGTCAAGAAGACATTTTTATTAAAATCTACACTACATAGAAAATTCAATACCTTTTATTAGTATACATTAAGGTGATTTTTTTTTCTAAAAACAATTGTACTAACTACCCACTTCTCCGCCACTGGTTGTTCAATGGATAATACATCGTGCCCATGCCGTTATAACGTGTACCAAATATCACTTAAATATCCTAAATAGTTTGGTAAATATTCGATAAAGTCCACGTCCACATATTTTCTAAAACTTTAACACCCTTTAACTTTTTTACAAGGCCTTAAAAAGATATACCTAGTTTGTACTAGAAAGTGCGGTTATTTTTTGAAGATCTATCACCTGAACAATTCACAATGTAGGTACATATATATACAGTGTGTTTCAGTTAAAGTCGAGACAATTCATTATTTTTTTACGGGATGACCGATTTTCAAAAACATTTTTTAAAAGTATAGTGCTCCGAAAGATATACATTTTGACACTAATATTTTTCAGATTAGTCTTTTCCATGACCTACTATACGATCAAAATTATACCCCCAAAAACTGCAAAAGGACATTAGGCATTTTTTTAGGAAAAAAATGAATGGCACAGTCGTATTGGCCATACCCGAAAACCACACATACCTACCATGTTTCACGATCATGCTTATACAGGGCGTTCATAAAATAGCTTAAAACATGGCAAAATACGGTTTTTCGAAGTACCCTGTACAAACACCGAGAGATATTTTAAAATGATTTCTTTGCAGTTTGATTAGGGCTCACATAAGCCATCAATTCCCACAATTTCATGGCCTTGCCTTATACAGGGCGTTTGCAATAAAAATACAAAAATCGAAAATAATCGTTTTTTTACATTTTTTTCTACAATTTTAACTTATGCTTATTAAAAACATAAACAATATTAAATTTTAGCAAGTATTTTCAATAAAGAGCACCTTGGATACGTGGTTACCAATCAATTTTTAAATTTTTTTCAAATAAAAAAAGGGTCCTTTTTATTGAAAACACTTTCTAAAATTTAATATTGTTTATGTGTTTTAATAGACATAAGTTAAAATTGTAGGAAAAAATGTAAAAAAAAACACAAAGAGAAAAAACGATTATTTTTTATTTTTGTATTTTTATTGCGAACGCCCTGTATATGTCAGGGCCATGAAATCGTGGGAATTGATGGATTATGTGAGCCCTAATCAAACTGCAAAGAAATGGGGCGGATGGGACCACCGGGACCACCGGGACACCGGGCAAATGCCGGTCATTCAAAGGGCCGGAGGACCGCAGGCTCGAAGGCTCATCGGCCATCGCACCGTTGCATCTTAAATTTTAAGACAGTCTTAACTACTTGATAAAACAAAAGGCAATCATTGTTACAATAATCGTTGTAAGTAGGTAGTTAATTTAAGATAGGACGGTGCAACTGGCCATAATTAATTATTTTTGTTTTATTATTTCTTTACGTGTTTTACGGAAACGTAGAAGGCCCACACCATTATTTTATTTTTATTGAACTCGAAATTTCGACTTTAAAGTCGCAATCCGACTTTGAAGTCGAAATTCCGATTTTGAACTCAAAATTTTGACTTTGAACTTCGGCTTTTAAAGTCTGAAGTTCGTAAAGTCGAAACTTCGAGTTAAAAGTCGGAATTTTTACTTCAAGTTGGCCTTCGACTTTAAAAGTCGGAATTTCGAATTCAATAAAAATAAAATAATGGTGTGGCCCTTCTACGCTTCTGAATGTTTTGTTATTTTTATATCTTTATATTTAGAGAAAAAAGTGTTATTTATTTTTCGAGAGTTATGATTTTATTTATATTTTCATAAAACATGTATATTTTGTTTTATTAAAAAATTACATTATCTACATTGTTTTTTTAATTGTTATTATAATAATTAAGAAAATAAAAATCTAAATCCAAATGATGTTTAGGGGCCGCTTGGGAGACAAATGCCCGGGCTAGATAAAGCCCATCCGCCCCTGATGGTAGGTACCTATGTGTGGTTTTCGGGTATGGCCAATACGACTGTGCTATTCATTTTTTTCCTAAAAAATGCCTAATGTTCTTTTGCAGTTTTTGGGGGCATAATTTTGATTGTAGTAGCAGGTCATGGAAAAGACGAATCTGAAAAAAATTAGTGTCAAAATGTAGATCTTTCGGAGCACTATACTTTTAAAAAAGTTTTTGAAAATCGGTCAACCCGTAAAAAAATAATAAATTGTCTCGACTTGAAGTGAAACACACTGTATATACAAATCGATAAACAAAATTATTTTTCTTAAAATCGGCAGTGAAGTGTCCCAAAATCGTCATTAAAAGCTCAGAAATCGGCACTGAAGTAACCAATGACGTCAAAACCTATAGACGTGGTGCCCTATTGTTAAAATGCCGTTTATTTTGACTCCAAGATTAAATATATCCATACTACTCTAAAGACATGCTACAAACAAAGACAGAAAGTCAACCATCAACCAACTATACACCCGGTGATTCCCGGTTATAGTTCCTCCAGAATCACACTTAGATATTGCGTGTTTTTTCTTGTTTGGGGGCGCCGGAAGCATCGGAACCTCACCTGAAGCGTTGACTGAAGCCTGAAGACTCGGGGGATGGTCTAAAGACGCCAGCCTCCGAGCCCAGAGTCGAAATAAGTTCGCTACGGCTCGACAAAAAGGAGCAATTTCTGACAATCTCGCGACATTTCGGAATAATTTAATGGATCGCTTAGATTGTGATTAGTTCTGGGCGTCAAGCTTTTATCAAAACAAACCTGTCTATAGGTTCTGACGTCATTGGAAGTAACACGTTATTGTACGTTTTTTTCAATAAGTAGTCCGTGGCGAGATGTAAACATCAAACGTCAGCCGCGGAGCCATCGCCCGTCAAAAGTGACCAAATATTTAAAACCCGGCCAATAAAGGCCCATTTAACTTTTCGTACTCATTGCGAAATTGTTACCTATAGCACCGCAGTCTTTCAGTATAAATATTTTAGTAGGTTTGAATATCGATAGATTTGTAATGGAGGCTGCACAACAAGCAGCAGTTTGGTTTCTCTGTTCAAAGTTCAAAGGCGCCGTGTCTTGTCATACTGGACCTAGGTAGAGCGATCGTCAAATGTCAAGCAACGCCGCGCGCAGTTGGTTCATGGACGGGTGATCCCGTATGATTATTTTCTTGCATAATAAAACTTTTTTTTTCCGATTTCAAAGAAAATATAATATATACCTCGGCACTGAAGTTCTTTTTATGACTCATGTGGTTTATTTGCCTCTGCCAGAAGCCTCGGCAACTAAATTCAACATGAGTCATAAAAAGTTGAACTTCGGTGCCTTGGTAAATAAATAACTATTGTGAGATACATATATTCAAAAACCTTTTTTTTTTGTTCGAAAAATGTTTTTTTGGCGTTATTCCTTTTGTCAAAATGCAAATCCAAAATCGGCTTACGATTTTGTATACCCATGATTTTTACGAGAACCATTTAGAGATTTTTTATTTAAAATCTGACACCACATAGCGTTGACCAGGACACCAAAACCCCAATATAGGTACCAAATTTGAACAAAAATATAGAGGCTGTTCGGTTCTGCACCGTGATAAAGTTGAACAGGGACTTTAAAGGCACCTGGCGAGTCAAGTAGTCAAGTGTGCCATAGAATTATTTCAAAACAGTTGAAGAATTAACAGGACAACCCAAAGTGTTGATGGACGAAATTGTAAGAAGAAATATGCAGATTTTTTCTCTACATCGTCTGAAACATTCGACTGGATGTTTGAAACAATAATGTTACATGTTACTATATGTAAAATAAATTCAATTTTAAAAAGAGGTTTTCTCAATATAACCGCCTTCTAAGATAATTTAAAATATGCATTTGGCGATACGCTTTTTAATGCATGTTGCAAAAGAACATAATGTTTTACCACATTTGCTTCTACTGATTGGCAAGCTTCTATTATTTTTTGTTGTAGCTCGTTTATGTCAATATAGGGCCGATTTGCGATTTTGATAATCGCACCCCAAAAATAAAAGTCCAGGACAAATCTGACTATTTCGTTGAATCCATCTGCAAGTGGTAAAATTTATTAGTACAGGAATCTAAAATCGTGTAAGTTAACAATACCTACCTGTTGTCAAAATTATTATTTAGCCACTCGACGACAGCTCAAGTTCCATCAATAGGCAATGGGTAAATTTTCGAGGGCGTTTTGACATCCGCCTCTCAAAATTTCCATAAAGAGCGCCCCATTTAGAGGTTGGCGGAAAAAGAAAGGTCATATCACCAGCGTCCAGAGATATTCTCTAGACTTTGATATAACCCTATGGCCAGTTATCCCACAAAAGACATTTACTTTTTGCGAGAACTGACTTTTACAGTGTACAACAAAATGAGGATTTTTTCCCACCAATGACCTGTATTGCGAAAGTTTCATGCGTAAATAATTATACCTATTTTTAAAAAGTTAGCACCATTCAGGTATTCCCCTTGGGCCCACTAACATTATTCGAGTCTTTGTTCCATTGTCTCCTACTTCTAACGTGTGCAGAAATTTTGCTTTAAATGCCTTTTTAACATTTCCAAATTGTAGATTTTTCAGCTGCATCGTTTAAAGAATTATTAGGATTGATCCGAAAATAGTCTAAAATTCGTTCAGATCTTCGTTGTTTTCATTACCTGCTCTTATTTTTTTAGACACATTTCCTACAAAACTATAGTACGTATAGTACAGTTGCATTTTTCATCATGTGTTCTTTTTTTCTACGGTATAATTGAATGTATTTTACATTTAGTAACATTGTTTCAAAAATCCAAGGCAAACTTGACCAGCATAAAATTCGAAAAACTGCGGAAATTTCTGGCTCTGTGGAGAAAAACATCCTGTATTTTATTTCTATTTATTCTTGCAATTTCGTCTCTAGTCGTTCCGCCTTATAGCAGGACCGCAGAATTGACACATTGGTAATTTAGTTCATACCCAGCTGACTAGTCAGGGGTGACAGGGTCGTATTTCATTTTTTGATATATTTTTTATTGTTTACACCACAAACCGCAGAAATGTATTGCTGCTATATTCTTCTAAAGTTTGTTTGTCTGGGCATCTAGATAGAAAGAATACAAAAGTAGATAGGTTCCGGGCTCCGTTTCGTTTCGACTTTTTGCAAACGTCCGAAAATTCAGCTTATCCAATACGCCCCTGTTTTTTGGTAGTTGTTTTTTTAAATAGGAGAGGAGAAACCATTTAAAATTTCCCAGAATTATCGAAGACACACCCCGGACATACGTACAATACTTTAAATTTATAAAAAAAAATTATCATCACACACTAGCACAGATGTAATCTGTGATACCTAGTGTAAGTACCTATATAACTATCCCTAAATTATTTACAAACTTCTCTTCCCGTTCTCTTATTTAAAATGTATAAAGATCTTTATCCTAAAACACCCAATCATAGAATAAAGAAAATACCAAGCGTGTATTTTGTTTCTGGTAAATATTTCCGTCGATGGAGGATTCCTCAATCAACGATTGGTAATTCCCCTAAAAATAGAAATTTTTAAATTTTATACTTATTTCCGAAACATGCAACCAACAATACACGCGCTAAGCGCTAAAGGTCAATCACCTTGACGCGTCTTTTCGTTCGCGCGGGGCCTCAGATAACCTCAAATTGAGGCGACTGGGGCCGTTGTTTTGGGATGGCCGAAGAAAAATATTTTAGGTATTAATGAACGATTGATGCCTTTAATGTCTAAACAAACTTTCTTTCAGCAAAAATGCCGATGACAGCAGCAGCTCTTCGAAAACCTCAAGTGACACTGGCGGAAAACAACGGAACATCGGCTCGGAATCAGCGGTGTCTTCGACTTCTAGCTCGAAAAAAACAGCAGAAAGTCGATCGGAGAGAAAGTCGTCTGGGGAGCAGCAAGGCAACTGCTATTGGTAAAGTATATTTTTAATTTTCAAATAAAGTAGGTAGCTGATTTTTTTTGTTTTTTTTTTGCAGTGGGAAGGACAGGAACTTAAATATTGTAGAACTTCTTTGCGCAAACTGTTCGAGGTGGTACCATGAGTCATGTATCGGTTACCAACTCGGAAAGTTAGTACCTTTTTTAACAAACTATATATTTTTTTGCAAAAATTGTACATCCACCGGACTCGAAAGTTTTAAAAAACACCAAGCTCGTAAGAAACCCAAACTTTCAAACCTTGTTATTATTTTAAATATATTCTATTTCAGAATATCCGCAATTGTGTTTATCGGCAATCGCAAATCTTCAACACGCAAGCATTAAAGACGGAACAAACAGAACAATGTTTAGTAAAGAAAAAGAAATTATACCTTACATCGAATATCATTGGGAAGCACTCACACCACAAGCGAGGAGGTTCACACAAATGTGGAATTCACAATTCACCAAATCTATCATTAAGGAAATTCATGTGTTGTTTGTTTTTGAAGATACCTCGGATGGACATATGTATGGCTTGATCAACTATGATTTGACACAAATTAAACCGAATTATGAAGCTATGATTAAAGGTGGATTACTCAAAGTTACAGATGTGGGAATTACTTACAACAGTGAGTGAAGATTTGTAATAATAATTTACGAACCATTTATTATTGTGTAATGTATGTTCATATTCCTCTTTTTATTACACAACAAATTTTTGATGGCATTCCTGTGTGTGCATTTGTTATTCTTATCAAGGTAAAGTAGGCTTGACTCATTCAATTGATGATAACAAAACACTGTTGAAACCATAAATTCATGCTTTAGTTGTCAGTTGCTCCAATTTTCTTGTTTATCAGTTTGCCTATAAAAAATGGCTAGGATAAAAGTTATCTCCATGAGGCCATATCGTAAGTGTGATAAGACCGAGATAAGATAATATTTTGTAGCTAACATACCTTTATTTTCACCATGTCAGTTCCAAGCAGTGCAAATGTGAAATCGAGGAGCGCGAAAAGAAAACTTCCCGGTGAATTTGGAGGACAAGGAAAGAAGGGCAGAGGGGCTGATTTGGGACAACAAAAATTACCTCCGCACGGATATCCATTGGACCATCCATTTAATAAAGATGGATACCGATATTTATTGGCCGAACCTGATCCACATGCTCCTTTTCGACAGGTATAGGTGAGTGGAATTAAAAGTTGTTGAAAATTAGATTGGTTGTTTTAGGAATTCGATGAAAGTTCTGATTGGGCTGGCAAACC